>JACEFZ010005253.1:310000-1035000 GCA_014155875.1 Cepaea nemoralis
TGTGTGTGTGACAGAGAGAGAGTGTGTGTGTGTGACAGAGAGAGAGTGTGTGTGTGTGACAGAGAGAGAGAGTGTGTGTGTGTGTGACAGAGAGAGAGTGTGTGTGTGTGACAGAGAGAGAGTGTGTGTGTGTGACAGAGAGAGAGTGTGTGTGTGACAGAGAGAGAGAGTGTGTGTGTGTGACAGAGAGAGAGAGAGAGTGAGTGTGTGTGACAGAGAGAGAGTGTGTGTGTGTGTGACAGAGAGAGAGAGAGAGAGACTGTATGTGACAGAGGGAAAGAGAGTGCATGTGAGAGAGAGAGAGAGAGAGCTAGAGAGGTGGTGGGGCACTCAGCTATCAGCTGGGTGGTGTACTCTCTGACAGGGGGCTGCGTCGTCTCAAGGTATGGTGTCCACCTCGAGTGCTGGAGGTCCCGGGTTCAAACCCCGGTGAGGACTGGGATTCTTTCACGTGGACTTCTAGTAATACAATTTCCCCTGGTCTCTGGGTAGTGAGATCGGACGCCCGTGTGTATTGTTGCGCACGTAAAAAATTCCTTGGCAGTTAGAAATTGAAAATGAGTAGCCTAACGGCGCTGGCCGGGCAAAATTTCGAGTTAAAAATCTACCAAAAGTATTTAAGGATTCACGCCGGTGCTACGGAGTTCGTGCACTGAGCTGAGTTTCTCCAGACTCAGGTTTGAGTTAGGAGGAGAACGGTGCACTTATGGGTTACACCCGTGTGCCGTGATGTTTATCCATCGACTAAATTAAACTAAACTAAACACGGTTTGATAAACCAACAAACACCATCTATCCTAATCATATACGATATGGGATTTACTCTGGGAATTAGGCTGACGTCTGTTGACAATGAAACACTTAAAACCCGTGGAGGCAACATTTCCAACCGTCTAATTCCAGTCAGTCTGTATGTACGGCGATGAAGTATAACCTCCTCGAAGGAGGGTTCCAATATCGGTCTGTGACATCCCAATGATTTCTAGCTTGGAGGGGAGAAGGGGCGATTCTCAGCACAGTCCTCGTGGAGATATTACTACGGTGCGAGTCGGGAAAGAAGTCTCTACAACAACCTCATTCATTCATTCATTCATTCATTCATTCATTCATTCAGTTGCATGTCCTACAGAACCTCCCTCCAATAACAATCTTAAGAAAAACCTCTCGATCATAAGCAAGGAGTCCCGCGTCCGATAAAACCCATCTGGAGATCATCCGCCACATCCTGCACCCATCTTCTCGTTCGCATTCCTCTTCCTCTCTTCCCAGGTATATACCCCTCCATTATTGTTCTCTCCAAACTTTCGTGACGTTTCAAGTGAGCAAAATATTTCAATTTTCTTTGTTTTATCGTCTGTAATAGCCAACCTTCTTCAGTATTCAGCTCTTGAAGTATGGATGCATTTGTTCTTTTCTTTACCCAAGATAGTCTTCTACAATAACCTAGCTTCGATAAATGCTGGCTTTTCTTTATTTTGGGAGGGGGGGGGGGGGGGGGGAGAAGAGATAAAATCAGATTTCCCGAATATCGACGCGAAAGACTTGGACTGCCAGAGTAAATAACGATTTCCTAATAGAGGCTAATGAAAGTAGAACATTATATACTGCAATAATAAAGCAACAAACATATTTCTTAGGTCATGTAATGAGAAGAGAGACATTGGAGAACATTGTGACGACTGGAAAGATCAAGGGGAAGAGAGGCAGAGACCAACCAAGAGACATGAGGAAGGATAGATTGAGAGGAAAATCTGCAGCATGGTTGATCCAGAGAACCAAAAGCCGACCACTATAGGGAGTCTCCGTGGCGGAGTGGTCAAACCGTCTGCCTCACGCTCCGAAGTTTGTGGGTTCAATTCCGGGCTACGTCTTTCGGTTCACAAGTGCATTTTTTTCGGAGACTTCTGGGGGTGGTCGCTGAAGCTACGGAGGTCGTGCTTTGTGCAACACTTTCAGCACGCCGCTCTGAGGAAAGAGACAGAACCATATGGGATAAAACCCGATGCAGTGGAATCCATGCTCTAGAATTTTAAGACTTCTTGTTTTAGACCAAAGACCGAGGTATGTGGAGAAACAAGAACGCCTACGTCAGCTGGCATGTCACTTGATGATGATGATGATGATGATGATGATGATGATGATGATGATGATGATGATGATGACGACGACGATGATGACGACTTAGAAGTAAGGCTGAGTATTTCATACACTAAAGATTGTAGGAAATCGTCGACACCCAAAAAAATGAGTCGAAGACGTAAATCGTAATAAGTAAGACAGTTATTACCTATTGGTTGTTGTACAAGTCCACACAGATACTTATAACAGCCGTTATCGTCTTATATAAACCATACGTGCTTCCAGTCCTGTGAACGACACTGTTATTAGACATGTGAGATTTCAGATATTTTCTGTCTTAACTTTCTCTCGCTTTGAACCCAAGCGTAGTCCGTACATGATCCATAACTTTTAGTGCACTGGACTGATTTTTATGTATGGATTAGCTTTCCTTATTACCAGTGTCCCGCGCCTTTAGGCGAACCCACTCCAGCTTCACATGTACTTGTGATTGATGTCTCCAAGTCAAAGACGAGAAGTCAATATTTTAGTCCAACAAACCGGGGTAGGGATTGACACCACTATCTTGGCATCATCACACCGGGTGTTTATGAACGAGTGCGCTTATATACTCGATCATGCTGAGCTTCCAGATTTAAAATATAACTGACGACTTCCAAATCCATGGAGCTTTCGTGTAGTATAACCCATAGTTTCTCACATTCATGTATGTTGGGAAGCAAAACAGAATGGAAGGATATTAACCTCTGAAAAACGGGTATGCCCGGTGTATAAGTGGACAGAGCTCATACGAACAGCGGACATGTCCGGTGTACAAGTGGACAGAGCTCAGACGAACAGCGTACATGTCCGGTGTATAAGTGCACAAAGATAAGGCGAACAACGGACATGTCCGGTATATAAGTGGAGAGAGATCAGACGAACAACGGACATGACCGGCACTGTGGTAGTGGCTATAAACAAGAACACAACCCTTTCATGCGACTTAAGGCAGATGGGACATATGGTCCTAGACCCATATTTGTATCCACCAATCAGCACTTTATAAATTCGAATCCGCCTCGATGTGGATCAAAAATGTGATCACTGCGCCTGCGAGTGACTCTATAGGGGCCAGCAAATCTCACGATCTGTTATTGTAATAAAGACCCGAGAAACATACCCGCAGAATTCGCTATAACACCCTCTTTACAGGTAACAGCTTTGTAGATTCCCGTTCAGTAAATGCCATCGCAGCCTGTGGCCTAGTTTGCTATATTGTGAACTTGTCATTGTGTGTGATCATCACTGTATTCATAATTATCAAACCCCAATTCTTCCTCTTCTTCAGCGTTCCGAGCCATTGAGGTTCTTTGCTGCAGATACAATCCGTCTCCATTCGTCTCTCTGGTTAACCTTCTCTTGCCAGTCGATCAAACCCCAATGCCTACCCAAAATGTCGAGCGTGAACGACGCTGGGAGACCATCAATATCAAACACGTCTTTGTATCAACGACAGGTAGCACAAAAGAAGGTGATCATTTTTATAAACAACTTGACATGATTATTCCTTTCACGGAAGGATTGCTGGTTGCTACTGCCTGAAGATTTTCGGGTTCAGTGCATTCAGTTTTGTCACTATTTCAAATTGTACGTTTCTGGGAGTACACACACGTAAATGAACATTTATTTATCCCCCACTGTATGAATATATACATTTTGAATTTATAACCATGAAGCCCATAAGCGGGCACTCTCTCGATGTTTATACTTCACCTCGACACCGCAAGGTACAAGAGGAACATGATGAGAGATGAGAGAGAGAGAGAGAGAGAGAGAGAGAGAGAGAGAGAGAGAGAGAGAGAGAGAGAGAGAGAGAAAGAGAGAGAATTTATAGCGCTCTAACACCCAAACTAACACATGTCTCCATAAGACCAACAATAAAGTTAAGAGTAAGACAGTGTCTAGGAGCATATGAAAGTGCTGTAACAGTATTATTAAAGGGCCATTATAAAAGAGCCATTATAAAAGAAATGTTAGACAGTGACAGCGGGTAATTTACTCCAATTGAAAAGCATTCGAATTAAGACCAATCCTGAAAAACACATGCTCGTGATTTAAGAACACTTTCCGTAAAAAACAAATATAAAATATAATCTTGAACTTTAGATCAGACAATTAGTAAAAATATGAACTTTAAAGAAAACTATTTAACACAATGAACGGCACTGGAAAAATAGATTAAGCACATTGGACTATTCCTTGATAATAGATGACATTAAGACAGTCGAGTTAGATTAATGACCATCAACCCAACATGTTTATATAGTGAGTGGTGTGATTGAAAACCTTAACCAGAATTGAGTTTTAATTGACCTGATTAATAATAATTAGAGAAATCAAAGAGATGTCAGGAATACTAGTTGGAGGGTATAATATAAATAATATACGCTATGCAGATGACACCGTATTGGTGGCGGATAAATCAACAGACCTACAACAATTGTTGGACACTGTAGTAACAGAGAGTGCAATTAAAGGACTCTCCTTGAATATCAAGAAAACAGTAACAATGGTGATATCAAAGAAATTGGTGACACCAAAATGTGACATAGAAATAGAAGGAAAAACTCTTAACCAAGTGGATAATTTTAGATACCTTGGGACATTTATAACATCAGATGGAAGATGTACAACAGAGATTAAGAGCAGAATAGGGCAAGCAAAAGGCCGCATTTAAGAAAATGAAGAGTATCTTATGCAATAAGTCACTATCACTGAATGTAAGAAAGAGAGCGCTGAAATGCTATGTAGAACCAGTTTTGCTGTATGGCAGTGAATCTTGGAATGTAAATGAACAAATTAAGAAGAAATTAGAAGCAACAGAGATGTGGTTCCTGAGACGAATGTTGCGAATTCCTTGGACTGCCAGAGTAACTAACAACGACTGCCTGAAACAGGCTAATGAAACTAGAACATTATATACAACAATAAGAAAGAGACAAACATCTTTCTTTGGTCATGTGATGAGAAGAGAGGCATTGGAGAACATTGTGACAACTGGAAAGATCGAGGGGAAGAGAGGCAGAGGCAGACCAAGAGAAATGATGCTGGATGGATTGAGACGGTGGCACGAAAGAATATCAGCAGCAGAGTTGATTCAGAAAACCAAAGACCCAGATCTGTGGAGAGCCATGAACGCCTACGCCAGCTGGCAGGGCACTTGATGATGATGATGATTGGTATCCAACCTTGAAAAATGAAGCATCAATCTATAATGCCTCTGGTCTTCAACACTCATCAACAGCAAACAAATTGATCCTTCTTGTGAGACAAGTTGTAGATGTTGAAAGTCACACTCGTTGCACTCGTCTGCGTAGATTCGTAGACAATTGTGAAATTCATATTGGTTTGACCCATATTTGTAGAAACGTAGTCACGGTTGAAATTCATCTCGGTTTTATATCATGGATACTTGTGTAATACAAGAAGTATCAAGTTGTGCCAGGTTGACACAGTATTAAATGGGTACCAGGAAATATTCTAGGAAGTAAAGGTGGCCGGCGTGATATTTACTTCAGCACTGATCTGTCACGTTGTGTCCACAATAAATCTGGCCAGAATCATATACCCAGCAGGCTCATGACGGGAAAGAGGGTCCTTCAGTTGTCTGCCAGGGACTTATTGGGGCAATAGGTTGTGGAGAACTTGGCACAATTAATTTAATTGGTCATGTGAATAAAATATGATTAGTATTTTATTTTTCATATCCTTTACAGGACATTGCTGTAAACATCAGCATCTTTCAGCTGATTGTTGATTTCTTGGTAAGATTACGCTCAGTAGTTTGCCATTGCTTTCTGAGCGGCCGGCTCACATACCCCGTAAGTTACCGACGCGATTCGAACCACTGCTGATTCTCACCGTCGTCACGTTGCCTACGAGAGTATACGAGATTGCGGAGAAAAGTCGTTAACCTCTAGGCCAGAAAGCCGGCATGATTTGTATACTTAGTAGAATAAAAGTAACATAACACCAGAAATTAGGAATGCGCTGTGCTGATTTAAGAATGGTTAATGTACAAACAACAGTATCTACATTTTCATAACATTAACAGAAAGAACATTTGGCAAAACATAGACATAATTTTTTTATTGTATTGACTACATCAAATAATTTCACTAAAGGAAACATGAACAAATAATTAGAATGTTAGAAAATGTAAACATTGATGGTATAGATGTGAGAATTAAAAATAATAACATATACTGGAAATAAAAAAGGAATACGAATTGATAACCAATTTTGTGCATTTCGTCACATTAAACGAGTTGTGAAACAATTTGCTAATGGTCAGTTGACCTGCTTAGTTTTCAACTTTTAAGCCCAATCATCTGAACTTTAGCAGAGGGCCACGTCTGGGGCCGGGCAGAATTAATCGCTCCTTAACAAACTTGTATCTGTTCAGGTTCTGATACATTCTATGGCATGATGCAAGGCAGCCGAGAATCTTCTCTTGGTGCATTTTCTACCCTTGTTCCATTAATATTACCAGATGTCACAATCTGTTCTCCGAAATTGTTCCTGGGCTCGCTGGTTTGGTCTATTTCGAAACATTTAAATTATGAATTGCTGTGTTCTATCGCTCTCTTCCTCTACGCCGACGGCGGGAGAGTGGGTTCAGTCCACACACCGGTCATTTGGACTTAGCGAGGGACTTCTCGTTCAGACAGGCCTAACAAAATGCTGAACGTAAAATTATCCAGAAAATTAAAATGTTGTTGATCGCAGCATCCTCCAAGGCACCCGCAATAATAGATAGTACTTGTGACATTAGACAGTACTTGCAACATTAGACAGTACTTGCAACATTAGACAGTAATTGCAGCATTCTGCACAATTATTTGTATCTTTTCTCGGGGCACTGATTGGATTGTTAATTGATAGTCTAGGAAAGCACAGCCATCTGTTAAAATGTCGCTTGTGGTAACACACACATATGATTTTCCTAACTTCTAACAATAGAGACTTGTTACGCAACATATGTTAGTGTTTATCAAATGTCGTTATTAAAGACTTCTGTTTTTTTCTCATTGTTGTACTTTCTCTTTCTAATGTTATCCATATAGATACATGCTTTAATTTCTTTAAATAAAACAAATAAATGAGTCCCGAAGTAGATATATATTATGAGTCCCTGATGTGATAGAGCATCCCATTTTGCAGGCTTGAATGCACGACAGAATAGATTGGCCATCTTTTCCTCACCTAGTAGGCGATGACTCCAGGCGTCGAAGCCTCATCCGATCGTGTCCATGACACTATCAGCGTAGTTCATTTCTTTACATGCTGGACGTTGGAGTCACTCGCGTCATGTGTACATTTGGACCAGATCTGTTCTTTTTCCTCTTCAGTCCCTTATGTCTTCTTTCCATGAAAACTCTGACCACTGTTTGTACTTCCTAGTACAACATTATTAATCTTGTTTTAAGTTGTCACGTTTGATACAAAGGCAACGTCATTAGCATACAGTAACATGTTTATATTTCTTATATCAACTGCAATTATATATATTTTTTTCCTGTCAACTACAAGAACCTCTGAGATATTGTACACAGAACACTATATAAAGATTATGTGCTAGGAAAACACATTAGAACAGTGGTTCTCAACCTTTTTTGGCCCATGCACCCCTTCATCATAGGTTCACAATGTCATCCCCCCCTCCCTTATCCTTTTCGTATTTCTCACTATAAATACCCAAACACGGTATAGGTAAAAATGGAAGCTAAATTTAATAACACATACTAGAACAAGTCTAGACGTCTACGCAAAACGTGATTTGCATGTCTACTTTCGTTATAATACGAATTTCAGAAAGGCGAGAAGTACAGAACCGTAAAGTATGGATGGAAAAATAGTATCATGTAATCGGTTCTTGTATTAATGTGATCTTGAAATAATCTTAACTCCCCCCCCCCCTTTGGAAACCTTAAAATTCCCCACCGGTTGAGAGCCACTGCATTATAAGACAGCACACGTCCATGTCTAACACCTTTCTTTACATGATGAAATGTTCTTCAATGACTTGCGTCAGTCCTTACAGATGATGTCTGCTACCAGTAATTGCTCTTTATTATTATCAGATTTGTGTAATCGATATTCAACTTCCTAGCACTTTGATTATTTTGCACGCATTTCTTGTTGTGTTGCTTGTGAGGTATATGTACCAAACATCTGGTACTGTTCTTTATTTTACAGGACCCCGCAGACACCCAAGGGCAAGACTCGCCTTTTTAGGTTCCTGGTCCCTGTAATAATTTGTCCAGTCATATTCCCTTCTTCTAACGGCTGAAAGCCGGTATCCGCGATGAAGGGGTTATGAATGCGGTTCGTAATCCCGCTTACCCGCGTTCAAAACACAATTGCGCGAGATTTGGCACCAGACATCATTGCGCTGGATTTTAACGAATTGGTATGGGAGCCGGTCGTTCAGAAAGCCATGGCAAACTACTGAGCGTAAACTTGCCAAGACATCAACAACAGCAGTAAAATGCGAACTACTGAGCATAAACTTGCCAAGATATCAACAACAGCAGTAAAATGCAAACTACTGAGCGTAGACTTGCCAAGACATCAACAAAAGCAGTAAACTGTTGGTGTTGACATCGATGTCCTGTTAAAAAAAATTATATGAAAAAAAAAACAAAAAAAAACGACAGAATACGTGTTCGTGTTGTCTATAAGGCCAGATCTGGTGCAGCCGAACTACACTTTGACCTCAGCCAGCAGGTCATGAGGCGAACATGTCCTTATATTGTTTATACCTTTGTTGGTTCCATTACTCTCCCCAAACCCACACAATTCAGCCTTTATTTCTCGTGTCATGTATTATTTTTCCCCCTTTCATAATAACTCTCAGTAACAGTTTTTATAGATGGCTCATATTTAAATTGATTGTATGATGATTTTCTCTTTCCGTAGAACCTCACTTCTGTATCAAAACTACACAATAGAAATGAATTCTTGTAGGTCACTGGGCACCCTACCGGAAGTTATACTTGTCATTTAGAAAAAGATATGTGACTCCAGTTCAGAAATGCCCCATGACAACCGCGTCCACTAGTACAACGTTGTCTGGGTTACATTCTGGGGATTTATTCATGTAAAGTATCATATGCTCAAATTCTGGGGAGGGGGGGGGGAGGGGTGGGGGAGAGAGTTGGTTGGCTGTTCTTCACATGCGTGAGTGTGTATGTATGTGTATTTTCTGTATGTGTGTCAGTGATATCAAATAGTGTTAGTGTCATGATAGGCTTCAATGTAATAAACATTGCGTTTTTGTGTGTGCTTTTTAAAATTAAGTGTTGTGTGTGTGTGTGTGTGTGTGTGAGTGTGTGTGTGTGTATGTGTATAGTTGTGTATCTGTGTGTCCATTTGTATTGTGTATGTGTGTGTCAGTGTGTGTATGCGTGTATGGTTGAGTATCTGTATGTGTGTGTCAAAAGATTTAGTTGCATGTCCTTCACAGGACGTAGCAGTCAACCTCAACATTTTCGCTGTTCGTGATTCCTGGGCAAACTTTACGTTCAGCAGGTTGCCATTGCTTTCTGAACGACCGGCCCCTATACATTTTTCGAAAAAAACCAGCACCTCTGTGTTTCTAACCCGGGTATACGGGCTCCCAAACCGCGTTCGCAAGCCCTTAGCCACGGAGACCGGTGTATCTGTGTGTGTGTGTGTGTATATATATATATATATATGTGTGTGTGTGTGTGTTTGTGTATGTGTGTGTGTGTATATGCTGTGTTTCTGTGCTTGTCAGTGTGTGTATATGGGTATGGTTGTGTATGTATGTGTGTGTCTGTGTTTGTTGCATATGTATATATGGGTTGTGTATCTGTGTGTGTCTGCGTGTATTTGTATGTGTATGTGTGTATAGTTAAGTATATATATGTGTGTGTCTATGTGTGTGTGTATACATCTATGTGTATGTGTATATGGTTGTGTGTGTATTTGTGTGTGTCTGTGTGTATATTATATTTATGTGTGTATGTTTGTATATGCATGATTGTGTGTTTGTGTGTGCGTGTGACCCACAACTCAACAACGAAGCATCTCATGTTGAAGTTACTTGGACACTGAGGTAGAACCAGCAAATGCCGGATTCACAATTCCCTGATTTGGCGTCGACATCTCTACAACCTCAGAGTAAGAAGGAGGTAAGTCGCTTGCTACAGCTGTGGTTGTGATGACTGCTACAGCTGCAGTCGTTGTCCTTGTAGTTCTAGTTGTCGCTCGCATCCTCCTTCGTCTAAAACCATAACATCCACCAGCAAATATCACCACACCTGGCACAGAAACACCAGACGCAACTTTAGTATAACTGTATGTGTAGGTCGATGACGTGTCATCATAAGTAGTGTATGTCGAGGAACAGTGGGCCTCATCTGAGCCATCCTCGCAGTCGTGATCTCCGTCGCAGACTTCGCTGTACAGGATACATTTACCAGATGGGCAAATGTGTCCCCAACATGTTTGTGTTCGTGTTGTTAATGGACATGATTGTTCATCAGAGTTGTCTCCGCAGTCGTTGTAACCGTTGCAGACGTCAGTGTAGTGGATACATCTATAGCCTTTATAACATATTAGTTTTCCTGGACACTCGCTGCAGTTGAATTCGTCAGATTTGTCCATGCAGTTATAAATAGTATTACACAAAATATGCATACCTTTCAATACTTGACCATTCGCACATGTTATAATGTGTGAGGAAGGTGGCTGTTGACAAATTGTACGGTCTTCATCGGAGTTGTCTCCACAGTCGTCCAAACCGTTGCAGCGAGAATCTAACCTTATACATTTCCCATTAAGACAGGGAAATGTATTCATGCAGGAAATACCAAAGCACAGCTGTGGGTTTTCATCTGAACTATCCAAACAATCTATTCTCCCATTACACAGGAGTGTTCTGTTAATGGACCCCGAGCCATCAGCACACACAAATGGGCTACTGTCTGTAGAAGTGGGTCTAACTCCGGTATTAGCCGTTGAATCACTTGAAACGGTCATGCCGACTACCATAACACCGCAGAGTACAGCTATTAGCAGCTTGACTATGTTTGTTTGCTCCATCATTCAAATGTTATTCCGACTGTTCTGGATCTAGTTAAAAAAGAACCAGAAATATTATGTTAGTAAAACGTTAACGTGCATTAAGTCTTTCTATACCAAGTAACACGACATGAGTTTCTGAGTTTCTTTTTATTCCATGACTGATTTTTTTTCCCCTTACCATCTTCTGTCTTACTTAGCCGTTACACTGGCGTACACTATTGCCACTGTCACCTCCTTCTGTTAAATCCTTCTGTTAAATCCAAGCCTCATAGCTGAAGTTAGTTCTATATACATTTTGTCAGGACGTCATAATCATGACCAGCAATGATTGGCTTTCGTTTTCTAAACATTTCTGAACAGCTCTCAAGTAGTTGTAACTTAATTCGGTTAGATCCAAACATTTACAACTTTAAAGTAGCAATTGTCTACAATAGAATAAGTTAAACTAACAATTTTCCATGGAAAATAAGGAGTTAAATCTGATGGCACCTTTTGAAATTGTATGAGTTTGATTTGCGTAATCTTATATATAAAAGGCGATCTCCGTCCGTCTGTCTGTCTGTCTGTCTGTCTGTCTGTCTGTCTGTCTGTATGTCCATATGTCCTTTATGCGCTCGCGAACGGCCCATCCGATTGAGATGAAATTTTCTACACGTCTTCCTTTCATTCCAGCGCAGCCCACTGTCATATTTTTTTAGTGTGAAATTGGCTGCTTACCCAATATTATTTCATTTTTCATTTTTCATTATAATTTCATATATTTTAGGGGACCTAACTCTGTAAAAGTTATTTCAAGGGGCATAACTTTTCTGTATAACTTATAGTCATATTGTGGCATCGTTTTCAAAGATTTATAAACTCTTTGTCCATAGTTATGTACCGGCATATGAGTTATAATAAATAATGATACAATCTGTAAGGCATTTTCAAAGTTTTCATAAAAATAATGCACAATGCATAACATTGTAACTCATCTTTTTTTGCTTAAGAAGTTACTGTAGTCATGCAGGTGATTAGAAAGAGTTTTCATTAACAATAATGGATGGTGTGTGGAAGGACATTCTTTTAAGTTACTTTTTTTGTTGTATGAATTTAATGAGAACTTATATGACTACTTATATGAATTAAATGAGATGCTCCCCACCAGGGACTGGGCGAAGCCGGGACAGTCGGTAACGGGAACGAAAACTTATATGACTACTTATATGAATTAAATGAGATGCTACCCACCAGGGACTGGGCGAAGCCGGGCAGGGTCAGCTAGTATCTTCTATAAAACACTTTGCAATCTTCCCGAAAAGCTAGACGGTTGCCAGTCATATTACATTGTCAGCACTTGTAGAGTGCACTTTATCAGACTCGAAACTCCAACAGTCATCTTCCAAGTAAGATTGAGAATGTCGCTAATGCATTTCTACGTTTTCAGTCTTAACCCCTTCTGCGTCTAGGAATTATTTGTCTGTTTATAGTCGATGCTGTGTGGAGTTGATTATCATGTCTATCCCCAACCTTCTGTCTCGTGTGTTGTCAAGGATGTTGT
Source organism: Cepaea nemoralis (assembly GCA_014155875.1). Taxonomy (NCBI): domain Eukaryota; kingdom Metazoa; phylum Mollusca; class Gastropoda; order Stylommatophora; family Helicidae; genus Cepaea; species Cepaea nemoralis. The sequence goes on from JACEFZ010005253.1 coordinate 322,716, forward strand.
ATCCTATGTTAGTCCATAACATGATGTCTAGCATCGTCTGAGTCTCAGATTCCCTTTACCCTTCCACTTCCCGAACATTCCCGTCGTAACGACACACTCCGGCTTGCCACTTCTCATGAAGTGCCCCAAGTTTGCGGACTGTCGCCTTCTGAGGCAAGTAACCAGTTCTCTTTTAAGATATCATCATTATGTTTATGCATCTGTTTATGCTGCTTTCGACACTTTTCTAAATACAAACTACATCTCTGCAGCTTCCACATTCCTCCACCCATCCATCATGTGCCATGCCGATAAGCATGGGCAGTCATGATTCGCCATTTCATTCGATCACTAGAATTGTGGATCAGTTCAGTGTTCTTGTCTCGACCATGCCACGTAGCCAAGCCATCCGGGTATTTACTTCTCTGCCTTCCCGTTGTTCTCTTCGCCTCGATCCTGCCAGTTGTCACCAAGTTCTCTAATTTATTTCTTATCATAACATGCCCACAACATTTTGACTGTCTACGTCTGATTTCTCTAATCAGTTAATGATTTTCATTTGTCTCTTGTAGGACTTTGTCATTGGTATATCTGTCTGTCCAGGATATTCTTTGAATTATCCTCAGAAACCACATTTCCAAAGCCATCAAATGTTTGTCATCTTGTTTGCTCATTGTTCACGCTCCACATCCATACAAAAGCACAGGCTCTATGTAGCATCTGAACATTCTTTTTCTCGTAGCAAATGACATCTTTTTACTGGTCAGTATGTTTTTCATCTTGCAAAAGGTTACCTTCGCCATGGAGATTCTTGTTCTAATCTCTTCAATGCATCTCGCATCAGATGTTATGACTGTTCCGAGATAGTTGTACCGATTGACTTGTTTACGATTATTCCCATTTACTTGAATATTACATTGTGGTATTTCCTTCGCCATAGTGACGACCATAATCTGTGCCTTCTTAAATTTAATTCTAACCCTAGTTGTTCACTGCAATCCGCATATACTAAATTTTGCAGATCCTAGTCATTGTCTGCAATCAAGAGAGTATCATCTGCATATCTAATGTTATTGATGTTTCGTCCCCCAATGATGATTCCTTTCATATCTTCTATATTTCTGAAAATATATTCACTGTACAGGGAAAAAAGATCTGGAGACATTACACATTCCTATCTCACACCTCTCTTAATAGGCTGGTATTGACCTACTTCATTATAAATTCTTATGACAACTTGTTATTTCTAATGTTGTGTGTGTGTGTGTTTTGTTTCAAGTCGAAGGTCCTTCCCATCAATTTGTAGATCTGTAAGCATCTTTATCCTGTTGATATGTCTCACTTTATCGAAAGCTTTTGTGTAGTCAATAGAGCTTATATGTAGATCTTTGTTTACTTCTATAGAACATTCATTTATTGTTCTCAGAATATACACAGCATTTACTGTACCCTTGCCTACTACAAACCACATCATTCTCCTATTTAAGGTTGTATTTTCTTCCTAACTCTTTACATGATAATTCTTAGCAAAATATTCGTGATGTGACTCGTTATACTAATTGTTAGATGTTGATCACATTCCAAGGTTCCTGATTTCTTTGGGATTGCGATAAATATAGAATTACATAATTCAGGAGGTATATCTCCAGTATCGTATATTGTGTTCAGCAGTCTGGTGACTTAGTCTATTCCATATTATTCTAAAGCATTAATCATTTCTGTTGTGATGTTGCCTATACTGATGGTCTTGCCAGTTTTTATATGGTTAAGAACATTCAGGACCTCCATCTTCAAAATTGATGATCTGTCACGCGGCGGCAGAAGCGGCCTATAAGTTTATAATCGGCGATCTGCAATCTGCATCTGTCGTCGCTGATGTGATGTTTCAAGAGCAGTACTGGTGTTTCGTTTTCGTCTAGGCCGGTGACTATTATGCTCCCAAGAGAAAGTCACCTCAACTTGACCAGTGGGGTCCCCTCACGCCCACGACAGTAACATTATCAAAGAAGTCTCCAGTACACACACAACAAGGCCGTGGTTAGAAGTTGACACATTAATAGAACTTTATTGGCAGCGCTGTATCATCAATCATATCCTAACGTATGTCACTCGGCTAGCTGCTCACTCTATCTCCCACCGATATGTTAGCGTGACTTCCCACTCTGGCCACCGAGCGTCACATGATAACGTGAGGAACATATACACCAGATCTCACCGATGACCATACTTTCAATGTGCAGCCGCTCCACATTTCTTCCACACGTCCTCTCTTACTATCTTTCACTTGAGACGGGCAAACTTGCAACAGGACTACATGAATGCGACTGTCCTTAATGCGTGGCGTTGTTTACAGATGGATGCCCCTGGAGGTTAACTTATAACGTCTAATGTAGAATCCTAACTTGTTCTGATTTGGGAAAGTGTAACGTTCTTGTCCGTGTTCCGTTCTAAAGTTCCTAACTTGTATAATGTTGGGGAAGAGTGGCGTTCGTGTCCGTTCCGTGCTAAAATGAAATCGCATCAAACGACGCGATTCCGTGACGCATTTCTCCTACGATATAATGGTGCGTTTTGTTACTACTTTTGGTATCTGAAATCTACCTTTTAGTATTTATTATTATTTTATATGTCTGCAAGCTGATTTCTACATTTCTGCTACATGGCAGATTCTTCATTATTATTTCGAACATCACACTGTTCTTCTCTTTTATCATCATGGAGGTTTTTAACATAATCTGACCATACATGTAAAATTTGATCTTGTTCTAATATGATTTGTCCATCGTTTGTTTTTGCTGATGTACGTGTTCTTTTATTAGTAAGTTCCTGAATTCTTTTGTGCATTAATGTCGTATTGTTTACTGTTGTGTTATTTTTCAATTTATATGCAATATTTCTCAAGCCATACTTCTTTTTCCTCCTTACATAATGTTCCGACTTTTCTGTGAATTTCTTCATATTTGGCAGAATTATTTTTGTTATTCTTCTTGTTTCCATTAGTTGTAAAATTTATCCAGTCATCCATATCTTACGAAACAGTTTCTTTAATTTTGGAATAGTTGTTTCTGCAGCCAGACTGATTAAATTCTTCAACGTTTCCCATTGATCATCCATATCTTGATATATGATTTCTAGATCAGACAATATATCAAGTCTGTTCTTTACTTCTATGTTAAAATTGTCGTGTATTTCCTTGTCATTTTTTCAATGTAAACCGGTCACATTTAATGTTAACTGTTCTATACTGGACTCTCTTTAACTTTACCCTCAATGTGCCTGTAAGCAATATGTGATCACTGTAACAGTCTGCACTGGGAACTGTTTTTACCGTTGTTAACGCATTTCTAAACCTTCTGCTAATCAGAATGTAATCAGTCTGGTTTATAATCCTGCTTTAAGGACTACTCCATGTCTATAATCTTCTAGGATATTGTTAATACCAGGTGTTTCCTACAACCAATTCCTGCTCGTTTGTCCATTCTACAAGTCTGTAATTCCTCACTAGTCTAATAAATTTCCATGATTCACTTCCTTACATCAGGGTTGGACTGATGAGGATCTTAAAAACACGCTTTCTCGTTTCTATTAGCAAAGATATATTGCGCGGAACAGTCTTGATCTTGTGAAATGCTGCTATTTTTGGGGCTATTCTACCTTTGTCTTCTTGGATACATCTTCCATCTCCTATATCAAAGTGCCTAAATATTTAAATGTCTCGGCTGGTTTCAGACTTTTCCTCTTATCTCCCAAGTTCCATTTTGGAAGACATTTTTCCCTTGCAATTATCATCACTTCTGTGTTTCTGTTGTTCAGACACTGACCTATGTTGTGTCTTTCTGTGGGTGCTTATATCTATCATTTCGTGTATCCGCGTTTTATGTTTAGCTATCAAAACTGCATCATCGGCAATTCCAAAAGCTTGCATTATGATAACCAGCTAACATTCCTTGTACGCTTTATATGGATCTGATTATTATTTCTTATTTCCGCGTGCACATCGTACAGATCGGATGATAGTACACACAACATACCGATAGGCTAACCCATTAGCAATGGAAACATGCGCAGCTGGGAGACAACAGTGCCTGCCTGTGATGATAGAAAGTATTCCTGGTGTTGAGAAAAAAACCCATTCAGAATGCATTAGAAAGAAGAAAAACAACCATAAAGCTACATACAAGAAACATTACACAAACAGTACCTGGACTCATGTGTATACAGATGGATCAGCAAAGAGTCGACAGAAAATGGAGGTGAAGGAATTCTCCTGAATATAAAAATGGAACAAAGAAGACCCAGCCAGTGGAAATTGGAAAGTCCTCAAGTAACTTTAGAGCAGAGATAGGCGACCTTGAAAACTGCAGCGGAAATAAAATATAGACAAACAAACAGCTCTCTTTACAGATGCGAAGTCTGTTGAAACAGTGCAGAACTAGCTGATATCAAGGCAGCACTGCATGGGCTATACAGGAAAACCAAAAGTGCTGTAATACAATGGATTCTTTCATATTGCAACAAACATGGAAATGAAGAAGCCGACAGAATTACAAAGGTAGATGGAAGACTACCTTAGCCAGATATAGACATAATCTATGATAAGGCCAAGAGATTTATAAGAAGCAATTATAGAATCAAGTGGAATTCAGAGTTTTCAGGACCTCGTTAAAGAGGAAGGAGAGTAAGGCATTTGAAGTAGCAATACATACATGGATAAGAATAACTGTATTAATTAAATCTTCAAAAGCACACACTATTTGGTTAGTTTTGGATGTTTCTTGTTTCCACTGTTTAATCATTATGTGTCTAGTTTTCAATTATTTCTTCCTTCGAGTTTTAAATTGTTATCTGTTTGTGTCAACATTTCAGTTGTTGTTTCACTGAAGTCTTCATTTGCTTCTAACATCAAATCTTTGGTTGTTTCTTCATTCAAGTCTACATTTGTTTGTATTTTCACGTCTTCAGTTATTTCCCCCTTCATCTTCTCAGTGTTTCTGTATATTTCATAAACAGAAATCACTGTTCCAAATGTCAAATCTTTTACTTCAGATTACAACTTACGATTGTCATTATATAGCCCTACATTATGTTTATACCACTGATAAGCCCCGATTTTAGTTATGCATATTGTCTAAGAGCCGGTCTCCCTGGTCGAGATGTTAGCAGCTTTCTCCGTAACCCCGAATACTCTAGTGGTTGACGTGAGCGCAAGAGAATTGGAAGCGGTTCGAGTCGTGCCAGTGGCTCAGAAAGCAATGGCAAACTACTGAGCGTAATCTTGCCAAGAAATCAACAATCAGCTGAAAGATGATGATTGTTGACAGCGATGTCCTGTAAAGGATAAGCAAAACATTTTTATTTTTATATTGACTAAGATTACACTTATCTAATTTGGATATACACTAAAATTTAACTTACATATTTCGATGACGAAAATCTACCTTTCAGCAATATATCATGTTTAAATGAATGGATACATCTCGACGTTTACCGTTGGTACAAATGCAGATGTAGCTTGTATTTTTCAGAACTAGGGTAAGAAATTTAATGCGATTTCTCAGCAGTCCATGACTTTTATTACTCCAAATTGTAAAGCTACTATTCAAGTATAGATTAGCCTTTTTTTCCCAACGTACAAAATATACATTGAAGACATTTTAGGGCTGGCAGAGTCGGGGCTCTAGGATTTAACTAGAGGGGCCACAGCCACCGGGACATTTTAATCCTGTCATAAACCAAAAACAAATGTAATATTTTGATAACATCCTGCCGCTGCCTCTTACCTTTGTAATTATTTTACCGCTATCAAGTCAGCCAGGCATACTTGTGAAATATAAGTGATGTGTGCGTTCTTACACCCCCCCCCCCCAAAAAAAAAAAAATTTCTCGCTTTGAACTCGACCGTAGTCGACACACTACTGCTACTGCTGCAGGTAGTTGCTAATAGTCGGGAGCGCACCGAACTGATATTTGCACGTGGATTAGCTGTCCCAGTGTCCTTCGCCATCAGACGAACCCACTCCGACGAGATCTACTGACTGGCCTGTGGAACAAACCCACTACCTCTGTCACTAGAGACAGTCAAAGCGCGGTCGCTTTAAACCCTTCAGCCACGTCGGCCTACCTGTGTCTGTGAAAGAGAGAGAGAGAGTGAGAGAGAGAGAGTGAGAGAGGAGAGAGAGAGAGAGTGAGAGAGGAGAGAGAGAGAGAGAGCGAGAGAGGAGAGAGAGAGAGAGAGAGAGAGAGAGAGAGAGAGAGAGAGTGAAGGAAGGGGAATTAGAGAAGAGAGATTGAGGAGGGGACGGAACTCAGCTGACTCATGTGTTGTCAGCTATATTGTTAGATAACACAATAAACACCCCGCTGGATTCTGGGTTCGGTGATGGGAATGGGAACTCTGCCACATTGTCCACTAGGAGCTGGTGCCTTGGTACCGGGTCGGGGAAAGTTTCTACACATTTACCTCTCTCCGGTAGATGTGGGTCTCTGTTTGGACATGAGATAGAGGTTATGATGGACATTAAAATGGATATTAAGATGGAAGTTAAGATGGAAGTTAAGGTGGAAGTTAAGATGAAGGTTTGAAGTTAAGATGGAAGTTAAGATGGATGTTAAGGGTTAGTCTTCCAGGAGATTCACAACCAAGCAAGCAAATATATGACAGTGTATGACATACACACCTTGTGACATCAGCTTTCTAGTATATGGTGCTATCACGCGAGCCACCTACGGCCACCGAGAGAAAAGACGTAATATCTTCCACTACCAATGTCTGCACGTCGTCTGTAGCTTAGGAGTTAGTGAAACGAAGCCTCACAATTTCCTTACATACCGAGTCAGGGTTTGATATCAACCGTTAGTGATTTTGGAAAAAGGTCGCTTTGCATAAATGTTTGTGTTTAGTTTTTGCTTTCGCTGACTTTGATATGTAACGTAGTCCATCCGTGAGCTAATACAATCAGTACTTGCTGCTACTAGTGAGTGGTGCATTCCATTGATTTTGTTTGAGGTTTAGCTTTCTCTGTCACCAATGTCCCTCGCCATCTGAAGAACCCTACTCCTACTTTAGAAATACTTGTATTATACGCTGATTTTGATAATATGAGGCGTCGGTCGGTGAGACAGCAATGGCAAGCTATTAAGCGTAAAATTACAAAGTAAATCATAGTCAGTTAATGACAGGGTTGGCTGCAACGTCCTGTAACGGACATACATCTAATTATTTTACAATGTCTGCGTTTTATCCTAAGCCTCTCTTGGAAAATAACGAGTAATTAACGCTCTAGCTCTCACACACATACGATCAAACGATCATGTACGCGCTTTTAAGCCAGCTAAAATTTAGATTCTCTATGACTAGCGGGCAAACTATAACATTACAATAAGAGCCCACCCATAGGAACGCCAGGTTACGCTGCTGAAAACACCCCCCTCCCACCACTCATGTGACCATCCAACCAATACAAAGACGTCGAAAGAAGGTTATTAATGCTAACCAATAGTGAATAGAAGTTTTACAGGTCCGTAATAAAACGGATGTCTGTGCATCCTGGTTGCCTGATGCCATCAAATACGTGTCATTTTTACCTGGCTTCCAGGAGGTAATGTGCAGTGTATGTGTTTTTGCATCTTAAGGTTGAATTATTTGTGTGCTTATACAGTCAACCCTTTCATTTTATGGCTGTTTGTGATTCCTGGGCAAGTTTTACGTTCAGTAGTTTGCCAATTAAGTTTGAACGACTTCACTCGTACCACGGTATGAAAATCAACGCAAGGCGGTCTTCTGCCAAATAGGCAAAATTAAATGCTTTGGAAATGATCTGACAGAAGTTTGTGTTCAGGGACCACGTGATAGAGATCGTGTCAAATGTCAGGAAGGGACTTCTTGCACGAAATCAATGACCTTGGAGGACACTAGACTGAGATTTGTACACACTCTCTACCAACAGAAATTTGTACAAACTTTCTACCAATAGAGATTTGTACACACTCTCTACAACCATAGATTTGTACACAATCTCTACCAACATAGATTTTACACTCTCTTTCTCTACCAATAGATAACTATTTCAGTGATTGAGATGGGTGCTGAAAATAGTGCACAGCCAGCCAGCTTGCTTGCTTGCTTGCTTGCTTGTGTTCGTTGGCTTGAGCTCCAACGCGAAGTCCTGTATGTCGGATGAAGGCATCCTGTTGTCCAACATCAGTGTGATGTTATACAGGACCTGAGTTTTGCGTGAGTATCCGTTGTCCCATGTCTGGCTTATTGGTGTGCAGACTGGTGGTTCCTCGTCGTACAGGCAGACACTCTCCGACTTCGGAGGAAACACAGCCAGCTAATTTTAATAATAAAGAGCTGTATTGTTGTAGGTAATATACTATAGTTGTACATTTTTATTTTGTTTACCATGTCCTTTAGTTTCTACTTTTTTCCATCTACTTCTTTGAGTGTCAGTTAATACCTGTGCATTTATTTATCATGTCCTTTCAAAGGTCTCAAGAGTTCTGCAACAATTTATATTAGCCAGTAGTATGTTGGCCCGGGAAGGTTAACCCGGTCAACAAACACCCGCAGAAGTCGGATGTGTCGGCCTAAGGGCGCAAATGAACTTGGCACAACGTAATTACATCTGAAAAAATACTCCGGTTGATCGCAGAAGAAGAGGAAGAAGTATGCTGGCTTCAGAACTCAAGAATATCATCTTCAGGGTTTTTAATAACTTATTTCACTTTTGCTTTTGTGGGAATTACTAAATGGCTACATTTTTGTTATACACCTGCTCTGTGGGGAAGGGGTTACAGATGCGATGTGTAATCCCGCATACCGCGTTCAAAACAGAGCTGCGGGTTATTTGGCAGCAAACCGCCTTGTGTGGTTTTCATACAGTGATATGAGTGCCGGTCGCTCAAAAGGCAATGACAAACTACTGCACGTAAAGCTTACCAAGAAATCACAAACAGCCAATAAATTAAAATGTTTGACAGCGACGTCCTGTTATGGACATGCAAGTAACTTTCAACTCTTACAACTCATGGAAATTTCGTCACTAATTCAGTATAGTAACATTTATGATTGACAGTAAGAATTCCTGAACTGGTTTCAAACTCAAAACGTACGAACGAACGAACGAACGAACGAACGAACGAACAATCTTTATTTTCAAAGGGTTAAGAATTGGGCACACAGGCCCGTCTGACATTCTGCCTTTCTTCTCTATTTCCTCTCATACATTCATTCAACATCACTTATGAAGCAAAATTTTGACACAAAAAAAAAAAACAATGATTTTATGGCACCCAGGATATTCAGATATTTGTATTATTTACATGTAAAAGCTGCATTTAATGTTCATCTAGTGTAAATAGGCTTCCTGGCCTAGAGGTTAGCAACTTTTCACCGTAATCTCGTATACTCTCGTAAGTAACGTGACAACGGTGAGAATCAGCAGTGGTTCGAATCGCATCGGTAACCTACGGGGTATGTGAGCCGGCTGCTCAGAAAGCAATGGCAAACTACTGAGCGTAATCTTGCCAAGAAATCAACAATCAGCTGAAAGATGCTGATGTTGACAGCGAGGTCCTGTAAAGGATATGCAAACATTCTTTCTTTTAGTGTAAATAGCCTTCTTTAGTCGTATCTTACTCTGGGTTACGTGAGCAGGAATTTTTCAGCAGCGTAGCCTGGCGTTCCTATAGGTGGGTTCTTTCTGCTCTGTTGCAGCTGGCTACCTGCTCACAAAGAGTGCTCTACGGAGTACCTTGAATACGATAATGTCCAAGATTTAACAGCTTGTACATGATCGTTTAACCATTGAATATGCATGAGTGCTATATCGTTAGTTACATTGTATTTTCCAAGAGAAGCGAACGATAAAACGCACACATTGAAAAAGAAATAGTTACATGTCCTTTACAGAATGTTACAGTCAACCCGTCATGTACTGGTTGTTTGTCATTTTATAGGCAATTTTTGTTCAGTAATTTGCCATTGCATTCTGAACGGCCGACGCCCCATACAATTAAAATCAGCGCAAATTACAAATAGCTCTAAAGTCGGAGAAGGGTTCAAGAGATTGCGAGGGGAACTGGTAACCGGGAAAGCTAAAGCACACACAAAATAGTTTCAGTTCACTACTCACTAGATATAGTAGCACATGTGTGGACTACATTCCAGATCAAGGTGAGCGAACGTAAAACAAGAAACAGAACAATGTATGTAAAACAAGAAACAGAACAATGTATGTAAAACCATCTGTTTCTACAATCACTGACAGCTGAAACTGAACCCCGACTCGGTAAATCGAGAAATTGTGAAACTTCTTTTCACTAACGTCGAAGCCACAGAAGACGACGAGCAGACATTGTATGTGGGACATAAACACCGTTCTCTTGCTAGGTATTTGTGGTTCGGGTGATAGCTCTATATAAGAGAAAGATGACGACACAAGCTGTAGGTGATATATATTTGCTTGGTTGGTTGTGAATCTCCTGGAAGACTAAGCCTTAACTTCCATCGTAGCTTCCATCATAACGTCTATCTTATCTTCCATCTGAACTTCCATGATAACCTTTCATATAAACTTCCGGGACGCAGAGGTGTTTCCAAGGCACCAGGGCCGGGTTATATACTGGCCAAGACCTATTGACGAGTCCTCGTCGAGCGTCCTGGGCAACAGGTCCCTTCGGGGTCCTGGCTAAAGTCAGTAGGATCGGCGATTTCTCCAAAGTCGGAGAGTGTCTGCCTGTATGGCGAGGAACCACCAGTCTGCACATCAATAAGCCAGACATGGGACAACGGATACTCACGCAGACCTCCGGTCCTGTATGACATCACATTGATGTTTGACAATAGGATGCCTTCATCCGACATACAGGACTTCGCGTTAGAGCTCAAGCCAACGAACACAAGCAAGCAAGCAAGCATCTAAACTTCCATCTTAATTGCCATCTTAACTTCCATCTTAACTTCCATCTGATGCCCAAACAGAGGCCCACATCTACCGGAGAAAGGTCAATGTGTAGAAACTTTCCCCGACACGGTACCCTAGCACCAGCTCCCCGTGGACAGTGTTGCAGAGTTCCCATTCCCCTCACCGAGCCTAGAACCCAGCGGGGAGTGCACGACGGTTCAGAAGCTTCAAATCTTGGGAGAGGCATATTGGGATGTACCGAGATCGTAATTCAGCACAGCACTCACGGACTGACTCGGAGTAGGCCTAGGGTGGAAAAGTTGCCTCCACAGGTTGTAGATATTTCATTGTCACCATACTGCGGTCTAAATCCCAGAGTAAATTCCATTGGAATATGGGTGTTCATACATGGTATTTACTGTGTTATCTAACAGTATAGCTGACAACACAGCTGACAGCTGAACCCCCCCACACACATCTCTCTTTTCTCTAATTCTCTTCCCCTGCCTCACTCTCCTTCACAGACGCAGATAAGTCGACGTGGCTGAAGGGTTTAACGTGGTGGCGCTTTACCTGTCTTTGATGGTGGAGGTAGTGGGTTCGTTGCCATATGTATGTCAGGAGGACTTCTTGTCGGAATAAGCTCGCCCAATGGCGGGGGACACTGGGAAAGCTAACCCACGTGCGAATATCACAGTTCGGTGCGCTTACCAGTACTACCAACTACCAGTAACTGTAGCCCGTGTGTGGACTACGGTCGAGTTCAATAATAGATAGGGGGGGGGGGGGGGTGTGCAAGCCCACAGACATCACTTGTATTTCACAAGTATTCCTGGCTGACTTAATAGAGGTAAAATAATTATAATAATAAGAGTCAGCGGCAAGATGTTATCAAAATATTACATTTGTGTTTGTGACAGGATTAAAATGTCCCGGCGGCTGTGGCCCCTCTAGTTACATCCTTGAGCACCGACTCTGCCAGCCCTAAAATGTCTTCAATGTATATTTTGTACGTCGGGAAGAAAGGGTAAACTATTTGAATAGTAGCTTTACAATTTGGAGTAAGCATAATGGGCCATAAGGCTACTGAATATTCCTTCGCGGGGAATTTCCTACCCTAGTTTTTAAAAAAATACAAGCTAGATCCGCATTTATAAAAAAGTCATACGCCGTGGTATATCCATTTATTTCAACACGATAGATAGCTTGTTGAAAAGTGGATTTTTTGTCATCGGAATAAGTAAGTCAAATGTTAGTGTATATCGCAAGATGGATAATTTTAAATTTAGTCAGTATGTGTAACCAGAATGGCGTCTTATCAGTGGTATAAACATAATGTAGGGCGATATATTGCCCTTCGTAAGTTGTAAACTGAAGTAAAAGATTGACCATCTTTACATAAGGCTACTGGAAGTGTGACACCTGGTTGATGAAATAGACAGGAACACTGAGGAGATGAAGAGGGAAATAATTGAACACTTGAAGGAACAACCAAATGAAGACTTGAATACAGAAACAACAGAAAAGTTGAAACAAGAAATAACTAAACAGTTGAAACAAGAAACATGTAAAAACTTGAAGTAGAAAACAATTGAAAACTTTAAGTTGGAAACAACTTAAAACTTGAAGAAAGAAACAAATGAAAAATTGACACACAGTAATAACAAGCATGTATGTGTACTATTGAAGATTTAATTACCACAATTATTCTTATCGATATGTGTGTTGTTACTCCAAATTCAAGACTTCCCTTTCCCTTTCACTGTGTCCTGAAATATTTACCTCTGATCTTCCCATGGTAGTGATGAGAGTTTCGTTTCAAATAATTTAACAATTCTAAATAGTTACACCCCAACCATAATTGTTGACTTTCAAAATCCGTTGGATGTTTCACGACATGTCATTTTCGAATTCGTGGTGATATAATAATTAATTCCTGTTTCAAACTGTCCGGGCCTATCATTACTTTGTTGTTTTCTCTTGGATGTCAACTTTAATATTCAAACGACTAGACATTGTTTTGTTGTTCTTTCGTTTACCTTCTCTCGTGTTAATTTTAATATTCACACGATTAGACATTGCTTTGTTATTTTCTCTGTCGCTCTCTTTCATGTCAACTTTAATATTCACAGAATTAGACATTGTTTTGTTGTTCTCTCTTCCACCTTCTGTCATGCCAACTGTGTTGTTTGTCCATCAAGTATAATGATAACCATTCATTTCATCCGGTGGGGTTGAAAGTATGGAGCGAGTTCTAAGATGGCTGATAAGGTCTATTTTGGCTCGAAATGTTCTTTGACAATGTGGACAGAGAATGTCTGAGGAGGATTTCCTGCAGTGGTTTTTCTGTCCTGCCTTTTCTTTACAGAACTTGCAGTCCTGGTTGCCTCACACGTGACTGCACCCTTGCGTAATGATGCAGGCCACGAATTTCGGTCTCTGGCTGGCATGATGAATTCCAAAAGCATTCAATGAGATTTTCAGAGTGTCTTTAAAGGGTTTCCTCTAGCCGACTTGGGAGCGTTTACCACAACGCAGCTCGCCTTAAAAAATTCGTTTAGGGACCCTGTGATCTGGCATGCGAGTTAAGTGACCAGCCCAGCGAATTTTATTCTTCATTAGTAGAGTGTGGATACTGGGCATGGACGCTCTTGCTAGTACTTCAGTGTCTAGGATCTTGTCTTGCCATTTAGTCTTCAATAGCTTCCTAAGGCAGACTGTGTGGAAGTGGTTTAATTTCTTAGCGCTGATAAACGGTCCAGGTTTCACAAGCATATAGCAATGTGGATAATACATCTGCTTTATAGACATTCAGCTTTGTTTGCAGGCTTATTCCATTTCTGTCCACACATTCTTGCACAATCTGCAAAAGGCAACGCTGGCCTTGGAGATTCTTGCATTCACTTCGTCATCAATTGTGGCAGCTTGTGACACAGTGCTGCAAGATAGGTGAATTTGTCCACAACACTTAGTCTATGACCGTTCATCTTGATATTCGGCACAGTGTGATTATTCCCTAGAGCTGGCTGGTACATAACTACAGCCTTCTCCAAGTTGATATTGAGCCCAAAGTTGGCACATACATGTGAGAAAGCTGAAACATTGTGTTGCATGTCTGCCTCTGAGTTGGCATATAGAGCGCAATCATCAACAAACAGGAGCTCTCTGACGGTGTCGCGGTTAATTTTTGTTTTAGCTTTCAGCCTTCTGAGATTGAATAACTTTCCATCCATGCGGTAGTTGATGTCTATTCCAATGTCGTTGTTCTCGAAGGTATTCGTCAACATAGCTGAAAACATGAGGCTGAACAGTGTTGGTGCCAGGACACATCCTTGCTTCACCCCATTGGTGACAGGAAAGGGCTCAGACAGTTCACCATTTTCCTGTACTCTTGCCTGCATACCATCATGAAATAGCCGTACTATTTGGACAAACTTTCGTGGACAGCCATATTTTGCCATATCTTCCACAGTCCTTCTCTGCTGACTGTATTAAAAGCCTTGGTAAGGTCAATGAAAGTGACGAACATTTCGCAGTTCTGTTCCTGACATTTATCTTGCAGCTGCCTTGCAGCGAAAATCATGTCAACAGTTCCTCGTTCTTTTCTGAAGCCACATTGACTCTCAGGAAGAAGACCTTGATCTAGATGGGCCATGACGTGATTGAGAAGAATTCTGGCGAGTACCTTCCCTGCAATTGAAAGCAAGGAGATGCCTCAGTGGTTGTCACAGGATTGGCGGTTTACTTTACGTTTGTAAAGGTGGACTATTGACGCATCCTTGAAATCTTGTAGCATGGTCTAGTTCACCCGTATGATTGTAAAGACTTGGTGAAGCTGCTCTGTTAGGATCGGCCTGCCTTGTATAACTCTGCTGGGATGGAGTCGACCAGGTGCCTTGCCGCTGGAGAGTTGCTGGATGGCTTTCTTTACTTCCACCATGGTTGGCAGGTCATCAAGTGTATCATTAGTGGGAACTTGAGGAAGGCAGTTTATGGTTTCATCATCGAAGAAGGAAGCTGCATTTAAGATGTTGCTGAAATGTTCTGCCCAGCGCTGAAGGATGTCTTTCTTATCGGTGACCAATGGTCCCCCATCTGCACTAAGGAGGGGAACTATGCCTGGTGATGTAGGACCATTGACCGCTTTCAGTGAGTCGTAGACGTTTTTCATATCATGTCTGTCAGCAAAGACTTGAATTTCATTAGCTTTGATGCTCAGCCAGGAGTCCAACATGTGCTGAAGTTTCTGCTGCACTACTCTCTGAATGTTCTTGAAGGTGTCTTTTTTGCTGCTGACTCGGGATTTCAGGATCATCGCCGGTGCTACGGAGTTCGTCGCCTGAGCTAAGTTTTTCCAGACTCAGGTTTGAGTTAGGAGAAGAATGGAGCACTTATGGGTTGCACCCGTGTGCTGTGATGTTGATCCATCGACTAAACTAAACTAAACAAAACTAAACTAAACTAAACTAAACTAAACTAAACTAAACATTCAAATGTACCTTGAGGAGTAGATGTTTCTCGACCAGCAAATAGTTAATGTCTTCTGAATTTTCATCAAACCAGTCTTTATGCTTTCGGAGATCTGGACCCAGGATTTCCATAGTAGTGTTGTAAATTATGTCCTTCAGGGCTCTCCACTCTGGTTCCGCATCCTGTTTAGCTGCAGCATTGGGCTTGAGGTGGTCTTCCAGCATACTTTCAAACGACAGCTGTATTATCTTGCTGTTTAGGCGGGTGACATTTAGTTTTTTTGTTTTTTTTTTCATTTTTACCCCTTGAGGACGCCGTGGTGGTTTGATATGAATGTTTATTTTCGAGATAATGAGACGATAGTCTGTCCAACATTCGGCACCATACATGGATTTTGTCACCCGAACATCTTCTCTGTCACTCCTTCTGACGATGACACAGTCAATGAGGTGCCAGTGTTTCGAGCTAGGGTGCATCCACGATGTCCTAGTTCTCATGGGGAGACTGAAAATTGTGTTGGTAATCAGGAGATCGTGTTCGGCACTTGTCTGAAGGAGGAGGAGTCCATTGCTGTTAAAATTTCCGACTCCGTGCTTTCCAATAATGCCACTCCAAGAGGTGGTGCCCGTGCCCACTCTGGCATTGAAATCTCCAAGGAGTATAAGTTTGTCTTCTTTGGGAACATATGCTAATACATTGTGCAGGTCCTCATAGAACTTGTTCTTGACATAATCTTTATTGGTCATAGCTGGTGCGTAGACACTCACCATGGTTTCATACTTCCTTCCATTCAGCAGAGCAGCCTGTCGTTTCTAGCCTTTGGAAATCCAGCTAGTTTGCCAACCAGGACCGACTTGATGGCAAATCCCACACCAGACTTTCGTCTTTCCTCGCTTTTCCTTCCACTCCAGAAGAGTGTGTGGCCGGCACCTACTTCACAGATTTGGCCTTCTTCTGCCAGTCGTGTCTTGCTAAAGGCTGCAATGTCGATGTTAAACCTGCCCAGTCTCTCCCAGTCTCTCCCAGTCAGTGCTGTTCGTCTCTCTGGACACGACGCACCGTCTCTATCAAGTAGGGTGCGTACATTCCAAGTTCCGATTGTTAAGGGAATATGGTTTGCTCTTTTAGCTTTAACTGTTTTTTGTTTTGTTTGTATGTCGACCGCAGTTAGGGTACCCACCAACCGCGGCTAGCTGATTAGGTAATGATGGAGCAGACAATGTTTAGGGCACCTTTTCTAGCCCCTTCCTCATACTATGGAAGTGAGCAGTGTGTTCCTATAGAGGGCTGCTCAGTCGCTCAGGGGTCTGCCGAATCCCCCACTGCTGCTCCGGTCATTAGAAGACGACCAAATGCCCTGAGCCGCCTGTGTGCAGGTCTGCGACTACGGCTGCCAGCGTATCCAAGCCTGCCACTTCGACGCTCGCCCATCGCAACAGGGCTTAAAGGTGATATATGACGTTGGATATATATAATCGTTTACTTTGTTTTGCGTTATATTTTAACAATGGCCAAAGGTAATTTGGCCAATTCCTATGTAGGATTTTGTGAATTGGTTTGGCGGAGTGGTAGTAACTGAAGGCGTTCATGTAGGCTAGGATTATCAGTTACGTGTTTACTATAAATTAAAGTCATACCACTCTTCTGGAGTGAGTAAAGTCGCCGCTTGGTGATTGAATTGGAACAACCGTCCCAGATTGTAGAGCAGAAGTCAAAATGTGTCTGTATGTGAGACGTATAGAATATCTTCTCCTGTGCTGGTAAGATTGGTGCATAGACGTGTTTTATTTTAATATCTAGTATGTTGCCAACCGTCGGTGGGTGCTATCAGAACAGAGAAAAGTATATGAGGGAAACAACTGGAGTATAATTGCTTGTGTAATGTGGATGTTCAGCTCCCCCAACAAGGGACACGTAAAACAGTGAAAGCAGGTATGTACTGAGTTGAAGAGCAACAAACAGATATTGGTTAGGGCCTCAAGTTGGCGATGGTAAGCATAGGCTCTCTTTATAGAGCAATGGCTACCTTCATCGACCAGTTTGGTCACTTGCAAGAAGAAATGCAATGACATTTTGTAGTAAATCGTGTCTGAACACAACAATTTAGTCTTCACCAAATGGAGCTGAAGAACTGACTCGTTCGACGGAGAACAGAACGTGCTGCATGTGCTACCAGAGCATCATCCAGATATTGTAGGTCAAACATGGAGTACTGCATTTGATACTAGAGTTTAGGAATGTAGAAACAAGAAAGTTGATACATTTGAAAATATCAAATGTGAAATGTAAAGAATAAATGTAGATACCTTAGGATCGTGTAAACAATGGAGCAAGGGAAATGTATACAGACGAATATTTTTTTTTTATTTGCGCTCTCTCGATTGGACTCAAATGTAGTCCATACACGCTATTTATAGTAGTAATGGACTGAATTGTGCGTGTGGATTAGCTTTCCGTATTAACAGTGTCCCTAGCCATCAGGCATCAGCATCACTCTGATTTCAGATGTACTTGTAATTTAGGTCCCCAAGTCAAGGACGACAGGTTAACATTTTAGTCCAGCTGTGCAGTGTTTGGGTTGAACCTCCAACCTCGGCATCAGCACAACTAATGATTAAGAACAAGCGTTTTTACCCATTCGACCATGCTGACCTACTTGCTGACAAATATAGAATAATGAACTCAGGAGCGCATACAATTGAAAGAAATGAAAATATAGTCTTGGACAGACAAAATTACATCAGTAAAACCATATATATTAGTATTAGACCAAGTAACGTTAGATTAAGTGGCAACAGAGTAGATATTAAAATAAAACACACCTATGCACCAATCTTACCAGCACAGGAGAAGACATTGATTGTTTTTATAAGTAACTTAACATGGTTATTAATCTGCTTTTTGTTTATTCCACTATTGGAGAAAACTCCCCCAACCAACCCGCATCAAGACGTCCTATAATTTATTAGACGTCCTATAATTTATTAGACGTCCTATAATTTATTAGACGTCCTATAATTTATTAGACGTCCTATAATTTATTAGACGTCCTATAATTTATTAGACGTCCTATAATTTATTAGACGTCCTATAATTTATTAGACGTCCTATAATTTATTAGACGTCCTATAATTTATTAGACGTCCTATAATTTGTAAGAAGAAAATTATCGAAAACAAACAGCAGAATTGATCAGCTTTACTAGAACATAATCACATTGGACGTTGCGGTTCGTACCTTCGTTAGCACACAAATAAAAACACTGGTTTACATACATTTTGGTGCCTTCCGTGTTATAGTCCTTCTTGTGTAATTTTGTGCTGCTGATTCAAACAATGTAATAACATTTTGTCTATCAACTCTAGCTTTTGAGATAACTAAGAAACATCTTCTTAGTAGGGCAGTTGTTATGTACAAGCCTAGAGTTAGGCGCTATCATTGGCATTTTGACTGTAATCCGCATTCATATTATTTTTAATTACTGTCCATTTATTACCTTCACATAAAACACCAAAAATGTATTTACAATTTATCACTAGCATTTTAACACACAAAAAAGCTGCTTTTTGAGGAATTCCAGGAATGTGATATGCACAGTCACCCTTAAAGGCCCAACAGTAATCTCCCGTCATGTAGATATCCTAAAGTCCCTTTTGTCTCTCTTTCATTGTTGTTATATCTTGTTGTAATCTTTCACCTTTCGCCTCACTAAAGTCGCAAGCATTTCTAGAAAAAACAATGCAACTATTTATGGAGAGAGTGCAGTTTTATGCTCATGTTTCATCCAAGCTTAAGAAAACTCGACAGCGTGCTTTCAACTAATTCAGAATAATTGTCTGTTTTAAAGTTACCCAGAAAGTTTTGCACAACTAACACATATGAAGACAAAACTGTTATTTGACAACACAACCTCAAGTCTGAAAATAGAGGGAGGGGGAAAGGGGGGGGGGGGTTACTGCAGCTTTCCGCTACTTGGAAAACAAACTGTATACCCATGTTGCGATTGTAACTGATTCACAAAGTATACTATTAAAGGTGAAGACTGGCATGCTTCGTGCTAAATTGCTTGCGTCAATTCAGTATTCGCGGGTTGTGAGCATTCGCTGGATCTTTTCTCCAGGACACTATGGCGTGGTTGACAATGAACAAGTAGACAGACTGGCTATAACTGCATCAATGGGGGATGATTTGATGCATGATAAGGCAGATGTGGTGAAGGCCCTCTGGGAGCACGTGAATAATGCAAAAAGAACAGTTCGATTTTCATGGTCTAGAAAGAATGCTGTAGCAAGGGGTGCTCAGAGGATTTAGTAGACAGTCGTCACTTTGAGGTAACGCAAGACGGGCATATAATCATATTGCAACGGATACCATTAGCATTGGAGCTCTTCGCTGGCTGTTGAAGATGAGGACTGAGCGCGCATGGGAATGCCCGGTGTGCAATGATGTCAGTTCTTAACCCAACTTAACTCAACACACATGACCAGGCTATGGACTCTGTTTTGTTCATCGAATCAATAACATTTGCATCGGTTATTAAATTTATAATTTGATGTCCAACTGTCAGGTCTTAGTCAGATATAACTGAGCTACCGTATGACAGTAAACGGTACCTCCTGCTTTCTGTTAGCGCCGAATGTTGGGCGGCGCTCACCAAACACGACACCCCACATTGTGCCAACGGTTTCGAGCGGAGGAGTGCAATTGGGAGGGTACAAGCCTTACCCTAGTGCGAGGAAATGAAACCTAACGACTAAATGTCATGGCGGGGCAGATCAGGCCCCAAGCATTGGTCGGCAACTAGTATAAGATGGAAGCTCCGACAGGCGGACAGTTAGAGCCTTGCTTTGCTGATCTGGCAGCTTCTGCAGCTTGTCTTGTTCTAGACGTATTGGTGTTACCTTTCCTCTGGAGTAAACTAGACAGGCAGAGAGATGGATCATGCTGCATGGGCAACACATGGCCTCTAAATTCAGCCAAGGCTTTAAGTTATGGGGAGGTACGACTCCATTTTACAAACTATCGTCTATCAAGACGACAAGGTGTCAGTCAGTCAATGTGAGGTCCATAAAATTCCACCTTTAGGTTTGACTATGCCCAATTCCGGAAACTTTATGCATAAGTAATTACAACAAGTACCTGGTTTGCTCAGTGCCTTTACAAATTTCTTTATCAAGCCAAGCTTTGTATGTAATGGTGGCAGTAGAACTCTGTTTCGATCAATGAGAGGCTTGCTGAAAATATTCTTTCTTCAACTTTAAATTCATCGCATTGTTTCTTTGTTCAGTGTGTATCCTTTGCCTGCTATCCCACAAACTTATAAAGCAATGGTAATTTTTAAATCCCCTATGCAGACCTCGGAAGAAGTTCAGCAGTTTAAGATCTACACAAACAATCCAGTTATGTTCTAAATGTTTCAATTTTTACAGAGCTGTGTTTAATGTAGCATATTTCTCCTTCATTGTAGTAGAATGAGCAATTTGAATTGATTGAGTCATATTTGTTACTATTGTGTAAGAGAACACTTTTCAAACTTCTTTAGAGCTGTCAATGAAAAGTTGTCACTCATCTCGTGTATATATTACACCCATTTAGTTTACACTATTACAAAATACAAGGTTGTTTTCTTTACACAAAAACAACAAAATGGAAGAAAATCTTCCTCTGTGCTGCGATAAAATGTAACCTTTGCTTTAGCAGTCAGTAATTTTTTTGTTTCTTTCAGTCATGAAGCTAAAGGTTCTAACAATTCTTTGGAGAGATATAGTTCTCGGATTATATTATTCAGTTCAGGCTGTTTGAAGGGTTTAGCAGCTGGAAAATCATATTGGAAATCACTATCACTGTCACTTGATATTACACATGCCACTGCCGTCTCATCTTCTAGCAGGGAATCAGAAATCGTACTGAAAGTTGGAATTGATATGTCATCACCGTGTGGAACAGGTAGTCTAGTAGAATCTATCTAAACTGCTGCCCTTTACCTTCTTAATATCGCTGTGCAGTTGATGTTGTGTGTTTGAGTTGACTCTGAGACAGGCACGTGCAAGGCAAAATTGTATTCCGTCCTTCATGGTTGGAAAGTCAAGAAGGTAGCGTATCGCCCTTGTACATCCAAGAATAATGTGCATAGCTTCATTCTGTATCCTTTCCATCCTTTATATCTGCTTATGGCTGAGAGTCAGGATCGCCATCGCATACTCCAAAACAGAAAAGACCAGACCCTTGTAAAGAATACATAGATGGCGCTGCTCACAGTTTGCCGCCGCCACCACCCGCATCGCAGCCAAAGCCCGCTTGGCCTTTGTTATTCACCTTGTCTACATGCTCAGTATAAGCTAGGCTTCGATCAAATCATATCCCCAGGTAATTCATTGCCTGCGTTCTTTCCACCGTCTCTGAACCCAGATTTACAGTTGGCGTTGGGGTGTTGACAATAGTAGTAGGCCTCTTTCAGTCCTGAAGGACTATAGAGTTGTGCCGCTGGGGAGGTACCTGGCAGGACCGCTGGTGACTGTATAATCCAATGCGAGAGGGACAATCTCTGTCACAGTCTCCGCATCTGTAAGACGAGGCAGGTCCCGCAGTAAGTGACTGCATTTTAAGCCTGTGCCGCCTATCCTCAGTTTGTTAGATCAGATTGCGCTCAAAGAGCACCAGTCCGTTTCGTACTTCTCTTCTCCAGGAACATCTGTCTGTTGCGACTGTTTCCCAAGTGTCTGGATCTATGCCAAGGGTTTTCATATCTTGTTTACACACATCCCTATATCGCATTTGGGTTCTTCCGGTTGACCTCTTTCCTGTGGCTACTTCTCCGTATAGGAGATCTTTGGGAATACATTCATCCTCCATTCGAGATACATGGCCCAGCCACCGGAGACGTCTCGGCTTGAGGAGGGAGTGCACTGTGGTAATTCTACTCTTTCAAGCACATGTTTGTTTGTTATGTGGTCTTTCCATGATATGCCCAGGATACGTCTCACACTTCTCTTATGGAAGAAATTCAACTTTCTTTCCTGTCGTGAGTGCAGGGTCCAGGATTCAGACCCATAGAGTAGTGTGCTAACAACATAAGCTTTATATACTTGAATTTTTGTAGGCTCTGTTAGTCTCTCATTCTCCCAAACTGTTTTCAGTTAGCTTGGAAAATGTTGTGACTGCCTTTCCAATGCGTCTGTCGATTAATATCTCTAATGAAATATTATCTGATATTGTCGACCCTAAATACACAAACTCGTGGACGACCTTCAATTCGTAATTAGAAATGTTGATTTGACGGAGGCGCACCAGCATCTTGTTCCATCACCTGTGTCTTATTTAGGCTGATGGTGAGCAAAAAGTCTTTGCAAACGATCTATGAGCCGTTGGAGACCTTCTGCTGCGTGAATAGTCAGTGCTGCATCATCTGCAAAAAGTAGTTCTCTTATGCATCTTGATATTATTTTGGTCTTTGCCTTGAGTCTTGATGGGTTAACAAGTTTCCCATCAGATCTTGTATGGAGGTATATGCCTTCAGTGGCAGTCCCAGATCTTCTTCTTCTTCTTCAGCGTTCCGAGCCATTGAGATTCTTTGCTGCAGATACAATCCGTCTCCATTCGTCTCTCTGGTGGACCTTCTCTTGCCAGTCGTTGATTCCAAGTGCTTGTAGATCTGTATATGTATTATATCTCAACCGCCTTCTTGGTCTACCTCGGGGTCTACGGTCATTTATTTCCTGAGTGTAAGCGAGTTTTGTTTCCCTATTATCTTCCATTCTTTCTATATGCCCCAGCCATTGTAGTCTATTAGCCTTCATGATACCAGTGATTAGCGGGGACTTAAACAGATCATAAATGTCTTTGTTACTTCTTCTTTTCCACTCTCCACTTTGTGTATCCCTAATGGGTCCAAAGATGCGTCTTAACATTTTGTTCTCAAAGGTTTGTAGCAAGGCTTCGTCTCCTTTCGTTGTACTCCAGGTTTCAGAGCCATACAGCACAACTGGTCTGATCAGTGTTTTGTATATTGTGATTTTGGTGTTACGAGATAGCGCCTTTGATTTTAGAAGATGTTGTAGTGCATAGTATATCTTATTTCCAGAGTTGATTCTAGTTTGTATTTCTTCCCTTATGATGTTGGAGCAGTTGAAGATTGTACCCAGGTATTTGTATGTTTCCGTTCTTTTAATGGTCATATTATCTATTTGTATTTGGCCAGAGTTTTTAGCCATTCCGTCTCTTGAAATTACCATATATTCTGTCTTATCTTGGTTGATAACCAGCCCCATCTGTTGGGCTTTTTCCTTTAAGTGAGTCAATATTTCCAATGTCTTTTGTTCACTTTGCCCTATAATATCTATATCATCTGCATAACCAAGCAGCTTGGATGTTCCACCAATATCACATTCCTCCTTTACCTTCCTTACAACTTTCTCTAGAGCCAGATTGAAGAGTAGCGGCGATAGTGCATCACCCTGTTTCAAGCCAGATGTTATTTGGAAGGGGTCTGATTTCCTGCCTTTATATGTTACTATATTATAAGTATCTTCCATGCATAGTCTGGTCATGTTGATTAACTTCCTTGGTATTCCAAATTCCTGCATAGCATTCCATAGACTATTCCTATGGACACTATCATAAGCCTTTTTAAAATCCACAAAAATGTTATGGAGATCTCTTTTATATTCCCAAATTTTCTCGGCTATTTGTCGTAAGATAAATATTTGATCTATTGTTGATCTGTTTTGTCTAAAACCCGCCTGGTAGTCACCTAATATGTCTTCTGAATATGGTTTTAGTCTATTTAGTAATACTGCGGATAGTATCTTATAGCTTGTGGACAGTAGTGATATTCCTCTATAATTTCCACATTGGAACTTGTCTACTTTCTTAAAGATAGGTATCAATAATGACTCTTTCCAGTCATGGGGTAATTCTTCTGTCCTCCAGATCTTTATTATTAGTTCGTATAGCTTTAGATGTAATGCATGGCCACCTGCCTTTATAAATTCAGCAGCAATTCCATCAGTCCCAGTTGCCTTATTGTTTTTAAGTCGTGTGATTACATATAGGATTTCTTCAAATGTAGGTTCTTCAATTTGTGGTTCGCATGTTAGAACCTCTTCCTGTGGGAAAATGTTACTTGGAGCTTCACAATTTAGTAATTCAACAAAATATTCTTTCCATGTGTTGCACATTTCCTCATTGGTATTTATCATATTCCAATTTTTGTCTTTTAAACCATATGTGTTTTGTTGGTGCCCTCGTTTCGTTGACTTCAGTTCTTTAAAAAATTTTCTGGATTCATTTTTCTGGTGATTAGTTTCCATATCTTTGATTATATTACTCATATATTCTCGCTTCTGCTGTCGGACTATTTTTGTAGCCTATTTACATTCATTTCTATAATGCTCTTCCTTTTGGATGTTGTTGATGTCATTTAACCATAAATGTCTGGCATTATTTTTCCTAATGACGGCAGTCCCAGATGCCTGCCTTAAAAGAACCGCGAAGAAGGTACCAACAAGTGTAGGAGCAAGCAAGCAGCCCTGTTTACTCCACTGCTGGATGCTGGATGCTGGACTAAGACTGGTGGGTGGACATCCTATCTTTTCAAGGATCTTAAAAAGGCCGTTTCTGCTCACGAGGTCAAATGCCTTTGTGAGGTCGATGAAGGCAATTTTTAATGGCTTCCTCTGTTCTCTGCACTTCTCTTGGAGCTGCCTGAGTGAGAAAATTATATCGATGGTGGACCTGTTGTGTCTAAATCCGCATTGTGATTCGGGGTAGATTCTTTCAGCAAGAATGTGTAACCTTATAAGAATTACTCTAGCAAAAATCTTATTTGTAATGGTGAGAAAGGAAATGCCGCGATAGTTGTTGCAGTCGCTTCTGTCTCCTTTGTTTTTATAAAGGGTAACAATGTTTGCGTCTTTCATATCTTGTGGTACTGATTTTTCTTTCCCGCAGAGCTGAAATATTGCATACAGTTCTGGGATGATTGTTTCTTTGCTACATTTTAAAATTTCAGGTGGAATACTATTGTATATACATATTGTCTATATACTATACTGTTGACAATATAGTTATTCAAAGAGAAACATGCCACTGTTGCCTTTATTGGGTTGACCATTGCTCCAGCTTAAACACACCAAGTGCTTATGCGATTGAGTTCGGTTTGTAGTTCCACAGCGGATTGATCTCTATTCTTGCCCTGACGATACACTAAAACATCGTCTGCATACAACAATGTCCTCCCCGGTCCTATGATTTGTTCTCTGGTGATTCTCACAGTGTAGGCGTTGAACAGCACCGGAGATAATGGTGATCCCTGTGGTAGGCCAGGATATATTGTTGGTTCTGAAGTCCAACTGCCACATCTAAAAACTACTTTCCGTTGGAAGAGGGCTGCAGCGATCCATCTAAGGAGGAAATGACTTATCTTGAGTTCAAGAAGCTGAAGCATTAACAAATCCAATGGTAATCTGTTGTACGCATTCTAAAGATCAATCGCTGCAGCAAATGTTTCAATGCCTAAGTGGAAACCTTCATAGACATCATGGTCAAAAACTGCTGCATTGGTCAAGGTTTCTCTTTTTGGACGGTACCCTCCCAGGGTAGGTGGGAAAACACCTTGCCTCTCTAGATGGCTTGATATTTTTCTGGCAATTAACTTCCCCAGCAGCTTGCCTATTGTATTCTTCATGGTTATTACTCGATATCCCTGAATTTATGTGTGGTCTTTGAAAGGCTTCGGCAAGGGAATCAGATAGCTGTGTAAACACTCCTCTTTGATGATAGCACTCCCTATACTGTTGTTGTACATGTGAGCTAGTTTCTCTAGCTCGTTGTCGGTACACATATTGATGTCGTCATATCTATATTACTATAATCTGATCTGTTCAATGAACTAGGAAATAATAATCAGATTAATACGAGGTGTACAAGGAATATTAATTGGCTAGTATAATGTAAACAATATATGAAATGCTGGTGACGCGGTTTCGATCAGTAAAAATAAAATGCGGATACAAGAAATGATAGAAATAATCACAAAAGAAAGTCAAAACATACGTTAGAGTCTGACTAAGAGGAACACAGAAGTGATGATAACTGCAAAGCAAACGTGTCTTCCAAAATGCAACTTGGTAGTTAAAGGGTCTAGTCTGAAACAAGCCGAAACACTTCAGTATTTATACACTTTAATAATAGTAATAAGAGCTGGAAGATGTATTCAAGAAGATAAATTTAGAATAACCCAAGGAAAAGCAACATATCACAAGATCAAGACCATATCTTTGTCAATCGAAGCGGGAAAATGAATCTTTCTGGCTCCAACCCTAATGTACCGAAGTGGATCATGGACAACTATTAGACTTGTGAAGAATTATGTGGAAGTTGCAGAATTGTAGTTTTTATTTAGAAGAATGGTGAGAACGCCACAAACATATAAATAATCATAATGAATGTTTCTTAAAGGATGTTAATTCATAAAGAGAATTGTTTACTTGCGTCCGAAGACAACAGTCTACATTCATTCTTTGGGCACATCATGAGACGAAACAAGCTGGAGTGCGTTTTGACAACGGGAATGTTTGGGGAGGGGCAAAGGGAGACTGAGAGACAGACGATGCTAGACAGTTTGACACCATGTTATAAACTAACGTGCTTATAAAAAACAATTGACAGTAGACGAGACAGAAGGTTTGGGATACATGATAACCAACTCCACACGGATGGACTATAAGAAGAAAAAGAATCGCTTGGTGCAGAAACAGTTACGACTGAACAGAAATATGTAGAAAATTATCAGTTAATAATTGCTGGTGACGATTACGACGTCCTGACAAAATGAATATCGAAACTAACTTTAACTATGAGGCTTGGGGATTCAACAGAAGGAGGTGACAGTAGCATTAGTGTACGTCAGTGTAACGGCTGAGTAGGACAGAAGACGGTAAGAAAAACAATCAGTCATGGGACAACAAAAAGCACTCATATAGTGTTACATGATATAGAAAGACTTAATGCAAATTAACGTTTTACTTAAATATTGCTTCTGGTTCTTTTTTTTAAAACTAGATCCAGAAAAGTCCTAATCACTGTGAATGATGGAGCAAACAAACATAGCCAGGCTGCTAATCGCTGTACTGTGCTGTGATGTGGTAGCCAGTGTAAGCGTTCCGATGTATTCAACCGCTGAATCTGGAGCGTCAACACAAAGCCCCGTCATCATCGGGCGAGACTGGCCAACAGTTAGACCCACGTCTACAGACAGGAGCCCATTTGTGTGTGCTGATGGCTCGCGGTCCATTAACAGAGCACTCCTGTGTAATGGGAGAATTGATTGTGTGGATAGTTCAGATGAAAATTCACGGCTGTGCCTTGATACTTCCTGCGTGAATAATACATTTCCCTGTCTTAATGGAAAATGTATAAGTTTAGATTCTCGCTGCAACGGTTTGAACAACTGTGGAGACAACTCAGACGAAAACCTTTCAATTTGTCACAGGCCACCTTACTCACAAATTATAACGTGTGCTGATGGTCAAGTATTGATTGGCGTGAATATGCTATGCAATGGCGTTTATAACTGCATGGACAAATCTGACGAATTCAACTGCAGCAAGTGTCCAGGACAATTGATGTGTGATAAAGGCTATAGATGTGTGAAGCCTGAAGCTTTCTGCGACCGTATCCAGGACTGTTTTGATGGAGCCGATGAGAGCTGTTTGATTCCAGACAACCAAAGGTGCAACGTTGGTAATTTTATCTGCCCAACTGGCAAGTGTGTCACAAAGGATAAAATCATGTCAGGCAACATGTGCTGGGGCTCTCACGTTCTGACCCGAGGAGAAAATCTAACGTACTGTAAACTTCCGAATGTGTTATGTGACAATGCCACTAAATGTATCCCCCCAGAATACAGATGTGATGGGAAGCTGGACTGCCAGGACGGATCTGATGAAATGAGCCCAAATAAGAATACACTAAGCGACACAAGTTTTAAGTGTGCAAATGGCTACTGTCTCCCTTACCTGGCAATGTGTGACGGCACCAACGACTGCGGAGACAGTTCTGATGAACTTCCCATTAACGATCAATGTCTAACATTCTCTGCAGTAAATTGCCCCGCTGTTCACAATATGGGCTCCTTCTATTGGCAGTGCAACAACAGTTTATGCATACCATCTTATCAAGTAGACAACAGTAGAAACAATTGCGGTGACTTCTCTGACGAGAAGAACTCTTCAGTTTTCTATTTCACATGTTCTAACGGGAAGAAGGTGCTTCGCTCTTTTCTATGTGATGGGCGTGATAACTGCGGCGACAATTCTGACGAAATCGATTGGTCATGCACGTTAAACACACAACGATCAACATGTCAACAGTACGCCTGCCCATCTGGCAAGTGTATCCACTTCACTGACGTCTGCGACGGTTTCAACGACTGTGGAGACCTTTCTGACGAAACAGCATGTACATTAATAACACGCACACAAACAACAACACGCACACAAACAGGCACAGACATATGTTGGGGACACACTTGTCCATCTGGTAAATGTATCCAGTACAGCGAAGTCTGCGATAACATCAATGACTGTGGAGATAACTCTGACGAAATTGGATGCCCATGTTTGGGACATTCTTGCCCATCAGGTAAATGTATCTCGATCTACGAAGTCTGTGATGGAAATTACGATTGCGAGGATTTCTCAGATGAATCCAATTGTAAAACGACAAACACTGCACCGACATACACATACAGTTATACTAAAGTTGCTACTGGTGTTTCAATCCCTGGAGGTGTGGTGATATTTGTTGGTGGCTGTTTTGGTTATAGACGAAGGAGGATGCGATTGATTACTAGAACTACAAGGACAACGACTGCGGCTGTGGCAGTCATCACAACAACAGCTGTAGAAAGCGACTTACCTCCTTCTTACTCCCAAGTTGTACAGGCGTCTGTGCCAAGTCAGGGAATTGTGAATCCGGGATATGCTGATTATGCCTGAGTGTCCAAGTAGCTTCAACAAGGGATGCCTCGATGTTGAGTTATGGATCACCACACGTACACACACACACACAGGCACGCACACATACATACATACAAGTGAGCATACATAAACACACACGTGTGTATACAGACACACACACACAGGCACTCACACATACATACATACAAGTGAGCATACATAAACACACATGTGTGTACACACACACACACACACACACACACACACACACAAACACAAACTACACATTCTTTTTTTTTTAGCGAAAACACGGTGTTTATCGCAATGAAGCCAATTAAAGTATAACGAGTTCATTACATTAAAACAATTTGATAAATTGCACACACACACACACACACACACACACACACACACAGATAGAGAGAGAGAGAGAGAGAGAGAGAGAGAGAGAGAGAGAGAGAGAGAGAGAGAGAAACACATACGCACAGATATTTACACACGGACACACACACACACATACACACAGACACACACACACTGCACGGACCTCCCTCCCCCACACCCACACAACATACACACTTAAAGGACAGTCGCCATCTTTCCAACAGAAATTGGGCATGTGATACTTGTCATGAAGCGACTTTTAGGCCAGCCCTTTTGGTTTACTTTAGCTCGTTGTCTTTCGACTGGCAAGTCGACTCCATGGCTGTAATTTTCTCATGGCGCTATTTATGTGCTCTGCATTTATTGGCTAATGATCTCTGCGCCATGATGTATTGTTTTCTGAATACTTTGCTATCAAATCCTAATTGCTTGTCCACGTTTGCTAGCCACTCGCTCTCTGCAACTCTCGAGCTAACATCACAAGTTTAACTAAAGAATATAACATGTCCATGCTATTTTCATCATCTATTTCGCAGCTTCATATTTACAACAGTTTATACTTGCATCTAATCACACACTTATTCTCGACTAAAATATGAACAGATGCTATCACTCAAAAATAAAATGTAGTATACAAACGGCCCTAGACTTGTGCCATTCTAGCACTCGTTCCGACACGTCTAACCTGGACCGCGTCTCCACTAGTAATTCCCTGTTCAACACGAGACACAACTTTATATATTTTTTTTCCAAGATTTCTAGCGATTTAATTTATACACTCATATTATATAACATCATATATTCAAAATCAATTATATTTTCTAATTTCTAACTATTGTGTGAGGTGTATTGAATTCATGTCTATAAATTCAAACATGTTCATAATATTTTAAACGTTCTCTTGTCAACGAGTATCCATGAAGCTACCGGGTGGGCAACCACTCAGCCAAAATCATTTTCTCCTACTGGGGTTTAAGTCTGCGTGCAGCTTGAGATCCCTTAATTTTGTCAGAAGTGACTAATTACCACCCCAGATCCTAGAGAGAAAACACGGAAATTAATAAGAAGGGTGTTCTTAAACATTCGGTGTGCTGATGCCGAGGTAAGCAGTTCAACCCCTACACTGGACAGCTGGACTAAAATGTTTACCTGTCGTTCTTGACTTGGGCACGTAAATTACAAGACCGCTGAAGTCGGAGTGAGTTCGGCTGATGGCGAGGGACACTGTTTATAGGGAAAGCTAACTCGCACGCACAATTCAGTCCATCACTACTATAAATAGTGTGTACCGACTACGCTTGAGTTCAAAGCGAGCGAGCGAAAAAAAAATTCACAACACTCTAACTCTCTGAAACTGTATATCTTAACATGATATGTTACTTCGACTTCCATATTAAACGACAATTGGCTACTATTTTCAATCGATTATAACCATAATTCAATCATCAACATAACTATTTAGTAGGTAAATAATCTTCATGACGACCACTCTGGTCACACCATTTGATTGTACAAACCTTATGCACTAAGTGTCTTCTGTTTCATGAAACTAATCCCCTTTTTGAGGATTAATACGTCGACTTAAGCTATACTTGCTACATGAGCTCTAACTACGATTTTTCACGACTTACGCTATACTTGCTCATGAAAGCTCAAACAACGATATCCCAAACCCATAAACTATATGGTAAGCTTAATGTATCCAACCATTGCCCGGAATACATCAGAGAAAAGGTGTCTTCCGGTCTACGCAAGACTGACAACCAGGTCTCTGGTCTCAAACGTAGACATAATACCACATACTATCCCAACAATACAACCTGATCGATCCAATGATAATCCGTCAACCATCATCACACTACCATTGGTTTGTATGTGTTATAATTTTCAGCTATAGCCATCACTGGATTCACGCGTACATAATCATGGATAGTTCATTTTTATTCAGTTATGTCTTATTTGACCTTGTCATTTTATAACTATAATCAATGTGAGCTTCAATTTATTCTTTTTATAGACGAAGGCTTTCCATAATTTATGTCATTTGTAATATAATTAACTTAGCTCTATATATCAATCAATCAATAACTTAGCTATGGAGGAATTATTATAATTTCCCAAAGTAATCAATTCCAAGTTGTAATTAATCAAACATGGTATTAAGTCATTCACTTAATAAATGCAACCTTTTTATCTTTTTATATTCATGCTAATTCTGACCCTTAGAATCAACACTAGCTATGCATGACCCAATGGTTTCCCTGGCCATGGTAATCAAATAGTGTTCAATCTGCATAGACTAATGCTGTCCAATTACAGCTGGGTGTCCTATACTGTTGACCTTCAGTAATAGGCACTTAACACCCCATTCGTTCCATACTGGTATAACGATTCCAAAGTTATGAGCCCATTACAGACTCTATTTGATATAGCTGTTACACCAGGTGGAGCCAGGTGTCTCATTCTGAGCCCTTAATACCTACAGTTTGCTAATCTTCCAACAGCGACATCACAGTTTCTGTTACTTTCTCAAATCTGCACTATCAATTGCATTCCTGAAAATAGATCTCAAAATAAACAAGGGGAATATTTTGTTCATTAGCATTCATTGATAGTAAAGAACATACTAGTAAAAGTCAAAACAACTGTCTCCAAATGACAAAGCTTGCAATGTTATCAATTCAACTTTAAATTAACAACGAAGTAAATCAAAGCCATGCTTCAAGACATCATCATCATCAAGAGCTATGCCGACTGGCGTAGGCGTTCATGACTCTCCACAGATCTCGGTCTTTGGTTTTCTAAATCAACTCTACCGCTGATATTCCTCCATGCCACGGTCGCAATCCATCCAGCATCATTGTTCTTGGTCTGCCTCTGCCTCTCATCCTCTCTATCTTTCCAGTTGTCACGATGTTCTCCAATGCCTCTCTTCTCATCACATGACAAACAAAAAAGTTGTTTGCCTCTTTCTTATTGTTGTATATAATGTTCTAGCTTCATTAGCCTCTTTCATGCATTCTTTGTTGGTTACTTTGCAGTCCAAGGAATTCGCAACATTCGTCTCAGGAACCACATCTCTGTTGCTTCCAATCTCTTCCTAATTTGTTCATGTACATTCCAAGATTAACAGCCATGCAGCAAAACAGGTTCTCTATAGCACCTTAACACATTCTTTCTAACATTCATTGATATTGACTTATTGTATAAGATATTCTTTATTTTCTGAAATGCAGCCTTTTCTTGCCCTATTTTGCTCTTAATCTCTGTTGTCCATCTTCCATCTGGTGTTATAAATGTCCCTAGATATTTAAAACTATCCATTTGGTGAAAAATTTTCCCTTCTATCTCTATTTCACATTTGGGTGTTACCTGTTTCTTTGATATCAATATTGTTACTGTTTTCAATGAGATGAGAGTCCTTTCTTTGCACTTTTTATTACTACAGTGACCAACAGTTGTTGTAGATCTTTTGCATTATCCACCATCACTACTGTGTCATCTGCATAGTGTATATTATTTATATTATAACCTGTCTTTATATTATTCCTGGCTTTTATTTGATCTCTCGGTCACAAAATATATCCCTGTCTTACTTCCAGCTTTATGTGTTCATAATTACCTTCTTTATTTCCCATTGTAATTGCTACTATTTGGTTCCAGTACATATGTTTTATTATTCTGAGATCTTTCCCATCAATATTAATATCTTCCAACATTTTAATCAGTTTATCATGTTTTACTTTATCAAATACCTTAGTATAATCTATGAAGCACAACTATATGTCTTTCGTTGTCTCTATTGATCTTTCTAATAGTGTCCGTAATGTATATATTGCATTGTTTGCCCCTTTTCCTTCCACAACTCCATACTGTTCTTCTCCAATTTCCATTTTTAATTTCTTTCTTGTTCTTCTCATTATAATTCCAAGTAGAAGCTTAGTGACATGATTTATGAGGTTAATTATACGATAATCTTCGCATTCAATTGCTCCTGGTCTTTTTGGTATAGCTATCACAGTCACAAACTGCTACAACTATATTTTATGAGTGTTAATTTCACTCGATGATCTAGCGAAGAAATAATTTACACAAAGGATGTCGATTCAACATGTCTAAAGCAGTTTTGACTTGTGTTCTTTTCAGCACAGTTCTTTCAAAATTCGTATTTCAGTACACAGTTTGTTTCAATACATGTCTCATTTCTAACTCTGCCCCACAACTACTTTTCTGTGTTTTAATATAATACACATTACGATGTCGGAAAACTCCCGACGCTGGGATTTCCCTGTGTTGTATTTTGAACGTTGTCTTGCGTCGGATGTTGTCGCAAATGACATTGTTTCCATTAGTCATTAGATATGTATATTTGACCCTACTTTCATTTTCGTTATGTCTATCGACGTTCTATTAAATATACTGTGAGTGACTTCTTCGTGTACCAATGCTGTCACAATCATCATTCTTCTTCTTCTTCTTCTTCTTCTTCTTCTTCTTCTTCTTCTTCTTCTTCTTCTTCTTCTTCTTCTTCTTCTTCTTCTTCTTCTTCTTCTTCTTCTTCTTCTTCTTCTTCTTCTTCTTCTTCTTCTTCAGCATTCCGAGCCATTGTAGGTTCTTTGCTCCAGATACAAACCGTCTCCATTCGTTTCTCTGTTTGACCTTCTCTTGACAGTCGCTGATTCCAAGTGCTTGTAGGTATGTATGTATATTATCTCTCCACCGTCTTCTTGGTCTACCTCGGGGTCTGCGGTCATTTATTTCTTGAGTGTAAGCGAGTTTTGTTTCCCTATTATCTTCCATTCTTTCTATATGCCCCAGCAATTGCAGTCTATTAGCCTTCATGATACCAGTGATTAGCGGGGACTTAAACAGATCATAAACATCTTTGTTGCTTCTTCTTTTCCACTCTCCTCTTTGTGTATCCCTAATGGTCCCAAAGATGCGCCTTAAGACTGCGTTCTCAAAGGTTTGTAACAAGACTTCGTCTCCTTTAATTGTACTCCAGGTTTCAGAGCCATACAGCACAACTTGTCAGATCAGTGTTTTGTATATTGTGATCTTGGTGTTACGAGACAGCGCATTTGATTTCAGCAGATGTTGTAGTGCATAGTATATCTTATTTCCAGAGTTGATTCTAGCTTGTATTTCTTTTTTTTTTATTATGTTGCAGCAGTTGAAGATTGTACCCAGGTGTTTGTATGTTTCCGTTGTTTTAATGGTCATATTATCTGTTTGAATGTGGCCAGAGTTTTTAGCCGTTCCTTCTCTTGAAATTACCATATATTCTGCCTTATCTTGGTTGATAACCAGCCACATTTGTTGAGCTTTTTCCTTTAAGTGAGCCAATATTTCCAATGTATTTTGTTCATTTTCCCCTATAATATCTGTATCATCTGCGTAACCAAGCAGTCTGGATGTTCTTCCAATAGCACATTTCTCCTTTACCTTCCTTAGAACTTTTTCTAGAGCCAGATTGAAAACGAGGGGCGATAGTGCATCACCCTGCTTCAAGCCAGATGCTATTTGGAAAGGGTCTGATTTCCTACCTTTATATGTTACTAGCTGACCCGGCCCGCCCAGTCTCTGGCGGGTATCCATCCATCTATCCATCCATCCATCCATCCATCCATCCATCCACCTACCTACCTACCTACCTACCTACCTATCTATATATATAGGAGGAGAAGAAGGAGGGGAGGAGGAGAGGAGGAGGAGGAGGGGGAGGAGGTGACGAGGAGGAGGAGGAGGGAGGAGGAGGAGGGAGGAGGAAGGAGGGAGAGGAGGAGGAGGAGGGAGGAGTAGGAGAAGGAAGGGGAGGAGGATTAGGGGAGGAGGAGGGGGAGGGGGAAGAGGAGGAGGGGAGGAGGAGGAGGGGGACGAGGAGGAGGGAGGAGGAGGAGGAGGAGGAGGAGAAAGAGGAGGATTATAACGCATATGTCTGTAGATATCTGTAGCGAAAAGGTCCACCTATTTGAGAAATATGCAACAATTGTTTTACACATATAGCACTGCTATTAAAAGTAATGTTTCCTCGCTATATATAAACTATAATGTAAATTAAAATATTAAATAATATTAAGTAAATAACTGTTTGTACACTAACAAACTATGACAGTCTCCACTAGTAATCCCCGATTCAACCGAGACTTGTCTTCTCCTGGCACTCGCCACAGAACATACACCACACACCAACAAACACTCATGCAGGTGTGAGTTTCATTGATACCTTACACACTCCTTGACAATACTTTACATGAACAAATGCAAAGAATGTGACACAGACAACGTTACAATAGACGACGCTTTTGCCATGGGAGATTTCTGAACTGACGTCACACATCTATTGTTTAGTTTAGTTTAGTTTAGCGTGGTTCCAGCTTCACGGCAACCGGTCGTCCCCATATTGCTCTGTTCCTGTGCCAGTGAATATCATACAAAACGCTCCTCACTGCCCTATGTGAACAATGGAATAGACAGGAGTATCGGCAAGCCAACAGCCCGCACAGGTACACTGTGCATAATGCCGGTGCCAAAATGCCAACACAAAAGTCCTCCACGATAAATACAGTTCATCGTCGATGGAAACGGCAGTCACCAGAAAGACTTCATTGACCCGGGTTTCATTCCATATGGCTCGGTCTCTTTCCGCAGGGCGACACACCGAAAGCGCCGAACAAAGCACGAACTGTCGTAGCTGCAGCGACGACTCCCAGGAGTCTCCTGAAAAATGAACTCGTGAACCGAATAGGTAAACCAGTCAATTCAGTAACAGCCGGACGCCATCATTCCGAACATGCAGTTCACGCTACAAACAACCGCGGACAGAAGTAAAAGCATTCCACGTGAAATTCACAGCTCACAGTGTCGCGCCACAAACTCACTCAGTAGCTGCGGAGTTCGTACTTTGTGCGACACTTTCGGCGGGTCGCCCTGCGGTAAGAGACCGAGCCATGTGAGAAAACCATGGTCAGTTAGGTCTTTCTGCTGACTGCCGAGTCCATCGACGATGAGCTGTGGTATTCGCGGATGAATTTTGTGTTGGCATTCTGACGGCGGCATTATGCCCTGTGTACCTGTGCGGGCTGTTGGATTGCAGAGACTCCCGTCTATTCCATTTTTCACATTGGACAGTGGGGAGCATTTTGTGTGATATTCGCTGGCACGGGAATGTAGCATAATGGGGACGACCCGTTGCCGTGAAATTGGAACCTCGACTAACTAATTAACTATAACGAACGAACGAACGAACTAACGTTATTTTAAAAGGGCAACAAATTGGGCACGTAGGCCCGTCTTACATTCGGGCCCTTTCAATCACTCATCTTTCATTCATCAAATGTGCATGTTACATTTACATAGGGAAAAAAAACATTGTCAAATGGATTTTGTAAGCATAAACAATGCATATTACGCATGATACATTCACATGGGGAAAAAAGACATTGTCAAATGAAGGTTGTAAACATAAACAGTGCATATTGCGATGTTGTGAGACACATCCCTCATCCACCCTCACATCCCGCAGCCACCCACACATCCTGCAGCCACCAACATCCCCCACCCACACATACCTCCACGCACTCACACAGACCCAGGCAAACATACATGCCGCCACCCACCCAGTGATCCTACACCCACACACATTTCCCCACCCACACACATTTCTCCACTCACACACACATCCCCCACCCATCCCATAACCGAAAAAAACATTGTCAAATGGATTTTGTAAGCATAAACAATGCATATTACGCATGATACATTCACATGGGGAAAAAAGACATTGTCAAATGAAGGTTGTAAACATAAACAGTGCATATTGCAATGTTGTGAGACACATCCCTCATCCACCCTCACATCCCGCAGCCACCCACACATCCTGCAGCCACCCACATCCCCCACCCACACATACCTCCACGCACTCACACAGACCCAGGCAAACATACATGCCGCCACCCACCCAGTGATCCCACACCCACACACATTTCCCCACCGACACACATTTCCCCACTCACACACACATCCCCCACCCATCCCATAACCGACACGCACACACCCACCCACATATTCTCCACCACCCATCCACACACCCGCAACCACCAAGCAATACACACATCACAAAACCACACACACATACCCCCGCCAACCCACACATCCCGCACTTATCCACACACACACACATCCCGCACCCTCACAATTTTCCCCACCCACCCACATACACATCAGCAAACCTACACCCATTCACCCACCCAATATCCGCCACCTCTCAACTACACATCCCCCACCTATACACACATCCCCACCCATAAACACATCTCCCCACTTGCCCACACATATCCCCCGCCCATAAACACCCAAATGCACCCACCTCCCACCCACACACACCCCACGACCCACATACATCCACCGCTCACACACATATTCCCACAAATACACACATCCCCCACCCATACACTCATCTCACACACACATCCACCCAGTGACGTACTCATCCATCAACCACTCACACCTCCACATCACCCACCCGCCCATCAACACATTCATCTCTCATCTACCCTCCCACCCACACACACCCCAACCACCCAGCCAAATACACATCCCCCATCCTCACATACATCCTTCATCCACCTTCACATCCCACACCTCCCCACCTCTCACACATCTCCCCTCCTACACAAAATTCCACCCATAAACACATTCCCCCCCCCCCCCCACACACACACACACTCATCCCCACGTGCATTCCCCATACACTCACCCATATCTCTCACCCACACACACAACTCCCCACCCACCCACACATCCTACACCTACAAACATCCTCATCACCCACACATACATCCTCCACCCACTCACATTTACCCCATCCACACTCACACACTCCCACCCACACAGACATATCCCATTCACAGACACCCCCCACACTCATCCCCCAAACCTATTACACACCCATCCCCCAACCCACACAATCTCCTACACACCCATTCACCCACCCTAATGCACATTCCCTACCCATATCCCCAACCCACCAACACCCACATACTTCCATCCATTCCCAAATAACCCCCTCAACTACACACACATCTCTCAAACACACAAACATCCCCCACCGACTACACATCCCTCCACCATCCACATCCCCCACACACAACCCCTCCACACATACATTAACCATACCCTCACACACACACACATCCCTCACATAACACCCACACATACATCCTCACATCTAGACACATACATGAATCCTCACATGATCACTGTAACTAATAAGAACAAACTCCCAATAACTATCTAATTATGAGCCATCTATAAAGACTGTTACCGATAATTATTATGAAAAGGGTAAACACATATATGACACAAGAAATTAATGTTGAATTGTGGCGGTTTGGTGAGAGTACAACAAGGGTATCAACAATATAAAGACATTTTCGCCTCCTCACCTGTTTGTTGAGGTCAAAGTGTAGTTCGGCTGCACCAGATCTGGCCATATAGACCACATAGATCTGCAGCCTTAAGAAGGCGATATGACTCATTAAATGTATCACAGGGACCAGGAACCTCATAGAGCGGCTCTTGCACTTGGGAGTCTGCGAAGTCCTGTAAATTAAAGAGTTGTACCAGCTGTTTGGTCCTTATGCTTTACACCCGACACGACATGTAAAATGTGCAAAATAATCAAAGTAATACAAAGTTTCAATATCGATTGCACACATCTGAGAATAATAAAGAGCAATTACTGGTAGCAGACAGCATCTGAAAGGACTGACGACAGTCATTGAAGAACATGTCATCATGTAAATAAAGGTGTAAGACATGGGTGTGTACTGTCTTCTAATTTGGTTCCTAGTAAATATTCTGTATATTGTGTTCTGTGTACAACATGTCAGAGGTTGCAGCTGACAGAAAAAAAAAAATTATAACTGTAGTTGATAGATGACATATTTTACCGTATGCTAATGACGTTGCCTTAGTCTCAAACAGGACAACTTAAAACAAAATTGATAATGTGGTGATAGCAAGTACAAACAGTGGTCCGTGCTTTCATGGAAAGAAGACATAAGGAACTGATGACGTAATGAACAGATTTGGTCCAAATGTACAATTGAAGCAAACGACATCAAAGTGTAGCAGGTAAAGAAATGAACTGCACTGATTGTTATGAGCACAATCGGACGAGGCTTCGACACTTGGCTTGTCACCTGCTAAGTGAGTGAACGATGGACCATCTTCTTTCATGCATTAAGTTTAAGCATGAGAGCGATAGGGCATTGAAATTGATAATTTAATTGTTTCGAAGTAGACTAAAACAGCAGGCCCAGGAAAAGTTTCCGAAAACATATTGTAACGTCTTTTACGATTAATGGAACAAGGGTAGAAAAGGCGGCGAGGGAGGATTCTGGCTGTCTTGCATCCTGCCATAAAAGGTATCAGAACCTGAACTGATACAAGTTCGTCAAGGAGCGATTATTTCTCTACGGCCCAGACGTGGCCCACTGCTTAAGTTTAGAAGACTGGGCTTGTAAGATCACCAGAGTCGCTGTGAACTGGTTATTTCCAGTGAAATGCGGTGTTCTCCTGTCCAGACGTGTTCTCGGTGTTTTGCTCCGAGACATTCTCTACTGTCTTTTGTTCTGATAACAGCAATGTGTGCATATATAAAGAGATCACAGAATGTTCCAATGCTGATCAACAGGAAACACATTCGAACGATCAAATCACGGTTTTATTGACAGAAGGCTGAAGACGCACGTTGATAAATACTGACATGACAGATATGACATGTTGACACGGCAGACAGCACAAACTGGCATTGCAGACAGCACAAACTGACACGGCAGACAACACAAGTTGGCACGGCAGACAGCACAAATTAGCACGGTAGACAGCACAAATTGACACGGCAGACAGCACAAACTGACACGGCAGACAGCACAAACTGACACGGCAGACAGCACAAACTGACACGGCAGACAGCACAAACTGACACGGCAGACAGCACAAACTGACACGGCAGACAGCACAAACTGACACGGCAGACAGCACAAAACTGACACGGCAGACAGCACAAACTGACACGGCAGACAGCACAAACTGACACGGCAGACAGCACAAACTGACACGGCAGACAGCACAAACTGACACGGCAGACAACACAAACTTACACCTCAGGACAATTACAGACATGTTGTTTGTCCATCAAGATTGATGATAACCATTCATTTCATCCAGTGGGGTTGAAGGTGTGTAGCCGTGAGTTCTAAGATGGCTGATAAGGCCTATTTTGGCTCGAAATGTTCTTCGACAATGTGGGCAAAGAATGCCGACGTCTCTGGAGGAGGATTTCCTGCAGTGGTTTTTCTGTCCTGCCTTTTCTTCACAGCTCTTGCAGTCCTGGTTGCCTTACATATGACTGCACATTTGCGTAATGATGCACGCCACGAATTTCGGTCTCTGGCTGCAACCTCGCAGGTGTCATGATGAATTCCAAAAGCATTCAGTGAAATTTTCAGAGTGTCTTTAAAGCGTTTCCTCTGGCCACCTTGGGAGCGTTTACCACAACGCAGTTCGCTGTAAAAAATTCGTTTAGGGAGCCTGTGATCTGGCATGCGAGTCAAGTGACCAGCCCAACGAATCTGATTCTTCATCAGTATAGTGTGGATACTGGGCATGGATGCTCTTTCTAGGACTTCAGTGTCTGGAATCTTGTCTTGCCATTTAATCTTCAGTAGCTTCCTTAGGCAGACTGTGTGGAAGTGGTTTAATTTCCTAGCGTGTCGCTGATAAACAGTCCAGGTTTCACAAGCATATAGCAGTGTGGATAATACAACGGCTTTGTAGACTTTTAGCTTTGTTTGCAGGCTTATTCCAGTTCTGTCCCATACATTCTTGTACAGTCTGCCAAAGGCCGCACTGGCCTTGGAGATTCTTGCATTCACTTCGTCATCAATTGTGGCAGCTTGTGACACAGTGCTGCCAAGATAGGTGAATTTGTCCACAACACTTAGTCTATGATCGTTCACTTTGATATTCGGCACAGTGTTATTATTCCCTGGAGCTGGCTGGTACATAACTACAGTCTTCTCCAAGGTGATATTGAGCCCAAAGTTGGCACAGGCATGTGAGAAAGCTGAAACATTATGTTGCATGTCCGCCTCTGAGTTGGCGTATAGAGCGCAATCATCAGCAAACAGGAGCTCTCTGACGGTGTCGCTGTTAATTTTGGTTTTAGCTTTCAGCCTTCTGAGATTGAATAACTTTCCATCCATACGGTAGTTGATGTCTATTCCAATGTCATCGTTCTCGAAGGCATTCATCAACATGGCTGAAAACATGAGGCTGAACAGTGTTGGTGCCAGGACACATCCTTGCTTCACTCCATTGGTGACAGGAAAGGGTTCAGACAGTTCACCATTTTCCTGTACTCTTGCCTGCATGCCGTCATGAAATAGCCGCACTATTTGGACAAACTTTCGTGGACAGCCATATTTTGCCATAATCTTCCACAGTCCTTCTCTGCTGACTGTATCAAAAGCCTTGGTAAGGTCAATGAAAGTGGAGAACATTTCGCAGTTCTGTTCCTGACATTTCTCTTGCAGCTGCCTTGCAGCGAAAATAACGTCAACAGTTCCACGTTCTTTGCTGAAGCCACATTGACTCTCAGGAAGAAGACCTTGATCGAGATGGGCTGTGAGGCGATTGAGAAGAATTCTGGCGAGTATCTTCCCTGCAATTGAAAGCAAGGAGATGCCTCGGTGGTTGTCACAGGATTGGCGGTTTCCTTTACGTTTGTAAAGGTGGACTATTGACGCGTCCTTGAAATCTTGTGGCATGGTCTCATTCACCCATATGTTTGTAAAGACTTGGTGAAGCTGCTCTGTTAGGACCGGCCCACCTGCCTTGTATATCTCTGCTGGGATGGAGTCAGGACCAGGTGCCTTGCCGCTGGAGAGTTGCTGGATGGCTTTGTTTACTTCCACTATGGTTGGCAGGTCATCAAGTGTCTCATTGGTGGGAACTTGAGGAAGGCAGTTGATGGTTTCATCATCGAAGAAGGAAGTTGCATTTAAGATTTTGCTGAAATGCTCTGCCCAGCGTTGAAGGATTTCTTTCTTATCGGTGACCAATGTTCCCCCATCTGCACTGAGGAGGGGAACTA
Organism: Cepaea nemoralis; assembly: GCA_014155875.1. Classification (NCBI taxonomy): domain Eukaryota; kingdom Metazoa; phylum Mollusca; class Gastropoda; order Stylommatophora; family Helicidae; genus Cepaea; species Cepaea nemoralis. The sequence goes on from JACEFZ010005253.1 coordinate 365,576, forward strand.
TGCCTGGTGATGTAGGACCATAGACCGCTTTCAGTGAGTCGTAGAAGTTTTTCATATCATGTCTGTCAGCAAAGCCCTGAATTTCATCAGCTTTGCTGCTCAGCCAGGAGTCCCGCATGTGCCGAAGTTTCTGCTGCACTACTCTCTGAATGTTCTTGAAAGCATCTTTTTTTTATGTTGACTTTGGGTCATTCAAATGTGCCTTGAGGAGAAGATGTTTCTCGGCCAGCAATTGGTTGATGTCTTCGGAATTTTCATCAAACCAGTCTTTATGCTTTCGGGGGGCTGGACCCAGGATTTCCATAGCAGTGTTGTAAATTATGTCCTTTAGGGATCTCCATTCTGTTTCTGTATCCTGTTTAGCTGCAGAATTGGGCTTGAGGCGGTCTTCCAGCATATTTTCAAACGACTGCTGCATTTTCTTGCTGTTTAGGCGGGTGACATTTAGCTTTTTTTTGCATTTTCGTCCCTTGAGGACGCCGTGGTGGCCTGATGTGAATGTTTATTTTCGAGACAATGAGACGATGGTCTGTCCAACATTCGGCACCACACATGGATTTTGTCACTCGAACGTCTTGTCTGTCACTCCTCCTGACGATGACATAGTCAATGAGGTGCCAGTGTTTCGAGCGAGGGTACATCCACGATGTCCTATTTCTCATGGGGAGACGGAAAATTGTGTTCGTAATCAGGAGATCATGTTCGGCACATGTCTGAAGGAGGCGGAGTCCATTGCTGTTACAATTTCCGACTCCATGCTTTCCAATAATGCCACTCCAAGAGGTGGTGTCCGTGCCTACTCTGGCATTGAAATCCCCAAGGAGTATAAGTTTGTCTCCTTTGGGAACAGATGTTAATACATTGTGCAGGTCCTCATAGAACTTGTTCTTGACATCATCTTCGTTGGTCATAGTTGGTGCGTAGACACTCACAATGGTTGCATGCTTCCTTCCATTCAGCAGGGGCAACTTCATGGTCATGAGCCTGTCGTTTATAGCCTTTGGAAATCCAGCTAATTTGCCGACCAGGGCCGACTTAATGGCAAATCCCACACCGGATTGGCGTCTTTCCTCGCTTTTCCTTCCACTCCAGAAAAATGTGTAGCCGGCACCTATTTCACAGATTTGGCCTTCTTCTGCAAGTCGTGTCTCGCTCAAGGCTGCAATGTCGATGTTGTACCTGCCCAGCTCTCTCCCAATCAGTGCTGTTCGTCTCTCTGGACCCGACGCGCCGTCTCTGTCAAGTAGGGTGCGTACATTCCAAGTTCCAATTGTTAAGGGAATATGGTTTACTCTTTTAGCTTTGCTTGTTTTATCTTTCTTTGTATGTCGACCGCAGTTTAGGGTACCCACCAACCGCGGCTAGCTGGTTAGGTAGTGATGGAAGCAGACAATGTTTAGGGCACCTTTTCTAGCCCCTTCCTCATGCTATGGAGGTGAGCAGTGTGTTCCTATAGAGGGCTGCTCAGTCGCTCAGGGGGCTGCCGAATCCCACTGCTGCTCCGGTCAGTAGAAGACGACCATATGGCCTGAGCCGCCTGTGTGCAGGTCTGCGACTACGGCTGCCAGCGTACCCACGCCTGCCGCTTCGCCGCTCGCCCATCGCCACAGGGCTTGAAGGTGATATATGACGTTGGATGAAGAATGACTTGCGCGATGACTTGGATTAAAGTGAGGAAGAGTTGCGCAATTCGTCGACCTCACTCTCTCGCCTGAGTCCATCTGAGTCCAGTGGCAAGACAAGTCGAGACGACTGGAGACGAATATAGGTGCAGTGGATGACCAGGGCGCTCTACGTGCCTTGCCGTGCTCATTACGTTCCACAACGCTTTGCAGGTAAACGCCGTCTTGCCCGTTGAATCAGGAATGATTTCTTCCGCGCAGTCTGCTGAATCCTGTCTTCACATGCTGGGTAGGCATACCCTAGTTTACCTCTTGGTTTGACACCAAATCGGATACCCATGCCTGGTTTAGCCAGCCTCTCACAGCTGTATCCCGGGGGTTGGCCGCTGTCGCATGCTGACAGCTACTAGGAGCCACAGGCACGAGCTGGGTGTCAGGCTTGGATCAGTGGGGGATGGGTCCTGAAAAGGACATGAGAGCCATCCTTACCAAAGGTGCTACCAATGCCTGACACCCCGTACCCCCCAATTACAGACATACTGCATGGGATAATGTACATATACAATAAAATAGACCACTTAGGATCTCCACACCGTCAAAGAGATTCACGCTGTAGACTGACGATAGTAGCAACAACACTACTACTACTGTTGTAGACGCTCTTCTCAAATCTCATATGCTCTAGACTCTAGCTTATAGACCGATCACGAGATGTCCGGTAAAAGGCATTTTTTTCATGGTGCACTAGCTTTTACATGGATCCTTCCTCCCCCGTTTCTCTCTCTCTCTCTCTCTCTCTCTCTCTCTCTCTCTCTCTCTCTCTCTCTCTCTCTCTCTCTCTCTCTCTCTCTCTCTCTCTCTCTCTCTCTATCCTATCACTAGATATGATTCTCAAAATGAGGATGGTGTGATAAATTATCCATGTAAACACTTCGTAACAATACTCTAGAGAAAAGAAGTGATGAAAATGTTTATTCGCGCAAGATAATAGACTATTCCCTTGATGACGATGGTAGTGATATTACTTTCTACATATCAGAACAGTAACATAGAAAAATTAATGGACTTTAAATAATATATAAGATATTTAAGGAATGATCCAACTGGATATTTAGCTGGTATTGTTAAAACTGCATTCTCCCCTCCCGCCAAAAAATATTCTTGTTGATTTTGTTACTGTACTTGTTCGTAATCTCCCTTACCAACAAATTTTTCCTCCTTCTCTTTTATTCTTGTATGATAACAATTGCTGGTTGAAGACACAATAAAAGAAGACACCTTATAGTAAAAGATACTTGAGTTTGTATTTAACTGTGGTTTCAGCAAGAATGGACATATGAGGGAAAGAATCTGATGTGTTTTCATTTAATGTGTTCCTGGTACGATCGGCATATTTATCCTCCAGGATTTATACAGGAAGACGAAGCATCCATAGCAGTAGTTCTCAAGCTTTTCAAGCAGAGGGCCATAAACTATTTTCGGTAGTTAATCGGGCCACAACGTTATAAAATTATAAGAGTCGTTCAATATCATTATTACCTTTCTTAACTTTCGTTAACAAAATGCTAAAACTTTAAAGGCAGTCAGTGTCAGAAATACTCTGCGGTCATTTTTCGGTTTAAAATCAAAAGTTCATTTAACAATATATTTTAAATCAGTTTAGAAAATCGCTATTAAGGTAATTAATTTACAATTGTAACTGTTCTTCATAACCAGTTACTTAAGTTCAGATGCCAGTTTATCAATGTCTGGACACAAATATGTCGTGCCCAAAGTCATAAGCGCAACAAGATTATTGTCGATGAGTCTGGAACGTTGCTTGTTTTTTATAACGGTGATTGCCAAAAATGACATCTCGCATCTGTAAGTCAATCAAAACGGTAAATGTATGTCTGGGCGAATGAACCCAAGTGTTCAAATTGTTCGACAGGCAATAGTCACCAGAATGAAATCATATGATCAGCTGAAGGTGAAGCAGGCAGCTTAAGAAATTTGCATCTCGGTGCAGAATTGCATTTCAAATCAATTACTTCGTGCTGAAGGTTTTGCTGTAATTGACAAAGCTTGGCATCGGTAAATACGAACGGATTTATGAAGAGGGCAACATTATCCTCCTCTACTGTGAACTCTTTAAATCTCGACTAAAAGATATCCAGAAGACTTTCAACGTTTTCTTTGTATTGTAACAAGTCACATTTATTTTCCACCACAAGCGTCTTCAGAGTTGGAAACATCTCTAAAGTCCCTTCAGTCAGCTGTCCGATAAACAGTCGTAATCTAATTTTAAATGAAGAAATGTCATCTCACAAATTTATGAATAGTTTTTATTTTTCTTGGATCCTCGCATTTAAATAGCTTAAATGAGACGTAATGGCCATCAAAAATGCCAGATCATTAAGCCAGTCATCGTTCAGCAGACATTTCGGTTCTATAGGCAATTCATTCATTTCAGACAGAAATAGATAGACACTATTTTTTCAGTGCCCAGAAACGTGACAGAACTTTCCCAATACTACCGACTCTGTTAAACAGTTGTAACAGACGACGACATGGCGCCTTGCGCACTCTGGTTGGTCGACAAGGCTGGGATATGGAAACTTCATAATGTTTCGTTGCGAACTGAACAGGCGCATTCAAAAATATCTGAGCATAACAACCACGAGCAGAGTAAATTATCGCACGCTAACGGGGCGCTGTGAGTGCATTTTTGAAATTATTAAAATATATTATATGAAATAACGAGGTCTCGCGTGCCACTTTCTGTAAGCTGGCGGGCCACAAGTGGCCCGCTGGGGGTGATTTCGGAACCTCTGCTTTATATGATGTATATCTCAGCAGTACGCGTATGACGAGGAGCAACGAATATATGCCAGGTCAGCATTTTAGTCTAACTGACCGGTGTAGGGATAGAACCCGCTACGTCGACAAACACATATTGATTATTGCTCCACAATCTGGGATGGATGCTCCAAATCTTTAACAAAACGCCTGTATTCACTCCAGAAAAGGGCAGTGCGTTTAATTAATGGTGACAAGTTTACTGACAATTCTAACCTACATAAACGTCTTCGATAAGATCAGAAATGAAGAAATCAGGACTAAAGTGGGGGTTAAAGCAGCACTAGATTTTATTAGAAAGCAGCAAGTCAAATGGTTTGGCCATGCAAGTAGGTTACCAGTCAACAGCATACCACAACAAGCAATGATGTACAGACCAGATGGAATCAGAGGAAGAGGCCGACCACGTAAACGTTGGACGGAGGGAATAGCAAAGTCCATGGGAATATCGATATATGAAGCCCATAATCGGGCACTCTCACGAAGTTTATACTTCACCTCGACACCGCAAGGTACAAGAGGAACATGATGAGATGAGATGAGATAAACGTCTTCAGATACTGCCACTCTACAAACGACTACTTTTTAATAAGGCTAAACTAATTCACAAAATCCTATTTAAAAAACCCTCCAAGCTACCTTTGGCCATTGTTTAAATATAACGCAAGGCATAGCGAACGACTAAATATACTTTATGTCCCTAAACCTAGGATACACTTATATAAAACAAGCTTAGCTTACTCTGCCGCTCAATTGTGGAACAATCTTCCACAAGAAATCAAGGACACCACAAATCATTATACATACGTTCGCAACCAGATTGAACACTACCTCAGTACAGACTACATACCCCCATAAACAACAATAAAAAACAAAAACAAAACAATAATAATGGTAAATTATGTCAAACGACAACTAGCCAATAAACATTCCCATTTGTGGGCACGCTAAACCTTCCTTAGGAATTTATAATGCCCATATTAAACATTGCCTCAGTTAGTAAAGTATTATTGATTATTTTTCATGCGTTTTAATGCTTATTTTTTTTTTGTTCTTGTCAAAGATTAGCTTCATAAGTGATATTGAATGAAAGAATGTATGAGAGGAAAAGAGAAGAAGGGCAGAATATCAGACGGGCCTGCGTACCCAATTCTTAACCCTTTGAAAATAAAGATTGTTCGTTCGTTAGTTCAGCACACCGGAAGTCCAGAACTAGTACCATAATGTCTTAGACTCTTCGCTGCTTGTTGAAGTTGACGACGGAGTACCTATGGCAATGTCCCGAGAGCTGTGATATAGATCCTGGTGTATCCTATACTGATTCTTACGCTGTCTTATCTGTTGCAGTCTCCTGCCACTTCTAGCGTGTCGTCCCCAGATCGTTCATCTCTCAGTGAATTATCCTCACTTCTTGCCCTCAAGTCACCTCTATTTGATTTACTCTAGACATGAATGTGTAGACCTAAATGTGTAGACATTTGATTCATTCACGTTTCCATAACTCTGAGTAGTGTTTAAATCACAACTATGATGGAAAAGAGCCAACAAATCAAAACACAGCTAGACATCACATGTGAATAAACATGTAAACAATTCTAGCGGTAAAATGTCAAACAGAAATCATTCACTTGAGGCAAGTCACTCGCACAGTTACATCGTTGGACAAACCAATTGTCCATTCCATCCAACCGTGCCTTCTTGTGTTTGTTCACTGGACGTAAGCTGTTACTGGATTATTTACAGTGTTAAGAAACATCATAGTTAAGGCAAGTACCGTGCAGTAGACGTGATGCGAGTCTTCGAAATGCCGCCCCTTACATGTGTTTTTTTCCTTTAAAAATGCCGCTCCCTTATGAAGCCCCCTTACGGTGCCGCCTGATGCGGCCGCCTCTCTGCATCATAGCACGGCACTGCCCTGGTTAAGGCCGATTTCAACGACTTCTCGAGAAGAACTATGTGGGTGCGGTGAAGAGCCCAAAGTGAACCATCATCATATGTGTGACTCACGTAGTAATAGACGATTGGAAGTGGAATATCAAGAACATTCATGTGTGAACAACGTAGGAATAAACACATGGTCATTGAGTGCAAGCCAGCAGTGACCAGTTGTAGTGAATTACCACTTCAATATTCCAACTTCAGGTAAGTGCCCAGTATTTCCTGTATGTTGTATAATGTAAGTAATGTATTACATTACGTTGTAGTATGTAAGTAAAGTATAACATGCACGTTGTAGAATGTCAGTAAAGTGTTACCTGTATTATGTAGAATGTCAGTAAAGTATTACCTGAATTTTGTATAATGTAAGTAGAGTATTACCTGTATGTTGTATAATGTAAGTAAAGTGTTACTTGTATGTTGTAGGATGTAAGTAACGTATTATCTATATGTCGTGGAATGTAAGTAAAAGTTTAGCTGTATTTTTTTAGAATGTCAGTAAAATATTACCTGTATGTTGTAGGATGTCAGTAAAGTATTAACTATATAGTGTGGTATGTCAGTGAAGTATTACCTGTATATTGTAGAATGTGAGTAAAGTATTACTGTATGTTGTAGAATGTCAATAAAATATTACCTGTATGTTGGAGAATGTATGTACAGTTTTATCTTTATTTTGTAGAATATATGTAAAGTATTATCTGTGTGTTGTAGTATGTATGTAACAGTGTACCAGTATTTTGTAGAATATCGGTAAACTATTACACGTATTTTGTAGAATGTAAGTAAAGTATTGTCTTGTGTACTAGAATGCAAGTAAAGTGTTACTTGTATTGTTTAGAATGTAAGTAAAATGTTACCTATATATTGTAGAATATTAGTAAGGTATTACCTGTATTTTTAAAATGTTAGTAAAGTATTAAATGTATAGTGTAGTAAGTCAGTGAAATATTCCATGTATGTTTTAGAATGTGAGTAAAGTATTTTCTGTATTTTTTAGAATGTCAGTAAAGCATTACCTGTAGTTATAGAATCAGTAAAGTATTAACTCTATTTTGTAGAATGTCAGCAAACTGTCACTTGTATGTTGTAGAATGTCAGTAAACTGTTACTTGTATGTTGTAGAATGTCAGTGAACTGTTACTTGTATGTTGTAGAATGTCAGTGAACTGTTACTTGTATGTTGTAGAATGTCAGTGAACTGTTACTTGTATGATGTAGAATGTCAGTAAAGTGTTACTTGTATGATGTAGAATGTCAGTGAACTGTTACTTGTATGTTGTAGAATGTCAGTGAACTGTTACTTGAATGATGTAGAATGTCAGTGAACTGTTACTTGTATGTTGTAGAATGTAAGTGAACTGTTACTTGTATGTTGTAGAATGTCAGTAAACTGTTACTTGTATGATGTAGAATGTCAGTAAACTGTTACTTGTATGTTGTAGAATGTCAGTAAACTGTTACTTGTATGTTGTAGAATGTCAGTAAACTGTTACTTGTATGTTGTAGAATGTCAGTAAACTATTACTTGTATGATGTAGAATGCAAGTAAAGTATCACCTATGTGTTAAAGAATGCATGTAAAATATTAACTGTATAGTGTAGAATTATTAGAAATATTGACTCACTTAAAGGAAAAAGCCCAACAGATGGGGCTGGTTATCAACCAAGATAAGACAGAATATATGGTAATTTCAAGAGACGGAATGGCTAAAAACTCTGGCCACATACAAATAGATAATATGACCATTAAAAGAACGGAAACATACAAATACCTGGGTACAATCTTCAACTGCTCCAACATCATAAGGGAAGAAATACAAACTAGAATCAACTCTGGAAATAAGATATACTATGCACTACAACATCTACTAAAATCAAAGGCGCTATCTCGTAACACCAAAATCACAATATACAAAACACTGATCAGACCAGTTGTGCTGTATGGCTCTGAAACCTGGAGTACAACGAAAGGAGACGAAGCCTTGTTACAAACCTTTGAGAACAAAATTTTAAGACGCATCTTTGGACCCATTAGGGATACACAAAGTGGAGAGTGGAAAAGAAGAAGTAACAAAGACATTTATGATTTGTTTAAGTCCCCGCTAATCACTGGTATCATGAAGGCTAATAGACTACAATGGCTGGGGCATATAGAAAGAATGGAAGATAATAGGGAAACAAAACTCGCTTACACTCAGGAAATAAATGACCGTAGACCCCGAGGTAGACCAAGAAGGCGGTGGAGAGATAATATACATACAGACCTACAAGCACTTGGAATCAACGACTGGCAAGAGAAGGTCCACCAGAGAGACGAATGGAGACAGATTGTATTTGCAGCAAAGAACCTCAATGGCTCGGAATGCTGAAGAAGAAGAAGAGAAGAAGATAGTGTAGAATCTAAGTAAAGTATTGCACGTATTTTTGTTAGTATTTCAGTCAAGTATTATATCTAGGTTGTAGAATGTCAGTAAAGTATTACCTGCATGTTGTAAAATGTAAATAAAGTGATAATAAGGGACCTGCTCCAACGTCTGGTTATAGTATTGGGTATGCTGGTAATCTCTAGTGCAGTGGTTCTCAACCTTTTTTGGCCTATGCACCCCTTCACCATATGTTGAGAATGTCACCTCCCCCTTTATTAATATCTCCTCCCTATAACTCCCCCCTCTCTTTACACAGTATACGTAAAAATGGAAGCTAAACTTAATAACACAATCTAGAACACGTCTAGGGGTGGGGGGGGGGGGGGTAATTCCCCACTGGTTGAGAACCACTGCTCTAGTGTGTATACAACAGACACTCCAAGGGCGATGTGGTCGCCATCAGGCCGGCTGCACTTAGTTTCCGTCGCCCATTGTTAGAGCTGGCGAAGTTCATGGTGAATCTCTCTGGTAATGTCGTTAGCACGGTCGGTCGGGGTTCGATTCCTGAGCGAGTCGTCAGGGCAAGTGGGGGAAAAATGGGCCACATATTCCTCCTTGTATTCACAGTGAGAACTAGGTTTTTAATTGAATTGTAAGGAAACAGATCATGGTCGTCCCCAAGAAGAAAGAAATACCACATTGTAACATCCAAGTGAAAGGAAATATGCATAAACAGATGAATCGGTATAACTATCTCGGAATAGTCGTCATATCTGTTGGAAGATGACTTACAGAGATTGGATAAAAAAATTAACATGGCAAAGGTGGCCTTCTGCAAAATGGAAACGATGCTTACCAACAGAAAGTTGTCAATTGCAGTTAGAAGTAGTATTGAAGTGCTATATAGAACCCATATTATTGTTGTGTGTGTGTGTGTGTGTGTGTGTGTGTGTGTGTGTGTGTGTGTGTGTGTGTGTGTGTTTGTGTGTGAATTGTGGACAATTAACAGACAAGCTGAGAAACATCAAATGGCGGTGGAAATGTGCATTTGAGAAAAATGCTAAAGAATATTACGGACAGATAGAAAATCAAATGAGAAAGTCCTTCAAGTGACAACTGAAAAACGGAGACTGATTGGAGATATTAGACGTAGATAGTCGAGATTTTATGGACATGTTATGAGAAATGGACTTGCAAATTTGATGACAACTGGTAAGCTTGATTGGAAGAGAGCAAGAGGAAGACAGAGAGATAAATACCTTTATGATTTGGCAGCACGGCATGGTCGAGACAAGAACACAGACCTGATTCGAGATTCTGATGACCGTGTGTGATCGCTAACCATTACTACCCACGCTTTCCGCATGGCACTTGATGATGATCATTCAAACTGACCTACAAAATAGGGGAGGGGGGAGGGGAGCTGCTTCGAGACACATTATTATGATTACCTGTTTTTAGACTGAATTTTAAAAAGCAAGTTAATTGCATCTCCTGTACAGGACGTTACAGTAAACTAGCATTTTTTTAGCTGTTTGTGATTTCTTGGCAAGTTGACGTCCAGTAGTTTGCCATTGCTCTCTGAACGATTGGAACTCATACCATTTTATAAAATAACCAGCGCTAGGTGGTCTGCTGCCGAATCGCCCGTACCTGTGTTTCAAACGCGGAATGTGGGATTATGGACTGCGTCCGTAACCCCTTTGCCACAAGGGAGGTAAAAACCAGCGGCTCGACTTCATTGCACCGGGTTTTATCCCATATAGATCAGCTGCTTTCCGTAGAACGTCCTGCCGAAAGTGTCGCACAGAGTGCGAACCCAGTAGCTCCAGGGACGACCTTCAGACATGAAATATCTGCACTCGCGTCGACCCCCAGCGTCTCTGCAAAAATTGTACTTGTGAACCGAATGACAGTCCAAAAACACACCAACGACTTTAGAACACCAAATGTCGGGTTGATCACATGGCCACGGCGACACTCACACTAGTGGGATCTTACAGTCCAGGTCAATGATAAATATCCCCATCTTAAGACAGACTGGAACACATAACCATAGGCAGGCGAGCAAAGATACTGGCCACTGAATTCCCGCTAAACTCTGACCTGACGTATATCTTGTTTGTAGAAGGGGCGTGAAAAGACACATGAAAACCATAACCTGATTAGAGACATTAGACGTGGACAGCCCAAATGTTTTCGGCACGTTATGAGAAGAAATGCCAAGCTCCTTGGCCAAGGAGTTAAAGACGTTGTTCGTAATCCCGTATACTCTCGTGCTAAACACAGCTGCGCGAGATTCGGCAGCGGATCACGTCGCGCTGGTTACTTACGAGGGTATGTGAGCCGGTCGTACAGAAAGCAATGGCAAACTACTGAACGTAAAACTTGCCAAGACATCAACAACAGCTGAACAATGCTGGTGTTGACTGCAATGTCCTGTAAAGAATATGAAAAAATAATTAGAAGAAATAGATTGAGAGAATTTGAGGACAACTGGCAAGATTGAGGGGAAAGGAGCCAGCGGGAGACATGGAGGTAAATATCTAGATGTCGTGGCCATCAAATATGGTCGAGACAAAGACACAGAGCTGATCCATGACTCTCGTGATCATGTGAGATGGCGAAACATGACCGTCCATGATTATTGGCACGGTACATGATTTAAAATCATCAGACCATAAATGTACAGATCGGAAATCTGTTGGCAATGGAAATCAGGAAATGTAAGTAAATAGACCATTGGTGAGGTCTGATTGTAAGATTAAAGAACTTGCACACAACAGAATTTGAAATTTTTTCTGATTTACTCACATTTGGAGCTGGACCGTTATTACGAATTTCGTTTCCTGTGTTAGGATTCTCCTTGTGAGTTCCATGGGTGTAGAAAGAGACGCTCATGAGGTGGTCTCGCTAGCGTGTGTGTGTGTGTTTGTGTGTGCGTGTGTGTGTGTGTGTGTGCCAATCACTCATCTCATGTGTGTTCCAATATCCCGGCACGCGCGTGTGTGTACATGTGCCATTCACCCATCTCGTGTGTGTGTGTGTCAATCACCCATCTCATGTGTGTGTGTGCCAAAAACCCAACTCATGTGTGTGTGCCAATAACCCAACTCAATTATATGTGCCAATAACCCAACTCATGTATGTGTGCCAATAACCCAACTCATGTATGTGTGCCAATAACCCAACTCATGTATGTGTGCCAATAACCCAACTCATGTATGTGTGCCAATAACCCAACTCATGTATGTGTGCCAATAACCCAACTCATGTATGTGTGCCAATAACCCAACTCATGTATATGTGCCAATAACCCAACTCATGTATATGTACCAATAACCCAACTCATGTATATGTGCCAATAACCCAACACTATGTATGTGTGCCAATAACCCAACTCATGTATGTGTGCCAATAACCCAACTCATGTATGTGTGCCAATTACCCATCTAGTGTGTGTGTGTGTGTGTGTGCCAATCCCCCATCTTGTGTGAGTGTGTACCAATTATCCATCTCGTGTGTATGTGCCAATCATCCATCTCATGTATCTGTGCTTACACCGACACCGAGCCTGGCTAGCCATTGGTTCACAACAACTCTCCTTACATGGGATGTGTTTAAAAAGTGAGTTGCGTGTGCTGCACATGACGTCGCAATCAACCCCAGCATTGTGTCTGTTTGTGATTTACTAGGTAAGGTTACACTGAGTAGTTTGCCGCTGATTTCTGAACGACCGACCCACTTAATACCGTTAAAAGTCAACACAAGACGTTTTGCTCCCAAATCGTCTGCAGCTAATTGTGCATGCGTGTATGCGGTATTGCGAATCGGACTCGCTACCCCTTCAACACAGACAGTAGCACAGGAGATATACTCTAAATGGTGCTGGAGTATGGGACAACGAGCGAACGCATCTGGTGGCTTCAATACGGCCAGTAGCTGGACCACTCACGATGCTCATTTCCGATATTTTGAAAAGGACAGATAGTTGAAGACACACTAACAGATGAAAAAACATACCGTTATTAAGGAAGCTTGCGTTTGGATAATACATGAAAAACAAACACAGATTGGTTTGATGCCTAATTTACTTATATGTATTTAATAGTAACTGTGTCCTTGAAAACAATAAAATTTCACCTATTGACAACCAGATAACAACTATTAATTAACACCATTTGTCCTCAGATATGCACAGTGAAGGCCGCCAATAGCCAATAGCTACATCATCGAAAGTCGCCGTCTGCGGCTCGTCCAGGGACTACACAGCGGCGTTTCCGATGAAGAGATTTGTAGCAACCTCGTTCAGCCAGTTCCAATAGTAGAGTGACGTCTGCATAATGACGACTGCGATGAATGGTGCGATGACAACCCTGTACAGCCGGTCCTATATACATGATGACGTCTACGATGGAGAGCTCTTTGCAACCCAGTACAGCATGACCCACGTGAACAATGATGTAAACTGTAAAGAGCTCGTAGCAACACAGTACACAATGCCCCACCTGCACAGTGACGTCTCCACCCCCACCTGCACAGTGACGTCTATGATGGAGAGCTGTCAATCCAGTACATATCCCACCTGCACATACAGTGACGTCTACGATGGAGAGCTGTCAGTCCAGTACATATCCCACCTGCACAGACAGTGACTCTACGATGGAGAGCTGTCAATTCAGTACATATCCCACCTGCACAGACAATGACGTCTACGATGGAGAGCTGTCAATTCTGTACATATCCCACCTGCACAGACAGTGACGTCTACGATGGAGAGCTGTCAATCCAGTACATATCCCACCTGCACAGACAGTGACGTCTACGATGGAGAGCTGTCAATCCAGTACATATCCCACCTGCACAGACAGTGACGTCTACGATGGAGAGCTGTCAATCCAGTACATATCCCACCTGCACAGACAGTGACGTCTACGATGGAGAGCTGTCAATTCTGTACATATCCCACCAGCACATGGTCGTGTACGATGGAGAGCTGTCAATTCAATACATATCCCACCTGCACAGACAGTGACTCTACGATGGAGAGCTGTCAATCCAGTACATATCCCACCAGCACAGGGTCGTGTACGATGGAGAGCTGTCAATCCTGTACATATCCCACCTGCACAGACAATGACGTCTACGATGGAGAGCTGTCAATTCAGTACATATCCCACTTTCACAGACAGTGACTCTATGATGGAGAGCTGTCAATTCAGTACATATCCCACCTGCACAGACAGTGACGTCTACGATGGAGAGATGTCAATCCAGTACATATCCCACCTGCACAGACAGTGACGTCTATGATGGAGATATGTCAATCCAGTACATATCCCACCTGCACAGACAGTGACGTCTACGATGGAGAGATGTCAATTCAGTACATATCCCACCTGCACAGACAGTGACGTCTACGATGGAGAGATGTCAATCCAGTACATATCCCACCTGCACAGACAGTGACGTCTACGATGGAGAGCTGTCAATCCAGTACATATCCCACCTGCACAGACAATGACGTCTATGATGGAGAGCTGTCAATCAAGTACATATCCCACCTGCACAGACATCGACGTCTATGATGGAGAGCTGTCAGTCAAGTACATATCCCACCTGCACAGACAGTGACTCTATGATGGAGAGCTGTATACCAACCCAGTACAGCCGACCCCACCTGTGCAACGATTTTTGTGAGCAGCCGGCTAACAACCTAGTACTGCTTGTGCCATTAAGCAATGGAGATGAAGAGGACAGAACTTTAGGCCCATCTGCACAATGGCTGCCATGGAGATCGCATACAGATTCTACCAGATACAGAATAAAGTATATTTTCAAATGGGAAACTGTAAAGAGGTATCAATAAATTAAGAAAGTGCCATCTCCGAGCTGATTTATCTTATTACTTGTAGCCTTGATGTTTCGCAGCAGCTGTGGTCAGTTAATAAACACATAACTTTTATAATTAACAGTACCACGTCGTCTGTATTGAACATTGACATATATAGTTCTCACTGACTGACCGGATGTGTAGTGATTTATATACATATCACCAATATTCTCACTGTATGTCCTGATGTGTGGTGATTTATATACACATCACTACTATTATCAGTGTTTGATATGATGTATGGTGATTTATATACATATCACCAATATTCTAAACTGTGTGACATGATGTATGGTGATTTATATACATATCACCAATATTCTCACTGTCTGACTTGATGTATGGTGATTTGTATTACATTGGCACCTTGCCGTCTTGACAGACGATTGTTTGGTATATTGTGCTTCAAAAGGCATAATAACTACAACCCATGGCGGTGGCGAGTGTGGCTGATGAGGACAATTCGCACTGTACAATGTTCGTCCACAGTGGATGCATGTGAAAACATATTGCCTCTCCATAGCACAAATCCTGGGCTAAAATACAGAGACCATGTGTTGCCCATGCAGCATGATCCCTCTCTCTGCCTGCCTAGTTCACTCTAGAGGACAGGTAACACCAATACATCTGGAACAAGACTAGCTGCAGAAGCTGCCGGATCAGCAAAGCAATGCTCTAACTGTCCGCGTGTCGGAGCTTTGATCCTAGACCAGCTGCCAACCAAAGCTTAGGGCCTGGTCTGCTCTGTCATGACATTTTGTCTTTAGGTTGCATTTCCTCGCACCAGGATAAGGCTTGTACCCTCCCAGTTGCGCTAATGTGTATACATATCACGAATATTATTACTGTTTGACCTGTCGTGCGGTGATTTATATACATATCACCAATATTCTCACTGTTGGACATGATTTATGGTGATTTGTATTATATGGCATCAATATTCTCTCTGTTTGACCTGTGTTTGGAGATTCATATACGTATGGTGAATATTCTCTTTTACTTACAACAGTGTACAATATATTACCAATAGTTGACACATTTCAATATTTACCAGTAGCTACTATTAATCACCTTTGTAATATTTATATGGTATTAATTGTGTGCCTTCATGATATGTATCACGTTAAGCGGTGTGCCTATTGATCTATAAACATGTTACGCTAGCACCATATACCCAATAAATATAAAGGGTCGTATCCTTTATACCTAGTCAGACCGTTATCATTGTAAAATATCACTGGAAAGCAAACACGGGAATGGCATTAAAGAGAGAATCCTAATTCTCCAGAAACCAATCTCTCGGCGGTCGCCTACTTGAAACCATAACCAGCAACTATCTGTCGGTTGCTCTCAAGATCAGTCTTGCTACCTTAGTTTCCCGTTTATTTGTTTTAATGGCTAAACGGGTACTCTACCCATGTGAATCCAGCAGGCCAGCGAAGGACAGGTGGTCTCTTACCTTACCTTTGATAATGGATACCCGTTACCAACAATCATTAGTGCAGGCACATGCACGGGGTTGACAGACAGATGAAATGTCTGGCAGACAGGGATAATTTCTAGCGGTTGCATTGTCAGAGCAACCTTTTCGAAAGTAAATGCAAGTATGATCTCACAGTCCCCGCCCCCGTGACTTGGTCACTTTGACCGCTGATGGATATCGGTTGTCTGACTCCTGGGCATATACAGTAGATATGGGATGCCCTGTTCACTGTCTTGACCTGCAGCAATGTTTATAGGACGCTATAGCCCAGGCTTCCGTTCATGGTATTGGTTTATGGTCTGGGACTGTCTGGAGCCGGGACTTAGGGTACGGCATACTCAAACTCCTTGCCTCGGTCGAGCCTGCAGGCATCATCAGACAAACCGAGAGATCTATAGAGCCAGGAGGTGGCATTCACATCTCGAACAATCCTGCAGGCTAGTGAACCGGACTTGGAGGGGAAAGATAGCCGAAACGAGTCAGCTCCCGCCTTGATCACCAACCATCAAGCAATAGCAGTCACTAAAGGAAGTGCTGTCAGTGACGGAAGTCTAGAATATAGTGTCATCACTGTTGCAGGTCATGGGCTCAGAAGTCAGCGCCGGACAAAAGCCTTATTGAAGGACCAAGCCGGGATCCCACCCTTTCCGCCCTGGTGATCTCTGCAGGCACGCTAGACTGCTTAACTTAATGTAGACACAAGTCTTGTTCAGCGTTGTTCATAGCCCAAGTTGCTATACTTGTGTCCGGCAAATCTTCGTGTTACATGGAACGTCTTTGGGAAATATAATAAACAGGCTGAAGAATTTACAATGTATTCAATAAAATAAAAATTTACATATTAACATGCTTAGAGATAAGGTAACAAGGAGGGCTGGTAAACACATATGTTCGACACAGAGAACATGTAAACACAGATTGTTTTTTCGCATATCCTTTACAGGACATTGCAGTCAACACCAGCATTTTGTCAGCTGCTGTTGATGTATTGGCAAGTTTTTACGTTCAGTAGTTTGCCTGTGCTTTCTGAACGACCGGCTCACATACCCTCCGTAAGTAATCAATGCGAAACGATCCGCTGCCGAATCTCGCGCAGCTGTGTTTGGTACGAGAGTATACGGGATTACGAACAACGTCCTTATCTTCTTCGTTAGGGAGTCCGGCGAATACACAGATAGAAGTCTTTGATGTTATTTGCTGTTAAACTTAAATTAAGTGGTAAGTTTATATTGCTTGTTGCATTAAATTATACGTAGGGTTATTCTTAAAATGTTTATAACGGATGTCTGCTTGTGGTAAACAATTCCATTTGACCTAGTCAGACACAAAACATATAATACTCCTCAACCGTCCATCACTAGAAGAGAGTTTGAAAAGACTGGGGGGAGGAGATACATACGCCATGGAGACATAGAAAAGTATCTCACTTATCATGTAGTTGCTGACGACACCAGTTCTGTGTTGAGCATTCTTCTTTGGCTTCCGGCATGGCGCACTTAGAATGGTTTCATCCCATTTTGACTGTTTTTGCAGTCTGATCAATTTCATTTTTAATTCAAATTTTGTAATGTAAATACGTATGTTGTGAAGATGTATTGTTCTTGATATGTTGACAAAAGTGACATAAAGTGAATTATCACTATATATTCCCTTCACCTGAAGTGGCGTGTAGAAAATGCAGCATGCGACTTCATGTGGCGAGAATGTGTTTGTGTTCTTTTTATTGCATGAACCAATTTATGCATGTTTATAGATGTCCACAGACAAGTAGAGCTTGAATAAACTTATAATATTTGTGACAGTGGGCAAACTGCATGGTAAAAGAGCAAGAGAAGACGGCAGACAGGCCTGTGGAAAGAGACCAAGCTATATAGGGTAAAACCCGGTACAATGAAGTGTATCCTCGTATCTGTTAACTCCCTTTTTCAAATAGCCTTTCAGTCCCAGGATTTTTTAAAAAGTGGTTCTAAACGAAACAGTATGTGAAGTAAAGAGAAGGTAAGGGTCAGGTCAAGGGCAGGGTCAAAGATATGGGGCAATGGTAGGGGCCGGGGGGCAAAGTTAATATAAGGTGGGGGTTAAGGTGGAGGGTAAGGTGGGGCTAAGATGGTAAGGTAAGGTAAAGTAAATGTGGAGTGGGAGTGGGAGTATGTAAAGGTAAAGTGGGTAGTGGCCAAAAACAAAAGGGTGAGGAACCCGAAAAAAACAAAATGATGGTTAGAGGGCCCCATAACCAAACATAAAAGAGGGAGGGGCCCCTAAAACCCAACAAAAAGTAGGGGGGGGGGGTGAGCTAAACTAAGGGTAGAGTGGCGTGGGGACAGGTAAAAGTGGGTAAGGCCCAAAAGAAAATGTTGGTATAGGGCCCCAAAACCCAACCAAAAAACATGAGGAGTATGTAAGAGGGGCCTAAAACCAAACAATAGGAGAGAGGGGCCCAAAACCAAAAACAAAACAAAAATGGTAGAGGAGCGCAAAACCAACCAGACACAAAAAGGCGAGTGGGTAAATGGGACCAAATACCAAACACATAAAGGAGGGTAGGGGGTAGAGGGGACCAAAAACCAAACACAAAAAGGTGGGTGGTAGAGGGGACCAAACATCAAACACTAAAAGGAGGTGTTGGGAGGACAGAGGGGACCGAAAGAAATACAGCACAGCATCGAGCAAGAGGTGGAACGCATGGCCCTGCTAAAAAAGAAGAACGTAGAAATCTTACAAACCATTATGTCAGAGAGAGATCTGCTAAAAACTGAAAGGGAACTAATCCAAACCAAACCAGCAGAAGCCAGGAAAAAGACAGCAGAGAAGACACAAGATCAAGCCAAACCAATGACCAATCAGAAACCGCAAGCTAGAACCAGTACCCCAACCACGATGTCCAAGCAACTCTAGGAGAAACCAGCATCCCGCCAGACACCCGAAGAAAACCCAGAGGAGAAATTCGACTCACCTGAAGATAATTGGAACACAGACGAGGAACTCAATCCCATTTTAGCTTTACACAAGAGGAGACAAATATGGAAAGCTGATTTCGAAGTGACGGAAAGGCAAGATAGACTACGATGCAAGGAGTACGAAAATGACCTCCCGACATGGAACGAAAAATATCGCATGGAAATGTAACTCACCAGAGAAAAAATGGATGAAGAATACCGATGAAAACCGATGAAAATACCAAAAACAAACAAAGGGGGTTTGGGTGGGGGTGGAGGGGACAAAACAAAACAAAGGGGGGAGTAAGGGGACCAAACCAAACAGGGGGTGGGGGGGGGTAGAGGGGACCAAACCATACAGGGTACGGGGGTAGAGGGGACAAAACCAAACAAGGGGAGGGGTAGCGGGGACAAAACCAAACAAGGGGGGTAGAGGGGACCAAACCAAACAGGGGGGTAGAGGGGACCAAACCAAATAGGGGGGGGGGGGTAGATTGGACAAAACCAAACAAGGGAGGGGTAGAGGGGACCAAACCAAACAGAGGGGTATGGTAGAGGAGACAAAACCAAATAGAAGAGGGGGGGGGGTAGAAAGGATCAAACCAAACAGGGGGGGGGGGGGTAGATGTGACCAAACCAAACATGGCGGGGGTAGAGGGGACAAGACCAAACATGGGAGGGGGGGGGGTAGAGGTGCAAAACAAACAAGAGGGGGGAGGGGTAAAGGGATACAAACCAAACAAGAGGGTGGTGGTAAAAGGTACCAAACAAAACAAGGGGAGGTAAAAGGGACCGAACCAAACAAGGGGAGGTAAAAGGTACCAAACCAAACAAGGGGAGATAAAAGGTACCAAACCAAACAAGGGAATGTAAAAGGGACCAAACCAAATAAGGGGAGGTAAAAGAGACCCCCCCCCCAAAAAAAAGGGGGTTTGGGTGGGGGTAGAGGGGACAAAACAAAGGGTGGGGGAGTAAGGGAACCAAACCAAACGGGGGGGGGGGGGTAGAGGGGACCAAACCAAACAAGGGGGAAGATAGAGTGAACAAAACCAAACAAGGGGAGGGGTAGAGGGGACCAAACAAACAGTGGGGTATGGTAGAGGGGACAAAACCAAATAGGAGGGGGCGGGGTAGAGAGGATCAAACCAAACAGGGGGGGGGGGTAGATGTGACCAAACCAAACATGGCTGGGGTAGAGGGGACAAGACCAAACATGGGAAGATGCTAGAGGGGACAAAACCAAACAGGAGGAGGGGGAGGGTAGAGGTGCAAAACAAACAAGAGGGGGAGGGGTAAAGGGATACAAACCAAACAAGAGGAGGGTGGTAAAGGGGACCAAACCAAACAAGGGGAGGTAAAGGGGACCACACCAAACAAGGGGATGTAAATGGAACCATACCAAACAAGAGGAGGGGTGTAAAAGGGACCATATCAAATAAGGGGATAGAGAGTACCAAACCAAACAAGGGGAGGTAAAAGGTACCAAACCAAACAAGGGGAGATAAAAGGTACCAAACAAGGGGATGTAAAAGGGACCAAACCAAACAAGGGGAGGTAAAAGAGACCAAAAAAAGGGGTTTGGGTGGGGGTAGAGGGGACAAAACAAAACAAAGGGGGAGGGGGGAGTAAGGTGACCAAACCAAACAGGGGGGGGGGTAGAGGGGACCAAACCAAACAGGGTAATGGGGTAGAGGAGACAAAACCAAACAAGGGGAGGGGTAGCGGGGACAAAACCAAACAAGGGGGGTAGAGGGGACCAAACCAAACAGGGGGCTAGAGGGGACCAAACCAAACAGGGGGGGGGGGTAGAGTTGACAAAACCAGACAAGGGGAGGGGTAGAGGGGACCAAACCAAACAGAGGGGTATGGTAGAGGGGACAAAACCAAATAGAAGGGGGGGGGGGGTAGAAAGGATCAAACCAAACAGGGGGGGGGGGTAGATGTGACCAAACCAAACATGGCGAGGGTAGAGGGGACAAGACCAAACATGGGAGGATGTTAGAGGGGACAAAACCAAACAGGGGAGGGGGGGGGGTAGAGGTGCAAAACAAACAAGAGGGGGGAGGGGTAAAGGGATACAAACCAAACAAGAGGGTGGTGGTAAAGGGTACCAAACCAAACAAGGGGAGGTAAAAGGGACCGAACCAAACAAGGGGAGGTAAAAGGGACCAAACCAAACAAGGGGAGGTAAAAGGTACCAAACCAAACAAGGGGATGTAAAAGGGACCAAACCAAACAAGGGGAGGTAAAAGAGACCCAAAAAAACAAAAAACAAAGGGGGTTTGGGTGGGGGTAGAGGGGACAAAACAAAGGGTGGAGGAGTAAGGGAACCAAACCAAACGGGGGGGGGGGGGGGTAGAGGGGACCAAACCAAACAAGGGGGAAGGTAGAGTGGACAAAACCAAACAAGGGGAGGGATAGAGGGGACCAAACCAAACAGAGGGGTATGGTAGAGGGGACAAAACCAAATAGGAGGGGGCGGGGTAGAGAGGATCAAACCAAACAGGGGGGGGGGGTAGATGTGACCAAACCAAACCTGGCTGGGGTAGAGGGGACAAGACCAAACATGGGAAGATGCTAGAGGGGACAAAACCAAACAGGAGGAGGGGGGGTAGAGGTGCAAAACAAACAAGAGGGGGAGGGGTAAAGGGATACAAACCAAACAAGAGGAGGGTGGTAAAGGGGACCAAACCAAACAAGGGGAGGTAAAGGGGACCACACCAAACAAGGGGATGTAAATGGAACCATACCAAACAAGAGGAGGGGTGTAAAAGGGACCATATCAAATAAGGGGATAGAGAGTACCAAACCAAACAAGGGGAGGTAAAAGGTACCAAACCAAACAAGGGGAGATAAAAGGTACCAAACAAGGGGATGTAAAAGGGACCAAACCAAACAAGGGGAGGTAAAAGAGACCAAAAAAAGGGGTTTGGGTGGGGGTAGAGGGGACAAAACAAAACAAAGGGGAGGGGGGAGTAAGGTGACCAAACCAAACAGGGGGGGGGGGTAGAGGGGACCAAACCAAACAGGGTAATGGGGTAGAGGAGACAAAACCAAACAAGGGGAGGGGTAGCGGGGACCAAACCAAACAGGGGGTAGAGGGGACCAAACCAAACAGGGGGTAGAGGGGACCAAACCAAACAGGGGGGGGGGTAGAGTGGACTAAACCAGACAAGGGAGGGGTAGAGGGGACCAAACCAAACAGAGGGGTATGGTAGAGGGGACAAAACCAAATAGAAGGGGGGGGGGGTAGAAAGGATCAAACCAAACAGGGGGGGGGGGGGGTAGATGTGACCAAACCAAACATGGCGAGGGTAGAGGGGACAAGACCAAACATGGGAGGATGTTAGAGGGGACAAAACCAAACAGGGGAGGGGGGGGGGGGTAGAGGTGCAAAACAAACAAGAGGGGGGAGGGGTAAAGGGATACAAACCAAACAAGAGGGTGGTGGTAAAGGGTACCAAACCAAACAAGGGGAGGTAAAAGGGACCGAACCAAACAAGGGGAGGTAAAAGGGACCAAACCAAACAAGGGGAGGTAAAAGGTACCAAACCAAACAAGGGGATGTAAAAGGGACCAAACCAAACAAGGGGAGGTAAAAGAGACCCAAAAAAACAAAAAACAAAGGGGGTTTGGGTGGGGGTAGAGGGGACAAAACAAAGGGTGGAGGAGTAAGGGAACCAAACCAAACGGGGGGGGGGGGGTAGAGGGGACCAAACCAAACAAGGGGGAAGGTAGAGTGGACAAAACCAAACAAGGGGAGGGATAGAGGGGACCAAACCAAACAGAGGGGTATGGTAGAGGGGACAAAACCAAATAGGAGGGGGCGGGGTAGAGAGGATCAAACCAAACAGGGGGGGGGGGGGTAGATGTGACCAAACCAAACCTGGCTGGGGTAGAGGGGACAAGACCAAACATGGGAAGATGCTAGAGGGGACAAAACCAAACAGGAGGAGGGGGGGGGTAGAGGTGCAAAACAAACAAGAGGGGGAGGGGTAAAGGGATACAAACCAAACAAGAGGAGGGTGGTAAAGGGGACCAAACCAAACAAGGGGAGGTAAAGGGGACCACACCAAACAAGGGGATGTAAATGGGACCATTCCAAACAAGAGGAGGGGTGTAAAGGGGACCATATCAAATAAGGGGATAGAGAGTACCAAACCAAACAAGGGGAGGTAAAAGGTACCACACCAAACAAGGGGAGATAAAAGGTACCAAACAAGGGGATGTAAAAGGGACCAAACCAAACAAGGGGAGGTAAAAGAGACCCCAAAAAGAGGGTTTGGGTGGGGGTAGAGGGGACAAAACAAAACAAAGGGGGGGGGGAGTAAGATGACCAAACCAAACAGGGGGGGTAGAGGGGACCAAACCAAACAAGGTACGGGGGTAGAGGAGACAAAACCAAACAAGGGGAGGGGTAGCGGGGACAAAACCAAACAAGGGGGGTATAGGGGACCAAACCAAACAGGGGGGTAGAGGGGACCAAACCAAACAAGGGGAGGGGTAGAGGGGACCAAACCAAACAGAGGGGTATGGTAGAGGGGACAAAACCAAATAGAAGGGGGGTAGAGGGGATCAAACCAAACGGGGGGGGGGGGCGGTAGATGTGACCAAACCAAAAATGGCGGGGGTAGAGGGGACAAGACCAAACATGGGAAGATGTTAGAGGGGACAAAACCAAACAGGAGGGTGGGGGTAGAGGTGCAAAACAAACAAGAGGGGGGGAGGGGTAAAGGGATACAAACCAAACAAGAAGAGGGTGGTAAAGGGGACCAAACCAAACAAGGGGAGGTCAAGGGGACCACACCAAACAAGGGGATGTAAATGGGACCATACCAAACAAGAGGAGGGGTGTAAAGGGGACCATATCAAAAAAGGGGATAGAGAGTACCAAACCAAACAAGGGGAGGTAAAAGGGACCGAACCAAACAAGGGAGGTAAAATGGACCAAACCAAGCAAGGGCAGGTAAAAGGTACCAAACAAAACAAGGGGAGATAAAAGATACCAAACCAAACAAGGGGATGTAAAAAGGACCAAACCAAACAAGGGGAGGTAAAAGAGACCAACCAAACAAGGGGAGGAAAAGGCGACCACACTAAACAAGGGGGGGGGGGTAAAGGGGACAACACAAAACAAGAGGGGGGGGGGGTAAAGGGGACCAAATCAAATAAGGGGGGTAGAGGGGACCAAAGCAAACAAGGGTGGGCAAAGGGGACCAAACCAAACAAGGGTAGGTAGAGTGGACCAAACCAAACAAGGGGGGGGGGGGTAAAGGGGACCAAACCAAACAAGGGAAGGTAAAGGGGACCAAACCAAACAAGGGGAGGGGTAGAAGGGGCCATATAAAATAAGGGGGTGGATGTGACCAAACCAAACAAGGGGAGGTAAAGGGGACCAAACCAAACAAGGGGAGGTAAAGGGGGCCAAACCAAACAAAAGGAGGGGGTAAAGGGGACCACACCAAACAATGGGAGGTAAAGGGGACCAAACCAAACAAGGGGAGGTTTAGGGGACCAAACCAAACAAGAGGAGGGGGTAGAAGGGGCCATATCAAATAAGGGGGTGGAGGTGACCAAACCAAACAAGGGGTTGGGGGGTAAAGGGGACCAAACCAAACAAGAGGAGGGCGTAAAGGGGACCAAACCAAACAAGGGGATCTTAAGGGGACCAAACAAAACAAGGGGATGTTAAGGGGACCAAACCAAACAAGAGGAGGGGGTAAAGGGGACCGAACCAAACAAGGGGGAGGGCTGAGGGTAGAGGGGAGCAAAAGGGGGATGAGGGGACCAAAATTAAACAAATGGGGGTAGAGGTGACCAAAATTAAACAAAAGGGGGAGAAGACCAAAATTAAACAAAGGGGAGTAGAGGTGACCAAAATTAAACAAAGGGGGAAGAAGACCAAAATTAAACAAAGGGGGGGGGGGGAGAAGACCCAAATTAAACAAAGGGAGGTAGAGGTGACCAAAATTAAACAAAGGGGGGGGGGGAGAAGACCCAAATTAAACAAAGGGAGGTAGAGGTGACCAAAATTAAACAAAGGGGGGTAGAAGTGACCAAAATTAAACAAAGGGGGGAGAAGACCAAAATTAAACAAAGGGGAGTAGAGGTGACCAAAATTAAACAAAGGGGGAAGAAGACCAAAATTAAACAAAGGGGGGGGGGAGAAGACCCAAATTAAACAAAGGGAGGTAGAGGTGACCAAAATTAAACAAAGGGGGGGGGGGGGAGAAGACCCAAATTAAACAAAGGGAGGTAGAGGTGACCAAAATTAAACAAAGGGGGGTAGAAGTGACCAAAATTAAACAAAGGGGGGAGAAGACCAAAATTAAACAAAGGGGAGTAGAGGTGACCAAAATTAAACAAAGGGGGAAGAAGACCAAAATTAAACAAAGGGGGGGGGGGGGAGAAGACCCAAATTAAACAAAGGGAGGTAGAGGTGACCAAAATTAAACAAAGGGGGGGGGGGAGAAGACCCAAATTAAACAAAGGGGGGTAGAAGTGACCAAAATTAAACAAAGGGGGGGGGGGGAGAAGACCCAAATTAAACAAAGGGAGGTAGAGGTGACCAAAATTAAACAAAGGGGGAAGAAGACCAAAATTAAACAAAGGGGGTTAGAAGTGACCAAAATTAAACAAAGGGGGGAGAAGACCAAAATTAAACAAAGAGGGGTAGAGGTGACCAAAATTAAACAAAGGGGGGAGAAGACCAAAATTAAACAAGGGAGGGAGAAGACCAAAATTAAACAAAAAGATGGAGGGGGGGGGGAGGGTTTATACATCACCAAAATTAAACAAACGAGGGGTAGAGGGGACCCAAATTAAAGGAGAGGGTAGAGGGGACCACAACCAAATAAAGGCGGGTAGAGGTGTCAAAACCAAATAAAGAGGGGTAGAGGGGGCCAAAACAAAATAAGGAGGGAGGGTGGTAGATGGAACCAAAACCAAACAAGGGGGTGGGGGGGGGGGGTAGATGTACCACAAGTGCGGCGTTGGATAGATAGAGGTACACACATTAAATTTTTAACAGCAATCATCTTTCCCATTACAACATACTGCCGTGAGACCTAGACACTTACTAACCAATCTGAACAGCGCATAAATGCCTTAGGATGTAAATATTACAGACGGGTTCTATGAATGTCTTGAATACAGAAAAGAACACATTTAGCCATACGACAAGATCTGAATACTGAAGAAAGATGGCTACTAAAGACGGTAAAACAAAGAAAATTTAAATATTTTGGTCACTTGAAACGTCATGATAGTTCGGCGAGAACAATAGTTGGGGGGGGGGGGGGGATATGCCGGGGAAGAGAGGAAGAGGGAGGCCAAAGAGAAGCCGGGTGAATGATCTAGCAGATGATCTCCACATGAATGTATCGGACATGGGACATCTTGCTTATGACCGAGAAGTTTTCGGGAAGGTTGTTATGGGAAAGAGGTTCTACAAAAGACATGCTACTGAATAAATGAATGAGAGGCCCCAAAAAGTGGGTTGATGCCCGAAAACAGTGAGTAGAGAATGGAGACTAGACGACGCACTAGACAACATACAATTTGAAAACTATAGTTATCGACCGGGATCGAACCAGTCGCCTCCAAATGACGACGGCGCCTCGCTGCAGGAACAAATGCACTTCGACGTACGACCAACTAGGCACTCCTGGATTTCTTGCTAATGATCTGTTACACGATGAAGTTTACATATGGGACTGTGTTTCAAAAGCGATAAGCGGGATTGCGAATTGCGTTTGTAACTCCTTTGCCACAGTGACGGCTTAGAAAACCGACCCAAACAAAGGAATATTTACAACACAAGTCGTTCTGGCATACATACAACATGTTCCTCATCCGTGCTACGGAGTCCATCACGCGCATGGAGAAACTACTTGTGTGATTCTTTTGGAAGGAGTCGTGCTATTATGACCGACTCTGAGGGCAATGAGTGTGGTTATTTACATATGTCGACTTCTGCTGGGAGAGACTGAAAACCTAAGAGCTTGACTCGATGACTGTTACTTCCACTTTTCATTATAAATATAACATTATAAAAATAATATTATAAATATAACATTATAAAAATAATATTATAAATATAACATTATAAAAATAATATTATAATTATAACACTATAAATATAACATTATAAATATAACACTATAAATATACACTATAAATATAACTTATAAATATAACATTATAAATGTAACATTGTAAATATAACATTATAAAAATAACATTATAAATATGGCATTATAAATATAACATTATAAATATAACATTATAAATATAACATTATAAATATAACACTATAAATATAATATTGATTTATTTGGTTGTTTCGGGATTTGAGATTTAAATATTGAGCACAACCCACTACTGGCAACGCTGATCGTATTCTGGTATGAACCTAAGGCCTATCCACGTCAATATGGAAGCACTATACTCGAGTTTTGCTCTCGTTTGAGCTCGTCAGTAGTGCATATCCTCGACCGGATCCGGAAACAAACCCCGGATCACCGGCTTGTGAAGCGGGTGTGTAAACACTAGACCACGCGGCACACGTTGGACACGGCCAAATTATCATAACAGAATACTACAACGTCACCCATCTTAGGTTGTAGCTCAACGTCTCTAGGGGTTTATATACAGGGTTCAGACAGACAGATGGTGCGAGTACAGATGAGGGATGAAAACATGATATAACTCAATACATGTTTAATGTTCATGCATCGTAATATTAATAATTATACATCTTCATTACACTTTCGCACAGTTCTCGCAAAACTCTTAACTACAAAAGCATAGCTTCTTCGTGCTTCAGCATGCACACGAACACACGGCTGATAGTGCCCACATTCACTCGCACTGAAGTCTAAGCAGATAGTCTATTCTCCTCTCAAACTCATTCAGGGATCCTCTCACATCCACATCTGAGTCCCGTCTGCTGCTGCCTACTGAATTCGGTGGTCATTTGGACCCTCGTGGAGTCCGTGGAGGTCGTGCTAGTCGGGTCTGTCCTTCACTCGCCTGTTTATGCAGGCGTACTGCGTCGTCCCGTCCAAGGTGAACCTGTCCTGTCATTCAAGGGCACTGTCCTGCCCCTACCATTCTGTCATAGGCGTATGGATCGGTCTACTATACTCGCACTATTCCCATGTCCTATGTCGGTCCTCTGTCATCTCCGTCATGCCCCCCTTAAGACCTTGGCACACTGGATAACGAACCATGCCTTATAGAAATCAGTGAAACACTAGACACTCTCAAATATGGCAAGACACCAGGAAAAGATAGTATTCCACCTGAAATTTTAAAATGTAGCAAAGAAACAATAATCCCAGAACTGTATGCAATATTTCAGCTCTGCTGGAAAGAAAAATCAGTACCGCAAGATATGAAAGACGCAAACATTGTTACCCTTTATAAAAACAAAGGCGACAGCCTGCCGCTCAGAAAGCAATGGCAAACTACTGAGCGTAACCATGCGAAGAAATCAATAATCAGCTGACAGATGATGATGTTGACAGTGTAAAGGATATGCGAATTAAAACAAAAATCCTTAAAAGGTTACACATTCTTGCTGAAAAAATCTACCCCGAATCACAGTGCGGATTTAGACCCAACAGGTCCACCATCGATATGATTTTCTCACTCCGGCAGCTCCAAGAGAAGTGCAGAGAACAGAGGAAGCCATTATATATTGCCTTCATCGCCTCACAAAGGCATTTGACCTCGTGAGCAGAAACGGCCTGTTTAAGATCCTTGAAAAGGTTGGATGTCCACCCACCCTTCTTAGTCTCGTGAAATCATTTCACGAAAACATGCAGGGGACCATTTTATTTTACGGCTCAACATCCCAGTCATTCAACATCAGCAGTGGAGTAAAGCAGGGCTGCGTGCTCGTTCCTAAACTTTTTGGTATCTTCTTCGCCATTCTCTTAAGGCAGGCATTTGGGACTGCCACTGAAGGCATATACCTCCACACAAAATCTGATGGCAAACTTTTTAACCCATCAAGACTCAAGGCAAAGACAAAATAAGATCAAGATGCAAAATAGAACTAATTTTTGCAGATGATGCCTAAATCAGCCTAAATAAAACAAAGATGATGGAACAAGATGCTGGTGCGCCTCCTTCAATCAAAATTTCTAATTACGAATTGAAGGTCGTCCACGAGTTTGTGTATTTGGGGTCGACAATATCAGATAATCTTTCATTAGATACAGAAATCGTCAGACGCATTGGAAAGGCAGTCACAACATTTTCCAGGATAACTAAAAGTGTTTGGGAGAATAATAGACTAACAGAGCGTACAAAAGTTCAAGTATATAAAGCTTGTGTTGTTAGCACACTACTCTATGGGTCTGAATTCTGGACCCTGTAATCACGTCAGGAAAAAAGTTGAATTCCTTCCACATGAGATGTCCGAGACGTATCCTGGGCATATCATGGAAAGACCACATAACAAACATGTGCTTGAAAGAGCAGATATTACCACAGTGCACTCCCTCCTCAAAGCATAGACGCCTCCGGTGGCTGGGCCATGTATCTCGAATGGAGGATGAACGTATTCCCAAAGATCCCCTATACCGAGAACTAGCCACGGGAAAGAGGCCAACCGGAAGACCCCAAATGCGATACAGGGATGTGTGTAAACAAAATACGAAAACCCTTGGCATAGATCCAGATACGTGGGAAAGAGTTACAACAGACAGATGTTCCTGGAGACGAGATGTACTAAACGGACTGGTGCTCTTTGAGCGCAATCTGATCCAACAAACTGTGGATAGGCGGCACAGGCTTAAAACGCAGTCACTTACTGCGGGACCTGCCTCGTCTTATAGATGCGGAAACTGTGACAGAGATTGTCACTCTTGCATTGGACTATACAGTCACCAGCGGTGTTTCCAGGTACCTCCCCAGCGGCACAACTCTATAGTCCTTCAGGACTGAAAGAGGCCTACGACTACTACTACTACTACTGCCAGTTCATCAGGTGTCATTTCCGCCTGTATAGACATCAAGATCCCAAAACGATTCTTTACTTCTATGTTGTATTTCTGCGAGAACACACCAAAGTGGCCTTGGTCTTGGGGTAAGCTTTTTGACTTTCACATATGCTTCTAATAAATGATGATCTGTATCACAGTCTGCACTTCGTAGGGGTTTTGCAGATGTTATGCTTGATCTCCATCTTTTTGTATTAAAATATAATCTATCTGGTGTTTGGTAGTACTGTCCCGGGACTTCCACGTGAAGAGTCTTCTTGGGTGTTGTTTAAAAAGAGTGTTTGCTATCGTTAATTCATTTTCTGTGCAAAATTAAATGAATTTGTCACCTGCATCATTTATGTTTCCTATTCCAAATTTTGATGAAACGTGTCATTCATTTTCAGCTCTTCCTGTTCCTACTTTTGCTTTAAAATGTCCCATTAGTATTGTTATGTCATTATGACAAATCTTATCTAATAGGTCTTACAGTGTGTTGTAAACATCTTAAATTTCATCCTTCTCTGCTGTTGATGTAGGTGTATATATCTGTATGAGAGTTATGTTACTTTGAATGGCATCTAAGTCTGATAGTGAGGATTCTATCATTAACCGGGTTATATCCAAGTAAAGCTTTTGCTGTTGTTTTATCTAAACAAAATGACATTCCGCTCTGGCCTCCGAAATCTCTACCAGAATATTTGAAAAGACTACCATTTACATTTTAAAAATGTCCCTTGTCTTTCTAGAGATGTTCACTAATTCCTAAAATTTGAATATTTAACCCCTCAATTTCATCACATACCACCTCATGCTTTCCCTCATAAAAACTTCTCAAGTTACATAAGCACGCAAATAATTCAACCTCAGGTTACATAAGGACACAAATCACCTCCTGGAAGTGAATGTCATAACTCTCACGCATTTGATGGTTTCTGGCAACCAGGATGTACAGACATCCGTTTTATTAATGACTTATAAAACTTGCATTCTATATTGGTTAGTATTAATAGGATTAATAACCTTCTTCAGTCTTCTTTTTATGGGCTGGTTGGCCACATGAGGTAGCGCGGGATGTTTCCAGCAGCGTAGCCTGGCGTTCGCTTTGGTGGGTTCTTTAGTTTTCGTACAGTTTGCCAGCTACTCATAGATAATTTTATTCTTAGCTGTCTTAGAAGCTTGTACATGATTACTGGCACCTTGCCGTCTTGACAGACGATAGTTTGTGCTTTAAAAAGGCATAATAACCTTTACATATGGCGGTAGCGAATGTGACTGATAAGGCCAATTCGCGCTGTAAATGTCCGTTCACAGTGGGTGCATGTGAACACGTGGTCATTTCCACCATCATGCACCATCTTACGTCTCACACGCTCGGTGTGTGACTTATCTGCAATAATTTTCTCCTTTGTCTTTATTCCATTTCTGATCGTTGCCCTCCATGCAACACGTTCAGCGGCGACTTGCTCCCACTGTGCATTATCAATGCCTGTATCAATCATGTCCCGCTTACACACATCTTTGTATCGTAGTAGAGGCCGACCCTGAGATCTCTTACCCATCTGTAATTCACCAAAAAAGATGTCCTTTGGTATTCTACCATCATCCATCCTCCTAAGATGTCCTATCCATCTAAGTCTACGAAGACTGAGCATGGAATAAACCGTCACACAACCTGATCTTTCCAATACTTCAGTATTTGTGATTTTGTCTTGCCACTTAATACCAAGAATTCTTCGCAGACACCGCATATGAAAGCTGTTTAAACGTTTCTCTTGGTGTGAGTAAGTTGTCCAGGTTTCACTGCCATAAAGAAGAGTACTAAGGACACAGGCTTGATAGACAAGGACTTTTGTTTTGGCAGTAAGCTTCTTGTTCTCCCAGACTCTTTTTCTTAACCTGTTCATTATTGTTGCTGCCTTACCAATCCGGATGTTGATTTCCTGATCTAGGGATAATTTGCTATTTACCACTGATCCTAGATATGTAAAATGGTCTACCATCTCTAGTTCGGCGTCGTCAATAAAGATTGATGGTACCCCATGTGCACCTTGTGACATAATCTGTGTCTTCTTTTTGCTAATTGTTAAACCAAATTCAGAACAAGCATTGGAGAATGCAGATAGTAGACATTACAATTCTTCCTCAGAGTGGGTCGTAACTGCAGCATCATCTGCAAAAAGCAACTCTCTGATCAGTACCCTCCTAATTTTGGTCTTGGCCTTCAATCTCTGAGCATTTTAAGACCGCCATCTGAGCGTGAGAGAATGTATATACCACCATCCTGATCACGAAAGGCATATTTCAGTAGAAGTGAAAAGTATATTCCAAAGAGGGTGGGAGCTAGTACACAACCTTGCTTAACTCCACTCTTGATTTCAAACTCTTCTGAAGTTGCACCATCAAACTTGATTATACCCTTCATGCCTGTGTGGAACGATTCCACAATGGACAGAAGAGTTGGTGGGCAGCCAATCTTCTTTAGTGCCTTGAACAGACCCTCACGACTGACGAAATCAAATGACTTTGTGAGGTCGATGAAGGCAATAAACAGTGGTTGATTCTGTTCACGGCATTTTTCTTGCATTTGTCGCAATGAGAATATCATATCAATGGTAGACCGGTTCTGTCGAAAGCCACACTGTGATTCGGGGTAGACTTGATCTCCTAGGACTTGAAGTCTGCGCAGAACAATTCTGGCAAATACTTTTCCAACAATACACAGAAGTGAGATACCCCTATAGTTGTTGCAGTCGCTCCGATCACCCTTGTTCTTGTACAGTGTTATGATGCTTGAATCTTTGAAATCATGTGGGACTTGTCCTTCTCGCCAGCATAGCTCTATTAGCTGGTGGATCTGTAGAGTGAGTGTGTCTTGCCCACTCCTGATAACCTCTATTGGAATCCCATCCTTACCTGGAGCCTTGCCAGATGTCTAAGTTCATTTATAGCACACTTAACTTCTGTTATGGTGAGAAGTGTGGCGAGGTTGTCAAGAGTTGGTAGAGCCTCTATGGCGTTGAGGGCATCATCCGCTAGTTTGGTCTCACTTGAGTAAAGCTCCAAATAGTGCTCTACCCATCTGTCCATCTGCTGTTTCTTATCAGTTATGATTTCTCCAGTCAAGTTAGTCAATGGTGCACTTCTTTTGATAACTGGACCACGGGCTTTCTGTATTCCTTCAAACGTGCTTCTGTGATGTTTCCCTTATCACTTGCGATTTGAATGGACTCACATAACTTGATCCAATAATCATTTGCAAACTGCCTGGCAGCCTTTTGCACATCCTTCCTAGCTTGCTTAGCTCACTCAGAGTGTTACGCGATGGTCTTTCCTTGTTTCTTAAGAGAGCTATCTTCTTCTTATCAATCAAGGGCTGCAGAGTCTCGCTGTTTGCCGCAAATCAGTCGTGCCTCTTATGATCCACAGTGCCGTAAATCTCTACGGCAGTTTCATAAAGAGGTTCCTTAAGTTGACCCCACTTTTCATTTACTGTACAATTTTCTGGTGTATCAGTGAAAGCGTCTTCAAGTTATTAATCCTGGGGCTAGATTTGTGTTTGCCGGTCTCTCTGGCCGAGGGGTTACAACACTTTCTCCGTAATCCCGTTTATCACGCAGTGTCTCGTAGCAGGGCGAGAGCTGGGAGCGGTTCGACCCCCGCTGGTGACTTGAGGGCTAACTGAGCCGGCCGCTCAGAAAGCAGTGGCAAACTACTGAGCGTAATCTTGCCAAGAAATCAACATACAGCTGAAAGATGCTGATGTTGACAGCGATGTCCTGACAAGGATATGCAAAACATTTTTTTTTAGATTTGTGTTTAGATGTGTAGATTCTCTTTGGTCTCAGCCTAACCCTTGCAACAACCAAAGAGTGATCCGTATCACAGTCAGCACTGTGGTAACTTCGAGTCAAAGATATTTGGTTCAGATATTGTCTCCGTGTGATGATGAAGTCCAGCTGGTTGGTGCCAGTGGCCGGATCTTGGATGTTTCCATGTGACCTTATGCAGCTCTTTTGTTTTAAAAAAGGAGTTTGTAATACATAGGTCATTTCAGGTGCAATGCTCCAGCAGCCTTTGCCCATTTTCATTCATGCGACCGATGTTGTATTTTCCAAGGCACACGGGCCATGAAATAGAGTCCTTGCCCACACGAGCATTGAAATCTCCGAGCATATATATGTAGTCAGATTTTGGAACTGCCTTGATCACGGAGTCTAACTCCTCATAGAACGAATCCTTCACATCATCAGAGGAATCGAGTGTTGGTGCATATGCAGTAATAATGGTGGGAAAACCACAAGACGTTGCAAAGCGCAGGGATAATAGTCTTTCATTTCCTCCTGCTGGAATTTCAATCATTCCCAGTAGCGAATTCTTCACTGCAAAGCCCACACCGTGTTGCCTTTTTTCTGCCTCCCTCTACCCTTCCAAAAAAAGGTGTATTTGTTTTCCCTGGGTGACCCTTCCTCAGCGAGGCGAGTCTCCTGCAGGCCAGCAATATCAACGTTAAGAAGATTGAGTTCGGCATCAATCACAGCCGTTTTTCTCACATCGTTAATATTGGTCCAGTCAGTGGAAAATCCTGGACACATGGTTCTCACGTTCCAGGTTGCAAGCCGTAGTTTGAGGTTTCTATTTTTCTTTTAATTAGTACATGGTGCATTGGTTTTACAGCCTGCGATACAGATTTTGCCCTAGCCCCAAGCACCCATTGAAGCCGGCAGGCTGTGGCGGATCAGCACCCAATTGACCGAGGGCTGCCCTGCTTGAGGCGGGCGGTAGCTGATCAGTGACACCTGTAGGTTTCTCCCACCGTCAGAGGCAACGCCAACTGACAGGGACTTATAACCCGCAACAGTTGCTCTCGCTTTGATTCCGAGACCGGTTAAGACCAGGGGTGGAGTTATTGCCTCTCCATAGTACAAAGCCTGGGCTAAAATATAGAGATCATGTGTTGCCCATGAAGCATGATCCCTCTCTCGGCCTGCCTAGTTCACTCCAGAGGAAAGGTAACACCTCTACATCTGGAACAAGACAATCTGCAGAAGCTGCCGGATCAGCAATGCAATGCTCTAACTGTCCGCCTGTCGGAGCTTCGATCCTAGGCCAGCCGCCAACCAAGGCTTAGGGCCTGGTCTGCCCTGCCATGACATTTTGTCTTTAGGTTGCATTTCCTCGCACCAGGGTAAGGCTTGTACCCTCCCAATTGCGCTCTTCCGCCCGAAGCCGTTGGCACAATGTGGGGTGTCGGGTTTGGTAATCGCCGCCCAACGTTCGGCGCTAACAGAAAACAGGTAGTACCGTCTACTGTTATACGGTAGCTCAGTCATATCTGACTAAGACCTGACACCATTGTACATGATCGTTTGACCACTAAATGGGTGTGAGTGCTAGAGCGTTAATTACTCTGTATTTAACCAGAGAAGACGATGATCAAACAAATACATCGTAAAGCATTAGTTGCATGTCCGTTACACGACATTGAAATCAAACCTGTTATATTCTGGCTGTTTATGATTTGCTTTGTAATTTTACTTTCAGTAATTTGCCATTGCTTTCTCAATGACCGACGCCTCATACCATTGAAAAATGCGCATATTACAAGTATTTCTGAAGTAGGAGAAAGGTTCATCAGATGGTGAGGGACATTTGCAACAGATAAAGCTAAACCACACACACAATTAATGGAGTGCACCACTCACTAGTAGCAGCAACTACTGGTTGTAGTAGCACACGGATGGACTACGTTCCAGATCATAGCGAGCGAACGCAAAAACAAAAGATAAAAAAATATTTATGCAAAACTATCTTCTTCCCAAACCGCTGACGGCTGATTTCGAACCCTGACTCGGTGTGTCGGCAAATTGTGGAACTTCGTTTCACCAACCCTGAAGCCACATAGGCTGTGCAGACATTGGTAGTGGAAGCTATTTTGTCTTTTCTCTCGCTGGGCATTAGTGGTTCGATGATAGCACCCTATTATAAGAGAAATCTGTTGACACAAGCTGTATATGACATACACTGTCATATGTTTGTTTGGATCGTTGAGAATCTCTTAGAATACTAAGCCTTAGCTTCCATCGTAACTTGCACCTGAACTTCCATCTTAACCTCTACCATAACTTCTATCTTAACTTCCATCTGAATTTCCATCTGAATTTCCATCTTAACTTCCATCTTAACTTCCATCTTAACTTCCATCTTAACTTCCATCTTAACTTCCGTCGTATCTTCTATCTTCACTTCCATCTTAACTTCCATCTGAACTTCCATCTGATCTTCCATCGTAACTTCCACCTTAACTTCCATCTTAACTGCCATCGTAATTTTCATCGTAAATTCCATCTTAACTTCCATCTTAACATCCATCGTAACTTCCATAGTAACTTCCATCTGAACTTCCATCGTAACTCCCATCTTAACGTTCATCGTAACTTCCATCTTAACTGCCATCGTAACTTCCATCGTAAATTCCATCTTAACTTCCATCTTAACATCCATCGTAACTTCCATCGTAACTTCCATCTGAACTTCCATCGTACCTTCCATCTTAACTCCCATCTTCACTTCCAACATAACTTCCATCTTTACTTTCATCTTAACTTCCATCGTACCTTCCATGTTAACTTCCTTCGTAACTTCCATCTGAGCTTTCATCTGAACTTCCATCTTAACTTCCATCTTAACTTCCATCTGAACTTCCATCTTAACTTCCATCTGGACTTCCATCTTAACTTCCATCTCATGTCCAAACAGAGGTCCCCCATCTACCGGAGAGAGGTCAATGTGTAGAAACTTTCCCCGACACGGTACCAAGGCTCCAGCTCACCGTGGACAGTGTTGCAGAGTTCCCATTCCCCTCACCAAGCCCAGAACCCGGCGGGGTGTGCACGACCGGTACTGCAGCTTCACATCTTGGGAGAGGCATATTGGGATGTAACCAGATCGTGATTCAGCACAGCACGCACGGACTGACTAGGAGTAGTAGGCTTGGAGGCGTAAATGTTGCCTCCACAGGTTTTAGATATGTCATTGTCAACACATTACAGCTTAAACCCCAGAGTAAATATCATATGGAATATGATTATTCATAAATGGTATTTATTGAGTTATCTAACAGTGTAGCCTACAACACTGTTGACAGCTGAACCTCCCCCCCCCCCGCCCCCCAACCGTACCCCTTCCCCCATCTCTCTTCTCTAATTTTCCTTCCTTTACTCTCTCTCCCTCTCTCTCTCTCTCTCTCTCTCTCTCTCCCTCTCTCTCCCTCCCTCCCTCCCCCTCTCTCTCTCTCTCTCTCTCTCCCTCCCTCTCTCTCTCTCCCTCTCTCTCCCTCCCTCCCTCTCTCTCTCTCCCTCTCTCTCTCTCTCACATACGCGGGTAAGCCGACGTGGCTGAAGGGTTTAACGCGCTCGCGCTCTGTTTCTGGTGATGATAGTGGGTTCGTTCCACACGCTTGTCAGTAGGACATCTCGTCCTTGACTTAGGGATGTAAATTACAAGTACCTCAGAAGTCGGAGTAATCTCGTTTGATGGCGAGTGACACTGGGTAAGCTAGCCCTGGTGCAAATAATAGATCAGTGCGCTCCCCAGTACTAACAATCACCTGCTGGAGTAGCGCATGTATGGACTTTGTTTAAGTTAAAAACGCGCGCGATTGAATAGAAAAATGCAAACATCTCTTATATTTCTCAAATACGATTGGCTGAATTAACAGCGGACAAATAATTTTAAGTGGCAATGGCGGGATGTTATCAAAATATGACATTTGTGTTTATGACAGGATTAAAATGTCCCGGTGGCTGTGGCCCCTCTAGTTACATCCTAGAGCCCCGACTCTGCCAGCACTAAGATGTCTTTAATATGCATTTCAGAAGCTGAAAAAAGGCTAATACTTTTATAATATTACCTTTACAATTTGGAGCATTAAAAGCGATACGCCTACTGAGCAATCCTTCGTGGGGACTTTCTACCACAGTAATGATAAATGCAAGCTGCATCCGCGTTTATAAGTACCGCAGACGCCGTGATATATCCATTTATCTGAATATGAAAGCTTGTTGAAAGGTAGATTTTCATTATCGAAATATGTAAGTTAAATTTAAGTGTATATGCAAAATAGATCATTGTAATTTTAGTCAATATTTGTAACTATAGTCACGTCTTATCAGTGTTATAAACATAATACAGGGCGATATATTGACAATGGTAAGTTGTAATCTGAAGTAAAATATGTGACTTCTTTATATAAGGCTGCTACTGGAACTGTGATATCTGGTTAATGAAATAAACAGGAACAGTGAGAATTTGAAGAGGGAAACAAATGAAGACTTGAAGGAAAAAACAAATTAAGACTTGAATGAAGAAACAACTGACAAATTGAAACAAGAAATAACTAAAAACTTGAAGTAGAAAACAATTGAAAACTTCAAGTAGGAAACTACTGACTACTCGAAGAAACAACAGAAAATTTGACATCCAGTAATTAAAAGTGGGAACCAGAAACATCTGACACCTAACCAAATTGTTTGTACTGTTGAAGATTTAATTACTACATCATTCAATGGCACCTTACCGTCTTGACAGACGATAGTTTGTGCTTCAAAAAGGCATAATAACCTTTACCCATGGCGGTAGCGAATGTGACTGATAAGGCCAATTCGCGCTGTAAATGTTCGTTCACAGTGGGTGCATGTGAACACATGGTCATTTCCACCATCATGCACCATCTTACGTCTCACACGCTCGGTGTGTGACTTATCTGCAATAATTTTCTCCTTTGTCTTTATTCCATTTCTGATGTTTGCCCTCCATGCAACACGTTCAGCGGTGACTTGCTCCCAATGTGCATTATCAATGCCTGTATCAATAATGTCCCGCTTACACACATCTTTGTATCGTAGTAGAGGCCGACCCTGAGATCTCTTACCCATCTGTAATTCACCAAAAAAGATGTCCTTTGGTATTCTATCATCATTCATCCTTCTAAGATGTCCTATCCATCTAAGTCTACGAAGACTAAGCATGGAATAAACCGTCACACAACCTGATCTTTCCAATTCTTCAGTATTTGTGATTTTGTCTTGCCACTTAATACCAAGAATTCTTCGCAGACACCGCATATGAAAGCTGTTTAAACGTTTCTCTTGGTGTGAGTAAGTTGTCCAGGTTTCACTGCCATAAAGAAGAGTACTAAGGACACAGGCTTGATAGACAAGGACTTTTGTTTTGGCAGTAAGCTTCCTGTTCTCCCAGACTCTTTTTCTTAACCTGTTCATTGTTGTTGCTGCCTTACCAATCCGGATGTTGATTTCCTGATCTAGGGATAATTTGCTATTTACCACTGATCCTAGATATGTAAAATGGTCTACCATCTCTAGTTCGGCGTCGTCAATAAAGGTTTATGGTACCTCATGTGCACCTTGTGACATGATCTGTGTCTTCTTTTTGCTATATGTTAAACCAAATTCAGGACAAGCATTGGCGAATATAGATAGTAGACATTGTAATTCTTCCTTAGAGTGGGTCGTAACTGCAGCATCATCTGCAAAAAGCAACTCTCTGATTAGTACCCTCCTAATTTTGGTCTTGGCCTTCAATCTCTGAGCATTGTAGAGGCCGCCATCTGAACGTGAGTGAATGTATATACCACCATCCTGATCACGAAAGGCATATTTCAGTAGAAGTGAAAAGTATATTCCAAAGAGGGTGGGAGCTAGTACACAACCTTGCTTAACTCCACTCTTGATTTCAAACTCTTCAGAAGTTGCACCATCAAACTTGATTGTACCCTTCATGCCTGTGTGGAACGATTCCACAATGGACATAAAAGTTGGTGTGCAGCCAATCTTCTTTAGTGCCTTGAACAGACCCTCACGACTGACCAAATCAAATGCCTTTGTGAGGTCGATGAAGGCAATAAACAGTGGTTGATTCTGTTCACGGCATTTTTCTTGCATTTTTCGCGATGAGAATATCATATCAATGGTAGACCGGTTCTGTCGAAAGCCACACTGTGATTCGGGGTAGACTTGATCTCCTAGGACTTGAAGTCTGCGCAGAACAATTCTGGCAAATACTTTTCCAACAATACACAGAAGTGAGATACCCCTATAGTTGTTGCAGTCGCTCCGATCGCCCTTGTTCTTGTACAGTGT
This sequence comes from Cepaea nemoralis, assembly GCA_014155875.1. Classification (NCBI taxonomy): domain Eukaryota; kingdom Metazoa; phylum Mollusca; class Gastropoda; order Stylommatophora; family Helicidae; genus Cepaea; species Cepaea nemoralis. The sequence continues at coordinate 405,806 of JACEFZ010005253.1, forward strand.
TATGATGCTTGAATCTTTGAAATCCTGTGGGACTTGTCCTTCTCGCCAGCATAGCTCTATTAGCTGGTGGATCTGTAGAGTGAGTGTGTCTTGCCCACTCCTGATAACCTCTATTGGAATCCCATCCTTACCTGGAGCCTTGCCAGATGCAAGTTCATTTATAGCACACTTAACTTCTGTTATGGTGGGAAGTGTGTCCAGGTGGTCAAGAGTTGGTAGAGCCTCTATGGCGTTGAGGGCATCATCCGCTAGTTTGGTCTCACTTGAGTAAAGCTCCAAATAGTGCTCTACCCATCTGTCCATCTGCTGTTTCTTATCAGTTATGATTTCTCCAGTCAAGGTTTTCAATGGTGCACTTCTTTTGATCATTGGACCACAGGCTTTCTTTATTCCTTCATACATGCTTCTGATGTTTGCCTTATTACTTGCGAATTGAATGGACTCACATAACTTGATCCAATAATCATTTGCACACTGCCTGGCAGCTTTTTGTGCACATCCTTCCTAGCTTGCTTTAGCTCACTCAGAGTGTTACGCGTTGGTCTTTCCTTGTTTCTTAAGAGAGCTATCTTCTTCTTATCAATCAAGGGCTGCAGAGTCTGGCTGTTTGCCGCAAACCAGTCCTGCCTCTTTTGATCCACAGTGCCGTAAACCCCTACGGCAGTTTTATAAAGAGTTTCCTTAAGTTGACCCCACTTTTCATTTACTGTACAATTTTCTGGTGTATCAGTGAAAGCGTCTTCAAGTTGCTGTTGAAACTGAAAGCACTTTTCAGGATCGTGAGTGTTAATAATATTAATCCTGGGGCTAGATTTGTGTTTAGCTGTGTAGATTCTCTTTGGTCTCAGTCTAACCCTTGCAACAACCAAAGAATGATCCGTATCACAGGCAGCACTGTGGTAACTTCGAGTCAATGATATATGGTTCAGATGTTGTCTCCGTGTGATGATGAAGTCCAGCTGGTGCCAATGGCCGGATCTTGGATGTTTCCATGTGACCTTATGCAGCTCTTTTGTTTTAAAAAAGGAGTTTGTAATACATAGGTCATTTCTGGTGCAATGCTCCAGCAGCCTTTGCCCATTTTCATTCATGCGACCGATGTTGTATTTTCCAAGGCACACTGGCCATGAACTCGAGTCCTTGCCCACACGAGCATTGAAATCACCGAGCATATAAATGTAGTCAGATTTTGGAACTGCCTTGATCACGGAGTCTAACTCCTCATAGAACGAATCCTTCACATCATCAGAGGAATCGAGTGTCGGTGCATATGCAGTAATAATGGTGGCAAAACCACAAGAGGTTGCCAAGCGCAGGGATAATAGTCTTTCATTTCCTCCTGCTGGAATTTCAATCATTCCCAGTAGCGAATTCTTCACTGCAAAGCCCACACCGTGTTGCCTTTTTTCTGCCTGCCCTCTACCCTTCCAAAAACAGATGTAATTGTCTTCTCTGAGTGACCCTTCCTCAAAGAGGCGAGTCTCCTACAGGCCAGCAATATCAGTGCTAAGACTATTGAGTTCGGCACCAATCACAGCCGTTTTTCTCACATCGTCAATATTGGTCAAGTCAGTGGAAAATCCTGGACACATGGTTCTCACGTTCCAGGTTGCAAGCCGTAGCTTGAGGTTTCTATTTTTCTTTTTATTAGTACCTGATGCATTGGTTTTACAGCCTGCGATTCAGATTTTGTCCTAGCCCCAAGCACCCATTGAAGCAGGCAGGCTATGGCGGATCAGCACCCAACTGGCCGTTGGCTGCCCAGCTTGAGGCGGGCGGTAGCTGATCAGTGACACCTGTAGGTGTCTCCCACCGTCAGAGGCAACGCGTGGCGCCCCATGTCTACGCCAATTGACAGGGACTTATAACCCGTAACAGTTGCCTCTCGCTTTGATTCCGAGACCGGTTAAGACCAGGGATGGAGTTATTGCCTCTCCATAGCACAAAGCCTGGGCTAAAATATAGAGATCATGTGTTGCCCATGCAGCATGATCCCTCTCTCGGCCTGCCTAGTTCACTCCAGAGGAAAGGTAACACCTCTACATCTGGAACAAGACAAGCTGCAGAAGCTGCCAGATCAGCAAAGCAATGCTCTAACTGTCCGCCTGTCAGAGCTTCGATCCTAGACCAGCCGCCAACCAAGGCTTAGGGCCTGTTCTGCCCTGCCATGGCATTTTGTCTTTAGGTTGCATTTCCTCGCACCAGGGTAAGGCTTGTACCCTCCCAATTGCGCTCTTCCACCCGAAACCGTTGGCGCAATGTCGGGTGGCGGGTTTGGTAAACGCCGCCCAAAGTTCGGCGCTAACAGAAAGCAGGCAGTACCGTCTACTGTTATACGGTAGCTCAATCATTTCTGACTAAGACCTGACTAACAATTACTACAATTATTACTACAATTACTACAATTACTACACTTATTCGATGTATGTGTTGTTACTTCATTTGTCTTACTCCACCTCCCCTTCAAGGTGTCCTAAAATTCATACCTCTTGTCTTCCTTTGCTAGTCATGTCAGTTTAGTTTCCCATAATTTAACATTTCTAAATAGTTATATTCCAGCCATCTCTGTTGGTTTTTAAAATCACCTGGTTGCTTCACGTCACATCATCTTCGAATTAGTGATGTTATAATAATTAATTCATTTTTCAAACTGTCTGGGCCTTTTATTACATTATTGTTCTGTCTTTCATGTCAACTTTAATATTCACACGACTAGACATTGCTTTGTTGTTATCTCTTTCATATTCTTCCATCTCAACTGTAATATTATCACGACCAGACATTGCATGTGTTTTACCCCCTAGTCATACATTGAGAAAGTAGCCGCAATGGCGCAGTGAGCTAGCGCATGTGCCTGCTGTCACGGTGGTCTTGTGTTTGAATTCCCTGTTTGAGGGAAGGATATTGTTTCATTGACCTGAGCTACCAGTTCGAGCTTAAATTGAGTACCATAAATTTCATGGGAAGTAAAGACGATGGCATGATACTAATTTCACCATCCATCGAGTGCCGATTGGTCTACAAAATATGGAAACACCACCATACACTTGATATGCCTCATGGCGTAAAAGGATCATTTTTCCGTGAATGTTAAAATAATAACTGATGGGGACATACAGTGTTCAGAAAATTATATTGTGTATGGGTTAGCCAATTAACGTTCAATGGATTGTTTGTGTAACGTGGAGGTCTGGCTCCCCCAATAATGGTAACGTAAAACAGTGGAAGCATGTATGTATTGAGCTTAAGAGCAACAATTAGATATTGGTTAGCGTCTCAAGTTCGCGACTATAGACAGAGGATCTCTTTATAGAGACAATGGCTTCGTTCACCGACCAGTTTCGTCACTTCCAACAAAAAAAGGATTAATACTCAGTAATAAATCGTGTCTGAACACAACAGTTTAGTCTACACCAAATGGAGTTGAAGAATTGCCTCGTTCTGTGCAGAATCCTTGTACTGCAGGTGCTACCAAATAACCACCCAGCAAATGTAGGTCAAACATGAAGTACTGTATTTGATACTTGAGCATAGAAGTAGGTACATTTGAAAAAAAGTGAAATGAAAAGAATACATGTAGATATCTTTGGATTATGTAAACACTTGAGCAAGGGAAATGTACTCAGACGAATATAGAATAATTCACTCAAAAGGACATACACTTGAAAGAATTGTAAGTATAATCTTGGACTACATATCAGTAAAAGATATATCGTTTTATTAGACTGAGTAGCGTTAGATTAAGTGGCAAAATAGTAGATACTAATATAAATCACGTTAATGCACCAATCTTACCAGCACAGAAGAGGAAAGGGATAGTTGTTATAAGGAACTTAACATGGTTATTCTTCTTCTTCTTGTTTATCCCTGTCACCGCCTCACCTTTAGAGATATTAATTAAAGGGCTGCAACTCCAGCCCAAGGGATAGAAGTGAGTCATTCGAGGCCCCAGTAATCTAGAGCCTTCTCGAAGGACTGGTCATTGAGTCCATGGTTCCGTGGACACTGATGTGGCCCGCCTATTGCGGGGTCCACGAGGAACTCGGACAGAGTTACCACCCGTGTCGGATTGGGACACGTGTGGACCGGCAGAGGACAGACGGACTTCAGAGAGGCAACAGGGCCTGCCTTAGAGGGACTCAATAGATATCAATAGATATATATATACATAGGCTAGATAGTTTGCTAGACTGTTGTATGATAACTATGTGTTTGATGTTAAATACCTTTGATATGTAATATAGCGCGGGATTGTTAACCCACTGCGCCAACGCACTGTATATTGAAATACAATAAATGTTCGATATCATAGCGAACGGAGTTATTGTTGCCTGTGTGAACCCGAGCTCAGATACCTAGGCATGAGCAAGACGATGACAGGCTTTTTGGGGGCTAGTTTTCCGGTTTTGGCATAAAATCTAATGTTACAGAGCTATTGATTGCCATGTAAAATTACTGAATTAATTATATCAAATTGATTTTGTACCACAAATTGTTAACTTTACAAGTTTAAAATATTAGTAGCTATCTAGCGATAAAATAGAATTAATCTGAGTCCCTCAGCAGTGTCTCAGCAGTGCCTCAGCAGTGTGTCTATCTTTATTGTGATTACGATAAACTATTTTTGACATGACTGTGACATTTTTTTGACTGTTACTAATGTTTTCTCACTCTACGAGCAGATTGTTCCGCGAATAGTGGCGCGTGCAACCTATGTAACCTTTCCAACAGTGGCGAGAGTACAAGACAACATCGGCGAGTTCTGGGATTAAAAGCTAAGTTTCATATCATACCCATTGCAACTCTAAGCTGTACTTCTCACCATCCATCAATGTATCATTTTGCTTTGCATTGATTTGTTTGTATATTCATGACCTTGTAACCAACATAACCTTGCATTTGGATTTAAACATTTAATAAGTAAGGGAGATAACTAAATGTTCTACTCCCCAACATTTTTTCTAAGGGATTTAACTTTATAAACAGTACCAACAAGTAAAACACAAGATGTCTAGCTTAGATAAATGCATTGAGCAAGGAATAAAATTAGGTTATAAAGAAGAAAAACTGTCAGAATGGGCACAGAAAACGCACGCAGAAAACATTGCCCGTGAAGAAAGAGCGATAGAACGAGAGGAAAAACAAAGGCAAATGGAGGCAGAAGAAAAGAAAATGCAAATGCAAATGGAGGCAGAAGAAAAGAAAATGCAAATGCAAATGGAAGAGAAGAAAATGCAATTGCAGGCTCAAGAAAAACAGCTGGAGCTTGAGGCGGCGGCCAAACAAGCCCATTTGAATGCCGATACACAAATAAAACTGAAACAGATGGAGATTGAGTCCAACGCAGAAATATCTGTGAATAAGCTAAAAAGCAAAGAAGAGGAACAAAAATATAACAAGTATAAAGGCCTCGTGAAGGCGTTCTGCTCAGGAGATTCCATCAGCGCCTACTTGGAAAATTTTGAGTGTCTAATGTCCTACCATAAGATCATAAAATCAGATTGGGCATTCATTTTAATGAGAAACTTAGCTCTTGAACCTTTAAAAGTAATAGAGACAGTGCCACAGGAAATGCGAAAAGACTATGACTATTTAAAACAACGCATTCTCCAACATTTTTCTTTAGATACTGCAGGTTACCAACAACAATTTGCCAAATTATCTCCACAACCAAACCAAACCTTTATAGATTATGTCAGTACAGTCCAAGACGTGTGTACAAAGTGGATTAACTCGGCTAAAACGAACAACAGCCATGACAAACTTAAAGAGCTCATTATTATAGACAAAATAGTTAGTACCATCCCTACACCTTTTGCTAAGTTCTTAAAACAAATGGACTGTAAAAGCATTCAGGAAATCGAGTCCAAGGGGAATGCATTTTTCACAGCAAATAGAGACATTTTTCAGCTAAACATTAGTCACAACGATACAGCAGCAGCAGTAGTGAACACCAAATACTCGAAACAAACAGAGAGTAAATTTAAACCGCGCTCAAATGTCAGTAAACTAGTTAAATGCCAATATTGCAGTTTGAATCACGACAGTTACGCGATGTGCGACAAATCGCCTAACTATCCTCACCACCTCAAAATGATGGTGGAGAAGCAGAAGACTAAGCGCAATGCTTACCAGAGAGCGGTCAAATGTTTTTTTTGCAGGAGCTTTGGCCACTATAGTCGCTTCTGTGATGGCCGAAAGTTATTGAAACAGGCCAATGCTGCACTAGTGGAAACGTCGTCAGACGAAGAGATTGAATCACGGAATGATTGTGATAATCAAAACGACAATGTAAGTGAGCTTGGAAATGCTGTACAAATTATTGACACCATTACAGACAGTAAGTGTAATACCTGTACGAAGTTCCAACTTGACACAACATTACTATGTGGCCACACTATCCCTATTTCAAATGAAACAGCCAACGCTGCTTTGTCATCTACAGGCAAGCTCGTTTTTTCAACAGGGTTTGTAAATAACAAAAAGTGCACATTAATTCGGGATTCCGGCGCAACGCTCTGTGGGATTAAGAAAACATTAATAGACACTAAAGACTACACAGACAAACATGTGACTTGTCGCACATTCTCAGGCACTATAGAGAAATACCCCCTTGCTCTTGTCGAAATTCGAACACCGTTCATATCAGGACAACTATTGTGCGCTGTCCTTGAAAATCCAGTCGCTGATATTATACTTGGGAACCTGCCCAACATAAAACCATGCTCTGAAAATGAAATCAGAGATTGGGAGCATAAAAACGGTATCCACCACCCAAACAGCGATTCTAAGGAGAAACACCATTCATGCTTGTCTCAATCTGCCAAAAGACCAAGGGAGACAACCACTGAGGTAATTCAGAAAGAATTCACCGAGGTGTACAATGCAGGGGCGGTCGAATCTGTGAGTGATACGACCAAATTAAAACCTCGAATTGAGGATGCTACCGATCTACCAAGTACCAAGCCTGTAGATGTGCAACAAAACACACAACACACAAATGCAATAACACGACAGACAACCCATAAAACCAACACCGACCAACTGCAGGAATCACTAGAAATAATAGCACCAAACTTAACCAACACTAATTTTGGAAATGAACAGAAAGCAGATCCTACTCTTTCACCATACTTTAAATTAGTAGGACTCAAACCAAAATTAACTAAGAACGCATCGTGGACATTTAGGCTACAAAACAATATCTTAACTAGATTTTACACCACAAAGCAGACCACGATACAGCAAGTAGTGTTACCACAAGCACATCGAGACAAAGTTCTAAAAATAGCCCATGACTCACCTTTTGGAGGTCATATGGGGTACGAAAAGACCAGGGCTAGGGTCCTGACCCAGTTGTATTGGCCAAAGTTTTGCCAAGATATAAAAACCTTTTGTAGATCTTGTGATATATGTCAGAAACTGGTGAAAAAGGGAAAAAACCCTACAGCAAAAGTCCAATCAACGACAACTGCCTCGAGGCCTTTCCAAATCGTGGCAGTTGACCTAGTAGGTCCGTTGAATCACATTTCAAATAAAGGGAATAGATATATTTTTACTCTTGTGGATGTATGTACGAGATGGCCAGAAATGCTTCCATTAAGATCTATCTCCTCTAAGGATGTGACGGACATATTATTAAATATTTTCTCCCGTTTTGGCTTCCCGGAGAAAATAATTTCTGATAGAGGAACCCAGTTCATATCGAATGCCACCCAATCGGTAACTAAGTTACTAGGCATCAAGCAATGTTTCACCAGTCCCTATCGACCGGCCGCAAATGGTATCTGCGAGAAACTAAATGGGGACCTAAAACATATGCTATCTAAAGTGACAGCTGAAAATCCAGCCGATTGGGACATACTTCTCCCAACGGTGCTGTTCGCATATAGAGAAGTCCCGCAATCAAGTACAGGGTTCTCTCCCTTCGAATTGATGTATGGAGCGAACCCAAGAGGACCTCTCACCATTTATAAAGAGATCATATCACAACCTGTAGATATCCAACTACCCATTTCTACCTATGATTTAGTCACTTGACACCAGAGACAAAATCATACGTTCCTGTATATTGGCCAGAACATCACTACAGGAGAAAGGTTTTAAATACAGGCAGTACGCCAACAGAGGTGCAAAAACAATTGTACTAAATCCAGGTCAGGATATTTTACTACTGCTACCTGACAAAAGAGATTTACTGTCAACCTCTTGGCAGGGACCTTTTAAGATTATTAGAAGAATTTCGGAAGTTGATTACGAAATCTCTTTAAATGGAAAGTTGAAAATATTCCATGTAAATATGTTGAAACCATACTATGCTAGACAGGACATTGAGACAAATGAACAGACGCAACGAACTGGTGACAGAGACGAAACGACAATTTCCCAACGGAATGACACCTCGACAAACGAAGCATCGTTAACGACACACTCTTACGACGACAAAAACGACGAAGACATATGGACATTACCGACAATCTGTGATATCGACAACGACGACAAATTTGACGACATATTGACAACGATTGATCTCGACGACGACGACAATGACATTGAGGACAATTTACAAACAGTAACATCTGTGATAAATCAGACAGACGTCGACAATACTGAAATCCCTGTACCAATTATGACTGACGACGGGAGTATAAATGACATACATATCTCTGACACTTTGACACAACAACAGCGACAAGACATTTTGACTCTCCTTGACGAGTATAAATCTATCTTTTCTAACAAACCTGGACGCACTGATAAAATAACACATTCAATTGTGCTGACAGATCTGACACCGGTCAAATGTAGACCATATTCTATTCCTCTCCATTACAGAGCAAATTTAGACAAAGAAATTTTAGATTTAGAGAGAAATGGAATAATTCAAAAATCGATGTCTCAATATTCTTCACCGATTGTCCTGGTGAAAAAGAAGGACCAGACAATCCGTTTGTGCATCGACTATAGAGTATTAAATACAAGAACCACAACGGATGCAGAGCCAATGAACAGCTGTGAAGATCTCATTTTAAATATGGCTCAATCATCCTTATTTTCCAAGACCGATTTAGCGAAAGGATATTGGCAAGTGCCACTACACCCTTCTTCTAGACATATAACAGCATTCGCAACACCCCTCGGTTTGTACGAATGGCTATATCTTCCATTTGGCCTCAAGAACGCACCGGCCACATTTGTTAGATTAACAAGATTGTTATTACACGGAATTAAAGATGTGGTAGCCTATATTGATGATATATGCATCCATTCTTCTAATATGACTTCTCACTTACTTACCCTCAAACAAGTCTTCAACCAAATCTCTCTTTTTGGACTTACTATCAAACCTTCCAAGGTTGAATTAGGCTATACACAAATAGACTTCCTTGGTCATAGAATTTCTGAAGGCAAATTGTTGACAGATGAGAAAATTGTTTCCAAGATTCTTAATCTAGAAGTGCCTACCACAAAGAAACAAATTAGAAGTTTACTAGGTCTTATTAACTATTATTCTAAATTTATTCCACATTGGGCAGAACTCACCTCAGTCTTTTCTGATATGTTAACTAAAGATCATCCATCAAAAATTTGTAAAAGTACCAGCTTAGACGATGCAATGTGTAGATTGAAACATATTTTTTCTAATCCACCAGTCTTACGATTACCCAACATAAATTTACCCTTTATTTTGACCACAGATGCGAGTGCTATCGCAATAGGAGGATGTTTAATGCAGGAAGTGGATGGAGTGAGACACCCGATTCTCTACGTAAGCCGCAAACTAAAGAAGGCAGAGACCCGGTATGCTACAGTGGAATTGGAGGCTTTAAGCCTACTGTTTTGTATATTGAGATTATCTAAGTTCCTCTTGGGTAGTCACTTTGTCGTTCTCACTGACAGTTCGCCATTATTGGTCCTTAACCATGGGTCACCTAAAAACCATCGTTTGAAAAGATGGTGTCTTCTTCTTCAAGATTTCGACTTCGAAATCCGCCATATCAAAGGCACGGACAACATTATGGCTGACCTATTATCACGGCAAACGAATGCGCCAGTAGAATGACTCTTAGCACATCGACCATTCGCCATACTAGAAACTGTGATACTTTTAGTCTGTTGCATATAACAGTGTAACTCTACACCTGCTAGAGAACTCTCAGTGAATAGGTTACTTACGACACCCATGAACATGAAACTTTAAGAGCTATACTTTAAGAGCTATACTTTAAAAGCTATACTATCAAGTGCCCAAGCTCTAGAACGATCCCAGCAAGAAACGTTAACTGTGTTTCAACCAATAATATCAACCAGTGAACTGACTCTGAATACTGTAAGAACACTTTATACGGGACATTGAGAACAATCCATACTTGCTGTTACTACGAAACTTTGCAAACAGCCGAAACAGAACGACGTCGACTACAACACTCAAGAGACAGCCATACTAACTTTAACATTCATGGCATAACACGCTAACAACAGGAGGACAACGCGCACATCATCGTTGGATTTAGTTATTTAATTAATTAATTACTTTAGTATTAAATATGTATTATATTTGCATTAATGATGTATATAAAATGTGTTAACCTGTAATTTGTACATATTCTACGTTAATATTACAGGCGGTTCCATTCATAGGCTAAAGGACCGTCCTATACAATTGTCTCTATGTAAATTATAACCCATTTTTGAGTCATCGTACAAAAAGTACGTATTTTCTTAAAGGGCAAATATCGCCTACTCCATTTTTTCTAAGGGCAATAACACTTACCTCAACTTTAATTATTTATTTTAACCAAATACTATTTTGAATGAAAGGTGAGTGAATGACTGCGTGAAAGGATTAAATGAGAGAACGATATACCTAGCGGACAAATTGTACGCAAAACGTATTTATTTTAATTGGTCTGCGTCTTTCATGTAAAATTGCATGACTTGTCTAAATTGTTAATACATGTTTAGTAGTTAGTTTAATTTAGTAGTTAGTTTAATATACTTAGTTTAGTAGTTAGGATACATCTAAGCACCACTACTTGGAATGCCTGATCATGTATTGCACACAGTGCAGTATTTCATGATTGAGGTTATCCCAACTCGTGACGCTTGGAAATACGCCACACACTCAGCACACACGTTACACAAACCTTAAAACTCAACACTATCAATTTAAAATACAGTCACTTTATTAGAAACAGCAACTTATTAGTCAACACACTAACAAGCCAACAGGGACACATGGAGTCTGAAGGGATAAAATAACAACGTAACTACATATTTAGCATTATACAACATACGAGAGTAAAAGTGTATTGAAATGCACACACAGATCAAGATTTGAAGGTGTACTTAATTAGCCAGGACTTCGGTCTTGTTAATCCTCTTTAATACAGAGGTTAATTGTCTTGGTACCAGTGGGGTACTATGAGAAGGGCGGGTTGTAAATACAACTACTAAAACGTCACGTAACTTCGGTCAGATAAGCATTGTTAAGGACACAGGAGACAGAGTGATCTCTTCACCAAATCAGAGAAGTGGTGTATGGGAGAATACATGAGTTTTGATGCCAGTATGTAGGTTACCAGGTTACTGTCCATCAAACTACAAACACCGACTTTATGTGATTCGGTGACAGAATTAGAACAGATCTAATTACCCTATAACAAACCATCATATCAGGGGAGAGGGGGGAATCCTGTCACCGCCTCACCTTTAGAGATATTAATTAAAGGGCTGCAACTCCAGCCCAAGGGATAGAAGTGAGTCACTCGAGGCCCCAGTAATCTAGAGCCTTCTCGAAGGACTGGTCATTGAGTCCATGGTTCCGTGGACACTGATGTGGCCCGCCTATTGCGGGGTCCACGAGGAACTCGGACAGAGTTACCACCCGTGTCGGATTGGGACACGTGTGGACCGGCAGAGGACAGACGGACTTCAGAGAGGCAACAGGGCCTGCCTTAGAGGGACTCAATAGATATCAATAGATATATATATACATAGGCTAGATAGTTTGCTAGACTGTTGTATGATAACTATGTGTTTGATGTTAACTATCTGTGATATGTAATATAGCGCGGGATTGTTAACCCACTGCGCCAACGCACTGTATATTGAAATACAATAAATGTTCGATATCATAGCGAACGGAGTTATTGTTGCCTGTGTGAACCCGAGCTCAGATACCTAGGCATGAGCAAGACGATGACAATCCCCCATTGGAGCAAACTCCCTTAACAAACACGCACCAAGCCATCCTATAATTTGTTATAAGAAAATTAACGAAAACAAGAAGCAGAATTGACCAGCTTTACTAGAACGCAATCACAAATGATAAATTGGCGTTGCGGCTAGAGCCTTCGTCAGCACACAAGCAATAATCAGACACCGATGCAAGTACATAAAAATATTCACAAGTTACTTAGCTAATGTCAATGTTGCCCGACTGTCGTGTATTTATTTGTGTACCATGCGTTGGATAATACCAGAAGTCAATAATTCTGCTTGCTTGCTTGCTTGCTTGTATTCGTTGGCTTGAAATCCAACGCGAAGTCCTGTATGTCAGATGAAGGCATCCTGTTGTCCAACATCAGTGTGATATCATACAGGTCCTGAGGTTTGCGTGACTATCCGTTATCCCATGTCTGGATTATTGGTGTGCAGACTGGTGGTTCCTCACCGTGCAGGCAGACACTCTCCGACTACGGAGGAATCGGCGATCCTACTGACTTTAGCCAGGACCCCGAAGGGACCTGTTGCCCAGGACGGTCGACGAGGACGCGTCAATAGGTCTTGGCCAGTATATAACCCGGCCCTGGTGCCTTGGAAACACCTCTGCGTCCCGTCAATAATTTTAAGTTTGGTGCTTCGCTTAATTTCCTTAAATTTCACAAATTTCCTAGTGCTAATTAACCTGCTCTTGGTTTTTTGTATTTGTTATTTCAGTATTTCTGTCTGGTCCCTCATCTCTATCTACATTGCTCCCTGAACAGATTCAAGTAAGATTAAAGCGAGATCGGGTTATCTTTGATCTGGTTTATTCTCATTCTGTGTGTCATTCGCGTTTAAATGGTTAGGCCTGGTTAATGCGACCTCCGATCACGTGCGTTTTAGTTTATCTTGCATCTGATTTCGTGTGTATAACAGGAGGGCAATGCCATCAGCGAAATTCAGACCATCAAGCAACTCTATCAGACACCATTGAATTCCATTTCTTGTGGTCGTTATTATCTTCATAATTTAATCTACAACATGGCTATAATCAATCAATCAGGTGCCATGCCGGAAAGCGTGGACGGTCATGACTCGCCATTTTACTCGATCACCAGAGTCGTGAATCATCTCAGTGTTCCTTCTCGTCCATGCCATGTGGCCATGCCATCCAGGTATTTTCCTCTCGGTTTTCCTCTTGGTCTGTTCTCTTCGATCTTGCCAGTTGTCACTAAGTTCTCTAGTCCATTTCTTCTCATAACATGTTCAAAAAATGTTGACTGTCTACGTCTAATTTCTCTAATCAATTTACAATTTTCATTTGTCTCCTGCAGTACTTGGTCATTGGTTTTTCTGTCTGTCCATGGTATTCTTTGCATTTTCCTCAGAGACCCCATTTCTGCAGCCATCAGATGTTTTTCATCTTGACTGCTCATTGTCCAAGTTTCACATCCATACAAAAGAACAGGCTCTATGTATCCCCTAAACACTCTTTTTCTTGTTTCAATTGACATCTTTTTATTGGCCAGAATGTTTTTCATCTTGCTAAAGGCTACTTTCGCCATGGCGATTTTTGTTCAACATGGCTACAAACACCGTAAAATAATGGAACTGGGAATTTCAATTCATAAGTTGAAGAAGATAGAGACGAAGACGGTGGACATGACCTTATAGTGAGAAATGACACAGGGGAAAAAACTGGCTAAATGAGCAAGAGCACGTAATATCATACTTGGAAACACACGCTAACAGATACATCCGAGTCACCTTTGGACACGGAGAAGAGCAGGAAACAGTTTTCCCATTAAAATTGGTTACATACGTGCAGGATATTGATTCGGAAACATATTACTGTCAGTAAAAATAACACCAGGAGAAAATTGCAATAGTATTCATGCGCCAGGAAGATTAAGAATAAAACTGAAAGATTTAAAGTGGGCTCCGGGGAATACCAAACTAGTTTTGAAAATACTTGAGTCATACCAGAAAATGAGTGAGAGATGCGCCATTACAATACAGAATAGATACATTGTTTTAGAAAAGATCAGCAACTGATATAAATTAGAAAACAAAAACAAATAAGGAAAAACAAGATAAATATAAGAGAATGCATAAAGAAATAATAATCATCAGCATAATCATCATCATTATCATCATCAAGTACTTTGTCGGCTGACGTGAGCGCTCATGCTTCTCAACTCGCAATAGTCGACAGCATGTATGAATTCGTAAGCTGACCATCCACTGCTAGAGAATTTTTTGTGTGTGCATATCCTTTTAGAGGACATTGCTGTCAACACCAGCATCTTTCAGGTGTATGTTGATGTCTTGGCAATATTACGCTCAGTAGTTTGCCATTGCTTTCTGAGCGGCCAGCTCACATACCCCGTAAGTTACCGATGCGATTCGAACCACTGCTGATTCTCACCGTCATCACGTTACCCACGGGAGTATACGAGATTACGGAGAAAAGTCATAACCTCTAAGCCACGAAGCCGGCGCTAGAGAATTAGGAGGAAAATTAAGACAGCGAAGGAAGTATGACGAAAAGGTCAATAATGCACGGAGCTCAATGGGCAGTGAGAAGACACAATATGTATATATACATATATATACATACATACAAAAAGATGCAGGAACTATCAGACATCATAATATATACAGCAGCTAATTATTTGGAAACAAAACAATATAAAATATTCAGGGACAAAGAGAAGGTAATTGAGACATAGTCAGAATATATAAGAGAGTTATTTGCTGATGAGAGCAGATTTAAAACCAAAAAAAGACACAAGTCAAGACCAATATGACAAACAACAATACTGAAAGCAGAAGCAGCAGATACTATACAACACATGCGGAAAAGCAAATTACCTGTGCCAGATAACATCATTCTCGAAAATATAAAAGCTGTTGGTGAGTTGGGTATAGAAGTTGTAACGAAATGCGTGAATGACATCTACAACAATGGATACGTACCTGATGATCTCGTGAAGAATATGTTCATATCTATAGTAAAACAAATCTGGCAATGGAGTGTGGAGAAAACCGCAGGCTTAGTTTAATTAGTCGGGCGACTAAAATACTGACAATAAGTATAATTAGAAAAACTAAGAAGTAATATACATCTCGTAATATCCGAAATTGGGGGATGAACAATGTGGATTTGTAGATGGTAAATACGTAGACAACGCCATATGCATACTGAAAAGCAGGTCAATTTAGTTTAGTTTTAGTTTAGTTTAGTCGATGGATCAACATCACGGCACACGGGTGTAACCCATAAGTTCTCCGTTCTCCTCCTAACTCAAACCTGAGTCTGGAGAAACTCAGCTCAGTGCACGAACTCCGTAGCACCGGCGAGGATCCTGAAATACTTTGGGTAGATTTCTAAATCGAAATTTTACCCGGGCAGCGCTGTTAGGCTACTCGTTTCGATGTCCAACTGCCAAGATATTTTACGTGCGCAACAATGCACACAGGCGTCCGATCTCACTACCTAGAGACCAGGGGAAATGTTATTACTAGAAGTCCAGGTGAAAAACATCCCGGTCCTCACCGGGGCTTGAACCCGGGAACTCCAGCACTCGAGGCGGACACCATACCTCGAGACCACGCAATCCCCAATCAGGTCAGCATGGTCGAATAGGTAAGAACGCTTGTTCTTAAACATCCGGTGTGCTGATGACGAGGTTAGGGGTTCAACCCCTACACTGGAGAGCTGGACTAAAATGTTGACCTGTCGTCCTTGACTTGGGGACGTTAATTAGAAGTACTTATGAAGTCGGAGTGGGTTCGCCTGATGGCGAAGGACACTGTTAATAGGGAAAGCCAATCCACACGCAAAATTCAGTCCATCACTACTATAAACAGAGTGTATGGACTACGCTTGAGGTCAAAGCGAGCGAGCGAAAAACGAAAACAAAAATCGTACTGAAGATATTAAAAGAAAGACCGAATGAAATGAACCGATTCCTATATTTGTGTTATGTTGACTACATTAAAGCATTTCACATGAATTAATATGAAGCAGCCGCCTCTGTGGCGAAGTGGTTACAGAGGCAATTCGTAATTTCGCGTTCGAAACACAGCTGCGGGCGATTTGGAAGCACACCGCTTTGCGCTGGTTTTAATAATATGATATGAGAGTTGGTCGCTCAGAAAGCAAAGCTAGCCAAGAAAACTATCCAAGAAATCACAAACAGGCAACAATGATGGGGTTGACTGCGACGTCCTGTAAAACATGAAGCACTGATTACAATATTTGACTTCTAACACATTGACTGCAAAGATATGAAAACAATAACAACACATATTTTTAAAATATATTGGCAACAAAAGTCAGTCTTCAGAATTGAAAACTAACTCAGAACAAGGTATTAGAAATGGTTGTGTACTATCATCCTTTTTCTGCGTTTGCCTTCAGACGTCAGTAGGAATAAATGCAAAGAAAGCAGCATGTCAACTTAAGCTTGTTGAGATCCCCATATAATCTGTCATCAAATGAAGCGGGTATAAGCCAAAATACCGTTCTCAGTTTTGCATATATTGAACACTCCTGCAATAAAAGTTTGACTGTCATTTTACCAGTTCCACAGTTACATTCATCAGTATCCCCTAATTTAAGTTTATTAAACCTGTTGCGTGTGGAGCATGGAGATTATTCTTTTAGGTTGAGTTGGCAATATGCATCATCTTTCTAGTGACCTAGATGCTCTGATTTCCATTTGGTTCTATAATTGCTACTTATACATCTCTTGGTCGCATCATTTCCATGTAGCTTGCAATGTGAAGGAATCCATTGTATTACAACTCTTTTGGATTTCTGGTATTGTTCATGCAGTGCTGCATTAGGTCTGCTAGTTTTTCACTGTTTCAACTGACTTTGCATCAGTAATGAGAGCTATTTGTTTGTCTTTATGTTTCCCTGTTAACAACATTTCGGCTGCAGTTTTTAAAGCCTCTATATATGCTCTGAAGTTACTTGAGAGCTTCTAGAAGCTACTGCCCTCTTTGTTCCATTATTTTAGATTCAGGAGAATCCTATCACCTCCATTTTCTGATGACTTTTCGTTGATCCATCAGTATACACATTGTCCAGGTGCTGCTTGTGTAACGCTTCTTGTATGTATGGTTATGGTTGTTTTTCTTCTTTCTAATTCATTCTGAATGTTCTTTTTCTCAACACCAGGAATGCTTCCTATCATCCCAGGAAGGCACTGTCTCTTAGCTGCGAATGTTTCTATTGCAAATGGGTTAGGTTATCGGTATGTTGTGTGTATTTCATATTATCTGTACTATGTGTACGGGGAAATAAGAAATAATAATCATAGCCATGCAAGGGGTATAAGGAATATTAGTTGGTTTGCATAATGTAAACAATTTGTGAAATGCTGGTGCCGCGTCCTTGATTGCTAAAACTAAAACGCGGATACACAGGGGGGCTGAGGGTCTCGAGGTATGGTGGCCGCCTCTTGTGCTGGAGGTCCCGGGTTCAAACCCCGGTGAGGGCCGTTATTTTTTCACGTGGACTACTAGTAGCAAAATTTCCCCTGGTCTATGGGTAGTGAGATCGGGCGCCCGTGTGTATTGTTACTCACGTAAAAAATCCCTTGGCAGATATAAATCGAAAAAGAGTAACCTAACGGAGCTTCCCGATCAAAATTTCGAGGTAGAAATCTACCCAAAGTATTTTAGGACCCTCGTCGGTGATACAGAGTTTGTGCACTGAGCTGAGATTCTCCGGACTCAGGAATGAGTTAGGAGTAGAACTGTAGACTTATGGGTTACGCCTGTGTGCCGTGATGTTGATCCGTCGTCTAAACTAAACTAAACAAAAATAACTAAAACGCGGATACAAGAAAAGCTATACATAATCACAACATAAAATCAAAACATAGGTCGTAGTCTGAACAACAGAAACACGGACGTGATGATAATTACAAAGAAAACGTGTTTTCCAATATGCTACATGGGAGTTAAAGGGCCTGGTATGAAACAAGCCCAGACATTTCAGTGTTTGGGAAATTTGATAACAGCAGATGGAAGATATATTAAAGAACATAGATGTCGATTTTTTTTTTCGCATATCCTTTTCAGGACATCGTTGTCAACATCAGCATCTTTCAGCTGACTGTTGATTTCTTGGCAAGATTACGCTCAGTAGTTTGCCATTACATGTAGAATAGCCTAAAGAAAAGTAACATTTCACAAGATAAAGTCTGTTCCGCGCAATATATCTGTCTGTCGAAGCGGAAAAACGGATCTTTCTAGCTCCAACCCGATGTACCTAAGTGTGTCATGGACAACTATCAGACTAGTGAAGAATTATGTGGTTGTTGCAGAACTGTAGTTTTTATTTAGAAGAATGACGAGAGCACCACAAACATAGAAATTAACATACTGCATGTTTCTTAAAAGAGGTTAACTCAAAAAGAGGACTGGTTATCTTTCGTCCCAAGTCAGTCGACAGTTCATATTCTTTGGGCAATCCATGAGAAGCCGCAAGCTGGGATGCGTCGTGACAATGGAAATGTAGGGGGAGTGGAGAGGCAAAGGCAGACTGAGAGACAGGCGATGCTGGGCAGGTTGGCATCATGTTATGGGATGAAATACTTATACAAAATCATTGACAGCACACGAGATAGAAGGTTGGGGACAGACATGATAACCAACTCCACACGGCATGGACTATATGAGGAAAAAGAATTGATTTGTGCAAAAACAGTTAAAACTGAACAGACATGTCTAGAAATTGACAATCAATAATTGGTGGTATTGATTAAGACGTACTGACAATCTGGATTTAGAACTATCTTGAACAATGAAACTTAGGGATTTAAGAAAAGAAGATGACAGTAACAGTCGCGTACGCTAGTGTAAAGGCTAAGTAGAACAGAAGAAAGTAAGAAAAACAATCATGAGTGGAATAAGGAATAAACTCATGTCGTGTTACTTGGTATATAAAGACATAATGCACATTAACGTTTTAATGACATACTTTTTCTGGTTTTCTTTTTTTAAAACTAGTTACAGAACAGTCCGAGTCATTGTGAATGATGGAGCAAACAAACATAGGCAAGTTGCTAATCGCAGTACTGTGCTGTGCTGTTGTAGCCGGTATGAACGTTCCAATTGATTCAACCGCTGAAACCGTAGCGTCAACACAAAACCGCATCATCAGCGGGCAAGAACGACGAGGAATTAGAGCCACTTCTACAAACAGGAACCAATTTGTTTGTGCTGATGGCTCGGGGTCCATTGACAGAACACTCCTATGTAATGGAAGAATAGATTGTGTGGATAGTTCAGATGAAAATTCACAACTGTGCGTTGGTATTTCCTGCATGAATACATTTCCGTGTCTTAATGGACAATGCATAAGTTTAGATTCTCGCTGCAACGATTTGGACGACTGCGGAGACAACTCCGATGAAGACCTTTCAATTTGCCAACAGCCACCTTCCTCACAAACTATAATATGTGCAAATGGTCAAGTATTGAAAGGTGAGCATATTTTATGTAATGGCGTTTATAACTGCATGGACAGATCTGACGAAATCTATTCGGGATGCACAGTAAACACACCAAGACCAACATGTCAACAGTATACCTGCCCTTATGGGAATTGCATATACTTCACTGACGTCTGCGACGGATACAACGACTGCGGAGACAATTCTGATGAACAATCATGTTCATCGACAACAATCCTACAAACAACATCCACACAAATATGTTGGGATCACACTTGCCCATCTGGTAAATGTATCCTGCCCAGCCAAGTCTGCGATGGATTTTACGATTGCGAGGATTATTCAGATGAATCCGACTGTAGCACGACATACACATACAATTATACTACAGTTGCGATTGCTGTTACTGTACCAGTGGGCCTGGTGATACTTGTTGGTGTCAGTTGTTGTTGTAGACGAAGGAGGATGCGAGCGACAACTAGAACTACAAGGACAACGACTGCAGCTGTAGCAATCATCACAACCACAGCTGTAGCAAGCGACTTACCTCCTCCTTACTCTGAGGTTGTACTGCCGTCTGCGCCAAGTCAGGGACATTTTAATCCTGCATTTGCAGGTTATGCCTGAGTGTCCAAGTAGCTTCAACATGGGATGTCTCATTGTTGAGTTGTGGGTCACACATACACACAGAAATAAACACGCATACATTCATACACACACTACGCATAAAAACAAACACACGTATGTACATATACACACACAAACTACACATACTTGTTTAACGAAAACACAGTTTTTATTACAATGATGCCAATTAAAGTATAACAGGTTTATGACATTTCCACAATTTGACATATCATACACACAAACACATACACACATACACACGCAAACACACACATACACATGCATACACAGACACACACGCAAATACACACATACACACATGTGAAGGACAACCAACCAGCTTTCCCCCATAAATGGGCATGTGGTACTTTACATGACAAAATCCCCAGAATGGGACCCAGGAAAGGTTACACTAGGGGCCGCGGTTGCCATGGGAGATTTCAGAACAGAAGTAACATATCCTTTTCTAAATGACAAGAATAATTTCGTGTCGGGTTTCCAACGACCTACTAAAATGTATTTATTTTTGTAGCTTTTATACTGAAGTTATGTTCTGCGGAACCATACAAAAACTCTAATTGTGGGTCATCTGTAAAGACTGTTGCCAAGAATTAATATTATGCAAAGATTAAACAAATAAATGACACAAGAAATTAGTGTTGAATTGTGGGGTTTTGGGAGAATAATGGAACCTACAAGGGTATAAACAATATAAGGACATTATTACCTGTTGGCCGGGGTCAAAGTCTAATTCGTCTGCGCCAGATCTGGTCATATAGACCGCAGAGGTCTTCAGCCGTTAGAAGGCAATATGACTCACCACATTTATAGCAGGGACCAGAGGCCTCATAGGGCGGCTCTTGCCCTTGGTTAGGGGGGAGCAGGGGATGTCTGCGGGCTCCTTTAAAATAAAGAACAGTAACACACACACACACACACACACACTCACACATTTTTTAAAGGAACAGTAACAGCAGTTTGGTACTTATGCTTTACACGCAACACGAAATGTAAAATGTGCAAATTAATCAAAATGCTCGGAAGTTCGAATATCGATTACAAAAATATGTGAATAATAAACAGCAATTATTGATAGCAGACAGCATCTTTAAAGACTGACGCAAGTCAGTGAAAAACATGACATCATGTATTGAAAAGTGTGAGACATGGGTGTGTACTGTCTTTTAATTTGTTTTCCTAATACATAATGTGTATATTGTGTTCTGTGTGCAATATGTCAGAGGTTGCAATTGACAGAAAAATATATTTGCAGTTGTTGGAAGAAATATAAATATTTTACCATAAGGTATTGACGTTGTCTTAGTATCAACCTAACACGCAATTGATAATGTGGTGATAGCAAGTACAAACTGTGATCCGAACTTCAATGGAAAGAAGACATAAGGAATTCAACACATAACGAACAGATCTGGTCCAATGTAAAACTTAAGCCATTGACGTAGTCAGCATGGAGCATGTAAAGAAATCAACTGCGCTGATTGTGTTATGAGCACGATCGGACGAAGCTTCGACACCTGGACTCGTCGCCTGCTAAGTGAGGAAATATTAAGCACCTTTTCTTACGTGCATTATGTTTATGCATAAGAGCGATAGGGCATTGAAATTATTAAGTTTAATATTTAGAAGTAGACCAGAACAGAAGGCCCAGGAAAAGTTTCATAAAACAGATTTATAACATCTGGTAAGATTAATGAAACTAGGGCAGAAAAGGCATCAAGAGAAGAATCTGGGCAATCCTGCATCATGCCATAGAATGTATCAATACCTGAACTGATACACGTTTGTCAAGGTGTGATTAATTCTGCCCGGACCTGGCGTGGCCTACTGCCAAAGTTGATTGGGCTTCTCTAAGTTCACGAAACTCGCTGTGAACTGGTCAATTCCAGTGAAGGGTGGTGTTCTCCTGTCCAAACTTGTTCTCGGTGTTAGGTTGCTCCGAAAGATTATCTTCCGTCTTTTGTTCTAATAACAGAAATATGTGCATATATAATAGTCACAGGAAGCTCAACTGATGATCAAAAAGTAAAACACGCTCTGACGAAGACATCACAGATTCATTGACAGTTGGCTGAAGACGCACGTTGAGAAACACTGCATAAAATAGACACACATAGTATTATTTGGCGCTCACAGAAGAAGAAGAAGGAAATAGAGATTAGGACACGCACTAGACAACATACAATTTGAAAGCTATAATAGTTACCGACCCGGATCGAACCTGTCGCCTCCAAATGACGACGGCGCCTCGCTGTAGGAACAAGTGTACTTCGACGCACGACCAACTAGACACTCCAATTTTCTTCTGTGAGCGCCGAATAATACTATGTGTGTCTATTTTATGTAATTGTCATAGTGGCCTCAACGGTTCTCCACATTTATTTCTTGTGTTTACGTGTTGAGAAACACTGGCACGACAGACAGCACAAGCTGGCATGGAAGACATCGCAAGCTGACATGGAAGACAGTACAATCTGACACGGCAGACAACACATACTGACACGGCAGACAGCACAAACTGACATAGAAGACAGCACAAACTGACACGGCAGACAGCACACACTGACACTTCCAGACAATTACAGACATACTGCATGGAATAATCATCTTCATCGTCATCAAACACCTTGCCGGCTGGCGTAGACGATCATGTCTCTCCACATATCTCGGTCTTCGGTATTTTGGATCAACTCTGTTGGTGATATTCCTCCTCATCACCGTCTCAGTCCCTCCAGCATCATTTCTCTTGGTTTAACCTGCCTCTCTTTCCCTTGATCTTTCCAGTCATCACGATGTTTTTCCAATGCCTCTCTTCTCATAATATAACCAAAAAAAGCTGTTTGTCTCATTCTTATTGTTGAATATAATGTTCTAGTTTCCTTAGCCTCTTTTAAGCAGTCGTTAATTACTCTTGCAGTCCAAGGAATTACCAAAATTCGTCTCAGGAACCACATCTCTGTTGCTTCCAAGTTCTTCCTAATGTAATAGTCTGGCGCGATACATGATGATGTTGATGATGTTACCCATACCAGCATCCCTTGCAGTGCCCTGGGGTACGATGGGAAGCCGCTCTGGAAGTGAGGATAAATAGAGGCGCGTGTCAGTTTCCCGGTCTCTCCAAACCAGACAACCGTGGCCGAAGGAGCGATGATGTAGATCGCTGTAGTATAGAATGGGGAGGCCCAGTCACTGGACCAGAGCAGGGAGTCACAAATGCCTCTAGATTTAACCATGACTGGCTTGTGTGGCCCACACACGAGGACCGAGGAAATCCATCAAAATAACTGGCAATTTGTAAGCCCACTCTTGGTGAGTTAAATTTATTTAGATAGCTTAATTAAAGATAGGATAGTGGTGCCTTTGCTAGTTTCCAACTGGAAGCTCCAAACTTAACATCCACAGGTTTGAGGTACGATTCGGTGTAGTTCGGTTTATAGTGTTACCTAGAATGAGGAAATCTTCTGTTCCTAAGTGAATAAAAATTAGTATTTATTTTCACAAGTAAAATGGCGACGATCGGCAGAATGACAACAACATGGGTTCGCCTCAATTAGTAACTGTAAAAGTGCTACTCTGCAGATTGGCAGGGATGTAGTAAGAAAACTAATACCAGGGGTATTCAGTGACGATGCAGGAGAAAGGTTGTTCTCATATGATGGTGTGTATATTTGTAGGTTTTTAGATTTAATATAGCAGACAGCGCAGTGCCAGTACGAATTGAAAGTAATCAAGTATCGATACTGTACTGTGTTTGGTAGTTCTATAGAATTTGATAAGTCCAGAATTCAATACAGTAGGCAAAATATGTAGTATCATAGTCCAGAGTAGAGGAGGATGTATTGTTCTGTAAAGTCTGTGTTCTGACAAGAGGAAAATACAGAGCACTAGAATAAAATATGAGGAAATAATGAAATAATGGTTGTGGCTGTTTACAACAGTGAAGAGGAAAATATGGAGCACTGTAGTATAAACTATTAGGTTATGTTAATTCTATGTGGGTGATATTCCTGTATGGAGGTGGCCAGATTAGGTGTGCAGGATATATATAATATAATATGCCATTATTATAGTAGCATGGTGAGGTTGAAGATAACAGTAGATTGAATGGCCTGGGGTAACCAGGGCTGTTCCAGGTGGACTGTACAGTCAGTAAGAGGGAGGCAAAGTACATAACTGGGTGGTTATACCAGTCTGGTCTAGAATGAGGAACATGAAGTTGAACTGGAAACATGGTACGGATGTGTTTATGTAACTTCCCACAACAAAGGGGGAGGCCGGTGTCTTTATATTATAATGTACTGAGGTATTGAGATATCTCACATGTAATGGAAAGTAAAGGGTGCCAGGGGATGAGAGACACCTCCATTATGTTATATTGTGTGTTTGAAGTCAGATGACTTATCACGACTCAAGAACACCAAACCTATAGTGATTGCTGGCGTACGAAGGTGTAGAGTGGCACGGTGAAAGTAATAGATATATGGTGCTTGATGACAATGTATGTTATGTTCTTCTAGATAAATGGAGCTATGGTAATAATTATTCATGACTGGGTGTAGTGATGAAGGTGCCAGGTTGAACACTACACATGATAGGGTGGTTTATGATTAT
Source organism: Cepaea nemoralis (assembly GCA_014155875.1). Taxonomy (NCBI): domain Eukaryota; kingdom Metazoa; phylum Mollusca; class Gastropoda; order Stylommatophora; family Helicidae; genus Cepaea; species Cepaea nemoralis. The sequence continues at coordinate 430,744 of JACEFZ010005253.1, forward strand.
AATAGTGTTCATGGGGATAATGATCTGTGTTGCTCAGGTTGGACACATGTGAACTTAGTAAGAATAGTCTCGTGACCAGCAAGAGGTGCTGAATAAGGCACCCATAATGAATCTGGGGTATTATTGAGAGCTTTGTCATGGTGAGGGTGACCATGTAGTGATGTCAGCTAAGATGATTGTGATTGTGGTGATGGCTATGGTGAGAGCGATCATTTGATGATTGTGATGGTTTTATGTGGTGTTATATGTCTGAGTTGTTGGCAGTGACTTATGTTATAGCCTGTGTCCTGATTGTTGCTGGTGTTATGTGTAGAACTGTACTTCTGGTATAGTGATGTTGTCTAGTTGTCATCAGTACAATGACACATCTAGTTGGTGATGTCAAGTTGAATTGCATATCCTGTCTGCTTGATTGCTGTTGGTGCATTGGACTGTATTTATGTCCTGTATGTACATGTTCAAATGGTGTTGTCCTGTTAGAGTCGTGGTTACACCGGTGTAGCTGAGTTGTGTTCGGTGTTGATTTTGACTAGTTGATGAGTGTTGCTGTGTAACATTGGCATTTATGAGTGGTATTCTCAGCCTGTGGTGTTGGGGATGAGAAGTTGTGTTGTGTCAGAGATCTGTAGGTAATGACCCCCCTGAACTGAGAGTGTTCAAGAAGTAAATATTGAGTTAGATGAGAAGCCAGGAAAGGCTGCGAGCATTGTGACGAGGGATGATCCGCCCTCACATTAAGATTGTCCCATGATATGGTGGTGGCTGTTGCATTAATTGTGGGCCCAATCACTCCGAAGGATGCTGTAGAGCGTGTGTGCTCTGTTTATATTTTATGTGGAGTATATCCTATAACCTATCCATGTCATTGTTGTCCAGTTGAAGTATCATGTGGTTGGTGTGAACTTACACAGTCCATGTCTATGTTTGTGCCACAAGGACACTGTTTGCATACACCGTTGCTGTAGTTGTTGTCCTGTGAAGTCCATGTGTTGATGCAAATAATGATGCTTTGATGATTATTAATTAGATGTTGTACCTTGTCATGCATTGCAGGTAGTGACCTCTGGCCATGTTTGTGGTTTGTAGAGCAAACTTGAGCCCCGGCTCTGGTTAATGTCGTAGGCCACTCACATCCCCTTCGTATACCTGTTTATGCGTGTTTATGCCACTATATCTCTGCTGTTAGGGTTATAGTTTTGTTATTCGTTATGTTATGGTTTTTCGCTGTATCTGGTCCCAGTCGACTTATGTGATGCGGGTGTCTTGTGTGGGTATTGAGGGTGCCCTTCGACTCAACTGAGCATGATTGAGGTCTCACTGTCATTTAGAGACCGCCCCTGTAGTTAGTACTAGGCAGCAGTTATCTCTGTGGGATTTCAGATTCCCATTTCTGTATGTACCAACTGTCCATGAGTCCTGAGATGATTACAATAGAGAGTCCATACCTGCTGTTACCGTTGTTGTTTACGTTGAGGCTCTGTTGTTGCCATGTCCTTGTTGGTTTGTGGAGATGGGTACCTAGTCATGTGCGTAGCGATGTTAGGCAGCAGTGATTACTGTGGGAACATAGGTTCCCATTTCTGTATATGTCAGTTATGTGACATGTCAAGATGCCTGTTTGTCCCTAAACCATGCAGTTCTGTCAATAAAAACCTAATTTTGTTGTTCTTAATTTGTTTTGTTTAGTCTGTAGTTTGTTGTGTAAACTCATTGATCCTGTTACAGTCCAGCAGTGTAATCTTCTGTCTGGGGTGTACAACAGTACATCCCCCGCCCTAAGAACTCCTGGAATCTTCTGTCTTAATTCTACCCCTTTTCTTGTTAACAGAGGAGGATATACACAGTGCTCTTTCTCTATTTCTCCTTATTGTCCTTTTCTTCTCTGGCCCATTAAAAGTCAGTGTTGCGCTTCTTTATCTTTGAGCACTTAAGTATAGGAAATTACATCTTCCTGTCCTTATTATTCCCCCTCCTATGACACTAATTTGTTCATGGGATAATGTACATATAATATAAAAGAGACTACTTAGAACCTCCATCCCACCAAAGAGCCTCAAGCTGTGTCCGGATTAAACGGTAGACTGACGACAGCAGCAACAACACAAGTTAAACTGGTAGAAGACGTGATTCTCAGTTCAACTGGTATAAGACGTTATTTTCAGTTAAACTGGTAGTTGACGTCTTCTCTGCTCTCGTATGCTCTGGCTTATATATCGTTCACGAGATGAGTTCACGTGCCTCGTAAAAAGCATTATCTTCGTGGGAGACTAGCTTTCACATGGCGTTCTCTCTCTCTCTCTCTCTCTCTCTCTCTCTCTCTCTCTCTCTCTCTCTCTCTCTCTCTCTCTCTCTCTCACACACACACACACTCTCTCCCATCACGAGATACACGAGGAGCGTTATGATAAATCATCCATACAATCACTTCGTGACAATGCTCTAGAGAAAGTAAGTGGTTAAAATGTATAATCGTCCAAAATAACAGACAATGCGCTTGATGATGATGGTAGTGACATTAATTTCTACGTATATGCTCAGAAACATAGAAAAATTAATCGACTTTATGTAGTATATATAATAAATGAACCAACTGGATTTGTAGCTGGTATAATTAAAACTTAATAAAAGAAAACCAAAAACATTATTGTTGATTGTGTTACTGTATTTGTTCGTATTCTCACTTACCGCCACATTTTCCTCCTCTTTTATCCTTGATTGATAACCATTGCTTGTTCAAGACACAACAAAAGATGGCACCATGTATTAAAGGATGCCTGAAGTTGGATGTAACTGTGGTCCCAGCAAGAAAGGACATATGAGGGAACGAATCCGATGTGTTTTCACTCAATGTGCATTCAGGCTTTACAAAATGTGATTACCCTATCAGATCAGAGACCCATGGCAGGTTTCTGTTTTTTTTTTTTTTAAATGTTTATGTACTCCTATATTATCCCCGTTTTCCCAATGATTTATGCAAGCAGTGGCTTTTAGTATTCTTCCAGCCACGCCTCAACAGGTTTTTATCGGTTGTAAAAAGCACGATTGTTTATTCAATCAGTCTACTAAACATAAAGATCAGCATAATTTAGCTGAAAGGCATAGCAAACAAGACAATATTCTGATTCTTCACTCTTGAATATTTCCTATGGAGTTTTCACAGTGGCGTGTTTAGTGTGTCTGTGTGTGATTTTCTCCTCTGGGAGTTCCGCTTCCGTTGATACACAGTAAAGCGTGATGGACGAGTAGGCGTGGCTTGCTAGGTGCTGAAACAAACTCCATCTTATCTCCTTAATGTCCACAATAAAAGACATTACCGTGGCAGACACTGATTTATCTAGTTATTTTACTTTATGTTGTGTAAATTCTGCAGTATGTACTTGACGAGATGCAGCGAAATATGCCAGGCAATAAATCGTGCAATCTATTGTTTGTGCCTTCGTTACTCAAATTCACTACGGAAAAACATTGTTTTGAAATGATCAGTGTCTTAGAAAATTGTTGACCTGACCAGGACATCAGGCTTATGAACACAGTATACAATAGAGATGACATACCTTCTGACTTTTGTAAATCTATATTAATTAGAATGCCGAAGAAATAATAAGTTGTGTTAGAATGTGATCGACATCTAAAGGTTAACATAATGAGTTGCATCACAAAGATTTTTCTAAAATCATCATGCTAGGGGTTATGGTTGCTGGTGATCGAGTGAAATGGCGAGTCATGACCGCCCCCGCTTTCCGGCATGGCACATGATTGATTGATTGAAGGGTTAGGAAGAAAATACCGCTAGAAATAGGGAAAAAACAACGTGGGTTTTTGCAGGCAGGGTCACAACACATACATTGTTACTAACTGAGAACATTAATAGAACGTTTAATAGAAGTGAACAAAGATCTACATCTTTATTTCATTATCTACAAAAAGGCTTTTTTAGAAAAAGTAAAACACGATGAAGTAATAACCATCCTCCAGATCTCAAAGTTAACAAGACAAACCTTAGACCTGTAAATAACAAATATGCTTCCGTACTGATTTGTCAAAGACTCAGTTATATAGGAATGAAGACCACCCTGAAAGAGTGGTCTACCTCAAGTAGAATAGAGGTAACCCAGTGCCCCTACATGAGGGCAGGGTAGGTGTAGGGAATAAATAAGAAGGGGAACTATTAAATAGTTCTCTCATGGGACACGGAGGTGTCAACCAGAGAGTAAGCACTCTGGTCACGGCATAATCACGCCAACGTGATAGACACGGAGAACTAAACTGAAACTCAAGAGAGGCCACTAGTCTAGCGTGCTGAATGATGCCGCACGCAAAAGCCGTAGTGCGCCCCAAGTCCTTCCGCGTACTGTGTAAACAGCACGGGAGGAATGATCAGACGGGACACAGACTTCGTAGTGAACGCATCGCTTAGCGTCGATGCTTGTTTCGTTAGCCGAGTAGATAGATTAGCAGTAGGGTTAGGAAACGACTAGTGATAGGCAATTCTGTGCATTCTTGTGTGATTTGTTAGCGACTGTTTTGTTGTACATTGATGTGATGCAAAGAGCCAGTGGCAATAAAATGTGTAATCAATTCCTCTCGTACGACTAACAAGTCTTTTTGTGTGGTGCGAGAGAAGTTATCCCGGAATGCCTGTGACATCGGTTGATGACAGGCTAGGATAAAGTGGTGTCAGAAGTGTAGCTTGGACAATTGTTCAAGCTAAAACACTCACCCACGGCTCTAAAACAGTATTACGGTTAGATAATCACAGGGTTTAATTTATGTTAGTGATAATGGCGTGTGCAGACAGAACAAAGTAAATTTGTTCATACCGAATTTGTTTGGTTTTTTGTTTGTTTTCTTTCTTGTTTTTTTTTTAATGCTTTGAACGCAAGCATAGTCAAGACAGATTACTTCCAGTAGTGCTAGGCTGACGTTTTGCGTGTGGATTAGCTTTCCTTATTAATAGTGTCCCTCGCCATCAGGCGAGTCCACTCCGACTTCAGGGGTACTCGTAATTAACGTCCCCAAGTCAAGGATGATAGGCCAAAATTGAAGTCCAACTGTCCGGTGTAGGGGTTGAACCCCTGACCTCGGCATCAGCACACAGGATGTTTAAGAACAGGCGTTCTTATCCATTCGGCCATGCTGACCTGCTATACCGAATTGAAGCCTAGCCCATAAACGTGCACTTCTAGTGCACTGGACTAATTGTTGTGTGTGGATTAGCTTTCCCTATTACCCGTGTCCCTCGCCATCAGGCGAACCCACTCCGACGTAAGAGGCACTTGTAATTTGGTGTATCCTCATCTTTCATATTACAGTTATTTACAAATGTACAGTATTAAAATTGTGGGGGTGAAGTGTGGGTGTGTGTGTGGGTGGGTGTATCTGTGTTTGTTGGTGTGTGCGGGTTTGGTGGATGTGGGTGAGTGGGCAGGTGGGTGTTTGGGTTGGTGCGTGTGAGTGAGTGTGCGTTAGAAAAGACAGCTGAACGTGTGTGTGTGTCTGTGTGTATGTGGGTTGGTGTGTTTGTGTGGGTGTGTAGGTGATGGGTAAGGGTGGTTGTGTGTGTTGGTGGGTGTGTGTTGGTGGGTGTGTGGGTGGGTGTAGGTGTGGGGGTGGGTTGGTATGTCTGTGTGTATGTGGGTGGGCGGGCGTCGGTGTCTTTGTGGGTGGGGTGGGGTGGGGGTTATGTGGGTGTCTGTGTGAGTGGGTGGGTATGTGTGTGTGATTGTGTGTGTGTGAGTGAGTGTGAGTGAGAAAAGAGTGTTAAAAGTATATATGCCAGTTGCGATTCCATATTTGTTGTGTGTCCTCATCTTTCATAATATCAATTTACTGTCTCTTGAATTTCACATGTACAACATGGCAATATGCATTGTTTATGTTCACAACTTTCATCTGGCAATGTTCTTTTTTCCCTATCTGAATGTAACATGCACAATAGTTAACTGACGTACGATAGATGAGTGAGTTGAACGGCCGAATGTAAGACGGGTCTGCGTGTCCACATTGCGACCCTTTGAAAATAAAGTTCGTTCGTTCGTTCTCCAAATCAAAGACGAGAAGTCAACATTTTAGTTCAACTGACCGGTGTTTGGGTTGAACCCACTATCTCGGCATCAGCACACCGGGCGTTTACTAACAAGTGCTCTTAGCCACTCGTCCATGCTGATCTTCCAGATTTAAGATATAACTGACGACTTCGAGATCCAGGGAGCTATCGTGTAGCATAACCCATAGTTTATCACATTCATGCATGTAGCATAGCCCATAGTTTCTCACATGCATGCATGTAGCATAGCCCATAGTTTCTCACATTCATGAAGCTATCGTGTAGCATAGCCCATAGTTTCTCACATTCATGAAGCTATCGTGTAGCATAGCCTATAGTTTCTCACATTGAGCTATCGTGTAGCATAGCCCATAGTTTCTCACATTCATGAAGCTATCGTGTAGCATAGCCCATAGTTTCTCACATTCATGAAGCTATCGTGTAGCACAGCCCATAGTTTCTCACATTTATGAAGCTATCGTGTAGCATAGCCCATAGTTTCTCACATTTATGAAGCTATCGTGTAGCACAGCCCATAGGTTCTCACATTGAGCTATCGTGTAGCATAACCCATAGTTTATCACATTCATGCATGTAGCATAGCCCATAGTTTCTCACATTCATGCATGTAGCATAGCCCATAGTTTCTCGCATTCATGAAGCTATCGTGTAGCACAGCCCATAGTTTCTCACATTCATGCATGTAGCATAGCCCATAGTTTCTCACATTCATGAAGCTATCGTGTAGCATAGCCCATAGTTTCTCACATTTATGAAGCTATCGTGTAGCACAGCCCATAGTTTCTCACATTCATGCATGTAGCATAGCCCATAGTTTCTCACATTCATGAAGTTATCGTGTAGCACAGCCTGTAGTTTCTCACATTGAGCTATCGTGTAGCATAACCCATAGTTTATCACATTCATGCATGTAGCATAGCCCATAGTTTCTCACATTCATGCATGCAACATAGCCCATAGTTTCTCACACTCATGAAGCTATCATGTAGCTCAGCCCATAGTTTCTCACACTGATCTATCGTGTAGCACAGCCCATAATTTCTCACATTGATGAAGCTATCGTGTAGCACAGCCCATAATTTCTCACATTGATGAAGCTATCGTGTAGCACAGCCCATAATTTCTCTCATTCATGAAGCTTTCGCGTAGCACAGTCCATAGTTTCTCACATTCATGAAGCTATCGCTGAGCATAGCCCATAGTTTCTCAAATTCATGCATTTAAGGAAGAAAAAAAAAACAGAATGCAAGTATAGTATCTGGACCAACAGACGGTGTTTAAGTGGACAGAGATCAGACGGACAACGGACATGTCCGGCACTGGGGTACTGGCCATAAATAAGCAAAGAATTCTTTCATGCACAAATTGGACATATGGTGCTCTACCCATATGTGTATACAACAATCAACACTCGGTGGGTGGTGTGGTCAGTATCACGTCGGCCGCCTTTACTTCCCAAGACATTTTCCTTACGCCATATTAGGCAGGGTCGACCTGAGACCCCACGTCAAGATTATAAACTCGAATGCGCCTCGGTGTGGATCACACACATGATCACAGGGCCGGCGAGTGACTCTATAAGGACGAGCAAATCTCGAGTTCTGTTATTATTTTTAAAAAAGACAAGAGACAGGCCCGCCAAATTCGCTGTAACTTTCCCTTTGTGGGTACTTGTTTTGTAGATTCTCTTTCAATAAATGCCGACGCAGCCTGTGACCGAGTGTGTGATATAATCGGAACTTGTCATTGTGTATGATCATCGCTGTATTCATCATTATCACACCACAGAGCCGAGACAATATGTCGAGCATGAACAACGCTCGAGGAACAAAAATATCAAACGCGTCACGCATTAACGACAGGTAGCACAGAAGGTGATCATTTTTATAAACATGTGGACACACTTATTCCTCTCACGGCAGGGTTGGTGTTTGCCACTGCCTTGAGATTTTCGGGTTTAGTGCATTCATTATTGTCAATAATTCAAAGTGCGCGCATCTGGTAGAAATCAAATAAATGAACATTTATTAATCTTCCACTGCGTGAATATATACATATAGAATTTGTAACGCTCTAATACTTAGACTAACACATGTTTCCCCTAGACCAACAATAACCTTAAGAGTAGGACAGTGTCTAGGAGCATATGAAAATTCTACAACAATATTATAAAAGAGCCATGAAAGAAGTGTTAGATAGTGACAACGGGCAAATGACACCAAATGAAAAGTATTCAAGACCAATCCTGAAAAACACATTCACGTGATTTAACAACACTTTCTGTGGAGAACAACTATAAAATATAACCTTGAACTTCAGATCAGACAATTAGTAAGAATATGAACATTACAGAAAACTATTTAACACAATGAATGCCACTGGAAAAATAGAATAAGCACTTTGGACATTTCCTGTGGTAGTAGATGGTCAGCCATTAAGACAGTCGAGTTAGATTAATCATCATCAATCTAAAATATTTATGTAGTGAGTGGCGTGAGTATGCAGAAACCTCAACCAGAACTGAGTCTTGATTCACATGATTGGTATCCACCATTGAAAATCCTCAGAAGTATCAACTTTAGTAAGTAGTGTTTATACGTTTCCTAACAACAGCCGTCCTCAACATTCATCAACAGCAAACAACTTGATCCTTCTTGTGAGACAAGTGGTAGATGTTGAAATTCAGATTAGTTGCACCCGTTTGCGTAGAAACGTAGACAATATTGAAATTCATATTGGTTTCACCCATTTTTCTAGAATGGCAGTCACGGTTGAAATCTATAACTGTTTCATGGCATGTATACTTGTTTAATACAAGAAGGATCAGGTTGTGTCAGGTTGAAACAGCCTTAAATGGGCAGAAGGAAACACAGCCATTCTGCACAGCCATTAGTTATAATGTCTGTGTTAACATGCAAACATGATTGTCCTAACTTCTAAGAATAGCGATTTGCTATACCAATATATGTTAATTTGTGTCAAATGTCGTTATTAAAAACTTCTGTTATTTCTTATCGCGGTTCTTTATCCCTCTAATGTTATCCATCTAAGTGAATATTTAAAATTCTTTACATAAAAAGTACATTTGTCCCGAAGCAGATTTCAACTATGGGTCTATGCATCACATTGTGTAGGCTTGAATGCACGAAGGAATAGGTAGCCCATCTTTCCCTCACCTAGCAGGCGATGAGCCCAGGTGTCGAAGCCTCCTCCAACGGTGTTCATGACACTATTAGTGCAGTTCTTTACAAGCTACACGTTGACGTGACTGACGTCAGTTGTACATTTGGACCAGAACTTCTTCAGTTCCTTATGTCTTCTTTCCATGAAAGCTCTGACCATTGTTTGCACTTACTATCACCACATTCTCAATCTTGTTGTAAATTGTCTTGTTTGGCACTAAGGAGACGTCATTAGCATACGGTAAAATCTGTATATATCTGATATCAACTGTGATTATACTTTGTCTTCAAACTGCATCCTTTGACATACTTTACACAGAACACAGTCTAAATATTCTTTACTAAGAAAATAAATTAGAAGACTGTACACGACCACATCTTACACCTTTCTTCACATGATGAAATGTTCATAAATGACTGTCATCAGTCCTTACACATGATGTCTGCTACCAATAATTGCTCTTTATTATTCTCAGATTTGTGTAATCGATATTCAAACTTCCTAGCACTTTGATTATTTTGCACATATTTCATGTCGTGTTGCGCGTGAGGCATAAGTACCAAACAGCTGGTACTGTTCTTTATTTTACAGAACCCCGCAGACGCCCAAGGGCAAGAGCCGCTCTATGAGGTTCCTGGTCCCTGTGATACATTTGGTGAGTCATATTGCCTTCTTAAGGCTGCAGATCTATGTGGTCTATATTGCCATGTCTAGTGCAGCCGAACTACACTTTGACTCAGCCAACAAGTTAAGAGACGATATTGTCCTTATCTTGGTATACCATTGTTGGTTACATCATTCTCCCCAATCCCACACGATTCAACACTAATGTCTTGTTTCACATATTTATTTACCATTTTCATAATAATTTTCGGTAACAGTCTTTACGGCAATGGCAAACTACCTTCTGCAAAACTTGCCAAGAAACCATAACAACCATGAAAGAAAACATAATGAATGAACAGTCTTTATATATTGCCCATAGTTAGATTTACTGTATGATTATTATCACTTTCCACAGAACCTCACTTCTATATTAAAGCTACAACAAAGAAATGGAGTTTAGTAGGTCATTGGAGACCCTAACCGAAGTTATTCTTGTCATTTAGAAATAGCTATGCGACTTCAGTTCAGAAATCTCCCATGGCAACCGCGTCCTCCAGTTCAACGTTGTCTGGGTTACATTCTGGGGATTTATTCATGTAAAGTATTATATGCTCAATGTATGGGGGAATGACTGTCCTTTAGTGTGTATGTCTTTGCGTTTATGTGTGTGTGTCTGTTTGTGTATGTCTGGGTGTATATATGTGTGTGTGTGTATGTGTGTCCGTGTATCTATTATGTGTATGTGCCTGTGACTATATAGTGTATGGTGTGTGTGTGTGTGCCTGTGTGTATGTGCTTATATGTGTTTTTGTATGCGTGTATGCGTGTACGTGTGTACGTCTGTATGTGTGTGTGTGTGTGTGTATAATTTCATATTTTGGTAATATCATGAACCCGTTTCACTTTACTTCGGTTCATTGTAATAAACATCGTGTTCTAAATAATGTGTAGAAGTATGTGTCTGTGAGTGTATAGCGTATTGTGTCTGTGTGTGTGTGTGTGTTTATATATGTGTGTATGTGTGTACATTCGTGTGTGTGGTTTATGTCTCTTTGTGTGTGTATGTGTGTTATGTAGCTGTGTCTATGTGTATCAGTGTGTGTATGTGTATCTGTGTGTTATGTAGCTGTGTGTCTATGTGTATATGTGTGTATCTGTGTGTTATGTAGCTGTGTCTATATGTATATGTGTGTGTCTGTGTGTTATGTAGCTGTGTCTATGTGTATATGTGTGTGTCTGTGTGTTATGTAGCTGTGTCTATGTGTATCTCTGTGTATGTGTGTCTTTGTGCTATGTAGCTGTGTCTATGTGTATCTATGTGTGTATGTGTGTGTATGTGTGTGTATGTGTGTCTGTGTTATGTAGCTGTGTCTATGTGTATATGTGTGTGTCTGTGTGTTATGTAGCTGTGTCTATGTGTATCCATGTGTGTATGTGTGTATGTGTGTGTATGTGTGTGTATGTGTGTATGTGTGTGTATGTGTATATGTGTGTGTCTGTGTGTTATGTAGCTGTGTCTATGTGTGTCTGTGTGTGTATGTGTGTTATGTAGCTGTGTCTATGTGTATCTCTGTGTATGTGTGTCTGTGTGTTATGTAGCTGTGTCTATGTGTATCTATGTGTGTATGTGTGTATGTAAGTGTATGTGTGTGTATGTGTGTATGTGTGTGTATGTGTGTGTATGTGTGTGTATGTGTGTTATGTAGCTGTGTCTATGTGTGTCTGTGTGTATGTGTGTTATGTAGCTGTGTCTATGTGTGTCTGTGTGTGTATGTGTGTTATGTAGCTGTGTCTATGTGTGTCTGTGTGTGTATGTGTGTGTATGTGTGTGTATGTGTGTTATGTAGCTGTGTCTATGTGTATCTCTGTGTATGTGTGTCTTTGTGCTATGTAGCTGTGTCTATGTGTGTCTGTGTGTTATGTAGCTGTGTCTATGTGTATCTCTGTGTATGTTTGTGCCTGTGTGTTATGTAGCTGTGTCTATGTGTATCTCTGTGTATGTGTGTCTGTGTGTTATGTAGATGTGTCTATGTGTATATGTGTGTGTCTGTGTGTTATGTAGCTGTGTCTATGTGTATATGTGTGTGTCTGTGTGTTATGTAGCTGTGTCTATGTGTATCTCTGTGTATGTGTGTCTTTGTGCTATGTAGCTGTGTCTATGTGTATCTATGTGTGTATGTGTGTGTATGTGTGTGTATGTGTGTCTGTGTTATGTAGCTGTGTCTATGTGTATATGTGTGTGTCTGTGTGTTATGTAGCTGTGTCTATGTGTATCTATGTGTGTATGTGTGTGTATGTGTGTATGTGTGTGTATGTGTGTATGTGTGTGTATGTGTATATGTGTGTGTCTGTGTGTTATGTAGCTGTGTCTATGTGTGTCTGTGTGTGTATGTGTGTTATGTAGCTGTGTCTATGTGTATCTCTGTGTATGTGTGTCTGTGTGTTATGTAGCTGTGTCTATGTGTATCTATGTGTGTATGTGTGTATGTAAGTGTATGTGTGTGTATGTGTGTATGTGTGTGTATGTGTGTGTGTGTGTGTTATGTAGCTGTGTCTATGTGTGTCTGTGTGTATGTGTGTTATGTAGCTGTGTCTATGTGTGTCTGTGTGTGTATGTGTGTTATGTAGCTGTGTCTATGTGTGTCTGTGTGTGTATGTGTGTGTATGTGTGTGTATGTGTGTTATGTAGCTGTGTCTATGTGTATCTCTGTGTATGTGTGTCTTTGTGCTATGTAGCTGTGTCTATGTGTGTCTGTGTGTTATGTAGCTGTGTCTATGTGTATCTCTGTGTATGTTTGTGCCTGTGTGTTATGTAGCTGTGTCTATGTGTATCTCTGTATGTGTGTATGTGTGTTATGTAGCTGTGTCTATGTGTGTCTCTGTGTATGTGTGTCTGTGTGTTATGTAGCTGTGTCTATGTGTATCTCTGTGTATGTGTGTCTGTGTGTTATGTAGCTGTCTATGTGTATCTCTGTGTATGTGTGTCTGTGTGTTATGTAGCTGTGTCTATGTGTATCTCTGTCTATGTGTGTCTGTGTGTTATGTAGCTGTGTCTATGTGTATCTCTGTGTATGTGTGTCTGTGTGTTATGTAGCTGTGTCTATGTGTGTATGTGTGTTATGTAGCTGTGTCTATGTGTGTATGTGTGTTATGTAGCTGTGTCTATGTGTGTATGTGTGTTATGTAGCTGTGTCTATGTGTGTATGTGTGTTATGTAGCTGTGTCTATGTGTATCTCTGTGTATGTGTGCTATGTAGCTGTGTCTATGTGTGTCTGTGTGTGTATGTGTGATATGTAGCTGTGTCTATGTGTGTATGTGTGTTATGTAGCTGTGTCTATGTGTATCTCTGTGTATGTGTGTTATGTAGCTGTGTCTATGTGTGTCTGTGTGTGTATGTGTGTTATGTAGCTGTGTCTATGTGTATCTCTGTGTATGTGTGCTATGTAGCTGTGTCTATGTGTATCTCTGTGTATGTGTGTCTGTGTGTTATGTATCTGTGCCTATGTGTATCTCTGTGTATGTGTGTATGTGTGTTATGTATCTGTGCCTATGTGTATCTCTGTGTATGTGTATCTGTGTGTTATGTAGCTGTGTCTATGTGTATCTCTGTGTATGTGTATCTGTGTGTTATGTAGCTGTGTCTATGTGTATCTCTGTGTATGTTTGTGTCTGTGTGTTATGTAGCTGTGTCTATGTGTATCTCTGTGTATGTGTATCTGTGTGTTATGTAGCTGTGTCTATGTGTATCTCTGTGTATGTTTGTGTCTGTGTGTTATGTAGCTGTGTCTATGTGTATCTCTGTGTATGTGTGCCTGTGTGTTATGTAGCCGTGTATCTGTGTATCTGTGTGTGTATGTGTGTATGTGTGTGTATGTGTGTCTGTGTGTTATGTAGCTGTGTCTATGTGTATCTCTGTGTATGTGTGCTTGTGTGTTATGTAGCCGTGTATCTGTGTATCTATGTGTGTATGTGTGTATGTGTGTGTATCTGTGTCCGTGTGTTATGTAGCTGTGCCTATGTGTATCTGTGTGTGTGTACGTGTGTCCCCCAACTCAACAACTCTACAACTCCCATGTTGAAGCTACTTGGACACTGAGTCAGAACTAGCAAATGCTGGATTCACAATTCCCTGACTTGGCGCAGACGGCTCTACAACCTCGGAGTAAGAAAGAGGTAAGTTGCTTGCTACCGCTGTGGTTGTTATTACTGTTGCAATTGCAGTCGGTACCCTTGTAGCTCTAGTAGTCGCTCGCATCCTCATTCGTCTTAATCCATAAAGGATACCAACAAATATCACCACGCATCCTGGCACAAAAATACCAATAGCAACTTTAGTAAACCTGTTTGTCGAGGGACAGTAGAATTCATCTGAGCCATCCTCGCAGTCGTGATCTCCGTCGCAGACTTCGCTGTACAGGATACATTTACCAGATGAGCAAATGTGTCCCCAACATGTTTGTGTGAGTTTTGTTAATGAACATGATTTTTCATCAGAGTTGTCTCCGCAGTCGTTATAACCGTTGCAGACGTCAGTCACCAGAACGCATTTACCAGATGGGCAAAGGTGACCTCTACATATCGTTGCTCTGGTCGTTAATTGACATGATTGTTCATCAAATCGATCTCCGCAGTCGTTGTAACCGTCGCAGAAATCAGTGAAGTAGATGCACTTGCCAGAAGGGCAGGTGTACTCTGGGCAAGTTGGTCTGTTTACTGTGCATGCCGAATAGATTTCGTCAGATTTGTCCATGCAGCTATAAACGCCATTACATAAAATATGCACACCGTTCAATACTTGACCATTCGCACATATTATAGTTTGTGAGGAAGGTGGCCGTTGGCAAATTGAAAGTTCTTCATCAGAGTTGTCTCCGCAGTCGTCCAAATCGTTGCAGCGAGAATCTAAACTTATACATTTTCCATTAAGACAGGGAAATGTATTCATGCAGGAAATACCAATGCACAGTTGTGAATTTTCATCTGAACTATCCACACAATCTATTCTTCCATTACATAGAAGTGTTCTGTTAATGGTCCCCGAGCCATCGGCACATACAAATGGACTCCTGTTTGTAGAAGTGGCTCTAATTCCTCGCCGTTGTCGCCCGCCGATGATGCGGTTTTGTGTTGACGCTCCGGTTTCAGCGCTTGAATCAATGGGAACGTTCTTACCGGCTACAACAACACAGCACAGTACAACGATTAGAAGATTGGCTATTTTTGTTTGCTCCATCATTCACAATGACTCGGACTGTTCTGGATCTAGTTAGAAAAGAACAAGAAACAGTATGTCAGTAAAATGTAAATATCTATCTTTCTATACCAATTAACTTGAGATACGTTTATGTATTATTCCATAACTGATTGATTGTCTGACTTTCTTCTGTCCTACTTAGCCGTTACACTGGCGTACACTATTGCTACTGTCATCACCTACTGTTAATTCCCCAAGCCTCATAGTTAAAGTTAATTCTATGTCATTTTAACAGAACGTCGTAATCATCACCACCAATTATTGACTGCCATTTTCTAAACAATTCTTAACAGCTGTCAGATAGTTTTAACTTAATTCTGTTAGATCAAAATATGTACACAGTTAAAGAGGCGATTGGCTGCAATAGAATAAGTTCAGCCAACAGACACCCGGAAAATAAATAGTAAAGTCTGGTTGCACCTTTCGCAAACCATACTGTATGAGTTCTGTTTGCAGAGTATTTTCTATGAAACAATTTGCGATCTCCCCCAAAAGCCCGACGATTGACAGTTATATTGTATAGGGAGTATTTGCAGAGTGCACTTCATTAAACTCGAAACTCCAACAGTCATCTCCAAGTAAATTATAGAATGCCCGTAATGCTTTTCTGCGTGTTTAGTCTTAACTTATTCTGCACCAAGCAATTCTTATATTTTTTTTTTCTTATAGCGGATTCCGCGTGGCGTTGGTTGTCATGTCTGTCCGCAACCTGCTGTCTCGTGTATTCTCAATTATTTTGTATTCTTTGTTAGTCGATGCCCTGTGGAGTTTGTTGTCATGTCTGTCCCCAACCTTCTGTCAAGTGTATTGTCAATGACTTTTAAAAAAATATCCTATATTAGTTCATGACATTATATTGAACTGTCTAGCATCGCCTGTCTCTCAGACTCCCGTCCCTCCTCCAACATTCCCGTTGGTACGACACACTCCAATGCGCCGCTTCTCATGAAATGCCCAAAGAGTGTGGACTGTCATCTCCTGATTCAAATAACCAGTTCTCTTTGTGAGTTAACTTATTTTAAGATATCTTCATTACGTGTATTTATATGTTT
The DNA here is from genome assembly GCA_014155875.1 of Cepaea nemoralis. Classification (NCBI taxonomy): domain Eukaryota; kingdom Metazoa; phylum Mollusca; class Gastropoda; order Stylommatophora; family Helicidae; genus Cepaea; species Cepaea nemoralis. The sequence goes on from JACEFZ010005253.1 coordinate 446,907, forward strand.
ATGTTTTCATCACTCTTCTAAACACGAGAGGGAACCATATTAAAACCTTAAATATTTTCTCTTTTTCTTGTGTGTGTGAATATATTCTGAAAAAGTAAAGAACAAAACTATTATTTTTCGATGTAGTCACCAGTGCCTTCTATGCAAGGTCTCCAGCGCCAATACAGTGCTTGGATTCCTGTAGAAAAATACTCTCTTCCTCGCGTGTGTAACCACTCATGCACCACCTGATGTACTTCTTCATCGGACCGATCAGTCTTTCCTCCCAGTGACACTTTGAGTTGTCAAAGCAGGTGGAAATCACTTGCGGTGTGGGGTGGGGGAGGTGGGTGAATGTGGTACACACTGAAAGTGGAGGTCTTCGATTGTTTCAATCGTTGCACGGGCACCTTTACTCAAAAGTCCACGTTGTTTGGAATGATTGCGGGTTGAAGATGATTCCTGAGACGATCTGTATACGTATCATTGGTGACAGTTTCCCCTCTTGGCATGAAGTGCTCTAAAATAACGCCTCGTTCATCCCAAAAGAGTCAGCAACGCCTTCCCTGCAGATGGCTACGAGCGAAAATTCTTTGGTAACGGTGAGGAGGGATGGCACCATTCCTCGTTAGCTCTCTTCGTTTCCGGCTCGTGGTAATGAACCCAGGTGTCATCTTTAGTAACAATTCTTGATAATAAACCATCATATTCTGCTTCAAAGCGCTGCAAAAGTTCTTGACAAGCATCAATGCGTCGTTGTTTCTAGTCTGGAGTTAGTTGCCTGGCACCCACCTTGCAGACACTTTGTGGTACTGTAGCACATCATGGATGATGTAGTTTGCGGCAATGTCACTTACAGTCAATGGGAGGTTTTCCTGTACGGAACTGTCAACGGCTGCAATCTACTCTGGGGTTACTACTTGATGTGCCTAGCCCGGTCATGAACAGACTGTTACAGAAGTCACATCGTCATGAAACTTCCTACTCCACTAATATACTTACTTAACTGACAGGCGTGTATCACAATACTGGACCCTTATTCGCCGATGAATTTTTTCAGGTTTCAGTCCCTAAGTGAACAAAACCACGGATAACAGAACGCATGATGCATGGTGCATCTTTGGTGCAAGCCAAAAGTTTGGTGGCCATCTTTAAACTATCGTTATAATGCCACCATGTTCGTTTGCACCATGGTGTCACGCGCTTAACACTCTTGACATTCTTAACAACACTATTGACAGGTTACAAGACAATGGCGTGGTTATTGTTATTTCTATCATACTTTTAAGGTTTTTATTTGAAGCAGCTTAGTAAAACGACAAGTCTGCAACTTTCATATTATCCCTCACTAGTCTGATTAATTGTCGATGATTCACTTACGTACATCATAGTTGCTCTAATAAAGATTTTAAAAACTCGTTTTTTCGCTCTGATTAAAAGATGTATCGCGCGTTACATTCTTGATCTTGTGAAATGCTGCTTCTCCGTGGCAAAGGTCTCACGGACGCGATTCGTCAGCCCGCTTACCATCGTTCGAAACACATCGGCTATCGCTTTGGAAGCAGACTGCATTGCGCTGGGTTTTAAAGCGTTGGTATGAGACCCGGTCGTTCAGAAAGCAATGGCAAACTACTGAATGTAAACTTGCCAAGATATCAACAACAGCAGTTAAATGCTGGTGTTGACGGCGACGTCCTTTAAAAAGGATATGCAAAAAAAAAAAAAATTCTGCATTTATCTCTTTGAGTACATCTTCCATCTCCGATTATCAAAGTACCCATATACTGAAGTGTCTCGTTTATTATTTCTCCCAAGTTGCATTTTGGGAGACACGTTTTCTTTGCAATTATCATCAATTATGTGTTTCTATTTTTCAGACTCTGAGCTATGTTGTGACTTTTTTGTGTGATTATATCTACAATTTCTTGTATCCGCGTTTTATTTTTGCCCATCAAAACCGTGCCACCAGCATTTCACAAATGATTTTACATTATGCTAACCAATTAATATTCCTTGTACGCCTTATATGGATCTGATTATTATTTCGCACTTCCCTGTACACACTGAACAGATCGGATGATAGTACATAAAACATACCAGTAGCCTAACCCATCAGCAATGGAAACATTCGCAGCTTGGAGACAACAATGACTGCCTGAAATGATAGAAAGCATTCCTGATGTTGAGAAGAAAAAAAAACATTCAGAATGAATTACAAAGAAAAAAAGCAAACACTAAGCTACATACAAGAAACATTTCCCAAATAGCACCTGGACACATGCATATACAGATGGATAAGCGAAAACGTTAACAGAAAATGGAGGTGAAAAACATTTGCTGAATGTAAAAAAAAGTTCTCATGTAACTTCAGAGCAGAGATAGAGACTTTGAAAACTGCAATAGAAATGTTGACAGAGAAAAATAAAGACAAACAAATAGCTCTCTTTACAGATGCGAAGTCAGTTGAAACAGTGCAGAACTAGCAGACCTAAGGCAGAAATATAGGAACTATACCAGAAATCCAAAAGAGTTGTAATACAATGGTTTCCTTCACATTGTAATATACTTGGACATGAAGAAATCGATAGACTGGCAAAGGAAGTAGGGATGAGAATGCTTTAGCCTGATATAGGCTCAATGACCATGAGAGCTATGCCGGCGGTAGCGTAGCTACCAGCAGGGCCTCCCAAGCCGGACAGGTCAAAGGGTAGAGAACAGACAAAGAGAAACACCCTGGTCCTCCAGGTTGGGGGTTGAAGCGTGGGGTTAACATCCCCACCTTTGTAAAAACCTTTCTTTGTTACGAAACAAATATATGAGCCTCGATATCGGACTGACTTATCTGGACAACGACCTTGGAACGTTAAAGGACTTTTGAGATTTGGAACATGGACTGTACGGACACTATATCGAGCTGGAGCGGCCGAAGAACTAACCCGGGAGCTAGTTGAATATCAAATGGATATAACAGCAATTCAAGAAATAAGGTGGCCAGGAGAGGGTACTTTAGAGCAAAGTGGAATGATTATAATATATGGAGGAAACACCCAAAATAAACATGAATTAGGAACAGGATTTGTCATCAAAAAAGAGTTATGGGGGAACGTTTTAAACTTTAAAGCTTTTAATGACAGGATTAGTAAATTACGAATAAAAGGTAAATGGAAAAATATAACGATGATTAATGTACATGCACCTACTGAAGTGAAAGAAGATGATATTAAAGAAGACTTTTATAATGATCTGGAAGATGTCATAGAAGAAACCCCCAAACAGGACATCCTGATTGTACTGGGAGACTTCAATGCAAAAATAGGTAGAGAGCAAACTAATAAAAAAGTGGCCGGTATGGAAAGCCTACATACAACTTCAAATGATAATGGATGGAGAGTCATCAACCTGGCAGAAGCCAAAGGACTGCAGATTAGCAGTACCAGACTACAAAGAAAGGATATACACAAACAAACTTGGAAATCATGTGACAAGAGAACCTATAATCAAATAGATCACATTTTAATTAACAACAGAAATGCATCAAACATACAGCAAGTCAGAAGTTATAGAGGAGCTGAGTGCCACAGTGACCACTTCCTCGTTGGAGCAAAATTTAAAATAAAACTTAAGAGAGCTTTCTATACTAAATTACAAAGATTACACCCAACATATAACAGAGAAAAACTACAAGACATTACAGTCAAAGAGAAATTTACAGATGAAATAAAATGTAAACTTGAAACTCTGCAAAACCCTTCGGAGGAAAGCGTTGACCAAACTTGGTTGAACATCAAGAATACAATTCAATCTACCGCAGAAGAATGTCTCGGTGTGTTAACCACGCATAGAAAGAACAGATGGTTCAATCAAAAATGTGAAGAAGCAGTCATTAGGAAGAAGAATGCCAGACATGTATGGTTAAATGACATCAATAACATCCAAAAGGAAGAGCATTATAGAAATGAATGTAAAGAGGCTACAAAAATAGTCAGACAGCAGAAGCGAGAATATATGAGTAATATAATCAAAGATATGGAAACTAATCACCAGAAAAATGAATCCAGAAAATTTTTTAAAGAACTGAAGTCAATGAAACGAGGGCACCAACAAAACACATATGGTTTAAAAGACAAAAATGGGAATATGATAAATACCAATGAGGAAATGTGCAACACATGGAAAGAATATTTTATTGAATTACTAAATTGTGAAGCTCCAAGTAACATTTTCCCACAGGAAGAGGTTCTAACATGCGAACCACAAATTGAAGAACCTACATTTGAAGAAATCCTATATGTAATCACACGACTTAAAAACAATAAGGCAACTGGGACTGATGGAATTGCTGCTGAATTTATAAAGGCAGGTGGCCATGCATTACATCTAAAGCTATACGAACTAATAATAAAAATCTGGAGGACAGAAGAATTACCCCATGACTGGAAAGAGTCATTATTGATACCTATCTTTAAGAAAGGAGACAAGTTCCAATGTGGAAATTATAGAGGAATATCACTACTGTCCACAAGCTATAAGATACTATCCGCAGTATTACTAAATAGACTAAAACCATATTCAGAAGACATATTAGGTGACTACCAGGCAGGTTTTAGACAAAACAGATCAACAATAGATCAGATATTTATCTTACGACAAATAGCCGAGAAACATTGGGAATATAAAAGAGATCTCCATAACATTTTTGTGGATTTTAAAAACTCTTATGATGGTGTCCATAGGAATAGTCTATGGAATGCTATGCAGGAATTTGGAATACCAAGGAAGTTAATCAACATGACCAGACTAGGTATGGAAGATACTTATAATATAGTAACATATAAAGGCAGGAAATCAGACCCCTTCCAAATAACATCTGGCTTGAAACAGGGTGATGCACTATCGCCGCTACTCTTCAATCTGGCTCTAGAGAAAGTTGTAAGGAAGATAAAGGAGGAATGTGATATTGGAGGAACATCCAAGCTGCTTGGTTATGCAGATGATATAGATATTATAGGGCAAAGTGAACAAAAGACATTGGAAATATTGACTCACTTAAAGGAAAAAGCCCAACAGATGGGGCTGGTTATCAACCAAGATAAGACAGAATATATGGTAATTTCAAGAGACGGAATGGCTAAAAACTCTGGCCACATACAAATAGATAATATGACCATTAAAAGAACGGAAACATACAAATACCTGGGTACAATCTTCAACTGCTCCAACATCATAAGGGAAGAAATACAAACTAGAATCAACTCTGGAAATAAGATATACTATGCACTACAACATCTACTAAAATCAAAGGCGCTATCTCGTAACACCAAAATCACAATATACAAAACACTGATCAGACCAGTTGTGCTGTATGGCTCTGAAACCTGGAGTACAACGAAAGGAGACGAAGCCTTGTTACAAACCTTTGAGAACAAAATTGTAAGACGCATCTTTGGACCCGTTAGGGATACACAAAGTGGAGAGTGGAAAAGAAGAAGTAACAAAGACATTTATAATCTGTTTAAGTCCCCGCTAATCACTGGTATCATGAAGGCTAATAGACTACAATGGCTGGGGCATATAGAAAGAATAGAAGATAATAGGGAAACAAAACTCGCTTACACTCAGGAAATAAATGACCGTAGACCCCGAGGTAGACCAAGAAGACGGTGGAGAGATAATACATGTACAGACCTACAAGCACTTGGAATCAACGACTGGCAAGAGAAGGTCCACCAGAGAGACGAATGGAGACGGATTGTATTTGCAGCAAAGAACCTCAATGGCTCGGAAAGCTGAAGAAGAAGATTATAGAGAATACCAAAGAATACCATGGACAGCCAGAAAGACCAATGAACAAGTTCTTCAAGAAACAAATGAAGATCGTAAACTGATTAGAGACATTAGACGTAGACAGTCACAATTTTTTGGCATGTTATGAGAAGAAATGATCCGGAGAACTTGGTGACAACTGGTAAGATCGAGCGGAACAGACCAAGGGGAAGACCTAGAAGCAAGTACCTGGATGGCTTGGCCTTGTGGCATGGTCGAAACAGAAACACGGAGCTGATCCACAACTCTGGTGATCGAGTGAGATGGCAGAACATGACCGCCCACGCTTACCGGCATGGCACATGATGGATGGATGGAATTATAGAGTCAAGATGAATTCAGAGCATCCAGGCTTTGCTTACCGTTGCGATGCATATTGCCAACTCAACCTAAAAGAAAATCTTCAGACTCCACAACAGGCTGGAACACCACATGATTAGTAAACTAACGTTGGAAGATACCGATGAATGTAAGTATAGAACCGGTAAAATGACAGCTAGACATTTGTTGCAAGAGTCTCCGACATATTCAAAACAGAGACAAGTATTTTGGCCCACACCAGCTCCAGTTGAGGTCAAACTTTATGGAGATGTCAACAAGGTTATGCTGGCTTCTGTTTTCTTTGGATGTGTTAATACTGACGTCTGAAGGCTAACGAAGAAAACAGATGATAGTAAACAACTTTTATACTACCTTGTTCCTACTTAGTTTTAAATTTTCTTATGGCTGATTTATGTTGCCAATATATTTTTAACAATATTTTTGTTACTGTTTACATATCTTTGCCGTTAATGTTTAAAATTCCAATACTTTAATAATTTCTTCATGCTTAATCTTAAGAAATGCTTCAGTATAGTCAACATAACACAAATACAGGAACCCGTTCATTTCAATCGATGTTTCTTTTAATATTTTCAATATGTATATGGTGATGTCTGAGCATTTACCTTTTACGAATCTACACAGTGTCAGGTTTGGTTTTTACATCTATTTTTCTCATTATACTTATGCTCAGTACTTTAGTCATACGACTAATTAAACTTATCGTGTGATGTTGTTCCACAACCCATTGCGACAAATTTCTTTAGCATAGATATGAATAAATTCTTCACGATATCGTCAGGTACATACCCACTGTTGTAGATGTCAGTCAAGTATTTCATTATATATTTTCTAATGTCTGATAGTTCCTGTATGTGTCTGTACATGTTTATCTTCTCACTGTCCACTGAGCGTATTGCATTGACTTTTTAGTCATTCTTCTTTCGCTGTCTTCATTCCCGTACTAATTCTCTAGCAATTGATGGTCAGCTTACATAATGGATACATGCTGTTGATGATCACAGTCGAACTATTAGCATTCGCGCTAGTCGACAAAGCACTTCATAATAATACTAATGATGCTTATAACAATAGTTATTTAGGTGTATCTATCACTAATTTCTTGGTTTGACTCAAGTGTTTTCAAATCCAGCTTGGCATTCCTTGGAGCCCTCGTTATATCTTTGTTTTATTCTTAATCTTCCTATTACGGCTATTTGGTTACTATTTGAATCTGCTCCTGGCCTTGTTTTTATTAACAGTAAACTGTTTCCTAGTCTACATCTTATAAGTATGTAATCAGTTTGAATGTGAAAACTCTTTCCTGTTCTTTTCCGTGTCTCCGATGTGTGTGATAGCAGCTGTTTCCGAGTATGATATCATGTGCTCTTCCTCATTCAGCCAGTTTTTCCCTTTCTGCCATTTCTCGTTCCAAGGCCATGCCCTCCATCTTCATCGTACGATTAGTGCATATACGTGTTTTATATTAATATCTACTGTGTTGCCACATAATCTAACGCTACTCTGTCTAATAATATGGTATATCTATTACTGATGTGCAATTTTCTCTGTCCAAGATTATTTTTACATTTTTTTTTACCTTTATACCCTGCTGAGTAAAGTATTTTATTTTCGCTGAGTACATTTCCCCTGCTCCAGTGTTTACATAATCTTAAGATATCTACATGTATTCTTTTCATGTCTAGCTGTTCATATTTACCAACTTCCATGCTCAAGTATCAAATGCAGACGTCTTGTTTGACATACAATTGTTGGGTGATGCTCTGGTAGCACCTTCAGCAGATTCTATTCTCCATCCGAAGAAGCAGGTCTTCAACTCCATTTGACGTCGTCCACATAGACTAAATTGTTGTGTTCAGACACCATTTACAAGAATAGCTTATTTATTGCTTTTCTTCCAATTTGGTCGGTGATCGTTGCCATTATCTTTATAAAGAAATGCTTTGCTTACTGTCGCGAACTTGAGACCATAACCAATATCTACTTGTTGCGCTTCAGCTCAATACTTACACGCTTCAACGGTTTTACGTGACCCTTGTTGGGGGAGCTAAACATCCACATTACACAAGCAATTATGCTTCAGTTGTTTTCCTCATATACTTTACCTAACGCGTTATGTCCCCATCAGTTACTATTCTAACATTAAAGGAAAAGGGATCTGTTTACGCCATGAGGCAAACTGGGTGTATGATGGTGGTCAAATATTTGTATAGACCAATCGACACTCGATGGGCAGTGAAATTAGTATCCCGCCGGTCGTCTTTACTTTCCATGATATTTTATGATACTCATTTTAGACTTGACTTGATAGCTCAGGTCAATGGAAGAATATCCCTGCCTGTCAAACTGTAATCTACTGGCTATAGTACTTTGCAGCCGGTCTCCCTGGCTTAGGAATTAACGTCTTTCTCCGTAAGCCAGTATATTCTCGTGAGTAACGTAACCTGCGCAAGAATCTGTAGCGGTTCTCGCCGTTTTGGTAACTTAGGGGTGTGTGAGAGCCGGTCGCTCAGAAAGCAATGGCAAACTACTGAGCGTAATCTTGCCTAGTACATCAACAGCAGCTGAAAAATGCTGATGTTGACTGCAGCGTGTAAGGGATATTCAACAAAAAAAAATAGTACTTTAAGGTGTATGACGGGTGGGGGGGGGGGGGAGGGTGTTTTGAGTCTGAGGAATTAAGGCCGCCTGTCTAGTGCAGTCGCCACGAACAGTGCAGGTTAGGGTTTTGATTTTTTTTCCTCCCGACAGAACAAAATCCACACCTTGCCTAGGATTCCAACCCGGGTCACCTGAAGGACAACCCCATTCTCTAGCCACTCGGCCAGCCGCTCCACAATATCCTTGTCTAAATATGAAATTGGAATACAAGACAACCAGCTGGCAGGCGCATGCGCTAGCTAACTGCGCCACTGCGGCTTCTTTCTCAAAGTATGGCATTGGGGAACGACATGCAATGTATAGTCGTGTGAATATTACAGTTGACATGAAAGAAGGCAACAGAGAGAACAACAAAGCAATGTCTAGTAGTGTGAATATTAAATTAACATGAAAGAGAGCCAAAGTAAAATCTAGTCGTATGAATATTTCAGTCGACATGAACGAGGTAACAACAAAGTAATGAAAGGCCCGGACAGTTTCATAAAAGAATTACTTACTATAATATATATATATATCATATTTTTTTTTTTTGCATATCCTATTTACAGGAAATCGCTGTTAACACCAGCACTGCTGTTGGTGATGTCTTGACAGGTTTACGTTCGGTTATTTACTATTGCTCTCTGAAAGACCGGTTCCCGTACCATCATTTTAAAACGTAACGCGACACGGTCTGCTGCCAAATCGATCGCAGCTGTGTTTTTGAACGCGGGTAAGCGGAATTACGAACCGCGTCAGTAACGCATTTGCCACGGAGACCTGCATTATAACATTACTCATTACATAATTCGAAGATGGCATGACGTGAACCATCTATTGGATTTTGAAAACCAAGAAAGTTGGTTAAAATGTAACTAGTTAGAAATGTTAAGGAAACGAAACTCACATGACCAGCATGGGATGACGAGAGGTAAGTATTTCAAGACCTCTTGCGGGGTGGAGGAGGGGGAGGAGGAAGAGGAGTAAGGCAATTGAAATAACAACACACATATCGATACTAGTAATTGTTTTAATTAAATCTTCAGTAGTACACACAATTTGAATAGTTTTCAGATGTTTCTTATTTCCACTTTTTTAATTATTACGTATATTCCAAGTTTTCAGTTGGTATATTCTTCGAGTTTTAAATAGTTTTACTTGAAGTTTTCAATTGATACCTACTTGAATTGTTCAGTGTTTTTTTTCTAACTCAAGTTTACAGTTGTTTCTTGTTTTAACTATTCAGTTGTTTCTTTAGTGAAGTTTTCATTTGTTTCTACCTCCAAGTCTTCAATTGTTTCTTCATTCAAATTTTCATTTGTTTGTTCCTTCAAGTCTTCAGCTGTTTGTTCATTCAAATCTTCATTTGTTTGTTCCTTCAAGTGTTCAGTTATTTCCCTCTTTAACTTAATAGTGTTCCTGTCTATTTCATTAACCAGATATCACAGTTGCTGTAGCCTTATATAAACCTGCCCAATCTTTTAATTCAGATTACAATTTACCATTGTCAATATGTCGTCCTATATTATGTTTATACCGCTGATAAGACGCGATTCTAGTCACAAATATTGACTATGATTACAATTATCTATTTCGCGATATACACTAAAATTTAACTTACATATTTCGATGACGAAAATCAAGTTTCAAGAAAACAAGTTGTCATTTTGAAATACATGGTTACATCACGATGTATAGCACTGTAATAAATGTGGATATAGCTTGTATTTCTCAGTACTGGGGTAGGAAATTCCCTGCAAAGGATTACTCAGCAGCCGATGGCTTTTATTACTCCGAATTGTAAAGCTACTATCCAAATATGTATAAGTTAACGTTTTTTTTACATGTGCTGAATACATATTGAAGACACTTTAGAGCTGGCAGAGTCGGGGCTCTGGGATTTAACTAGATGGGTTACAGCCATAGGGACATTTTAATCCTGTTCTAAGCTCAGAAATAAATGTAATATTTTGTTAACATCATATCGTTGCCTATTACCCATATTGAGTTAGTTAGGCAAACTTTTAAAATAAAAGTGATGTTTGCATGCTAGCATATTTTTTTCAATCCCTCGCTTTGAACAAGAACGTACTCCACACACGTCCTTCTGCTACTGATATTTGCTAGTACTGAGGAGTGCACTCAACTGATATTTGCACAGGGATTAGCTTTTCCTATTACCTATGTCCTCCGTAATTAGAGGAACCCACTTCGACTTCAGCGGTACCTGTAATTTACGTCCCCAAGTCAAGGACGAGACGTTTTACTGACCAGCATGTGGTACGAACCCTCTACCTCTGTCACCAGAGACAGTTTAAGCGAGACCGCATTAAACCCTTCAGGCTTACCTGCGTCTGTGAAGGAGAGAGGGAGAAAATGAGAGTTAGAGAAGAGAGGGAAGAAAGAAGAATTAGAGAAGAGAGATGGGGGCGGGGGAGGGGAATCCAGCAGACATCTGTATTGTCAGCTGCACTGTTAGATAACACAACAAATACCATTTATGAACAACCATATAACATACGATAATTACTCTGGGATTTAGACTGGAGTCAGGTGACAATGAAATATCTACAACCTGTGGATGCAACATTTCCACCCTAAACCTACTCCCAGTCAGTCCCTGCGTGTTGTGCTGAATGAACAACCATATAACATACGATAATTACTCTGGGATTTAGACTGGAGTCAGGTGACAATGAAATATCTACAACCTGTGGATGCAACATTTCCACCCTAAGCCTACTCCCAGTCAGTCCCTGCATGTTGTGCTGAATTACGATCTGGTTACATCCCAGTATGCCTCTCTCTAGATGTGAAGCTTCAACACCGGTCGTACACATCCCGCTTGGTTCTGTGCTTGGTTAGGTAAATGGGGGGGGGGGGGGGGGGGGGGCTCTGTGACACATTCCACGGGGTGATGGTGCCTTGGTACCGAGTTGGGGAAAGTTTCTACACATTGACCTCTCTCCAGTAGATGTGAGCCTCTGTTTGGACATGAGATGGAAGTTCAGATGGAAGTTCAGATGGAAGTTACGATGGAAGTTAAGATGGAAGTTAAGATTGAAGTAAAGATGAAAGTTAAGATGAAAGTTAAGACTTAGTCATCCACGAGATTCTCAACCAGCCAAGAAAACATATATCATACACTGCTTGTGTCATTAGCTTTCTGTTATATAGTGCTATCACCAAACCACCAACGCCCAGTGAGAGAAAAGACGTCAATCTTCCACTTACAATATCTGCTCGGCGTCTGTGTCTTCGGCGTTAGTGAAATAAAGTTTCAAAATGTCCCGACATACCGAGTCACGGTTCGAAATCAGCCGTCAGTGATTTGGGAAAAAGATCGTTTAGTATACATTTTCCTGTTTCCTTTTTGCGTTCGCTCGCTGTGATCCCGAAAGTAGTCCACACATGTGCTTCTATAACCAGTATTACTGCTACTAGTGCAGCGGTTCACAACCGGTGGGGAATTTTAGGGTTTCCAGAGAGGGGTGGGGCGGGGGTTGGGGTTGAATTAAGATTATTTCAAGATCGCGTTAATACAAGAACCGATTACTTGATATTTTTTCCCCTCCATACTTTACAGTTATGTACTTCTCGCCCGTCTGAAGTTCGTTTTATAACGTAAGTAGACATGCAAATCACGTTTTATTTTAACGTTTAGGCATGTTCTAGTATGTGTTATTAAATTTAGCTTCCATGTTTACGTATACTGTGTAGGGGCGGGGGGAGAGAATTTATAGCGAGGAAATACGAAAAGGGGGTGGGGATGAAATGACTTTCTGAATATATGGTGAAGGGGTGCATGGGCCAAACAAGATTGAGAACCACTGTACTAGTGAGTGGTGCACGCCAGTTTTTTTGGGGTGAGGTTTAGCTTTCCCTGTTACCAGTTTCCCTTCCATCAATGTGAACCCTTCTACGTCTTCAGAGATACTTGTAATTTGCGCTGATTTCGATAGTATGAGGCGTCGGTCGTTAAGAATGCAATAGCAAATTACTGAACACAAATTTTCAAGTAAATTACAAACAGCCAGTAAATGACGTGGTTGATTATAACGTTCTGTAAAGGGCATGCAAATAATGTTTTACGATGTCTGACTTTTATCCTCGGCTTTTCTTGCAAATACAGTGTAAATAACTCTGTAGCACTCACACCCCATACAGTGATTAAACGATCACGTACAGCTTTTAAAACAACTTAAAATGGGATGACTTAGACATTTATCTCATGCAAGATTGACTTATTCCGTAGGACGCTCTCTATGAGCAGCTGGCATGTAACAGAGCAGAAAAGAACCCACCCATAGGAACGGCAGGCTACGCTGCTGAACACTTCCTCCTTGTGTGACCCACAAGTCCAGAGTAAGATGCGACTAACGAAGACTATTTACACTAGGCCAACATTGAATGCAGGTTTCACTTGTATACATTACACTTGACTGTTCCAGTTCCAGTTCAGCTGAGACGAATGGTCCCGTTCAAACTTCGACTTTATCGGTTTTGTTGTATTTGGGTCCTTTATAGTGGATCTCGCTCTTCTTTCGTATATGATGCTGCTTATATTCGCTTGAAATAGTTGAGTTCTGCAACTGAGTTCGTTTCACCCTGTGGTTTTACATTTCTGGACAGAGGCGCGCACTTGTTGGGACCTGGTGTAATTGTGTACCCACCCGGTCATATGGTGCCTTTTCTTTCAGGGCTGATTACCGGTAGTGGTCTCTCCTGGTATTCCACATATTTCCCCGTCTTGAGTTGTCTTCGAATCTTCTCGTTCTTCTTTGATTTCACATGTCGTCTCGATAGTTCGATCTTGGTGGAGAGCAGAACCGATTCATGACCACCCTATATACTTGGTCTTGGTCTGGGTAGCCTTCTTCATCCAGTTCTAGTTCTTCTTCTGCTGATTCTTCTTCTGTCTATGCCTTAGCATCTTCTGTTTCAGGTGTTTCAGACTTGGTCTTGAGCAGTTCTATTTGTTCTCTTTCTTCTTGAATCTGTTTGAAAGTTTCGTCTGTCTTATCTCTTTCTTCTTGAATTTTTGCTATTTTCTTCTGTTTCAGTCTTAATGCAGCCACTAGAGCAGCATCAGGCTCAATCTTCTGCTGAATTTGCTTCAATTCGTCCAGGATGCTCTGAACGGCTGTTAACTGTGTTCCCAGAGTCATGTCTTTTTCTTCCTCCATGCTTTTGAGCTTGGATCTCAGGTCCTTCAGTTGACCTTCCAGTTGCGCTTTGTCGCTATTTTGTGAGTCGACTGGTAACCTCGTACTGCCTCCTAACCTCTTTATAGGGCAGATTACTTTTGATGGCGATCTTCATGACTTCCTTGCTGTCTTGGTGGCAGGGGCAGCCGAGGTACCTGGTGCCGTGGTTGCCGAGGCAGTTGGCACACTTTCTGTTAGGGTTAGGCCTCCTGAAGTCCTTTTCGGTCTTTGCCTGCTGGCATTGGTTGTATGGGTGGAGTCCAGAGCAGTATCTACATACCTCCACCTCACTCTTGCAGGTGGCGCGGGTGTGCCTAAATTTCTGGCACCTGGATCACTGCAAAACCCTAGGTATGTAGTGCTCTGGAACTTGGTCTCTCTTGTCCCATCTGATGAATTGAGGGATCACTCGGTCCTCAGATGTTACGCTGACGACTGTGGTGAGGATGTTATTCTTGCCAACGATCCTCTCAGCACCGGTGATCTTGTGTTTCCTGTTCTCTCTCGCCAGCATCTCCCTTATCTGGTCGTTGGTGAGATGGATCTTGACTGGTTTGATGAACAGTCGTTTCATCATGCGGTGTCGGGTGGCTTCTACAGTGATGCCGTAAGAAACCTTAGTTCAATATCTATAACAACTGAGGCAGGGGGCCCGGCACTATCACCGCCTGATGGGACTTCACGGGATTAGCACCATACTGATTAATTTTAACCTATGGCATCATGAATTGATTAAGTTACGTTGCACTGCCTTGTCAAGCCTGTGGCTCAGAACATCCAATTTCGACAAGCATTTTTTGGGGGTTGCTTTCCTTAGCCTTTGGCTGTCCCAAGTTTACCTACAAGGTAGCAGGTTTGTGTGTCTCTTGGTCTGGTTTCTCTCCCTTGACCTGTCCGACATGGGTGACCCTACCAGTAGCTGTGCTACCGTCGGCATAGCTCTTGGGGTTATTGAAACATGCAAGTCCCTCTACCTCGTCACGGTGGACACACGGCAGAGGGGTAGAAATAATCTATGATGAGGCCAAGAGATTAATAAGAAGCAATTATAGAATCAAGTGGAATTCAGAGTTTCCAGGTCACAAGAAAGATAATGTATATTACCAACTCAACCTAAAATAACAACCTTCAGACTCCAGACACCACATGTTAAATAAACTAACGATAGGAGGAGATACTGATGAATGTGGTGAAATGAGAGATAAAGATTTGTTTTAGATGTTCAACATGTGTCCAACATATGCAAAACAGAGAAATGTAATTGACCTACACTCGCTTCATTTGAGGACAAACTCTATGGAGATGTTAACAATCTTAAGTGGACTACTGCTTTCTTTGGATTTATTCGTTCTGACGTCTGAAGGCAAACGAAAAAAAAAGGATGGTAGTACATAACCCTTTCTAATGCCGTGTTCCTATTTAGTACTATATTATGGCTGATGTTTGTTGCCAATATATTTATTAAATGTGTGTGTTATTATATTCATTTTTTTTTTGCAGTCAATGTTTAAAATTCTAATAATTTAATAACCACTTTTTGTCTATTATTTTAAATATAAGCCTAAGTGTTGTCAACATAATACAAATATGGGAATCGGTTCATTTCAGTCGGTCTTTCTTTGAAAGTTTCCAATTTGTATATGGTGTTATCAGCTCATTTACCTTCTAATAATCCACATTGTTCATCTAAACTTTTATGGTTTTATTTTACTTCTTATTTTTTACATTATGCTCATCATATACTCGTCAAGCAGTAGATCAGTCTTATGACTACATGCCAAGTGACATATACCGCCGAACGTTATACCGCTGTGAAGAAAAGACAAACCATTACAGTCCACCGTCGATATTTTATTTTGTATTTCAAAACATGCGCCAACCAATATTATTTTGTGCTAGTGTTTTTAAATCATCTACAGAAAATAATAACCAAATCAAATCAAAAGTACTAACTTTTTTAATTATGATATATCAATAGAAAATAGTACCCATTTGACATTTGCGAATTATGAGGGTGCACCAAGACGTCATATGTAGAAAATAATGGTTGTTCTTTACATTGCTCTCATTTTTGTTCTTCTCATACCGGCTGTCTTACGTCAACTGAGGGTCTTCAACGTGAGTATACGTTTTGTGATTGGTGATGAAGGCTAGCAACGTCCTGTATGTTTCGTAATTCTGTAAAGCTTATTTAGTTTGTGTTATTTTATATAGTATGTTACTGCCATAGAGGTGTTTTATGTACTATATTAGTGAGGAAAGTAGGCGAATACACGCACTGATGGACAGTTACTGAGCGCTGGTGAACAATAATTAGTGGTGATACAACAAGTGACATCATATGTTTATGATAAATTTACACATACTGAATTTTACACAGTTTGACCATCCATATGACCTTTATGCAGACCACTTTTGACCTAGTGTGAAGGGATATATATATATATATATATATATATATATATATATATATATATATATATATATATATATATATATATATATATATACACACCAGACAGTATTTTGATATCATGCGCATCTGATATATCTCGAGGTGTAAACCCGAATGTAGCATCATGTAACTTATTTCCTGCTTTACACATCAGCGGCAACACTATACTTGACGGCGTGTAACGAGAATGTGTACAAGTCATTATTCTGCATCTCAGACTAGGCCACATGCATACAAATATTTAGGCTTAATGAATCAGCCCCAGGATGCCTGACACTCCACAGAATACTGAGGTTGACTGCGATGTCCTGTAATTGATAGCACACACACACACACACACACACACACACACACACACGCATGTACACACATACACACACATGACAAGGCTGCCGTTCGTTCAAAATGACAATTGCAAACTTGCCCCAGGAAGCCTGACACTCCACAGAATGCTGAGGTTGACTGCGATGTCCTGTAATTGATAGCACACACACATACGCATGTACATACACACACACATATACACACACACACGCACGCACATGACATGGCTGCCGTTTCGTTCACAAAGAAACAGCAATCTTGCTCAGAAAACACGACACTCCACAGAATTGTGGGACTGACTGAGCTGTCCTGTAATTGATAACACACACACACACACACACACACACACACACACACACACACACACACACATGCATGTGGATACACACACACACACACACACACACACACACATGCACATGACATGACTGTCGTTCGTTCAAAATGACAATTGAAAACTTGCTCCAGGAAGCCTGGCACTCCACAGAATACTAAGGTTGACTGCGATGTCCTGTAATTGATAGCACACACACACATGTACACACACACACACACACACACACACACACACACACACACACACACACACACACACACACACACACACACACACACGCACATGACATGACTGCCGTTCGTTCAAAATGACAATTGCAAACTTGCCCCAGGAAGCCTGACACTCCACAGAAAGCTGAGGTTGACTGCGATGTCATGTAATTGATAGCAAACACACACACGCATGTACACACACACACACATACATACATACATACATACATACATACATACATACATACATACATACATACATACACACGCACATGACATGGCTGCCGTTTCGTTCAAAAAGACAACAGCAATCTTGCCCTGTAAACACGACTCTCCACAGAATTGTGGGGCTGACTGCGCTGTCCTGTAATTGATAGCACACACACGCGCATGTGGATACACACACACACACACACACACACACACACACACACACACACATGACATGGCTGTCGTTCGTTCAAAATGACAATTGAAAACTTGCTCCAGGAAGCCTGACACTCCACCGAATACTAAGGTTGACTGCGATGTCCTGTAATTGATAGCACACACACATACACACACATGTACATGCACACACACGCGTGCGCGCGCACATGACATGGCTGCCGTTCGTTCAAAATGACAATTGCAAACTAGCCCCAGGAAGCTTGACACTCCACAGAAAGCTGAGGTTGACTGCGATGTCCTGTAATTGATAGCACACATACACGCATGTACACACACACACACACACACACGCACACACACACACATAAGAACATGACATGGTTGCCGGTCGTTCAGAAAGACAACAGTAACCTTGCCCAGGAAGCATGAATGCTCGGGGCTGACTGCGACGTCCTGTAAATCCGATGCATTACAGCTTGACTGCCATATGTAATAGACAGACACATTACTATAGTACGAGGCATAGCTTTGGTCGTGAATTAACACGGCAAATCATGATGGCACACGAACAACCAAACAATATTGGGGCTGACTGCAACGTCCTGTAATAGATAGACATCTAGCTGGTGATACAACCTCTTCACATAGAGCGCTCTCAAGATATTCCGGGAAGGACCGGGTAGACCGCTCGTTGTACATTCCTTGCACTGCAAAACATTGAATGAAAGCCGTGCGATCGGCATGGAACACGCTGCTTAATATCCTGCTACGATTCATGTTTATAGTCTAATTGTGAGGCGTCGTATTGTGATTTCAGTAGAGTTATGAATAGCTTTACCAGTTTTAATGTTACAATTAAAATAACCAGAATAGCATAGTCATAGTGACGATGTCTATTTTACAGCCGATTTTTTATTTTACCTAGAATATACTTTAACTTATTTTAAGGCGACCTAAGCATGGGCACGGTTAACTGCCCCGCGAAGCGAGCCATCAGATTAGCCGACGCTCAGCATTCAGCGAGATACTTAGAATACTGGCCGACGACTGTAATGCGAGATTTTCTGATTAGCGACCAGCCAGCGCGGGCCGTGATGGGGTCAGCGCGTGACCTTTACCTGTGCGCGCAGTTAAAGGCTAGCGTTCAAGGGGACATTATTTAGGAAAGAATAAAAGGGAGACAATTCTTTATTACGGGGAAATAATAAGGGTTATTATAGTAGATGTTTGTATTTTTCAAAGATATTTTAATACGATGTTGATTATATAATATGAGAATAGTATTTTTACATTCACATTAAAATTCTCCGCTATACATGCAAGAAATTTTGCTTTTTATTATGTTTTTAGGCTTAATTTTTAATAATAATGTATGCCAGTCTAGTATATTTTTAAACCAGATTTTCATCAAGCGCTTAAAGTTGATACATGGGTCTGGACTTCTGCCGAATTAACTATCACTGTGCAAAAGTTTATTCATGCGTCCAACTATGGATACTCGAGGCAACTCGAGTGATGGAATAAATCATATTTTTTCAATCCGTCATATTGATTTCGGTCTCCTTATCGACGGGATTGATATCTACAAGACTGGGGCTCGATTACACCACACACACACACACACACACACACACACACACACACACACACACACACACACACACACACACACACACACACACACACACAGAGACACACACTGGGACTCGAACCCAAGTGCCGGGCGACTAGTTGGTCTACTTATCTATATAAGTAATCCACATCGCCACTGCTTGCCTTATCGCCGCCGCCACCGCCGCCGCCCCGACGCCGGCGCATCGCCACCGCCGCCGGATGTGACAACAGGAAGTAGTTAACACGACAACCAGACCCAAGAAAATACCCGCCATCATTTGAAAAATGAGGTCCGTTTTCAATCTAGAGCATTACCCTTCATATAGTAAAAAAAATGACGTATCTTTGACATATTGCTCCAGATTTCATCTTCCATTAGGACCTGACATACTACTTATGATATATCTTTTACTGACGTGCAATTTTCTCAGTCCAAGATTATACTTACAATTCTTTTACCTTTATGCCCTCCTAAGTATATTATTCTATAATAATGTGAATACATTTTGCGTGCGCCCAGTGGCGTTCAGAGGGGGGTGCGGGTCTGCGACGGCCCCGGGCATCCAGCCTGGAGGGGGCATCCAATTAGGAAAAGGGCACAGTGTAGTGGGAGGGGAGGAGGAATGAATTAGGGAAAGAACAATTTAGGGGCATCTAGTCAAGGGGTTGGCCCCGTGCATCAAAGAACTTCTGCACGCCACTGCGTGCGCCATTGTTTACATAATCCTAAGATATCTACATTTATTCTGTTCATTTGACTTGTGATATTTTCAAATTTACCAACTTACTTGTTTCTAGATTCCATGCTCCAGAATCCAATGCTGTACTTAAAAATGTTGCATGATGCTCTAGCAGCACATTCAGCACTTGCTATTCTTCACTGAACGACGCAGTTCTTCAACTTCTTTTGACGTCGTTCACGTAGACCAGCGGTCACCAAACTTTTTTCACGGCGGGCCGGATAACTGAGAAAATGACGAGCGCGGGCCGGATAGTCATTTTGTACAATACTTGCGCCGGGCTCCGTGGCGAAGGTCTTACGGACGCGGTACGTAATCCCGTATACCAGCGTTCGAAACAAATCTGCGCGCGATTTGGCAGCAGACAATGTTGCGCTGGCTTTTACGCTATGTCATGGGTGCCGGTCGTTCAGAAATCAATGGCAAACTACTGAACGTAAACTTGCCAAGACATCAACAATAGCAAACAATGCTGTTGTTGTTTGCAAACGTCCTGTAAAGAATATGGAACTAACTTGAACAATAATTGCAAGCTAGAACGAAATCTCTGGGGGGAAAAGACGAAACACTAAGTTAATCATGGGAAGGGCGTGCAATGCACAGAAAACAAAGACAACCAACATATTTATTTACTAAACAAAGTTATCAAAGAAGGCGACGTGAGCACAAAGATAGTTACATCAGACTTAATGTGCACATATCCGAATCTCACAAACTAAGCAGCAAAAGAGGTTAGGGAGATTTGTGAAACTGGCGTGTGGCTTTCAAAATACCATCAATGTTTGGTTTGGAATTGCTGCATCCAATCAAAAGAATTGCTTTCAAATGTTCATCAGTCAATCTCGTTCGATGTGGTGACTTCACAGATTTCATTTTTGAAAATGTTTGCTCACAGACATTAATTGTTCCATACACTGATGCCATACCAGCGGCAAATTTCTTAAGTTTCGGAAACTCAACATCAGGTAAGCATCCGTACAATTCAACAAGATTTCCTTCTCTGTGCTTCTCTTTCATCTAGTCATTTGCTTGAAAATCAATGAACTCCAACTGTAGTTCAACTGGCACATCATCAAGGTTACAATCAAATGGATTCTGGAACAGAAGAATGTCACTCTCAATTCTGTCAAGATCTGAATATCTCTCCAAACTCTTTGAAATAGTGAAAATGAGAAAGGTTTTCTCCTTCCAGTTGTGCTTCCAACAATGACAGCTTTCTCCGAAATCCTTTGATTGTTCTGTAGAGATCACAGACGAGGTAGACATTTCCCTGAAGTTTCAAGATCAGTTCATTCATGTCGACTAAAAATGAGAACTTTGACAGCCAGGTAGGTTCTGACAGCTGTGAATCAGCTCTACCTTTTTCAGTGAGGAAAAATCTATTTCGTTTCGGAACATGTGAAAACGAAGCAGGACTTTACCGCAGCTGAGCCACCTCACTAAAGTGTAATAAGGCAAGTCACAGAATTTAGAATCAATTTCTTCAATAAAAGCCTGGAACTGACGGTGAATGGGCGCATGTTCCCGAAATGAAGTTCACAGCAGAAACGACTGGTTTCAGTACACAATAAATATCTAAGTCTTCCCACAGAGTGCTTGCTGATGTATGATGCAGTGTAAGAACAGAACGCCCAGAATTTGCAAATCTTCCAACTGAGTCCTGATCTGCCCCGCCAGACCCTTCCTCACTCCAGCCATGTTTTTTTCCTCCATCAACTGTAACACCTCTAAGCTAATTCCACTGAAGGTTATAGTCTTGCAAAATTGTTTGCACTTCCACGAAAATATCTTTCCCAGTTGTTGTTCCATGCATGTTGCAAGCGGAAGCCAACTCTTCCGTTATCTGAATGTCTGAATTGACACCACGATTGAACACGAAAAGTTGTGACGTACTCGAGAGGTCAGTAGACTCACCCAGCGCCAGAGAATACCACAACACGTTCCTAGCTTTCTCGCGTATCTGCAGCACTGTGTTCTCTTCGAGTTTTTCCGTTCTCCGCTCAACTGAACTTGCCGAAAGGCTGATAGTTCCAAACAAATCGGCTTTCTCAGGACACAAGTCGTTTGCTGCTTCGATCACACACTCTTTGATGAAGTGCCGTCAGTAAACGGTTTTTTTCGTACTGCCATCTTATGCACTGTTTTGTAACTTGTACGAGTGACAGATTCATTTTCAGAAAATGTTCTCTTGAAGAGATATCTTTTTGTTTCAAAACCACGTTTAATGGTCTCCTATTTCGCAGAGTGTATCTTTCCAGAAAATTTTAATATGTTGATAGATGTTTTGTTTCGTTGTGACGCCGAAGATTGCCCTCTTTCAAAACGGCAACACTTTCGCTGCATATTATGAAACTGGTTTTCTTCTCCGTTGTTTCCACAAAGAAGTACTTTACTCTCCATTCTTCTTTAAACATCGACACTCGGCGCCTACTTTTCTTTTCCTAGTAGCCATAATTAAGGGTGAAGTACACGGGATCTGAAAATGAAAATAGAAAAAGACATTAAATTAGAAACATAATTAAAATCCTATGAAGCACAAGAAAAGCAGAGGACTAGGGGTCACTGGTGACTCTACGGCTCATCAAAGGTACATATACAGTTTATAGGTACCTTTGTGTAAATGCACAGAAATGGTGGAGATAATAGCACAACGCCGACTGCTCATGGGCCGTAGAAGAAGAGAGGAATAAGAAGACAAAGAATCTCATTCTATCTCTACGGCTAACAAGAAAAGAAAAGATTTAGAAATATAAGAAGAAATTCAGGTCCGTGTACAGAGAATCAGAATAATGTAATTTGAAAGATACAACAACATTTGACTAATAATGTCAATGCCCTAATAAATAAAATTCATGATTAGTTGCAATGACAAAATAGGCATCCCCATGAATAAACATACACATGATAATCCTTCACAGTACCAGTGATCTTCCATCACAGCACTGTAACTATAGTCTGATACCCAACACCAGCAATTATCAGACACCAAGATGGAACAAAGGTCATTCATTCAGTAGCATGTCCTTTACAGAACCTCGCTCCCATAACAACCTTTCGGAAAACCTCTCGATCATAAGCAAGTTTTCCCGCTTCAGATAACCCATCTGGAGATCATCCGCCACATCCTGCACCCATCTTCTCTTTGGCCTTCCTCTTCCTCTCTTCCCAGGCACATACCCCTCCATTATTGTTCTCGGGCACAGACATAGCTATTATATTCCTATATTCCTATTTAAATTATGAAGGTTCATTCAAAACTCACCCCACAGCAGATAATTGTCAATCCACAATAAAGATCCTCTTGGATCTTTTGGATCTTCACAGGGCCTGTCTGCCCTCTCAACTGCGGTGTGGAAAAACAGTGGCCACGCTCGGCCGTGCCTGGGGCATGTTCGCCCATCTGCTTGGTAGTGGCTTAGAGGGATGAGTTCAAACCCTCTGCTGAAAATTATACATCGGCATCTCTTCAGCCTCAGTTGTTCTCAAGGCCAAAGAGGCGGGAACATGGCGTGACTGGGCTCATATAGGCACGCCAACACAATATTCCAGCATCCTATGCATTTTTACCATAGTATCGTGGGATATGCTACTCCATACTCTTGTAGAGCCGCGGCAGGCGGCTTCATTTAGTAATAGAATATATATCTCATAATATGGTTTGCAAAATATATAAATAGGACCGCCTAACTAAACAGCCTAGCGCAGCCAGGAGGTCTCCACACGTGTGAAGATTTCCTATTATTTTAAACATAATATTTGCATTTAAATTGTATCAAACGTCTCGTGTTTCATACGTTATATCAAGCAAGTTCGAGTACCGTCGGTGGGCCGGATGAATTGACGTCGCGGGCCGTAGTCTGGTGACCCCTGACGTTGACTAAAATGCTGTGTAAAGACACGATTTACTAAAAAAGGTTATTTATTGCTTTTCTTCCAGTCTGATCGGTGACCGTAGCCATTATCTTTATACAGAGTTCCAATGCTTACCGTAGCGAACTTCAGACCCTAACAAATATCTATTTGTTGCTCTTTAGCTCAATACATAACGCTTCTACGGTTTTACGTGATCCTTGTTGAGGGAGCTAAACATTCACATTACACAAGCAATTATACTTCAGTTGTTTCCCTCTCATACTTTTCATAACGCCTTATGTGACTATCAGTTACTATCATCATTTACTATTTTAACATTCAACGGAAAAGGACCCTTTTACATCATGGGACATATCGGGTGTATAGAGGTGATCCTTCTTCTTCTTTTCGTCCATCCTGAGTGTTTTTTCAGATGTGATTGCGGTGTGTCTGATATGCGCCCTTGGGCCGAAACCCGTAGGCCAACACATCGACTTTAGCGTTCTTTTTTGACCAGGTAGCATTCCTGGGAGACTCTCACTTTTGTGGTGCCATCTGCAACCATTCTGGCCAAGGTTGAACGATCGAAGACAGCGGTCATCCCTCAAAGGAAGGCAGGGACAGTCCATATCATTTGCCGCCATCCAAGGTTGCTTCCATAGTTGCAGGGCCGACACATAACGCCCTGGATCTGGGCTCACCGAGGGAGATCGTCACGTCCTGCTCATGGCTGCTTTAAATCCTCACTTCAATATATTGGTCACTTCGTTTCCCCGGGTCATTCCCGCACAACCAGACAGGTTTGCAGACGGCATCCACTCAGCGAGTTTTCGGACATGTGCTTGTCGTTACACCCATCAAAGCTTTTCCAGGCACAACAGACATTCGGAAAACTACCCAGTCAGAGCTGTTCCGAACAAGAGCGGCATTCGGAAACTAGGTAGTCAGAGCTGTTCCTAGCATGAGAGACATTCGGACGAGACATTTCACTCGGACGTAATTGCGTAGTGTCAATTTTTAGTTTGCCACCCGTAGGACGACACTTCTGACTTCAGAGGGCATTTTTTAATGAGGTTAGCCTTCCTCTGGTTTCGAGGCACGTTGGACTGTTGTGATGTCGCTAACATCTCAGCTGGTCAAGATAGAACGATGAACGACATCGTGGTCGGCCCTCAAGGGAAGGCAGGGGCAGACCATGAGCATTCCCTCGCTATCCAAGGAGGCTTCCATAATTGCAGAGCCGGCACATATTGCTCTGTGACTGGGCTCACCCGAGGAGTTGCCACGTCCTGCTCATGGCTGCTTTAGTTCCTCACTTCCATGTGTTGGGCAATTCGTTTGCCCCTGATCGCTCAAGCACACACCAGGGACGGTCAGACTGCGACACCCACTCGGTAAGCTTTTGCTTTTTGACTTCGGACCACGCAATAGGTTCGCTCGCCGTGCGTTCCATTTTGCGTCATTGAGACGTTCTTCCACTTTTGTCTACACTCTCTATGAGTAAGATACAGTTTTCGCAGCCATTTCTTCGGCTGGGGCACTTTTTTGACTTTTTGTACTCGCTCACGAGGTAGGCTACTTGTGCTGCCGGCTCAGCACCTTACCTTCGTGCAGCGGTGAGCGAGAAACAGCCTGGCCCTCTCATCCGGGAATCTCTCATATCCCCCAGCTGAGAGCCTTCGAACTTGTATCAGACCTGAGCATGTAGCTTGCTCAGTATCACGCCTTTATTTTTCGAAAGGTGGGTATCGGCCCGGCTCTCAGGTCCGAGGGTTTGTGGCTTAGAGGCGTTCAGCCACAGCCCTCGACAGGGAGCCTTTAGTGTTTTGTCCGGACCAAGATATTCTGCCTTCGTGCGTCTGATTTAGATTTTAGACTGCTATCCTCAGTCTCACCTGCAGAGCAGCAGGGTGTGTCTCTCTTAGTCTGGTCCCTATCCCATGAGCCGTTCGATATGTAGTTTTCACCCATCGGCAAGCACGTGGGGTCGATGGGACACGCAAGCTCCCCCACCACGGCAAGGTGGAGACACATCGGGGGAGGAGGTGATCCTATATTGTTATAGACCAATCGACACTCGATGGGTGGTAAAATTAGTCTCCCGTCGGTCTGCTTTACTTCCTATAATATTTTATGGTACTCATTTTAGGTTTGTCTTGGGAACTCAGGTCAATGAAATATATCCCTGTTTGTCAAAACTATCATCTACTGTCTATAGTCTATAGTTGTTTCTTGTGTCAACTATTCAGTTGCTGTTTTTTTTTTTCTTCATTGAAGTCTTTACTTTTGTTTACATTCAAGCTGCTGGCCGAGTGGCTAGAACGCTGGACTCTCATTCGGGAGACCCGAGTTCGATCCCTCGGTAAGGTGTGGGATTTTATTCTGTCGGGGGCAAAAAGAATATCCTAACCTGCACAGTTCGCGGCGACTGCACTAGCCAGGCGGCCTTAATTCCTCAGGCTCAAAGACCCATCTGCCATACACCGCAAGGTACTATGTTGGTAGTAAATGACAGTTTCTTTGACATTCAAGTCATCAGTTGTTTCTTCATTCATGTCTATATTTGTTTGTTCTTTCAAGTCTTCATTTATTTCCCCCTTACATGTTCTCAGTGTTTCTGCCAATTTCATCAACCAAATATCACAGTTCCAAATGTCAGATCTTTTACTTCAGATTACAACTTACGATTATCAGTACGTAGTCCTACGTTATGTTTATACCACTGATAAGACGCGATTCTAATTATACATATTTACTAAGATTGCATCTATCTGTTTTGGAAATACACAAAAATTTAACTTCCATATTTCAACGAATATGGAATAGATAAAGTTACCGTCTGCTTAATACAATATATGACACTGGTAATATACCTCATAAATTATGTAACTCTGTATTTATTGCAATCCCAAAGAAATCAGGAGCCTTGGAATGTGATCAACATCGAACAATTAGTATAATGAGCCACATCACGAAGATTTTGCTAAGAATTATCATGCAAAGAGTTAGGAGGAAAATACAACCTGAAATAGGAGAAGAACAATGTGGGTTTGTGGTAGGCAAGGGTACAGTAAATGCTGTGTATTTACTGAGAACCGTAATCGAACGTTCTATAGAAGTAAACAAAGATCTATACCTTTGCTTTATTGACTACACAAAAGCTTTCGATAAATTGAGACATGTCGACATGATAAGGATGCTTGAAGATCTACAAATTGATGGAAAAGACCTTAGAAGCAATAAGCTGCCATAAGAGTTGATAATGAAGTAGGCCAATATCAGCCTATTAAGAGAGGTGTGAGACAGGGATGTGTAATGTCTCCAGATCTGTTTTCCCTGTACAGTGAAAGTATTTTCAGAAATATTAAAGATATGGAAGGAATCAACATTGGGGGACGATGCATCAATAACATTAGACATGCAGACGAAACAGTCTTGATTGCAGACAATGAGCAGGATTTGCAACATTTAGTAGATGCGGTTGTTACACACAGTGAACAACGAGGGTTAGAATTAAATTGTAAAAAGACACAGATTATGGTCGTCACTAGGAAGAACGAAATACCACAATGTAATATACAAGTAAATGGGAATATTCTTCATCAAGTGAATAGGTACAATTATCTCGGAACAGTAATAACATCTGATGGGAGATGCCTTGAAGAGATTAGAACAAGAATCGCCATGGCAAAAGTAGCCTTTAGCAAGATGAAAAACATACTGACCAATAAAATGATGTCAATTGAAACGAGGAAAAGAGTGTTGAGGTGATACATAGAACCTGTACTTTTATATGGATGTGAAGCTTTGACAATGAGCAGTCAAACTGAAAAACATCTGATGGCTGTAGAAATGTGGTTTCTGAGGAAAATGCAAAGAATACCATGGACAGCCAGAAAGACCAATGAACAAGTCTTTCAAGAAACAAATGAAGATCGTAAACTGATTAGAGATATTAGACGCAGGCAGTCAAAATATTTTGGGCATGTTATGAGAAGAAGAGAACTTGGTGACAACTTGTAAGATCGAAGGGAACAGACCAAGAGGAAGACCTAGAAGCAAATACCTGGATGGCTTGGCTCGTGGCATGGTCGAGACAGAAACACTGAGCTGATCCACGACTCTGGTGATCGAGTGAGATGGCAGAACATGACCGTCCACGCTTACCAGCATGGCACGTGATGGATGGATTTCAACGACGAAAATCTCCCTTTCAGCGAGTTGTCGTGTTGAAATAAATGGATTCACCAGCTGCTTTCCACTTGTAAATTAACCTTTTTTACACGTGCCAAGTATATACTGAAGACATGTTATGGCTGGAAGAGTCGGGGTTGTAGGATTTACCTATAGGGGCACAACCACCGGGCATTTTAATTGTCATAAACACAAAACATTTGTAATAATGTGATAACACCCTGCCGCTGCCCCTTACCTTTGTAATTATTTTACCGCTTTTAAGTCAGCCAGACTAACATTTAAAATACAAGTGATGTGTGCGGGCTTGCATTTTGTAATCGCTTGATTTGAACTCCAACGAAGTGCACACACGGGCTACTGCTACTGGTAGTTGCAAATACCGGGGAGCGCACTAAACTGGTATTTGCACGCAGGTTAGCTTTCCCAGTGTTCGTCACCATCAAACAAAATCACTCCGACTTCTGAAGGACTTGTAATTTACGTCCCCAAGTCAAGGTTGAGAAGCTGTACTGACCAGCATGTGAAACGAACCCACTACCTATGTCACCAGAGACAGTTAAAGCGCAAACGGGTTAAACCCTTCAGCCACGTCGGCATACCTGCGTATGTGAAAGAGAAAGAGAAATAGAGTGAAGGAAGATGAATTAGAGAAGAGAGAGATGGGGGTAGGGATGTGAAGCTGTCTGCTGTGTTGTCAGCTACACTGTTAGAGGCCACAATAAATACTCTGGGATTTAGGCTGCAGTCTGTTATCAATGAACTATCTACAACCTGTAGAGGCAACATTTCCACCCTAGGCCTACTCCGAGTCGGTCCATGTGTGCTGTGCTGAATCACGATCTGGTTACATCTTTATTTGCTTCTGCCAGGATGTGAAGCTTCAATACCGGTCATGCTGACCCCGCTGGTTTCTAGACTTGGTGAGGGTAATGGGTAATCTGCCACACTGTCCACTGGGAGCTTGTGCTTTGGTACCGTGTCGGGGAAAGTTTCTACACATTGACCTTTCTCCGTAGATGTGGGCGTCTGTATGGGCATTAGATGGAAGTTCTGATGGAAGTTAGGATGGAAGTGAAGATGGACGTTAAGATGGAAGTGAAGATGGAAGTTAAGATGGACGTTAAGATGGAAGTGAAGATGGACGTTAAGATGGAAGTTAAGATGGAAGTTAAGATGGAAGTGAAGATGTGCGTTAAGATGGAAGTTAAGATGGAAGTTAAGATGGACGTTAAGATGGAAGTGAAGATGGACGTTAAGATGGAAGTGAAGATGGACGTTAAGATGGAAGTGAAGATGGATGTTAAGATGGAAGTTAAGATGGAAGTTAAGATGGAAGTGAAGATGGAAGTGAAGATGGACGTTAAGATGGAAGTGAAGATGGAAGTTAAGATGGACGTTAAGATGGAAGTGAAGATGGACGTTAAGATGGAAGTGAAGATGGAAGTTAAGATGGAAGTTAAGATGGAAGTGAAGATGGAAGTGAAGATGTGCGTTAAGATGAAAGTTAAGATGGAAGTTAAGATGGAAGTGAAGATGTGCGTTAAGATGTGCGTTAAGATGGAAGTTAAGATGGAAGTTAAGATGGAAGTGAAGATGGAAGTGAAGATGTGCGTTAAGATGGAAGTTAAGATGGAAGTTAAGATGGACGTTAAGATGGAAGTGAAGATGGACGTTAAGATAGAAGTGAAGATGGAAGTTAAGATGGAAGTGAAGATGTGCGTTAAGATGGAAGTTAAGATGGAAGTTAAGATGGAAGTGAAGATGGAAGTGAAGAATGTGCGTTAAGATGGAAGTTAAGATGGAAGTTAAGATGGAAGTTAAGATGGAAGTTAAGATGGAAGTGAAGATGTGCGTTAAGATGGAAGTTAAGATGGAAGTTAAGATGGAAGTGAAGATGGAAGTTAAGATGGAAGTTAAGATGGACGTTAAGATGGAAGTTAAGATGGAAGTTAAAATTGAAGTTCAGATGGAAGTTACGATGGCGCTGAAGATGGAAGTTAAGATGGAAGTTAAGATGGTAGTTAAGATGGAAGTTCAGATGGAAGTTACGATGGAAGTGAAGATGGACGTTAAGATGGAAGTGAAGATGTGCGTTAAGATGGAAGTTAAGATGGAAGTTAAGATGGAAGTTAAGATGGCGCTGAAGATGGAAGTTAAGATGGAAGTTAAGATGGAAGTTAAGATGGAAGTTAAGATGGAAGTTAAGATGGAAGTTAAGATGGCGCTGAAGATGGAAGTTAAGATGGACATTAAGATGGAAGTTAAGATGGCAGTGAAGATGGAAGTTAAGATGGAAGTTAAGATTACATTGAAGATGGAAGTTAAGATGGCAGTGAAGATGGAAGTTAATATGGCCGTGAAGATGGAAGTGAAGATGGAAGTGAAGATAGAAGTTAATATGGAAGTTACGATGGAAGTTAAGATGGAAGTTACGATGGAAGTTAAGATGGAAGTTAATATGGAAGTTAAAATGAAAGTTAAGATGGAAGTTAAGATTGAAGTTAAGAAGAACTTAATAAAGAAATTAAGATAGTAGTTAAGATGAAGTTAATATAGAACTTAAGATGAAAGTTAAGATGGAAGGTAACATGGACGTTAAGATGGGAGTTAAGATGCAAGTTAATATAGAAGTTAAGGTGGAAATTAAGATGGAAGTTAATATTGAAGTTAAGATGGAAGTTAAGATAAAAATTAAGATAGAAGTTAAGATGGAAGTTAATATTGATGTTAATAGGGAAGTTAAAATGGAAGTTAAGCTGGAAGTTAATATTGAAGCTAAGATGGCGATTAAGATGGAAGTTAAGATGGAGGTTAAGGCTTTGTCTTCCAAGAGATTCTCAACCAGAAAAGGAAAGCTATAAAATTTTATGACATACACAGCTTTCTGTTATATGGTGGTATCACCCGAACCACCTATACCCAGTCAGACAAAAGACGTAATATCCTCAACATACATGGTCTGCTCGTTGCCTGTGGCTTCGGTGTTAGTGAAACGAAGTTTGCAATGTCCTGACATACCCAGTCAGGGTTTGATATCAGTGTCGTGTCTTATTTTAAAGTGCCGTCCCTGCAGTGAGGGGAGTCAACACCAACATTATATTTTTTCCCCTTTTCAATATCCTGGAGAATCCACTAGCTTCCGTACAACACACTCCTACGGTTCATGGACACCTTTTCCTCTCTCTCTCCCCCCCCTCTCTCTCTCTCTCTCTCTCTCTCTCTCTCTCTCTCTCTCACTGTCGTACTATGCCCCCTCTCATACTTCCCCAACGCAACATATTCAACAATTCTTGCTCCTAAAAATTAATAAAGATTAATTTATTAAAAGAAAAGTGTAACGTATGTGAGACGTGTATGCGAAGAAAATGTGTGTTGTGTATTCTAATGTAAATGTATAGGTCAGACCACAAAGTTCATGATCAGAGTCCTCTCATCATGGCAAGGATCACACGACATCACAAGAATCAGCACAATGGACCTCACCAAATGCCGTGTCCTTCCCTCCAGACATGTCCTCCTCCAGGAGCTCTGATAACCATGAGATCTGATTTCCATTCAAATCTACAGTCCGGGAACGATACTATTTTTTGTTCCTAAAAAAAAAAACTGTTCCAAATAGTTTATAGAAACGGAGACCTCACAATTCCTGCGCAGTGAAAAAGTGGAACACTGTCCCATGAACATGACGTTTTTCCTTCTTGCGAAATGTTCTACAGTTTTCACTCTAAAAATAGTCATTGTATCTAGACTCAAATAGATTTCTTTATTTTCATGATATTGTCTTAATGTTATGATTTCCTTGATACGTGGAACAACCACTCTCTAATGTTTTGGTTTCATGTGATGTGAACATGAATCCCTATTGTTCTAGTAATCAGTGGACTGAACATCCATCACCACTGGCATATTTACGAATGGTATAAAAATCAAAACCCATTACTATGTTGCTATCCACAGTTAGTGTGAAATCTTCTTAGTAATGTTCTCAATATTTATTATGTGGGATACTTATACCATTCAGCTCCGCCGAGCAATGTGTATCAACGTCTTCTAGCATAGGCTCATTGAGAAAGTTGCTGGCCAATCTTCCCGCACCAAAAAATTATCCGGGATCTGATGTTTCAATGGTTCTGTGTTCTTTATCCCAACCAGAGGAAACCTGTAAAATATATAACACAACTGGTGATAGCCTCCCCGTCCCTGACCTTTATTTATTGATCGTGGGCCATCGGCCTTGCTCAGAAAACTACAGTGAACCTAACTCTGTCAGGGACAGATGAACTCATCACAGTGGTTTTCATCAGTCCAAGACAAGAAGAAGAAAAAAAACAACAAACAGAATGCGGAACCCCACCCATCAGGGAGCACCCACTGGAAGATCCCAATTATCCCCCATTACTCAATTCTCAACTAGTAGAGCTTATCAACACTTCACTACTCTATTTTCAACTAACAGAGCTAATCATCACTTCCCTACTCTAGCTAGTTTCAACCATGCTACTGCCTAAATTAATTAGTACTAATTATACAATATGAACTACCTTAGGCAACACCGCAGTTCTATCAAATCACATCTACATTTGCCATGACAGGCACGTGTAAAATTAAATCCACTTAATTCGCACACGGTAGACATTATTACAATCCATAACTGCAGTGCCACAGCACGTCCGCCTAAATCAACTGTCTAAGTTACACTGGGTCACCCAATCATGTTTTTTGGCAAACGTTTTTGATGTTTTGCAGGTGTCCCAATGTTCACAATAACAAGCCTACAACTTTCTGTCGTGTGGTGACAATCAAAGCTGCCATTTCGTTTGATGTCGGGAAATTCTCAATGACAGACGGGACTGTTTTATCTCCCGAGCCGGGCAATTCTGATTGGATCCGGCTTGTTTTTTCTGTATTTGTTTAAAAAAACAAACAATTGTGGCCTTGAAAACATGCCGTTAATCAGATTGCCTGTATTATCCTCAACTGGTTAATCCACGGTGATTTTCATGACATAGGCCCCCTCTTAAGAGAGTAGTCCATCTCACTCCTCCATCGTGAGTTTAATCCAGATGATTCATTCCTCTTCTTCAGGAGCCGGGTGTCTTGACAAGAAGTCCGCTCCAACATTTTCCTACCCAGGAATATACTCCACTGTTAAATTGTAGGGTTGAAGTAACAACGACCACCGCATCAAACGGGCGTTGAGCTTCTGAGAAGTAGCTAGGAACATCACGGGCTGATGATCCGACTGGACCCGAAACTTAACTCCATACAAATAGGGCTGGAATTTTTTGCACAGCCCATACGAGAGACAAGCACTCTCTCTCGACGGTTGAATAATTCATCTCAGCCTGGAGAAGTTTCTTACTTGCGTATACCACAGGTTTCAAAACCGAAGCATAGTCTTTTCTTTCCTGTAACAGGGCTGCCTCAATCCCAGTCCCAATCGCATCCATTGTCAACACAAATGTTTTCGAAAGGTCAGGGAGCTGTAATACAGGTTTGCTGACCAAGGCCTCCTTTAACTGACTATAGGTGGTCTCACATTCTTGGTGTCCAAATGATTTGGTCCGGGAATCCCTTTTTCAAGGTTTCGGTCAATGGAGCTCCCAGTTCAGTGAAATGTGGGATAAATTTGTGGTAGAACCCACACAACGAGAGAAAAGATCGCACATCCTTCTTCGTTTTTGGCCATGGTGCATATATGATTTTCTCCAGGTTCTTCTCTTCTGGAACAATGTGTCCTGGAGTGATGGTGTGACCTAGAAATTCCAGAGTCTGGTAACCAATCATGCACTTTGTTGGACGAGCGGTAAGCCCTGCTTCCTTGAGTCTATTAAACACTCTCTTCAAGGATTGCAAGTGGTCATTCAAACTGTCACTTGAAATCAGAATATCATCCATGAATGAGATGATGGCTGGATTCTGTAAAGGATCTAGTAAAGTCCTCATCATGCGTGTAAACACACTAGGTGCATTGCTGAGTCCAAAGGGCATGACCTTAAATTCGTAGTGTCCACTGGGTGTACTGAAAGCCAACAGTGGTCGAATCTCCGGTTTGACTGGTATCTGATAGTACCCCCGACTCAGATCCACCTTTGAAAAGTACCGAGCCTTATGGAGCTAGCGAATAACTGAGTTGGATTCGGCAAAGGTTCCACCTGAAATTGTGTATGACTGTTCAGAAGTCGGTAATCTATACACAACCGGTGTTCTCCACTTGGTTTGCGTAACAAAACTACCCCGCGTTGTATGGAGATGTGGATGGTGCAATCACGTCATCCTCCAACAGTTTCTGTATTTCCTCCTCCAGGGCCTTTTCTTTAGAGAATGGCACTGGGTAAACCATTTGGCGAACTGGTTCCAGAGTGGTCAAAGTCATCTCGAACTCCACCAAACTCGTTCGTCCTGGTTTATCAGTCAGTATCGTCTTATGAGACTTGAGAACCTGGGTTATTTTTCCCCTCTCCTGTGAGGTCAGATCAGGGTTCACTTGCACATCCCTATAGGTTTCCTGGTGTACCAAGGGATATTCCCTGCCCTCGTTGGTTCCCACTTCAGTCTCCATTGCAACTGCCATTGCCATGAGGTCAGCTGCTTTGTCTCCGGGTCTCTCCTCGTATTTCCGCAAGAGATTGATATGAAAAATCTTCGACTTTCCCCGGATCCGGATCTGATAGTTGGTTCTGGATATCACCCTTTCCACGGGAAATGGTCCTTGACAACCTATCTCAGGTTGTTGTTTCCCGTTGGGAGTAGCAACAAGACTTTGTCTCCCTCCTCCAGAGATCTGTCTTTTGACCTACGGTTTTAGTAAGCCGCATGTCTTTTTCTGGCCTTTTTCAAGTTTTGATTTGCCAGAGTCCATCCCTTGTGGAGTTTTTCTTTCAGTTCCTCTTGTATTTATAAGATGAGATCACTTCTTCTGACGTCCCCTCTTCAGTCCAACTCCTCAACATGGCTTCCAACGGTCCTTTTATTGGACGACCAAACAGCAACGTAGCACGTGGTAGTCCTGTTGAGCCATGAGGAACTTCCCGACAGGCAAAGAGTGCTGCTGGGATATATTCATCCCACCTATCAGGGTTTTCCTGTGCCAGTTTCGTGAGCATTGTCATCAACGTGCCGTTGAAACGCTCTACTTGTCCATTGGCTTGAGGATGGTAAGGGCTGGTATGTATGTGGTTAGAGTTGAACACCCTAAATACCTCCTCCATGAGTTTTCCACAAAACTGGGACCCATTGTCCGTCAGAATTTGATCAGGGAAGCCTAATCTGGTAAAGGCTTCCATCAGTGCGTCCGCCACTCGTTTCGAGTCAATCGTGGTCAACGGTATGGCTTCACCCCACATTGTACAGCAATCCACCATTGTGAGTATATACATGTTCCTCTTCCTAGTCCTGGGAAGTGGACCCACGATATCGATGGCTACCCTCTCGAAAGGAGAGTTCATGATGGGCATCTCACCCAAGACCACCGGTGCTGTCCAGTGTTTCGGTGCCACCCTCTGGCACTCAGGGCATGACTTCACATACCGACGCACATCATCTGTCATTCCCGGCCAATAGTAATGGCAGGAAATTCGCTGCATGATGGCGGCAATACCCATGTGTCCACTAAAGGAGATGGTATGCCCCATATGAAGAATCTGGGACCGGTGAGCTTTCGGGACGACCAACTGACCGTATAGGTTAGGTTATCTCCCCTTCCGGCTCTCCTGTAGAGTATCCTATTCTTCATGTAATACTGCCCGCGTCCTGGTGGATCAGCATTTCTATGCAGCTTTTTGTAGCAAGGACGTAAAGTATCATCCTCACTCTGGGCAGTTTGTAGCTCCCCCGACAGTGGGTTAGTCACAATTGCTTCTGCCTCTTCCGTTCTCGTCTGAGAGCGAGTCTGTATTGCTCCCATTTGGATTGGCTCCCTGGGCATTCTCAGAAACACATACCGGCAACCGAGGATGATGGGATAAATGGGATCGGTCAATACAGCAGCCTTGATTGTGCCGGTGACATATCTTGACCAAATCTCCACGTTAGCAATGGGCAACTTCATGGCCACAGCACTCCTCTGTGCAGGCTGTATCTCCAAGGTCTCACCTGTGAATTGTTCTGGATGTACCAGATCCGCAGAAATCACGGCCTCCCCGTCCAGTCCTGTGTCGTACAAATACTCCACTTGACAACCGTTAACCTCTACCAATTCCACTACAGGTGGTTTATCCTGGTCTGGAGTCTCTTCCTCGGCCTCGACCTGTTCAGTGGGCTCCACCTTAGGTTTCCCGGGGCACACGACGAATTTAGAGTCTCCTGACTTTCCCCTGCAGTCAATAGCATTGTTTGTGTTTGACTTGCATTGGTTGCACCATTTCCCTGTCCTAGATTTTCTAGTGCCGGACTTGAGTGATCTCTCCTGGTGGCGAGCTTCCTTGTTGACCTTGGCATTTTCAGTCACAACCTCCTTGGAAGTCACTTGATATGCTGCGAAGTGAGGGCTCTTAGCCTTCGATTTGCAGTCCCTCGTATTGTGAGAGGGTGACTTACAAATTGAACACCACTTCTCCGACCACGGTCGTTTTGGTGTAGAGCTTGAAGTGCTCTTGCTTCCCTCCTTCTTCTTCTCTGAACTATCCTCTGATGTTTGCACATAAGGTTCACCCTTATTGGTTCCTGAGTTTTTGGGTTTCTTATTTTCATGTTTCCCCTGACTTTTGGTGTTGGTTGAAAGGTTTTCCCCTGCCTCCCCATGTACCTCAACGAACCGTTCTGCTAATTTTGTCACGAGGTCAATACGTTCCGCTCCTTGTTCTCCCACGAACGTCCTGAGAGGTTTCGACATTTGCTTCTTCAGCTGGTCGACCACCATGAGCTCTTCCAGACTCTCATAGTCATATGCGAACCCAGCCAAATCCATCCACTTATGGAGATAGGATTTTAGACGCAAACTGTAGGCGGCAAACAACTCCCCCGGTTCTCGTTTCGCTGCTCGAAATTTTTTCCGGTAGGTATGTGACGTAACCTCGAAACGTTTCAGCAGAGCCGTCTTAAATTCGTCATAATTGTTCTCATGTCCTGGTGGCAGGCGAGAATAAACCTCGTAGCCGGTCCCGCGTAATCCCTGGGATAGCTTAAGACACCATTTGTCACTGTCCAGACCCATAGCAACAGACATGGCCTCAAAGCGTTGAAGGTACTGGTCAATCTTCTCTTTTCCTCCTTGTAGACCGCTAGAGGAAACTTCATAGCATGGTAACCATGTCCCCCTACTGGTGTTGATCCTGAGATGGAAGAACCTCCAACTGCTCCCTCAGTTTCCCCATTAG
This sequence comes from Cepaea nemoralis, assembly GCA_014155875.1. Lineage (NCBI taxonomy): Eukaryota > Metazoa > Mollusca > Gastropoda > Stylommatophora > Helicidae > Cepaea > Cepaea nemoralis. Next base: position 484,336 of record JACEFZ010005253.1, read on the forward strand.
ATTGACTCTTCAACTCGAGTTCCCTCATCCGGTACTCGTGCTCCCTTTTCTGAGCTTCTTGTTTAGCTTCCAGTTTCTTAGCTGATTGCTCAGCTTCAAATTTCTTAGATGCTTGAATAGAAAGAAGATCCCACTGTCAAAGGATTCCGCGTGCAAGAGATCCCGCTGTCCAAAGATCACGTTTACGAGCCCCCAATAATGTCGTGTCTTACTTTAAAGTGTCGTCCCTGGAGTGAGGGGAGTCAACACCCACATTATATTTTTGTCCCCTTTTCAATATCCTGGAGAGTCCACTAGCTTCCGTCCAACACACTCCTTCGGTTCATGGACACCTTTTCCTCTCTCTCTCTCTCTCTCTCTCTCTCTCTCTCTCTCTCTCTCTCTCTCTCTTTCTCTCTCTCTCTCTCTCTCTCTCTCTCTCTCTCTCTCTCTCTCTCTCACACACACTGTCGTACTATGCCCCCTCTCATACTTCCCCAACGCAACATATTCAACAACTCTTGCTTCTAAAAATTAATAAAGATTAATTTATTAAAAGAAAAGTGTAACGTATGTGAGACGTGTATGCGCAGAAAATGTGTGTTGTGTATTCTAATGTAAATGTATAGGTCAGAACACAAAGTTCATGATCAGAGTCCTCTCATCATGGCAAGGATCACACGACATCACAAAAATCAGCACAATGGACCTCACCAAATGCCGTGTCCTTCCCTCCAGACGTGTCCTCCTCCAGGAGCTCTGATAACCATGAGATCTGATTCCCATTCAAATCTACAGTCAGGGAACGATACTATTTTTTGTTCCTAAAAAAAAAAAAAACTGTTCCTAATAGTTTATAGAAACGGAAACCTCACAATTCCTGCGCAGTGAAAAAGTGGAACACTGTACCATGAACATGACGTTTTTCCTTCTTGCGAAATGTTCTACAGTTTTCACTCTAAAAACAGTCATTGTATCTAGACTCAAATAGATTTCTTTATTTTCTAGATATTGTCTTAATGTTATGATTTCCTTGATACGTGGAACAACCACTCTCTAATGTTTTGGTTTCATATAATGTGAACATGAATCCCTACTGTTCTAGTAATCAGTGGACTGAACATCCATCACCTTTGGTATATTCACGAATCGTATGAAAATCAAAACCCATTACTATGTTGCTATCCACAGGTAGTGTGAAATCTTCTTAGTAATGTTCTCAATATTTATCATGTGGGATACTTATACCATTCAGCTCCACCGAGCAATGTTTATCAACTTCTTCTAGCATAGGCTCATTGAGAAAGTTGCTGACAAATCTTCCTGCACCAAAAATTATCCGGGATCTGATTTTTCAATGGTTCTGTGTTCTTCATCCCAACCAGAGGGAACCTGTAAAATATATAACACAACTGGTGATAGCCTCCACGTCCCTGATCTTTATTAGATGATCGTGGGCCATCGGCCTTGCTCAGAAAACTACAGTGAACCTAACTCTGTCAGGGACATATGAACTCAACACAGTGGTTTTCATCAGGCTAAGACAAGAAGAAAAAAAACAACAACAAACAGAATTCGGCACACTGCCCACCAGGGAGCACACACTGGAAGATCCCAATTATCCCCCATTACTCAATTCTCAACTAGTAGAGCTTATCAACACTTCACTACTCTATTTTCAACTAACAGAGCTAATCATCACTTCCCTACTCTAGCTAGTTTCAACCATGCTACTGTCTAAATTAATTAGGACTAATTATACCATATGAACTACCTTAGGCAATACCGTAGTTCTATCAAATCACATCTACATTTGCCATGACAGGAACGTGTAAAATTAAATCCACTTAATTCGCACACGGTAGACATTATTACAATCCATAACTGCAGTGCCACAGCACGTCCGCCTAAATCAACTGTCTGAGTTACACTGGGTCACCCAATCATGTTTATTTGCAAACAGCCTTGAATTGTTCACTTGACGTTTTTGATGTCCTGCAGGTGTCCCAATGTTCACAATAACAAGCCTACAACTTTCTGTCGTGTGGTGACAATCAAAGCCGCCATTTCGTTTGATGTCGGGAAATTCTCAATGACAGACGGGACTGTTTTATCTCCCGAGCCGGGCAATTCTGCTTGGATCGGACTTGTTTTTTCTGTATTTGTTAAAAAAACAATTGTGGCCTTGAAAACATGCCGTTAATCAGATTGCCTGTATTATCCTCAACTGGTTAATCCACGGTGATTTTCATGACAATCAGCCATCAACGAATTTGGAAATAGATTGCTTTGCATACATTTTTGTGTTTTGTTTTTAACGTTCGTTCGCTTTGATATGTGCTACTACAACTTTAACTCGTTTGCTAGAGCACAGGCCCCCTAAAGAAATTTTTTTTTTTTTACGGCGAGCAGCATTGTGGTAAATACTCCCAAGGCGGCCAGGGGAAACGCTTTAAAGACACTCTGAAAATTTCACTGAAAGCTTTTGGAATTCATTTTGGTACCTGGGAGACTGCTGCTAAAGACCGTAATTGGTGGCGTACATCATTACATAAGGGTGCAGTCACTTGTGAAGAAACGAGGACTGCAAGAGCTGTGAAGAAAAGGCTGGACAGAAAAACCACTTCGAGCCAATATAGGCCTTATCAGCCATCTTAGAACTCACGGCGCCATACTTACTACCCCACTGGATGAAATGAATTGTCATCATCATTCTTGATGGACAAGCAACCCTACAACCAGAAGTTGCTGCTACCAGTGAGTGGTGGCCTCCATTGATTTTGTGTGAGGTTTAGTTTTTCCCTGTTACCAATGTCCCTTGTCCACTGAGGAACCCATCTTTGACTTCAGAGATACTTGTAATTTGGGCTGATTTCGATGATATGAGGCCTCGGCCGTTCAAAAAGCAATAGCAAATGCATTTATTAATTCGTTCAGTAGCATGTCCTTTGCAAAACCTCGCTAACATAACAACCTTCCGGAAAATTTCTCGGTCATGAGCAAGATGTCCCACATCCGATACACCCATCTATATATCATCTACCACATCCTGCACACATCTTTTCATTAGCCTTTTTCTTCCTATCTTCCCGGGCATATGCCCCTCCTTAGTATTCTCTCCAAACTGTCATGATATTTCAAGTGTCCAGAATATTTCAGTATTCTTTGTTTTATGGTCTTTAGTAGCCAAACAATGGCTATCAACAATGACGGATAGGCATAGGGTCATTGAGGCCAAATGGTACCTGAGAGTTGCCGCAGACAGGGATCACCTGCTGCATGCAGCAATGAATATGGTTAAGGGTCATAGACCAAGACGAGGCAGGTCCTGGATGGCACAGGCAAACTTTCTATAAGTCAGGTGTGTGATCTAGAGACCATCAATCGTGAAAAAGAGTGGGTTGAAGTTCCGGAAGACATGACGGACTGGCACAATGTAATAATAACACTGGGTCGTAAGTGCAGAGAATGGGCAGCGGGCCGCACTGAGTTTGAAGTGCAACAGCTGTTCCAGAACAACACACATCAAGGTGACATAGTCATCTACACCTATGGGTCAGTGGTGAGAAATAGACGTAGTGGCTGGGGCTTTATTGCAAAGGCTAATGGGTGAGTCTTGAAAACGGAGAGTCTGGCATATGAGACTGCGACCTCCAGCATGAGAATGGAGTGGAGGCAGTAAAAGCGGCATTCCGGTGGCCAGAGGAGACTACTGCAACACACGTTGTATTCATTACGGATTCAACGAGTATGCTTAGCAAGGTGGAGAAAGGAATGTTTCGTGTGGAATGGCTCTCGTCGCTTCAGAGATCGCAGATTGTGAGAATTGTATGGATATTTTACCCTGGCCATGCGGCTGTACGGGGAAATGAACAGGCTGATAGGCTAGCAGGGAAGGCACCTCTTGGTGTAATTTCCCTATGGACAAGGGGGAGATGGTCGTGCGCTTGTGGGACCAGGTGGAGAAGGCGGAGGAACAGATTGAGAACCCATATAGGGAAAGAATGAGATTGCGGGGATAGGCAGGGGTTCTGGAAGAATCTCAAAACAGAGAGGGAAGACCAGGCGAACTTTTAATCAGATAGAGGTGGGAACGATTAGTAGTATGACTCTTCGCTGGCTGTTGAATTAGGGGACGGACCACGTATGGGAATGTCCTGAGTCCAGTGATGTCGGTTCTTAACTCAACTCAACTAAACTAAACTAGTAGCTAAACTTCTTCAATAGTCAGATCTTGTCGTATGGATGCATTTGTTCTTTTGTGTATCTGAGATATTCATAGAACCCGTCTATAACATTTATTTTCAAAGGCATTTATCCACCGTCCAGCTTGTTTACTAAGTGTCCAGACCTCACAGGGGTGTGTTGCAATGGGAAAGATGCATACTCTTAAAAATCTAATTTCTGTAGTTCTATCTGTCCCATTCCACAATTTATTCAGTTATTTTAGTCTTCGAGAGCAATAGATATTCGTGTATTAATTTCTTTAATCGTGTCACCATTGTTGGTAATCAATGACCCAAGATATTCGAAATTTTCCACCACCTCGAAATGTTCCACATTAACATATATTTCTTTCTCCATAGTAGTTTTATCTGTTTATCTGTATGCATTATCTTTTGTTTCTGTTATGTTAAGACATATGTTATGATGTTCATTATTCTATTGTATTGAGGTTATTAGTTTTCAATACCATTCTGTGATGTAGGTAGTAATACTGTAACATCAGCATATACAATCTCTGATATTTTATGACCACTGATATTTAGGGCATCATATTGCTCTTTGGTTATATCATCTGTGACATGAGCATCATATTTTCCACGTACGATTGAAACAAATAGCAGGACAGCACACAGCCCTGACGGACTTCTTGCTTGATGTCAAACCAATCTGATGCCTTGCCATCTAGTCTAACCAATACTTGTTGGTCTAGATACAGCATTTGTATGAGTTATACTACATGTGATGGAAAGCTTTTTTTCAATATGATTTTCCAAAGTTTCTGATGTTGTACGCAGTGAAATGCTTTTAAGTAATCCACAAAACATGAGAATAGGTTTACAATAAATTCTCCACGCCTCTCTATTATTAAACGCATGTTGAGTATGTGATCTCTGGTTTCTCTTCCTTGTCTAAATCCAGCTTAACCCACGTTAATCGCTTCTTCCATTTCTTTACGAAGTCTCCCCATTATGATTCTTAGAATAATTTTACTTGCATGATTGATCATGGCAACAGCTCTATAGTTGGTGCATAATTTCAGGTTGCCCTTTTTTGGTATTGGAATGAAGATAGGTTTCTTCCAATCTCTTGGCCATATACCATATTTCCATATCTTTTTACATAATGTGTGATAGATTTATATGCTTTCTTCTCCTCCCGCTTTGATTAGCTCAGTATCTCATCAAATCCTGGTGATTTATCACTCTTCAGACTCTTCTTTATTGCCCACACAATTTCACCTAAGGAGGTTTTAGGTTCTGTCTCTGCTGTCATTAGTTCGTGAATCTCATTCACATCCTTACAGTCATTTGTATCATACATTCTTCTGCAGTATTACTGCCATCTTTCTAGAATATGTCCAGATTCTGTTAAGGTATTTCCCAACTTGTCACAGATAACATTTAATTGAGGTTGAACCTTTCTTGTCAATAACTTCATTTCTTTGGACATTTCGTGATCTCTCCCATTCCTATAAAATTGCTCTATTTTAGTACAAGATAATTCAACTTCAAGTTGCATAAATACACAAATAACTTCCTGGAAGCCAATATAATAACTGACACGCAATTGATGGTATCTGGTAACCAGGATACATAGACACCCGTTTTACTACATTCCTATGAAACTTGCATTCAGTACTGGTTAGTATTAATAACATTCTTTAGTCATCGTTTTATGGACTAGTTGGTGACACGATGTCGGATGTTTTCAGCAGCGTAGCTTGGCGTTCCTATGGGTGGGCTCTGTTGTTCCGTTTCAATTTGCCAGCTACTCATAAAGAATCTTACATCTCTCTGGCTTTAAAGCGTGCACATGATCGTTTGACCACTAAATGGGTATGAGTGCTACAGTGTTAATTACTCTATATTTTCTAAGAGAAGCCGAGGATAAAACGAGGACATTGTAAAACATTAGTTGCATGTCCGTTACAGGACTTTGCAGTCAACCATGTCATTTACTAAATTACAAATCCTGAAGTATTGGAAAGATCAGGTTGTGTGACGGTTTGCGCCATGCTCAGTTTTCGTAGACTTAGATTAATAGGACACGATAGGATGATGGATGATAGTAGAATACCAAAGAACATAATTTTTGGTGAATTGCAGATGGGTAAGAGATCTCGGGGTCGGCCTCTACTACGATACAAAGATGTGTGTAGGCGGGATATGATTGATACAGGCATTGATAATGCACGATTCGAGCAAGTCGCAGCCGAAATTGTTCCATGGAGGGCAAATATTAGAAGTGGAATAAATACAAAGGAGAAAATTATTGCAGATAGGTCATACACTGAGCGGGTGAGACATAAGATGGTACATGTTGGTGGAAATGACAATGTGCTCACATGCATTTTGTATGAATATTTACGGCACAATGTGGTCTGACCAGTAACACACGCTTTCACCAGGGTTTGTGGTAATTATGCCTTTTTGAAGCACAATGTAACAAACTATCGGTTGTCAAAACGGCAAGATGCATATATATATATATATATATATATATATATATATATATATATATATATATATATATATATATATATATATATATATATGTGTGTGTGTGTGTGTGTGTGTATGTGTGTGTGTGTGTGTGTGTGTGTGTGTGTGATTTACTAGCTGATATTTATTTACTTGGTAATTTTACGTTCCGTAGTTTGCCATTGCTGTCTCAACGACCATCACCTCATACCATCGATATCAGTGTATATTACAATTATTTCTGAAGTAGGAGAAGGGTTCACCAGATGGTAAAATATATTTGTAACAGGGAAAGCTAAACCACATACAAAATCAATGGACTGCACCACTCACTAGTAGCAGCAATGTCTGGTTGCAGTAGCACACGTATTGATTACGTTACAGATCAAAGCGAGCAAATGTTAAACCAAAACACACAAATATATGCAAAGCGATCTTTTTCCAAAATAGCTGACTGCTGATTTCGAACCATATCTCGATATTCGGGAAATTGTGAAACTTCGTTTCACTAACGCCGAAGCCACAGACACCGACCAGACATTGGTAGTGGAAGATATTTTTTCTTTTCTTTCGTTGGGCATTGGCGGTTCTGTGATAGCACCATATTATAATGACTAAAGCTGTGTATGACATACACTTTCATATGTATGCTTGGTTTGTTGAGAATCTCGTGGAATACTAAGCCTTAACTTCCATCTTAACTTCCATCTTAACTTCCATCGTAACTTCCATCTTAGCTTCCATCTCATGTCCAAACACAGGCCCACCTGAGAGAGGTCAATGTGTAGGAACTTTCCCCAACCCGGTACAAAAGCACCAGCTCCCCGTGGACAGTGTTACAGTGTTCCCATTCCCGTCATCGGGCTCAAAACCCAGCGGGGTGTGCACGACCGGGAGGGCATATTGGTACGTATCCAGGTCGTGATTCAGCACAGCACGCATTGCCTGACTGGGAAGATTAGGCCTAAGTGGAAATGTTGCCTCCGTAGGTTTCAGATATGTCATTTTCAACATATTCTAGCCTAAATCAATCAATCATGTGCCATGCCGGAAAGCGTGGGCGGTCATGACTCGCCTTTCACTCGATCACCAGATTCTTGGATCAGCTCAGTGTTTCTGTCTCAACTATACCATGTGGCCAAGCTATCCAGGTATTTACGTCTCGGTCTTCCCCTTGGTCTGTTCCCTTCGATCTTGCCAGTTTTCCCCAAGTTCTCTAATTCATTTCTTCTCATAACATGTCCAAAGAATTTGCACTCTAATCAATTTACGATTTTCATTTGTCTCCTGTAGTACTTGGTCATTGGTTTTTCTGTCTGTCTATGGCATTCTTTGCATTTTCATCAGAAACCACATTTCTGCAGCCATCAAATGTTTTTCAGCTTGACTGCTCATTGTCCAAGTTTCATATCCATACAAAAGAACAGGCTCTATGTATCCCCTCAACACTCTTTTTCTCGTTTCAACTGGCATCTTTTTATTGGTCAGTATATTTTTCATCTTGCTAAAGGCTACTTTCGCCATGGCGATTCTTGTTCTAATCTCTTCAAGGCATCTCCCATCAGATGTTATGACTGTTCCGAGATAATTGTATCGATTCACTTGTTGAAGAATATTTCCATTTACTTGTATATTAAATTGTGGTATTTCGTTCTTCCGAGTGACGACCATAATCTGTGTCTTTTTACTCCCGTTGTTCACTGTGTGAAACAACCGCATCTACTAATTGCCTAAATCCCAGAGTAAACATAACATGGTATATGGTTGCTCCTAAATGGCACTTATTGTGTTATCTAACAGTGTAGCTGACAACACAGCTGACAGATGAATTCCACTTCCTCCCCCTACCTCATCTCTCTTCTTTAACTTTCCTTCCTTCCTTCACTCTCTCTTTCTCTCTCTCCCCCCCCCCCCCCCCCTCTCTCTCTCTCTCTCTCTCTCTCTCTCTCTCTCTCTCTCTCTCTCTTTCAGATACGCAGGTAAGCCGATGTGGCTGAAGGGTTTAACACGCTCGTGATTTAACTGCCTCCGATGATAGAGATAGTGGTTTCGTTCCCCACACCGGTCAGTAGGACTTCTCGTTCTTGACTTGGGGACTTAAATTACAAGTACCCCAGAAGTCGGAGTAAGTTCGTCTGATGGCAAAGGACACTGGGAAAGCTAACCCGCGTGCAAATAAAAGGCCAGTTCGCTCCCTAGTACTAACAACTTGTGGCAATAGAACATGTCTAGACCACGTTCGAGTTCAAAGCGCGTGATTTAAAAAACAAAAATGCAAGCATCACTTATATTTCACAAATACGCCTGGCTGACTAAACAGCGGGAAAATAATTGTAAGGGTAAGAGGCAGCGGCAGGATGTTATCACGATATTGCATTTGTTTCTGTGTTTATGACAGGATTAAAATGTCCCGGTGGCTGTGGCCCCTCTTGTTACATCCTAGAGCCCCGAATCTGCCTGCCCTAACATATCTTTAGCATGTATTTTGCACATTGAAGAAACACAAGTTTATTTACATTCAGATAATAGCTTTACAAGTTGGAGTATTAAAGGTGATAAGCCTACTGAGCAATCAATCCATCGCAGGGAATTTCCTACCCCAGTACTGAGAAATACAAGCTACATCCTCAGTTATAAATACCGCATTCGTCGTGATATATCCGACTAGTTCAAACTGAGAGCTTGTTGAAAGATAGATTTTCGTCAACAAAATATGTAAGTTAAATTTAAGTGTACTACTAAAAAAGATAATTGTAATTTTATTCAATATTTGTAACTATAATCACGTCTTATCGGTGGTATAAACATAATATATAGCGATATATTGACAATGGTAAGTTGTAATCTGAAGTAAACAATTGTTCACCTTTATATAAGGCTACTTGAACTGTGATATCTGATTGATGAAATAGAAAGGTACACTGAAAAGTATAAGAAGAAAAAAAAAACTGAAGACTTGGAGGAACAAACAAATGAGGACTTGAATGAAGAAACAACTGAAAAGTAGAAAGAAGAAATAACTAACAACTTGAAGTAGAAAACAATTGACAACTTCAAGCAGGAAACAAGTGACCACTTGAAGAAAGTAGATAAATGTTTTGCATATCCTTTACAGGAAATCGCTGCCAACTCAGCACCTTTCAGCTGATTGTTGATTCCTTGGCAATATTACGTTCAGTAGTTTGCCATTGCTTTCTGAGCGACCGGCTCCATACTCTCATAAGTCACTGGCGCGACTCGAACCGCTTCCAATTCTCGTGCGCCACGAGAGTATTCGGGGTTACGGAGAAAGCTGCTAACTCCTCGGCCAGGGAGGACGGCCTTGAAGAAAGAAACAACTGAAAATTTGACATACAGTAATTAAAAAGTGGGAACAAGAAACATCTGAAAACTAACCAACTTGTGTGTATTGTTGAAGATTTAATTACTACAATTATTTGATATATGTGTTGTTACTTCAATTGCCTGACTCTCCCTCGCTCTCAAGTAGTCCGGCAATTAATGCCTCTAGTCTTCCCATGCTAGTCATGTGCTTTTAGTTTCCCAAAATTTAACATTTCTAAATAGTTACATTCCAACTATCGTTGTTGGTTTTTAAAATCCCCTGGATGCTTCACATCGTGTCATCTTCGTATTCGTGACATTATAATAATTAATTCATTTATCAAACTGTCCGGGCAATTCATTACTTTATTGTTGTCTTTCATGTCAGCTTTAATACTCACATGACTAGACATTGTTTTCTTGTTTTTTTCTGTCGCCCTCTTTCATGTCACAGTAATAGTCACACGACTATACAGTGCATGTGTTTCCCCCATGCCATGCTGTGAGAATATATCCGCCATAGCGCAGTGAGCTAGCGCATGTGCCCGGTGGTCGTGTGGCAGAAATCATTTTTTGAATCAATAATATATTTTTCATTGACCTGAGCTACCAATTCGAGCTTAAAATGAGTACCATAAATTTCATGAGAAGTAAAGACGATGACATGATACTATAGGTACAATTATCTCGGAACAGTAATAACATCTGATGGGAGATGCCTTGAAGAGATTAGAACAAGAATCGTCATGGCGAAAGTAGCCTTTAACAAGATATAAAACATACTGACCAATAAAAAGAGGGCAATTAAAACGAGAAAAAGAGTGTCGAGGTGCTACATAGAACCTGTACTTTTATATGGATGTGAAGCTTGGACAATGAGCAACGCAAGCTGAAAAACATCTGATGGCTGTAGAAATGTGGTTTCTGAGGAAAATGCAAAGAATACCATGGACAGCCAGAAAGACCAATGAACAAGTCCTTCAAGAAACAAATGAAGATCGTAAACTGATTAGAGACATTAGACGTAGACAATCAAAATTTTTTGGGCATGTTATGAGAAGAAATGAATTGGAGAACTTGGTGACAACTGATAAGATCGAAGGGAACAGACCAAAGGGAAGACCTAGAAGCAAATACCTGGATGGCTTGGCCTCGTGGCATAGTCAAGACGGAAACACGGAGCTGATCCACGACTCTGGTGATCGAGTAAGATGGCAAAACATGACCACCCACGATTACCAGCATGGCATATGATGGATGGAAAGGCGATGGCATGATACTAATTTCACAACCCATCGAGTGCCGATTGGTCTATATAATAAGTGAACACCACTATACGCCCTATATGTCTCATGACGTTAAAGGGTCTTTGTTCCGTGAACGTTAAAATAGTAATTGATGGGGGAATAATATGTTCAGAAAATTATATTGTGTATGGGTCAGCCAATTAACGCTACAATGAATTGCTTGTGTTAGGTGGAGGTCTAGCTCCCCCAAGAAGGGTCACGTAAAACCATAGAAGCATGTATATTTTGAGCTAAAGACAACACATAGATATTGGATAGGGTCTCAAATTCGCGACGGAAAACATTGGATCTCTTTATAGTGACAATGGCTTTATGGTTATTTTTCTTCTTTCTAATTCATTCTGAATGTTCGTTTTCTCAACACCAGGAATGCTATCATCTCAGGCAGGCATCCTTGCATCCAGGCTGGGAATGTTTTCATTGTTAATGGGTTAGGCTATTTGTATGTTGCGTGTACTATCATCTGATGTGTACAGGGAAATGGGAAATAATAATCAGATCCATATAAGGCGTACAAGGAATATTAGTTGGTTAGCATAATGTAAAAGGTTTGAGAAATGCTGGTGACGCGGATTGATTGCTAAAAATAAAACGCGGATACAATAAATGATAGATACGTATAATCACAACAGAAAGTCAAGACATAGGTCAGAGACTGATCAACAGAAACACGGAAGTGATGATAACTGCAAATAAAACCTGTTTTCTAAAATGCAACTTGTGAGTTAAAGGTGCTAGTCTGAAACAAGCCGAGATATTTCAGTGGTTGGGCACTTTGATAACAGCAAATGGATGATGTATTCAAGAAGGTAAATGTAGGGTAACCCAAGGAAACGCAGAATTTCACAAGATAACGACTTTTCCGCGCAAAATGTCTTTGTTAATCGAACCGAGAAAACAGATCTTTCTCGATCCAACTCTGATGTACTGAAGTGGATCGTGGACAACTATCAGACTAGTGAGGAATTATGTGGCAGTCGCATAATTGTAGTTTTTATTTAGAAGAATGACGAGAACACGACAAACATAGAAATAAACATAATGAAGGTTTATAAAAAGACGTTAACCACAATGAGAACTGGTTACTTGCGTCCGAAGACGCCTTGAGAACTTCATGAGAAACGGCAAGATGGAATGAGTCGTAACAATGGAAATGTTGGGAGAGGGGAGGGACAAAGTGATACTAAGAGACAGACGATACTTGGCAGGTTGACATCATGTTATGGACTAACATATGTATAAACAAATCATTGACAGTACACGAGACAGTGTTGGGTCTGATATGGTAACATACTCACATGGCAAGGACTATAAGAAGAAAAAATAAACATTGCTTAGTGTAGAAACAGTTAAAACTAAACATACATATCTAGAAATTGACAGTCAGTATTGATTACGATGTCCTGACATACCAAATTTAGAACTATCTTGAGCTATAAGGCTTAGGGATTTAACAGAAGGAGGTAACAGTAACAATCGTTTATGCTAGTATAACGGCTAATAGAACAGAAGAAAGTAAGAAAAACAATTATGCATGGAATAACAAACAACTTCAAGTCGTGTTACTTGGTATATAAAGAATGAAATCAAATTAACGTTTTACTGACATTCTGTTTCTGGTTTTCTTTTTTAACTAGTTACAGAACAGTCCGAGTCATTGTGAATGATGAAGCAAACAAAAATAGGAAAGCTGCTAGTCGCTGTACTGTGCTGTGTTGTTGTAGCCGGTATGAACGTTCCAATTGATTCAACCGCTGAAACCGGAGCGTCAACACAAAACCGCATCATCAGCGGGCAACAACGGCGAGGAATTAGAGCCACTTCTACAAACGGGAGCCCAATAGCTTGTGCTGATGGCTTGGGTTTCGTTAACATAACACTCTTATGTAATGGGAGAATTGATTGTATGGATAGTTCAGATGAAAATACAGAACTGTGCCTTGATGTTTCCTGCAATAATACATTTCCCTGTCTTAATGGAAAATGTATAAGGTTAGATTCTCGCTGCAACGGTTTGGACGACTGCGGAGACAACTCTGATGAAGACCTATCAATTTGTCAACAGCCACCTTCCTCACAACTTGTAACATGTGCGAATGGTCAAGTATTGAAGGGTGTGCATATTTTATGTAATGGCGTTTATAACTGCATGGACAGATCTGACGAAAGCCATTCTACATGCACAGTAAACACACCAAGACCAACATGTCAACAGCACACCTGCCCTTCTGGTAATTGCATCCACTTCACTGACATCTGCGACGGTTACAACGACTGCGGAGACCGTTCTGATGAACTGTCATGTTCATCGACAACAACCACACAAATATGTTGGGAACACACTTGTCCATCTGGTAAATGTATCCTGGACAGCGAAGTCTGCGATGGATTTTATGACTGCGAGGATTATTCAGATGAATCCGACTGTAGCACGACATACACATACAGTTATACCACAGTTGCGACTGGTGTTTCTGTACCAGGGGTTGTCGTGATATTTGCTGGTTTTGGTTGCTGGTGTGGTTGTAGACGAAGGAGAATACGAGCGACAACTACAACTACAACCACAACGATTGCAGCGGTAGCAGTCATCACAACCACGCCTGAAACAAGCGACTTACCCCCTTCTTACTCTGAGGTTGAAGAGGCGTCTGCGCCAGGTCAGGGAATTGAGAATCCGTCATTTGCTGATTCTGCCTCAGTGTCCAAGTAGCTTCAACATGGGAGTTGTAGACTTGTGGGTCACACGTATACACACATACACACACACACACACACACACACACACACACACACACACACACACACACACACACTTACATATACACACATACGCATACAAACACACACACACAAGTATATACACACAAACTACACATAATTGTTTTACAATGAAACCAATTTAAAGTATAACGGGTTTATGACATTACCATTATTTGATATATCACACACACATATACACACAGGCACGCGCGCGCGCAAGCACACACACACACACACACACACATGTGAAGGACATCCAACCAACTTGTAATAATTTATCTGCACAAATCCCAAGAATGTGACCAAGACACTAGAGGACGCGGTTGCCATTGGAGATTTCTGAACTGAACTCACATATCTATCTCTAATTGACAAGTATAACTTCGAGTAAGGTTTCAAATGACCCACTAAAATCCATTAATTTTTTGCAGCTTTGATACTGAAGTGATGTTCTTGCGGAATGTTAAAAATCATCGTACAATAAATCTAATTGTAGGCCACCTATAAAGACTCTTACCGAGAATTATTTTGAAAAGGGTAAACAAATATATGAAACAAGAATTTAGCGCTGAATTGTGTGGGTTAGGGGAGAGCAATGGAACCAACAAGAGTATCAACAACATAAGTACATTATCGCCTCTTGACCTGTTGACTGAGGTCAAAGTGTAGTTCGGCTATACTAGACCTGGTCATATAGACCGCAGAGGTCTTCAGCCGCTAGAAGAAGGCTATATGACTCACCAAATGTATTACAGGGACCAGAGACCTCACATGGCGGCTCTTGCGCTTGATGGAGGTGGGGATTGTTTGCGGGGTCCTTCAAATAAAATAACAGTAATAGATGTTTCGTACTTATGCTTCACACGCAACACGACATGAAATATGTGCAAAATAATCAAAATGCTATTAAGTTCGAATATCGATTACAAAAATATGAGAATAACAAAGAGCTATTATTCGTAGCAGACAGCATCTGTAAGGATTGACGATAGTCATTTAATTATATTTCATTATGTAAAGAAAGGTGTAAGGCATGGCTGTGTACGGTCTTCTAATTTGTTTTCCTAGTGAAGAATGTTCATATTGTGTTCTGTGTACAATATGTCAGAGGAAGCAGTTGACAGAAAAAATATAATTGCATTTGATGAAAGAAATATAAAGATTTTACTGTATGTTATTAGCGATACTTTACCTACAACGTAATTGATAATGTGGTGATAGCAAGTATAAACAGTGGTCCGAGCTTCAATGAAAATAAGACATAAGGATCTGAAGACGTAACGAACACATCTGGTCCAAATGAACAAATGAAGCCAATGGCGTCAACGTGCAGCTTTAAAGAAATGAACTGAGCTGATTGTGTTATGACCATGATCGTTCGAAACTTCGACACCTGGACTCATCGCCTTGTTGAACGAGGAAAGTTGGACCACCTGTTTTTTCGTACATTAAGTTTAAGTATGAGAGCGACAGAACATTGTAATTAATAATTTAAACGTTTCGATGTAGACCAGAACAGAAGGCCCAGGAAAAGATTCCTAAAACAGTTTTTGACATCTGGTACGATTAATGGAACAATTGCAGAAAGGGCATCACAAGAAGATTCTGGACTGTCCTGCATCACACCATAGAAGATATTAGAGCCTGAACTGATACACATTTGTCAAGGAGCGATCAATTCTGCCCGACCCAGACGTGACCCACTGTTAAAGTTGAGATGATTGGGCGCTAGTTCGCCAGACTCATATGAATTGGTCAATTCCAGTGACGAGTGGTGTTCTCATGTCTAGACGTGTTCTCGGTGTTAGGTTGCTCCGAAACATTCTCTTCTGTCTTCTGTTCTAATAACAGAGATGTGTGCATATATGATATACCACAGGAAGCTCAAATGCTGATCAACAGGAAACACGAACAAATCACAGTTTTATTGACAGAAGGCTGAAGACGCTCGTTGGAAAATACTGGTACGACAGATAGGGCAAGCTGACACGACAGGCAGCACAAGCTGACATGGCAGACATCACAAGCTGACATGGAAGACAGCACAAGCTGACATGGAAGACACCACAAACTGACATGGAAGACAGCACAAAGCGATATGGAAGACAGCAAAGGCTGACATGGAATACAGCACAAAGTGACACGACAGGCAGCACAAACTGACATGGAAGACAGCACAAACTGACATGGCAGACAGCACAAAGTGACACGGCAGATAAAGAAAACTATCATGGAAGACAGCACAAACTAACATGGCAGTCAACAAAACTTACATGAAAACAACACAAGCTGGCCCTTCCAGACAATTACAGACATACTGCATGGAATAATCACCATCACCGTTATCAAGCGCCTTGCCATCTGGCGTAGACGAACATGTCTCTCCAAATATTTCGGTCTTCGGTGTTGTGGATCAACTCTGTTGATTATATACCTCCACGACACCGTCTCAGTCCATCCAGCATCATTTCTATTGGTTTGCACTGCATCTCTTCCCTTGATCTTTCCAGTCATTGCGATCTTTGTCCAGCGCCTCTCTTCTCATCTAGGGAGTCTCTGTGGTGAAGTGGTCAAGCCGTTTGACTCGTGCGCCGAAGGTTGTGGGTTCGATTCCGGGCCGCGTCCTTCGGTTTACGAGTTAAATGTTTCGGAGATTCCTGTGGGTCGTCGCTAAAAGCTACGGAGTTCGTGCTTTGTGCAACGCTTTCCGTGCTGAGGAAAGAGACCGAGCCATGTGGGATAAAACCCGGTGCAATGACTGTCGACTTTTCAGCGACTTTTTTTTCTTCTCATCACATGACCAAAGAAAGCTGTTTGTCTCATTCTTATGGTTGAATATAATGTTCTAGTTTCCTTAACCTCTTTTAGGCAGTCGTTAATTACTCTTGCAGTCGAAGTAATTCGCATCATTCGTCTCAGGAACCACATCTCTATTGCTTCCAAGTTCTTCTTGTTAGTAGACGTTATTCTCTGTTCTACTGGTAGTAGACCTCTTCTCTGCTCTCGTATGCTCTGGCTTATATATCGTTCACGAGATGAGTTCACGTGCCTCGCGAAAAGCATTATCTTCAGGGGAGACAAGCTTTCCATTTCTCTCTCTTTCTCTCTCTCTCTCTCTCTCTCTCTCTCTCTCTCTCTCTCTCTCTCTCTCTCTCTCTCTCTCTCTCTCTCTCTCTCTCTCTCTCTCTCTCTCATCACGAGATACACAAGGAGCGATTTGAAAAATCATCCATATAAACAATTCGTGACAACGCTCTAGAGAAACTAAGTGGTTAAAATGTATAATCGTCCACGATAATAGATACTACGCTTGATGATGATGGTAGTGACATTAATTTCTGCATATATGCTCAGAAACATAGGACAATTAATCGACTTTAAGTAGTATATATAATAAATGAACCAACTGGATTTGTAGCCAGTATTATTAAAACTGAATAAAAGAAAACCAAAAACATTATTGTTGATTTTGTTACTGTATTTGTTCGTATTCTCCGTTACCACTACAGTTTGCTCCTCTTTTATTCTTGATTGATAACCATTGCTAGTTGAAGACACAATAAAAGATGGCACCATATAGTAAAGAATACCTGAAGTTGGATGTAACTGTGGTCCCAGCAAGAAAGGACATATGAGGGAACGAATCCGATGTGTTTTCACTCTATGTGTATTTAGGCTTACAAAATGTGATGACCCTATCAGAGACTCATAGTAGGTTTCTATTTTGGAAAATGTTTATTTGTTTCATGGAAGTTCACCAATACATGGAAGTGAAGAATTAAAGCAGCCAAGTGCAGGACGTGGCGATTCCTTGGGTGAGCCCAGTACCAGAGCGTTATGTGTCAGCTCTGCAACTATTGAAGCCTCCTTGGATGGCGGGTAGTGCCCATGGATTGCCCCTGCCTTCGCTTGAAGACTGACCGTGATGTCTACGGCCGTTCTAACTTGACCAGCTTGGATGTGGACGGCACAACATCAGTGAGCAACACCCAGGAAGGCTAACCTTCTAACCAGGAAAGTTAACTCCAGGAAGGCAGAAGCAGGATGTGCCGGCCTTAGGGTGCAAATAAATTTGGCATAACGCGTTACGTCTGAAAAAACATCCCGGATGAACGCAGGAGATAGAAGAAAAATAAGAAGGAAATTCACCAGCACTGGACACTTCACTCATACATTATCCCTGTTTTCCCAATGATTTACGGAAGCGGTGGTTTTTAGTATTCTGCCAGCCACGCCCAACATGCTTTTATCCGTGTTATAAAGCACGGTTGTGGATTGAACCAATCTTCTAAACATAATGAACAGCATAATTTAGTTGAAATGCACAGCATACAAAACAGTGTTCTGATTCTTAACACTTGAACATTTCCTATGGAGTTTTCACAGTGACGGGTTTACTCTGTGTGTGTGTGTGTGTGTGTGTGTGTGTGTGTGTGTGTGTGTGTGTGTGTGTGTGTGTGTGTGTGTGTGTGTGTGCATGTGTGTGCGTATGTGTGTGTTCTCTTCTCTAGAGGTTTCGCTTACATCGATACACATTAAAGCGCGGTAGACGAGCATGTATGGCTTCCTCGGTGTTGAAATAAACACCTTCTTGTCTCTTTAAAGCCCACAATAAAAGGTATTCCTGTGGCAGACACAGCCGTAGGGAAGAAGTGTTAAACATCCATACATTCTAGACAACCACAGAATTAGATTTAGGTTGGCCAGTTCACGCTCTTTTTCACTCCTCCTCCTCCTCCTCCTCCTCCTCCTCCTCCTCCTCCTCATCATCATCATCATCATCATCACATATCAGTTCTATTGCAGAACATTGCCCTCACAACCCACCGGAAAGACTCACAATCGTTTGCTAGTTAGCCTGCATTATACATTGTCATTCCAAGGTGTGTTTACAGTCATGTGTCTACTTTCATGTTTGGCGAGTACCCATGTTTTTCTGTGTCATGATATCATGTCTAGCATCTTCTCTCCTGGTATCCTAATGCCTCTCTTCTCTCCGATCTTTCCAGTTGTCACGGCGTACTCCCGCTTTCCCCTCTCATGACGTACCCAAAGAATGAGGACTGTACTCTTCTGATTCAAGTAATCAGTTCTATTTGAGAATAATCTTAATTCCAACATTGTCATTGCAAATTGTATCTGTCCACTGTGTTCTCATAATTCTCTTATCAAACCGCATCTCTATGGGATAATGAACATCTATCATTGTTCTCTTCATTATTTATTTACTCCTCGGCCTTCGGTTGATCACTGTTAGTCACTTTATCATAACATATGCATTTGGCACAATATTCAGCATAATAAAAAAGAATGCACGTACACTTTTGGAGATGGAAGTTCAGAATGGTCTTAACTATATGAAGTCTGGCAAGATCCCTGGTCCAGAAAACATCATAATGAAATTATCAGTCTTCGAAAACTGTGGAATTGACCAGATCACCAGGCTGATGGACACAGTATACGGTACAGAAGACATACCTTCTAACTTATGTAAATCTATATTTATTGCTATGCCGAAGATATAATAAGTTACCTAAGAATGTGATCAACATCTAAAAGTTAGCATAATGATTCGCATCACACAGATTTTGTTAACATTTCTTATGCACGGGGTTAGGAAGAAAACAAGATAAAATCAAAGGGGCTTTTTAGAAGGCAAGGGTACAGCACATGCTGTGTACTTACTAAAAACATTAATAGAGTGTTGAAAGTAGTAAACACAGACCAACATCTTTACGTCATTAACTATAAACATGTTTTCTATAAAGTAAAACACGATGAAATAATAACAATTCTCTACATTTCAAAATGTACAGAACAGTTCTTAGACTTAGAAATAACAAATATGCTTCCATAATCATGTAAACTGAATTATGTCAATATCAGCTAATCAAGAGAGGTGTATGAATTATGTAAATATCAGCTAATCAACAGAGGTGTATGAATTATGTCAATATCATCTAATCAAGAGAGGAGTATCAGTTGTGTCAATATCAGCTAATCAAAAGAAGAATATGAATTATGTCAATATCAGCTATTCAAAAGAGGTGTATAAATTGTGTCGATATCAGCTAATCAAGAGATGTGTGCGAATTATGTCAATAACAGCTTATCAAGAGACGTGTATTAATTATGTCAATATCAGCTTATCAAGAGAAGTGTATTAATTATGCCAATATCAGCTTATCAAGAGAAGTGTATTAATTATGTCAATATCAGCTTATCAAGAGAAGTGTATTAATTATGTCAATATCAGCTTATCAAGAGAAGTGTATTAATTATGTCAATATCAGCTTATCAAGAGAAGTGTATTACTTATGTCAATATCAGCTTATCAAGAGATGTGTACGAATTATGTCAATATCAGCATATCAAGAGAAGTGTATTAATTATGTCAATATCAGCTTATCAAGAGATGTGTACGAATTATGTCAATATCAGCTTATCAAGAGACGTGTATTAATTATGTCAATATCAGCTTATCAAGAGAAGTGTATTAATTATGTCAATATCAGCTTATCAAGAGAAGTGTATTAATTATGTCAATATCAGCTTATCAAGAGACGTGTATTAATTATGTCAATATCAGCTTATCAATAGAAGTGTATTAATTATGTCAATATCAGCTTATCAAGAGACGTGTATTAATTATGTCAATATCAGCTTATCAAGAGACGTGTATTAATTATGTCAATATCAGTTTATCATGTGCTATGGAGAGAACTCACACCAAGAGAACAACTTAAACAGCTTTCATATGCGGTGTCTGCGAAGAATTCTTGGTATTAAGTGGCAAGACAAAATCACAAATACTGAAGTATTGGAAAGATCAGGTTGTGTGACAGTTTATTCCATGCTCAGTCTTCGTAGACTTAGATGGATAGGACATCTTAGGAGGATGGATGATGGTAGAATACCAAAGGATATCTTTTTTGGTGAATTACAGATGGGTAAGAGATCTCAGGGTCGGCCTCTACTACGATACAAAGATGTGTGTAAGCGGGACATGATTGATACAGGCATTGTTAATGCACATTGGGAGCAAGTCGCCGCTGAACATGTTGCATGGAGGGCAAATATCAGAAATGGAATAAAGTCAAAGGAGAAAATTATTGTAGAAAAGTCACACACCAAGCGTTTGAGACGTAAGATGGTGCATGATGGTGGAAATGACCACGTGTTCACATGCACCCACTGTGAACTGACATTTACAGCGCAAATTGGCCTTATCAGTCACACTCGCTACCGCCATAGTTAAAAGTTATTATGCCTTTTTAAAGCACAAACTATCGTCTGTCAAGACGGCAAGGTGCCAATGATGATCAGTTTATCAAGAGACGTGTATTTATTATATCAATATCAGCTTATCAAGAGAAGTATATTAATTATTTCAATATCAGCTTATCAAGAGAAGTGTATTAATTATGTCAATATCAGCTTATCAAGAGAAGTGTATTAATTATGTCAATATCAGCTTATCAAGAGACGTGTATTAATTATGTCAATATCAGCTTATCAAGAGAAGTGTATTAATTATGTCAATATCAGCTTATCAAGAGACGTGTATTAATTATGTCAATATCAGCTTATCAAGAGAAGTGTATTAATTATGTCAATATCAGCTTATCAAGAGACGTGTATTAATTATGTCAATATCAGATTATCAAGAGACGTGTATTAATTATGTCAATATCAGCTTATCAAGAGAAGTATATTAATTATGTCAATATCAGCTTATCAAGAGAAGTGTATTAATTATGTCAATATCATCTAACCAAGAGAGGTGTGCGACATGGATGTATAATATTTCCCCAATTTATAGTTATAATTTGAGACATTTAAAAGAATGAGACTCATAATCCAGTTTATAGTCAGTAGAAACAATAAATGTGACACCACTCATCCATGTCACTTTTCTGTTCTTATGTCAAATATATCTGTGCGTCTTGAAGAACTCTGCATTTTATGTAATTATGTGTAATCAGTTTTAAATAAATGATTGTCTGTTTGATTCTATAATTCCTTGTAAATTTTCAGATTCCCCATGAATACTCTCAATAGCCCTTTCATAGCTCGCGGATCCAGTATACAATATAAAATAACACAAAGTATTGCAGCTTTACATAAAAAAAAAATTACAAAACAAACAGGACGTTGCGGCGACTAGCCATCATCAGCAAACAAATATTATTCATAAATATAACATATCATCACGGAGAAGACCCTCCAGTAACTACATTAAGGCATAAGAACGGGATGAGAAGAATACAAGGATGAAAAAATGAGAACAATTATGTCAGAAATTATGCTTTTTCATCCTTTTATTCTTGTCATTCCGTTCTTATGCCTTAATGTAGTCACGGGAGGGTCTTCTCGGTGATTATATGTTGTGTTTTGTGTATGTGTGTGTGTGTGTGTGTGTATATATATATATATATATATATATATATATATATATATATATATATATATATATATATGTTTGTTTGTTTGCTGATGAAGGCTAGTCGCCGCAACGTCCTGCATGTTTCGTAATTCTGTTTTATAAAGCTACATCACTTTGTGTTATTTTATATTGTTAACATTTCCAGTTCTCGCGCAGTTACACTAATTTTATTCAAATTGTACGGATCCAGCTTAGAGTAATGTGTTCACCCACAATGCTTTGCACTGTTACTATGCTTAATATGGTTATCTGGTCAGTGTATGATCAATTAGGCCGGAAACCTTGTTCATCCCTTAATTGTTTGTCAATGACGTCTTTTAATCTTTGAAGAATTATCCGCTGGAATTGAGAATAACAATATTCCTTGATAATGTTCGCACTCCTGAACAAAACTTTTATATGGCAGCTCCACAAGACGTCATCCTGCCCAGTCTGTATTCCATCAGCCTCTCAGACACTCTCAATAATGCTTGCATTAGTTGTCGGCTGACGGAAGAAATGACACCAACGGATTCACCCGTTGCAATGTATCAATCCCTTTAGCTTTACTAATGTTTTCTGTAGTTAGTTGCCGACTGTTGATCTCCAGCTCCACTTCTGCTGCCTGGATATGGGGGATCTCCTGGAACTGGTCTGTTCAGTTCCTCGAAGTATTCTGCCCATCTGTTTAGCTGACCTTTAACGCCAGTGAGAACTTTCCCATTTGTGCTTTTAATTTGCCCATATAGTTGAATATATTTTCCTGCTATCTTCCTCTTGGTATTGTGCAGATCTCTGAGGTTTCCATTCTATGCTGCTACATTTGCATCTTTTGCTACGTCATCTAAATATTGTCGTTTATCCGCTTGTATCGGCTTATTAACTTCTTAATTAGCTTCGGCGTGTCTTTCTGGCCTATGGCTTTTGTAGCTCTTGTTTTTATTTATATCTGTTTTTTCTTTCTTTCTTCTGTTGTATTAAGGATTTCCTGCGTATTTCATGCTTTATGTTTTCGCTCCCTTTTCGCTCAGACTTCTATATTTGATTCGCTCCAAATGTTTTTAGCCTACTGCCAGAAATCTTCAAACTGACTTTATCCACTAACTGTTGTAAAAGCCTCGTACACATGTGAGACTGTAACCATAAATTGTTTCATAGTTTGTAGATGACTGAGGTATCTTACATTGTATTGATTTATATGTCTATATGATGCTGTGTATAATCTGAGTTTTAATTTAGATTTATGTATCAGCAGATGTCGGTCTCCCTGGCCAAGGCGTTAAGACGTTATTCGTAATCCCGCTTTTCTACGTGGGAAAAACAGCTGCGCAAGATTCGGCAGCCGATCGCGCCGAGCTGGTAACTTACAGGGGAATGTGAGCCGGTCGTTCAGAAAGCAGTGGCAAACTACTGAACGTAAAACGTACCTAGTACATCAACAGCAGCTGACAAATACTGGTGTTTACTGCAACGTCCTGCAAGAGATATGCAACATTAAAAAACAATAAATTTAAAAATCAGCAGATGGTGATCTGCATCTACGTCGGTTCCTGTAAAATCACTTACGTCGTGTAGAGAAAATCTAAATATCTTGTGGGTACAGATAGGGTTAATTTGAGTTTATGTTTTATGATTTTGTGAAGACCACTTGCTTTATGTATTTCTTATGTGGTAAAACACTACAGTCTATGACGCATTGACTCACTCATTATCCGCATGTCTTTTGCGTTCCCTAGATGACTTACTAACCAGTGCTATTCGATCATATCTTGACAATCAGGTCACCCGTTGTAATTATGATAGTTCGATTTATTTGATTAACCATTATACGTTGGAACTTCATATAAAATGTCTCCTTAATTTTGTTAATTATTATTATTTGTAAGTGTGCAACAATGGATTACATTGTGTTTAACTTCAATTTTTATGGTTTTGAATGTTGGTATTATTATTCTCGAACCCACTGCTTACCATTCTGTTAGTGCAGTGGTTCTCAACGGGCAGGAAATTCCCCACCAGGG
The DNA here is from genome assembly GCA_014155875.1 of Cepaea nemoralis. Classification (NCBI taxonomy): domain Eukaryota; kingdom Metazoa; phylum Mollusca; class Gastropoda; order Stylommatophora; family Helicidae; genus Cepaea; species Cepaea nemoralis. The sequence goes on from JACEFZ010005253.1 coordinate 508,862, forward strand.
AGGAATGTTAGGGTTTCCAAGAGGGGGGAGGGGGAGGGGGGAGAGAGAGAATCAAGATTATTTAAAAATCGCGTTACTACACGAACCGATTACATGATATTGTTTTTCCCTCCATACTTTACGGTTCCTTACTCGTCACCCTTCTGAAATTCGTTTTATACCGTAAGTAGACCCGCAAATCACGCTATATGTAGACTTGTTCTAGTATATGTTAGTAAATATAGCTTCGATTTTTACGTATACTGTGTAGGCGCGGGGCGGGGGAGGGTATGTATAGGGAGGAAATACAAACAGGACTGGGGAATGACATTCTGAACATATGGTAAAGGGGTTCATGGGCCAAGAAAGGTTATGAACCACTGTGTTAGTGCTTTCTCTGTATTTGTTTTTTAATTGGGGGGGGGGGGGGGAAATTATGGAAACCCCTTCACTATGGCTGAATTTACCTCCGTATAGCCAAACAAAAGCACTGTTTCACATGTGCTTACAAGCTTTTCAGCTGCTTTGTCACACCTTGCTTCGTATATTTCCATAATGCTCATCTCATAACACCTCATCTCTTCCTTCAGTCTCAGATCAGATCTGAGTTCATGTCCCTTTTCTGATGATTGTACAAGAGCATCGACTCTATGCACCACTTTACCCTCTTTCTCACAGCGCTTAACAGCATTTGTATTCATGAGTATACATTTCAATTCCGGGAAGAATTACCGTTTCCAAAGCGTTTATGCTGCCTTTTCCAATTCATGCATAGCCTTTATTTGAATTGTCACCTGTAATGTTCTGCCAACCGAGGCCAAAGACAGATTTTTAAGCTGTGTTACAAAACACAGTTGAGGGTGTAACCAATCTTGAATACATTATAACCAGCAATATCAAGTTGATCGACAAAGATAACACAACGATGTTGTGATACTTCTATATGAACATTTCCGGTGGTGTTGACACAGTAACGCATTGAACTTGCTTATGTTTCTTTCTCCTACGGTCATTTAGTTTCCGTTACATGCCTTAAAGTATGGAGAACAAGCAAATAGGTTTTCCTAAAATTTTATAAAAACATCTTTTTGTCTGCTTATTTTCAAAATAATGTATATTACAGAAACAGACACTTCGCTGTATGAAGTGTTAATGATTCACACATTCAAACAGCGACAAACTTAGATATCTGGTTAGTTGTACAACAAGGCATAATGAAATGGTTGGCTAGTTGTACAACAAAGCATAATGTTGGACCTCACAAAAATATGCTTGTGCGTTGACTACAGATAAAAAATTGCTAGTGATAAAGTGTTAAAACATTTTGATTGTTTTATATGAAGACATTAAATACACAGCAACTGTATAATATGAATGCAGATTACAGTCAGCACGACACAGGTGGCACCTTACTTCCTGGTTGAACATAACAATTGTCCTACTAGGAAGGTAATTTTTAGCTATCTTAAAAACTAGAGCTGATAACCGCAATCTTATTACATTTTTGGAATAAGCAATACAAAATTTCCCAAGAACAGTTAACAAATTTAAAGCACCAACATATGTGTAGACCAGTGTTATCTGGCTTGTGTAAACGTTGAAAAGCTTCGGCAAAATGGCAGATTCCTTTGGTAGCCCTGGTGTAATAGTAGAGGTTCTCATCCCCTAGAGGGCAGGCGAAGATACCTTACATTCGTATTGAACAACTGCAATCTAGCTGACATTAGGGAGACAATCCTCTATATAGGTAGTCATTAAAATGCAGGGGCATTAGTATTTGATAAGGAGGTACGCTGATAATGTCATGAGTGCAGTCTGACGAGTGGTAGCCTGCTTCGTTCGTCGTCAAGCTAAGTGAGCGAAAGACTAGCCACTATTCCTCTGTACATTCAGGCTTGCAAAATATCATGGACCTGTCATATCACTGAAGCATAGCAAGAAACTTCCTTGGGACAAATTTTAGCTTTCACGTTCAGTATTTTACCATTGCTTTCTGAAGACCTCGCACATAACCATTGAAATCAACTCAAGACGATCTGCTTATAAATCGTCTGCAGCTGATTTATAACCCTCGACTCGATATGTTCAGCTTTTGGTAGTACACTACAATGGGTTAAATCACGCCACTTTTACAAAACATGCTTTTTGATGCATAAATAAAAAATAAACACCGAACCCATGACCACGATACAGGCATCCGAACGTCTTCTACCATGAGAGAGAATAAAATTAAACACTTTGGGATATGATTTGACAGAAGGTTGTGTTTCATGGACCACGTGATAGAGATCGTGTCAAAGGTCAGTAATGGACTCTATGCACGAAGACAATGGCCTCGGCGGACACTGAAAAGAGATTTTTACACACTCTCTACCAATACATAATTATTTCAGTGACTGGGCATGGACTGGGGGTGCTGATAATATTGCACAGCCAGCTAACATTAGTAATTGAAAGCTACATCGTTATAATATATTATAGTTCAAATTATTGTATTGCCTATCGTGTCCTCTAGTCTCTACTTCTTCCTTCTACTTCTATGAGAGCTAGTCAATAACTGTGAATTTATTTCTCATGTCATTTCAGTGGTCTCAAGAGTTGTGCAACAATTTATATTAGCCAGCAGTATGCGGGCTTCAGAGCTCAAGAAAATCATCTTCAGTGTGTTTATTAAACATTGTATTTCCTTTTGCTTTTGTGGGAATTTCTGAGTGGCTACATTTTGTCACCCACCCAGCTCTATGGCGAAGCAATTACGGTCGCGATTCGTAATCCTGCATACCGCGTTAACACAGCTGTAGTCGATTTGGCAGCAGACCGCCATGCGTTGGTTTTCATACAATAGTATGAGTGAAGGTCATTAAAAAAGAAATGACAAATTACCGAAGGTAAGACTTGTCAAGAAATGAAAAACAACAAAAGAATGAAGGGGTTGATTGTGACGTCCTGTAAAGGATTGTGACTAGACGCCTCGGCACACCAAAAACAGATCTTTAATGCAACAACAAAGGAATTAAAGAGTCCACAAGAAAAGGATAAAACGCAAAAGGAATGGAAAGAGTGAAAAATACAGAGTCACCGAGAGCACGCGCTATCATTTCTGTAACTCCAAATTGCGCTCGCAGATCGTAGATCAAAGCAGGGTCTGGTTTCTAGGTCTGAGGAATCTTCACTTTGATGTCGTGATCAAACGTAACGCAGAAACCAAGACTTAACACCTAGTCCAGACTTAGCAGATCTGATCATTGGGAAAACCGATCTAAACGTAGCAACAACTGCGGTCTGACTAAATCAGATTCCTAACACCTCATCGCGACTTTCAACTGGACAGACGTTTCATCTTAAGATGTCGGGAGTAGTCTTGACACCCTTTTACTGCCTGAAGATAAAAAGCCCAAAGGGACTTCCGGTCAAGATGGCGACGAGCGGTTATGTGGTGTTAAAACCGCTCCATTTTTCACGTAGGATGTAGATAATTTCATCTCGTGCGTGTGGTTTCTGCGCTAGGATGTAATCCAGAAGTTTCTTCTCAAGATTTTCACCGGCGTTACGGAGTTCGTGCATCTGAGCGAATTAATTCTTGAGTGTTTTTTTTTTTTCCGAAGCGTGTTGGGTCACTGTGTTGTTTCCTGGATTCTTCAAAATGACGGATGAGCCTATGTGCCCCGTACATAAAGTAAACAAACTGTTTCGACTTTATGGGCACGGTCCACGGCGTCAGAGGCAAGGTTGACGGGCCAGTGCCAGACGCCTCAGATGCAAATGCGACCGACTGGGCCTCAAGTACACGCGTATTCTAAATTCGAATTGTGCCAGCGCTAAACAACGTGTCCCCAGCTTGGAAAGCCTGGCATACATGAAAGATATACCTGCACTTCAGGTGACGAGACTAGGTGTTAAGAATACACTCCATATAGCCGGTTTCAAATGACTTTACAACAGGCGACACCTGGGAATGGCAATTCTGATTCGAGACAATGTAGTGGTTTCAGAGCTGGACATGTCTAGATGGGAAAGTGACGAGATATAATTACAGGCTGTTAGAGTTCATCCTGTTCTACTCTTCGTGTTGGTGAATGTTTATGCATGTAACGCGAATGTGGATTCTCATAGATGGCAGTGCTTGTGTGACATATTATGTCACGAGAGGAATGTAATTTTCTGTGGCGATTTCGTCATCATCATCATCATCATCATCATCATCATCATCATCATCATCATCATCATCATCATCATCATCATCATCATCATCATCATCATCATCATCATCATCTTCCACTTCTGCCGTCAAGCGTCGTGGGGAGGAATAATTTGCGTTCCAGCGCCCGGTGGCCGGCACTGGATAGTGTCATTCCGTGTGGTTGTACAATGTCTCTGATGTCGTCAATCCATTTTCTTCTTGGACGTCCTCGTGGTCTCGTCGCAGATGATCTTTGATGTAAAGAAAGTGATGGTAGTTGCTGATGTTGCATTCTAACGACATGGCCAAACCACTTGATCTTCTGTCTTTCAATAAATGTGGCACAAGGTGTTGATCCCACAGTCTGTCTGATAGTAGCATTTCTTACTCGGTCTCGGATTGTTAAGTTGGCAGCTCTCCTCAGGCATCTCATTTCGCAGGTGTTGATTTTGCGAAGGTGTAATTTGGATAAAGTCCAGATTTGAGATTGTTAGCATAGGGTTGGTGTGAATATGCTGTTTATTATCTGTCGTTTTGCGGACATGGGTATGTTTGGATGTTTGGCAATTTCATCGCTAAGCGCTAAGGGCAAATGATTTGGTAACATTTCTTCCAACACAAATGAAAGGAGCTCGGGGCGGCAATTGAAACCAGTGACATTTAGTGTATCAACAGTGGCTGTGTCAAAAGGACAGCAAATCGTCCAGGGGACTAGTACAGTGTTATTTACCTGGCACTGGTGTCTCCGTCAGTCACTACAGTGTGTAAATGGGGTGCTCTAGGGCACCATGGCAGCGATTACCACCCTAGCAGCCCATTGCTGGAGAACGGCAGAACCAGGCAGCACAAGTCAAGACCATTAAGTATGACATTTCAGGGCAAGATGTGGTGAGTAAAATAAGGCGTGACAAGCGCAATAACCATTATTGTAGGCAAACAAGCTGGGAACAGCCACCTTGGTGGAATTTTGAGGTGGAGAAGGCCTGGGTGGATAAGCTTGGTTCCCTAAGGAAATGGGGAAAATGCCAAGAAAAACAGAGCTGCCCATCCTAGTCTTATTGTATAATTGGAAAGAGAGATGGACAACAAAGTTAGCTATTAAAAAAAAAAACAAAAAAAAAACAAAAAAAAAAACAACAACAACAACAAACAAACAACAACTACTGATTAAGTTGTTAAAAGTGAAAAATGGGCAGAGTTGTGTCAAATAATAAGCACAGACAAGTCACTGAAATTGTTCTGGCGACTACATAAAAATATGAATGAGGTAGTCAAGAATAATAGTGTTCCTGACTTCCAAAGCGATGACCTTATCTGGCAGAGTTCTGACAAGTATAAGGGCAAAACCCTTTTCGAACGCTATCTAGAGCAGAGCAACCAGGCAGACATGAGAGGCCGAAATTTTGCCAAATCATTACAGTTGAAGACACAGTGACAGTGAAAGAGATCAGGGCTGTGCTTCGACGAATAAGAAACAGCTTACCAGGGTCAGATGGTATAAGGTATGACGACATCAGTATGTGTACCGACAACGAGCTAGACTAACTAGCAGATATGTACAACAAGTGTATAGAGAGTGCTAGCATCAAGGAAGAGTGGTTACACAGCTATCTGATTCCCCTGCCGCAGCCTGACAGAGACCACACAAAAATTTAAGGATATCAAGTAATAACCAGGCAAAATACAATAGGCAACTACTGGAAAAGTTAATTGCCAGGAAAATATCGAGTCAGCTAAAAGGCAAGGTTGTTTCCCAGCTATCATTGGAGGGTACCGTGCAAACAGAGAAACCTGGACCAAGGCAGCCATTTTTGCCCATGTCTATGAAGGTTTCTACTCAGGCACTGAAACATATGCTGCGGAGCAATTGATCTAGAGCAGGGGTCACCAAACGTTTTTCACGGCGGGCCGGATAACTGACAAAATGACGAGCGCGGGCCGCATACTCATTCTGTACAATACTTGCAATGGTCTCAGTGGCGAAGGTGTTACGGACGCAATTTGTAATCCCTTATACACGCGTTCGAAACACAGCTACGCGCGGTTTGGCAGCATACTGCGTTGCGCTGGTTTTTTACGCTATAGTATGGTTGCCGGTCGTTCAGAAAACAATGGCAAATTACTGAATGTAAACTTGCCAAGACATCAACAACAGCAAAAAATGCTGGTGATAACTGCACACGTCCTGTAAAGGATATGCGACTAACGTTAACAATACTTGCAAGCCAGAACGAAAGTTTTGGGAAAATAGACGAAGACCTAAGTTAATCGTGGGTGAATGGCGTGCAATGCGCAAAAATACAAAACAAAGATAACCAAAATATTTATTAACTAACAAAAGTTATCAAAGAAGGCGAAGTTAGCAAAAAGATGGCTACATCAGACCTAGTGTGCACATATCCGAATCTCACAAACTAAGCACCAAAAAAGGTTAGTGGGATTTGTGAAAATGATATTTGGTTTTCAAGGTATCAATGTTTGGTTTGGAATTGCTGCAACCAATCAAGAGAATTGCTTTCAAATGTTCATCGGTCAATCTCGTTCGATGTTTTGACTTCACATTCTTCATTTTTGAAAGTGTTTGCTCACAGACATAAGTTGTTCCAAACACTGATGTCACACCAGCGCCAAATGTCTTCAGTTTCGAAAACTCAACATCAGGTAAGCAGCGGTAAATTGAGCAAGTTTCCCTTCTCTGTGCTTCTCTTTCATTCGTTTGCAAATCAATGATCTCTAACTGTAGTTCAACTGGCACATCATCAAGGCTACAATCAAACGGATTCTGAAACAGAAGAATGTCACTCTCAATTCTGTCAAGATCTGAAAATCTATTCAATATTGCTTCTTCATGTCACGAATATTTTTTTCCCCTCGGAAAATCGAGGTTGACATTTTTGACGATTATAGCGCAAAACTCTTTGAAACAGTGAATATTAGAAAATGTTTCTCCTTTTAGTTGTGCTTCAAACAATGATAGCTTCCTCCGAAATTCTTTGATCATTCTGTAGAGATCACAGACGAGATTATCCTTTCCTTAAAGTTTGAAATTCAGTTCATGTGGGATGTGATGTCGACCAAAAATGAGAACTTTGACAGCTAGGTAGCATCTAACAGCTTTGGATTAGCTCTGTCTTTTTCAGTGAGGAAAATATATATATTTCGTTTCGAAGCTTGTAAAAACAAAATACGACTTTACCGCATCTCAACCACCTCACTGATGTGTGATAAGGCAAGTAAGTCACAAAAATCAGAATCTTTTTCTTCAAGAAAAGCCTAAAATTGATGGTGATTGAGTGCATGTCCCCGAATGAAGTTCACAGCAGAAACGACTGGTTTCAGTGCACAAGAAATATCTATGATACAGTGTACGAACAGGGCATCTGGAATGTGCACATCTTCAACCTGAGTCCTGATCTGCCCCACCAGACCCTTTCTCACTCCAGTCATGTATGTTTCTCCATCAACTGTAACATCTCGAAACTGATTCCACTGGAGATTATAGTCTTGCAACACCTTTTGCACTTCTATGAAAATGTCTTTTTCACTTGTTGTTCCATGCATGCTAGAAACGGATTCCAACTCTTCCGTTGTATTATCTGAAAGTCCAAATTAACACCATGTATGAACACGAGAAGTTGTGATGTACTCTAGAGGTCAGTAGACTCATCCAGCGCCAGAGAATACCACAACAAGTTACTAGTTTTCTGGCGTATCTGTAGCACTATGTTCTCTCCAAGTTCTTCTGTTATTCACACAATTGAACTTGCCGTAAGGCAGATAGTTCCAAACAAATTGGCTTTCTCGGGACACAAGTCTTTTGCTGATTCCATCATACACTCTTTGGTGAATTTGCCATCAGTAAACGGTTTTCTCGTTCTGCCATCGTATGCACTATTTTGTAACTTGTAGAGTGGCAGATTCATTTTCAGCAAATTTTCTCGTGAAGAGATTTCTTTGTCTTTCTAAACTATGTTTCATGGACTCATGGACATGATAGTTTTGTTTCGTAGTTACGCCGAAGATTGCACTCTTTCAAAACGGCAACACTTTCGCTGCATATTACGCAACTGTTTTTTTTTGGTGCTTTGTTTCCACAAAGTAGTTCTTTACTCTCCATTCCTCATTGAAAACGCGAAACTCGGCGTCCACTTTTCTTTTCTTAGTAGTCATAATGAAGGGTGGAGTACACGCGATCTGAAAATGAAAAAGACTTTGAATTAGAAACATTATTAAACACCTATTGAAACACAAGAAAAGCAGAAGACTAGGGGTCACTGGTGAAGCTACTGCTCACCAAAGGTGCATATAAAGTGTATAGGCACCTTTGGTAATAGAATATATCTCATAATAAGGTGTGCATAATATATAAATAGGGCCGGCCTAAATAAACAGCCTAGAGCAGAGATTTTCAACCATGGTTCCACGAGTGGCAGCCAGGAGTCCAACTGAAACAGACCGAAATTGCCTAAATGCAACATTTCTGGCCGTCTCGTTTATTACATAAAGTGGGACAGACGCTTGGATCAGATACTGGAGTTCCTTGAGCAACATAAACATTTGCGTTAGGATCTGCTCCAGCAGAAAGATTGAAGAATAATGGCCTAGAGACCAGCTCGATTAACACATTGATCAGAGAATTCTTCTGAGCAGGGGATACTATTTTCGTAAAAACACGAGGCTTCTATATCATTTCTATGCTATGTTTGCTACTTTATTGTCTCTGCTCACCTATCAATGTCAAACAAAGAAATCCTTTTTACATGCCCATAAAATGGATGACTGGCAAAAAGATGTAAGTATTTCTGGAGCATCGGACTTGTGTTGACGGCCGGACGCATCTGGGGGGGGGGGGGGGGGGGGGGAGAGAAAGGTGTTTGTGTGTGTGTGTGTGTGTGTGTGTGTCGTGGAAACCATATTAAAATCAGAGCGTAGGTGGCGCTACCACAAGCCGGGTAAGGTTTTGAGATGGCGCGAAATTAGCAAACATTGCAATAATCTATATACACAACTATATATATAAATATATCTTATTCTTCTTCTTCAGCATTCCGAGCCATTGAGGTTCTTTGCTGCAGATACAAGCCGTCTCCATTCTTCTCTCTGGTTGACCTTCTCTTGCCAGTCGCTGATTCCATGTGCTTGTAGGTCTGTATGTATATTATCTCTCTACTGTCTTCTTGGTCTACCTCGCGGTCTACGATCATTTATTTCCTGAGTGTAAGCGAGTTTTGTTTCTCTACTATCTTCCATTCTTTCTATATGCCCCAGCCATTGCAGTCTATTAGCCTTCATGATACCAGTGATTAGCGGGGACTTAAACAGATCATAAATGTATTTGTTGCTTCTACTTTTCCACTCTCCACTTTGTGTAACCCTAATGAGCTCAAAGATGCGTCTTAAGACTTTGTTCTCAAAGGTTTGTAACAGGGCTTCGTCTCCTTTAGTTGTACTCCAGGTTTCAGAGCCATACAGCACAACTGGTCTAATCAGTGTTTTGTATATTGTGATCTTGATGTTAAGAGATAGCGCATTTGATTTTAGCAGATGTTGTAGTGCATATTATATCTTATTTTGAAAGTTGATTCTAGCTTATATTTCTTCCCTTATTATGTTGGAGCAGTTGAAGATTGTACCCAGGTATTTGTATGATTCAGTTCTTTTAATGGCCATATTATCTATATGTATGTGGCCAGAGTTTTTAGTTGTTCCTTCTCTTGAATCTACAATACATTCTGTCTTATCTTGGTTGATAACCAGCCCTATTTGTTGTGCTTTTTCCTTAAAGTGAGTCAATATTTCCAATGTCTTTTGTTAATTTTCCCCTATAATATATATATCAACTGCATAACCAAGCTGTTTGCATGTTACTCCAATAGCACATCCTCCTTTACCTTCCTTACAACTTTCTCTAGAGCCAGATTGAAGAGTAGCGGCGATAGATAGTGCATCACCCTGTTTCAAGCCAGATGTTGTTTGGAAAGGGTCTGATTTCCTACCATTATATGTTACTATATTATAAGTATCTTCCATGCATAGTCTGTTCATGTTGATTAACCTCTTTGGTATTCCAAATTCCTGCATAGCATTCCATAGACTATTCCCATGGACACTATCATAAGCCTTTTTAAACTCTACAAAACTGTTATGGAGATCTCTTTTATATTCCCAACTTTTCTCGGCTATTTGTCGTAAGATAAATATACAATCTATTGCTGATATGTTTTGTCTGAAACCCGCCTATTAGTCACCTAATATGTCTTCTAAATATGGTTTTAGCCTATTTAGTAATACCGCGGATAGTATCTTATCGCTTATGGACAGGAGTGATATCCCTCTATAACATTGCATTGGAACTTGTCTCCTTTCTTAAATATATGTATCAATAATGACTCTTTCCAGTACTAGGGTAATTCTTCTGTTCTCCAGATTTTTATTATTAGTTCGTATAGCTTTAGATGTAATCAATGGCCACCTGCCTTTGTAAATTCCATCAGCCCCAGTTGTCTTATTGTTTTTAAGTCGTGTTATTATATATAGGATTTCTTCAAAAGCAGGTTCTTCAATGTGTGGTTCACACGTTAGAACCGATTCCTGTGGGAAAGTGTTATGTGGAGCTTCACAATTTAGTAATTCAACAAAGTATTCTTTCCATGTGTTACACATTTCCTCATTGGTATTTATCATATTTCCATTTTTGTCTTTTAAACCATATGTGTTGTGTTTGTGCCCTCGTTTCATTGACTTCAGTTCTTTAAAAAAAACTTTCTGGATTCGTTTTTCTGGTGATTAGTTTCCACATCTTTGATTATATTGCTCATATATTCTCGCTTCTGCTGCCGAACTATTTTTGTAGCCTCTTTGCATTCAGTTCTATATTGCTCTTCATTTTGGATGTTGTTGATGTCATTTAACCACAGCTGTTTGGCATTCTTTTTCCTAATGACTGCTTCTTCACATATTTGATTGGGCCATGTGTTCTTTCTATGCGTGGTTAACACACCGATATATTCTTCTGCGGTAGTTTGAATTGTATTCTTGATGTTCAACCAAGTTTGGTCAACGCTTTCCTCCAACGGGTTTTGTAGAATTTCAAGTTTACATTTGATTTAATCTGCAAAGTTTCCTTTGACTGTACTTTATTCTGGTTTTTATCTGTTATATGTTGGGTGTAACCTTTGTAGTTTAGCATAGAATGCTCTCTTAAGTTTTATTTAAAATTTTGCTCCAACGAGGAAGTGGTCGCTGTGGCACTCAGCTCCTCTATTACTTCTAACTTGTTGTGTGTTTTATGCATATTTGTTGTTAACTAAAATGTGATCTATTTGATTATAGGTTCTCTTGTCATATGATTTCCAAGTGTGTTTATGTATATCCTTTATTTGCAGTCTAGTACTGCTGATCTGCAGTCCTTTGGCTTCTGCTAGGTTGATGACTATCCATCCATTGTCTTTTGAAGTTGCATGTCGGCTTTCCATACCGACAACTTTTTTATAAATTTGCTCTCTACCTATTTTTGCATTGAAGTCTCCCAGCACAATCAGGATATCCTGTTTGGGGGTTTCTTCTATGACATCTTCCATATCATTATAAAAGTCTTCTTTAATATCATCTTCTTTCTCTTCAGTAGGTGCATGTACATTAATCGTCGTTTTATTTTTCCATTTACCTTTATTCGTAATTTACTAATCCTGTCATTAACAGCTTTAAAGTTTAGAACGTTCCCCCATAACTCTTTTTTTAATTCAAATCCTGTTCCTAATTCATGTTTATTTTGTGTGTTTCCTCCATATATTACAATAATTCCATTTTGCTCTAAAGTACCCTCTCCTGGCCACCTTAGTTCTTGAATTGCTGCTATATCCATAAATATATCTAGATACAATAATTTTTCATTGAAAATAGTAAATTTAAGACACATAGCAGCCAGGAGGTCTCCGTACGTGTGAAGATCTCCTGTTATTCTAAACATAATATTTACATTTAAATTGTATCACAACGTCTCGTGTTCCACACGTTATATCAGGCAAGTTCGAGTTCCGTCGGCGAGACGGATGAAATGACGTCGCGGGCCGCATCCGGCCCGCGGGCCGTAGTTTGATGACCCCTGATCTAGATGATGCGAACAATAGAGTACTGTTGGATTTTTTAATGTTTGATCTGCTTAAACTCTAGATGAGTCCATTCCTCCTTAGTTGGATCGCTGCAGTCCTCTTCCATAGGAATGTAGATTTTAGAAGTGGCAGTTGGACTTCTGAACCAAGAACAATATATCCGGGCCTGCCACAAGGATCACCATTATCTCCGGTGCTTTTCAACACCTACACTGTGAGAATTACCAGCCAGCAGATCACTGGACCGGAGAGGACATTGTCATAAGCCGATGATGTGTTAGTGTATCGCTAGGATAAGTATTGAGATCGGGTTGCTGTGGAACTACAAACCGAACTAAATCGCATAAGCACTTGATGTGTTGAATCTGGGCCAATGGTCAACCCAACGAAGGCAGCGGTGACATGGTTCTCTTTGTATAACCATATTGTCAACACTCCAACACCAACTGCAAATCTGTGTTCAGAGACTGTGGAGAGAACGCAGACAATGAATTACATAAGGATACGTTTTTATTGAAGCCCTGCTTATAATGAACACATTGACCAGATGATAACAAAGGCCAAGCGGGGTTTGGCTGCGATGCGGGAGATAGCGGCAGCAAATTGTTAGCAGCGACATATATGTCTTCTATACGAGGTTCTGGTCATGTCTGTTTTTGAGTATGCGACGGCGATCCAGACTCTCAGCCTTAAGCAGATGGAAAAGATACAGAACGAAGCTATGCTTATGAAACAGGAGGAAGAATATCTAATGGACAGGAAGACGTAATTTCCTATACTTAGGTGCCCAAAGACAAAGAAGCGCAACACTGACTTTCAGTGGGCCAGAGAAGAAAAGGACAATAAGAAGAAATAGAGAAAGAGCACTGTATATATTCTCCTCAGTAAACAAGAAAAGGGATAGAATTAGACAGAAGATTCCAGGAGTTCTTAGGGCGGGGGATATACTGTTGTATACCCCAGACAGAACATTACACTGCTGGACTGTAACAGGATCAATGATTTTACACAACAAACTAAAGACTAAACAAAACGAATTAAGAACAACAAAATTAGGCTTTTATTGACAGAACTGCATGATTCAGGGACAAACAGGCATCCTGACATGTCACATAACTGACATATACAGAAATGGGAACCTATGTTCCAACAGTAATCACTGCTGCCTAACATCGCTATGCACATGACTAGGTACCCATCTCCGCAAACCAACAAGGACATGGCAACAACAGAGCCTCAACGTAAACAACAACGGTAACAGCAGGTATGGACTCTCTATTGCAATAATCTCAGGATTCATGGACAGTCGGTACATACAGACATGGGAATCTGAAATCCCACAGTTAGAGATAACTGCTGCCTAGTACTAACTACAGGGGCGGTCTCTGAATGACAGTGAGACCTCAACCATGTTCAATTGAGTCTAAGGACACCCGCATCACATAGGTCGACTGGGACCATATGCAGCAAAGAGTCATAACATAACGAATAACAAAACTATAACCCTAACAGCAGAGATATAGTGGAATAAACAGGTATAAATAGGTATACGAATGGGGATGTGAGTGGCCTAAACGACATTAACCAGAGCTGGGGCTCAAGTTTGCTTTACAAACAACCATGGCCAGGGGTCACTACCACGAGTGGGCTTACACATTACCAGTCATTTTGATGGATTTCCTCGGTCTTTGTGTGTGGACCACACAAGCCAGTCTTGGTTAAATCTATAGGCATTGGTGACTCCCTGCTCTGGTCCAGTGACTAGGGAGGGCTGGTTAAAGCCCCCCCCCTATTTTATAATCTACATCACTACAGCGATCTACATAATCGCTCATTCGGCCACAGTTGTCTGGTTTGGAGAGAGTGCGAAACTGACACGCACCTCTATTTATCAGTGTTTCCTGAGCAGCTTCCCGTCATACCTTAGGGCACTGCGAGGGACACTGGTATTGGTAACATCATCATCATCATATATTGCGTCAAGCGATTACACATCTCGCCCCCAATTTTTCGACGGTCCCCGTCGAATACTCTAGACCCTTAGGGGTTAGACAAAACACTAGGGCTATTTAAGTAAACAATCAATTAAGGGGGTTTCACCATGGGACTTAAACCTCTCAGTGTAAATCTGTTACCAGTTATATTTTCTGAACCTGCCTTGAAAACATACATCAGTGACAATTTTAAAAATATCAGTCCCTGACAAAAGATAATAACATATCTTATGAGTGGCCATGAGGAATATGCAGTCTGCATACAAAATAAACCACCAACCCTGACATCAACATCAACACTTAGCTACATGGATATTGGTAACATCATCATCATCATGTATCGCGTCAAGCGATTACACTTATTATTCTTGGATATACAAGAGATATAACATGCAGGGCAATGCACTATCTTCTTGGTTTTCCAACTATTAGAGACAGAATACAAATATGCAGAGCACGTGGGTACCCCAGAGTAAAAAGAAATACACACCATCCGCTAAATGGTGCACTTAAGATGGTAAAGGGCAGCAGGTTAAAACGAGGAAGGTCGTGGATGGGTCACGCCGAGGACATTCTTCAATAGGTGTGTTCACTTGAGGCCTTGAAATCTGGCAAATAGTGGGTACATGTGCCAACAGATTTCTGTACGTCCTTTTCAATTTGAATCCAACTTGACAGAAAATGCAGACAAGAAAATCCGGCTGCTGTGGAGGCGGAAGTACAAGAATTCGTTAGACGGTGGTGCTGTCATTTACACAAATGGGTTGGTAGTTCGACGAGTGAGAAATTCATGGACTTTTACGCCTCAGGCCGGAGGGAGAATTGTTAAGGAAGATTCTCGTGCTTTTGCCTTGACCACAAGTAGTCTGACTATGGAATTCGTGGCAGATAGTAAAGCAATAACATCGCTCGAGACACCGACACAGGGCATGTTTCCTTACCAATTCAATGAGCGTCCTCAAGAAGATAGAGACGAGTGGATCCGAAAAGAGTGGTTTGTGTCTCTGGAACGGTCTCGGCTGGCAAAGATTAGTTTCATTTTCGTGCCAGGGCATGCCGGTGTACAAGAAAATGAGCGGGCTGACAAGTTCGCAGGTAAGGCTACTGTGGAAAGTGGACCCGCCTTGGGCCAGGCTGATATTCTGAATGCTTTACGAAGTAAATCGTTCGCTAGAACCAAGTGATAACTGTGAATCTACAACCATGGTGAGGATGAGAGAACAGCAAAATAAAAGAGGTGTGGCCAAACAAGAACACTATGCGGGAAGCTAACAAAGAGTGATAAACAACACAGAACTGGAGTGGTTAGCCGCTACATGCTGCAGAATTTACTGAGGAACTGATGGACTGAATGGTTTGATGTGCAATGAGGATGATCTGTCGACTAACTAACTAATTAACTAATAAAGCCCAAAGGCCGCCAAATGGACAGTGAGAGTGAAGAGGGAAAATTCAAAGGTATGATGTAACGGCATACACTCGCTGGGCAGCGAAACGAAGCATTGTTTCCAGACACATGGAGGAGCATTAGTCAAACTGACAGACAGGAATGAAAGTACAGGTTATAATTAAAACAGAGGAGTTAACAGGAGACTGGAGATAGTTCATTGTCTCACGTGAAAAGAGGCGGGTGAAACAAAAATCACACAATGGAAGATCAGAATATTTAAACAACGGGCATCGCCAACAAACCTCAGACGCAACCGCATAATAGCATATTCCGAGGATACCTTATGGGGAAAGATATTAACATCTCGTCCCGTGCGACTTAAAGACTAAGTCCAGAGACAGAATTTCCTTAAGCTATAAACGA
This sequence comes from Cepaea nemoralis, assembly GCA_014155875.1. Taxonomy (NCBI): domain Eukaryota; kingdom Metazoa; phylum Mollusca; class Gastropoda; order Stylommatophora; family Helicidae; genus Cepaea; species Cepaea nemoralis. Next base: position 524,939 of record JACEFZ010005253.1, read on the forward strand.
AGGTAACACCAACATATAATTTGATCATGTGTCTGCTATTTTGAGACTTGTTGAGTTTTATGTTTCGCAGATTTACTCTTCCAAACTCAAGCATGTTGATTTTCTGTGTTATTCATTGTTCCAGCTCTAGTATTTACTATTTTCATGTGAACTTTGTGTTCTTCTTCTTATGTTCGCTACTTTGTTTACTGAATTGTTGTACGTAATAATTTGGTGAAATCCAACATTATCCAAGCCACGTGAGTGTGTGGCGTATTCACATACAGGAAATACATTTAGATCCGTCCTGCATACACATTGGAGAGAATGACTACTCAGGAGGAATGGCATCCAAATTAACGTTGATAGTTTCAACACTTTGAATGTCTACCAAGACTGGTGTAAAACCACTTGGAGGGATAAATGTCACCAGTTCACCATGTCTGCATTATGTCTGCCTGAGGACAGAGGACTTAGGACACTCACTTTTTTCCAGACAGATGCAGGGAGGACCTTTAATGTTCGACAGGAAACAGGAATGTGCGACTAAGACCTTCCGACAAGACAGTATGAAATAGATAGAAAAGGAAAAAAGTAAGTGAGATGAACTTAGATGGGAAACACTCATCTATATATGTTTATTTAAATACATATTTATGCTCTAACTGGATTTGTTTAACATGATTGAACTAGAGATATTATATAGAATAGGAGATTAATGTGAGTGTTAGGAATTATGGTTACTTAACATGCATATACGTCATAAGATGTGTAGATGTAGATACTACCCCTCTCTTTTTATTTCAATCCAGCTCTCTTAGGAGCCATAGAGTGTCAACAACGATCCACTCACATTAGGAAGTTACTGCTCCTTGGGAAAGGATCAGTTTGGACTCTTTTCAACTGAAAGGGCAACGCACCTTATGGGGAAGTATGGCCTATGTCTTCGTCAGATGAGTTATTATAAAATAGCTATAATCATCATCATGATATCATCATCACATGTAAAGGAATTAAACCAGTGGTAGTTTGTTAAAACTTATAGTTATTCTATATTTATTTCTAAATGTCTGTACATTTGTGTGTAGTTAAGTAAGAGCACGCATTGGTAAAACATTTAGTGAGGGTTCGCACATATAGTCCAGGAGAGGAACAATTCTGGGATGTACATTGCCAAAGCAGCCCTTAAGCAACAAGCTTATCCTACATATATTATTTCCTCTTTCTTACTCCTGGGGATACCAAGAGGAGCTACATCTATCTTTTCCACGAGCCACTTCTTTGCTGTTTCTTGAGTATCCAGGAACTGTTTCGTAAATCAGCATAAAAGAGACACGAGTCTCGCGTATTCTCTCTTGGATCTGGGGTAGTAATTACCCACTTCTGAAAAAGTAATGGGATCTTAAACTGCACTCAGAACTAAACACCGTTAGGAGAAAGTGCGACTTTTGACAAGAATATGCAGCTAACATTTAACCCCGATAACTCAAGGACTATTCCTTCACTAGCTCAGCAAAGAAATGTTTATAACTAACAGCGAGGATTCCTAAACAGGATTCAAATTCAAACTTGGCCTGCAGCAGCACACAAATAATTCACCTTTAAGTTGCAAAAGCAAACAAATCAACACCTGCAAGCCAAGATAATAACTGGCATGCATTTTATTGTATCTGGCAACCCGGAAATTCAGACATTCGTTTTATCACTGACCTATAAAAGGTGCATTCAGTATTAGTTTGTATTAATAACATTCTTTAATCTTTTTCTTATGGATTGGATGGTCACACCAGGGAACGGGGGTATATTCAGCAGCATAGCCTGGCGTTCATATAGGTGGTTTCTCTTGTTATGTTACAGTTTGCCAGCTACTCATATTGAATCTCATTCTGAGCTTTCTTAAAAGCTTGTACATGCTCGTTTGACCACCGTATGTGTATGAGTGCTACATCTTTGACTACCGTATGTGTATGAGTGCTACATCTTTAATTACTCTGTATTTTCCCAGATATTGATTGATTGATTGATTGATTGATTGATTGATTTAGGAATCGACATCACAGCATTCGGGGCATTCCCATACGTGCTCCGTCCCCATCCTCAGCAGTCAGCGAAGAGTTCCAACATTAATAGTACCAGTAGCAATCTAATTATAAGTCCGTCTCGCCTTTCCTCTGAGCATTAAGCGTCGGCCAGATCCCCTCGTCACTACTCGTTGTCTCATTCTTGCCAGACCATGGTAATTCATTTGCTCCTCCGAAGTGTGCACGTGCTCCCACAGGGCCGCAACTACATCTGCCTTGTCATGTATCAATACTCCATCAAGTTCTGCAGAGCCAGCCAATCTGTCCGCCTGTTCATTTCCCAGCACACCGGCATGCCCCGGAGAAAAGATCCAGGCGATGCTTGTCACCCGTGACCTCCGAAGCGAAGCAAGCCACTCCGCACGAAGCCTGCCCGTCCTCACCCTCGTCAGCATGCTTTCTGGGTCAGTTACAATCACGATGTGGGTGTCGTATTCTCCATCCAGCTGTCGTAGTAGTAATGCTTTATTACTTTAGTGTCGTCCCTGGAGTGAGGGGAATCAACACCCACATTTATTTTATTTCAATATCATTATTCTGGCGATATCCACCAGACTCCGTCCACAACACTCCCTCAGTCTAGAGACACCTTCTTCTCACTCTTATACACCCCTGGATCATGCCCCCCCCCCCTCTTCTTCCCCAACATAACATACTTGACAACTCTATCGTCAACAAATAAATACAAGAAATTTATTAAAGCAAAGAGTATATGTGGGAGAAGTGTGTGTGTGTGTGTGTGTATATAATGTGTAGAATGTGTGTCGTATATTCTAATGTGTATATAGACTCAGATCAGTGTTTCAGGAGCAAAAGTCATTCTCATCATTGTGCTGAGTACACACCAGCACCATGTATTCCGGACAGACAACCTCACCCAGGTGATGCTTCTCCGGTCACTTGATGACTTTCTCCGTTGTCTCTCGAACCATTCGGATGCTGGGACATCCATATCGAACACTGTCTAATGCTGTTCTTCAATTTCCTATACTCTGTGAATCTTCTAGGCTATTAACTGTTTGTTAATCACAGAACTCTATCACTATTGTTACTGTTACTTGGGAAATCTTAATTGTTCTATTGTCACTGGTTATAATAGATTCCCCATCTCAATAACACAATCTAAATGTTCCAGGTATGTATATAGTTATATGAATGTGCCTGGTATCTGTGTTATCTATAATGTTCTGACTGTTCAGTGATCAAGCTATCACTTAATAAACACACATATCGTTAGCATGTCCGGCTCACCTGAAGCCAGGCTCCCGCAGACCAACTGGGGTATAAACCCACTTTAAGATGCCTCTCAGAAATCTCTGTCTTCAGTTTGCAAGCCGTCATTTTCATTAACTGTGTTTCTTTCTTCACTGTGGAATATCGAAGCACAATCCGATGGAACCATATAGCTATTATCGTTGCAGATGGAGATTATATAATCACAGACTGGATCGATGTCCGCCGATATATCTATATCAACAAATTGACATTATAATCTCGCTCTATAACACAAATGAGAATGCCGTTCCTCTCCTCATCACTTCAGAACTTGTGGTCGACTAACTCAACTTTGTTTACCTCAACTAGTTTTTATTTCGAGGCTTGAGTGACGTCACCAAATTGCCTAGACGCTAGACAGTCCAGAATCTGGTTTTCTCCCTCTATTGTAGACAGCGTGGAATCACCCCGCTGTCTAGTTTGCTTTCATCTGGGAATCCTTTGTCTCGTACAACAAAAGTCCTGTCCGTCGGTGAACCAGACCAGGGAATTTATTCTCACATCACAGAATCCATCCGACGTGTATTCAGACATTTCGTCTACACTTCAAAGGCTAACTACCGCCTTGCAGACGTATGGCGCTATTGTCCGTTTCTCGAACAACCCACATCATACAGAAATGCCGACGGTGTGCAGACAGTTTTCGCGACTTGTTTATTTCACATTCTCCCACTCATCAAAGGGGTTTGTCAGTTTTTGGTAGACGACCTTCACGTCGTTTGGTCATCGATCGAAACATCAAGTTTTTATGTGACACCAGCGGAGAACCGCAGTGACTGCCTCCACCTCCATTCTTAAGCTGGATGTTGTGGTATCATATGCCAGGCTCTCCTGCTCCAAACATCGACCATTAACTTTGGCTATGAACCCCCAGCCACTTCTCTCACCTCTTGACACCGAATCATCTGTGTAGATAATCACATAACCCGAGTGAGCATTGTCCTGAATTAGTTGCTGGATTTCCACTTCCGTGGCCCCTGCTGGCCACTCCCTGCACTCCCGGCTTAATGTGATTATAACTCTACTTAAGTCTGATTGCTCCGCTGGCACTCTGACCCACTTCCCTCCACGCCTAATGTTCTCCAAGGGGCACACCTGTCTGATCGTATCCTCCGCCTGAGCCATCCATGATTTCCCTCTTATCAGTCGCTGACTCTTAACTGCGTCCAGCGCCTCATGCAGTGGGTGGTCTGTGTCTACAGCTACTCTGAGGTATGCCTTCGCCTGCATAACCTTGAGCCTACCAGCAACAGTCGGCAGACCAAGGATGTAACGCATACACACTACTGGGGTGTCTCTAGTGCATCCCAGAATGACCCGCATAGCTTCGTTCTGTATGCGCTCTAACTTCACCAGCTGACTCTCTGAGACAGTGAGCAGACCTAATCCATAATCAATTACTGAAAGGATCAAGTGCTGGTATAGTGTGAAAAGCATTCTCTGCTCTGTGTCCATTGCAGCCATAGTTTTAAGTGCACTGAGTCCCTTTTGAGATCTTGTAAGAGAAGGCGAGGATAAAACGCAGGCATTGTAAACAAAAAAAAATTAGTTTAATGTTCGTAACAGGACATTGCAGTCAACCCTGTCATTTACTGACTGTTTATGATTTGGGCAAGGTGAAGTACCCTTTTAACCCTCCGATCAGGGTTACTTGAAGCCATGGTGCAGGTGGTGGATGAAGTTGAAGAGCAGCCAACAGATAGTTGTAGGTTATGGTTTCCAGCTTTACGACGGTAGGCAGAGTATCTCCTTTTTTGGGAGACAACGACTACGGTCATCGACCAGCATGGTCACTGCTAGGAAGGAAAGCAATGGCAAACTACCTTCTTCACACATGCCAGGAATATCATGTATTGCAAACTCATCGATAATCAGAGAAACGGCGTAAATGGGTGCTCCATAGAAGCATCCTCTCCCGGTAGGGGTAACCATGTGCACTAGGTGACTACAGACCGTCGGCAGGCGACTGAGTGCCAACGAGTGGAACACGCAGCTGATCCACGACTCTGTTGATTGAGTGAGATGGCAAAACATGACCCCCACGCTTATCAGCATGGCACATGATGGATGGATGGATGTGATTTACTATGTAAGTTTACGTGCAGTAGTTTGCCATTGCTGTCTCAACGACTGATGCCTCGTGCCATCGATATCAGCACATAGTACAAGTATGTATGAAATAGGAGAATGGTTCATCAGATGGCGAGGGACACTGGTAATAGGGAAAGTAAAACTTTACACAAAATCAATGGTCGTATCAAATATGTGAACTACGTTCCAGATCAAAGCGAGCAAAAGCAAAACCAAAACCAAAAATATATGCAAAACGATGTTTTTCCAAAATCGCTGACGGCTGATATCGAACCCTAACTCGATATGTCAGGAAATGTGAAACTTCATTTCATTACTACGTAAGCAGTTGACACTGAGCAACCATTTAAGTGGAAGATATTACGCCTTTTCTCTCGCTGGGCCTTGGTTGTTCAGTGATAGCACCATATTTTATGAGAAATCTGATGACACTAGCTGTATATGACATACACTGTCATATGTTTGCTTTGTTGGTTAAGAATCTCGTAGAAGACTAAACCTTAACTTTCATCTTAACGTCCATATTAACGTCCATCTTCACTTCCATTTTAACTTCCATCTGAACTTCCATCTCATGTCCAAACAGAGCTCCCATCTACCGGAGAGAGGTCAATGTGTAAAAATTTCCCCGACCCAGTACCAAAGCACTAGCTCCCCGTGGACTGCGCTGCAGAGTTTCCATTCCTCTCACCGAGCCCAGAACCCAGCGGGGAGTGCACGACCAGTACTGAAGCTACACATCTTGGGAGAAGCATAATGGAATGTAACCAGATCCTGATTCAGCACAGCGCGCAAGGACTCACATGGATTAGGCTTAGGGTGGAAATGTGCCTCCACAGGTGATAGATATTTCATTGTCTACAGATTTCAGCCGATTATATCCCAGAGTAAATATAATATGCTATATGTTTCTATTTTCACATATCCTTTACAGGACATTGCAGTCAACACCAGCGTGATTCAGCTTCTGTTGATGTCTTGGCAAGTTTTACGTTCAGTAGTTTGCCATTGCTTTCTGAACGACCGGTTCACATACCTCTGTAAGTATCCAACGCGACGCGATCCGCTGCTGAATCTCGCGCAGCTATGTTTTGTACGAGAGTATACGGGATTTCGAACAACGTTCTTAACCCCTAAGCCATGGAGATCGGCAATATGGTATATAGTTGATCATAAATGGTATTTATTGCGTTATCTAACAGTGTAGACAGCAACACGTCTGTGCCCCCCTAGTTAAATCCTAGAGCCCCAACTCTGCCAGCACTAAAATATCTGTTGAAAACAAAGGCTAATTTTCATTTGGATATTCGCTTTACAATTTAGAGTAAGTGTGTATTAAGAGCAATCCGGCTACTTTACAGGTAATTTCCTACCCTAGTACTGAGAAATGCAAGCTACTGTACAATATTTTACAGGGAATGTCTTACCCTAGTGCTGATAAATGCAAGCTACTGTACAATCTTTTACAGGGAATGTCTTACCCTAGTGCTGATAAATGCTAGCTACTGTACAATCTTTTACAGGGAATGTCTTACCCAAGTACTGAGAAATTCAAACTACTGTACAATCTTTTACAGGGAATGTCTTACCCTAGTACTGAGAAATGCAAGCTACTGTACAATCTTTTACAGGGAATGTCTTACCCTAGTACTGAGAAATGCAAGCTACTGTACAATCTTTTACAGGGAATGTCTTACCCAAGTACTGATAAATGCAAGCTACTGTACAATCTTTTACAGGGAATGTCTTACCCAAGTACTGATAAATGCAAGCTACTGTACAATCTTTTACAGGGAATGTCTTACCCAAGTACTGATAAATGCAAGCTACTGTACAATCTTTTACAGGGAATGTCTTACCCAAGTACTGATAAATGCAAGCTACTGTACAATCTTTTACAGGGAATGTCTTACCCTAGTACTGATAAATGCAAGCTACTGTACAATCTTTTACAGGGAATGTCTTACCCTAGTACTGAGAAATGCAAGCTACTGTACAATCTTTTACAGGGAATGTCTTACCCAAGTACTGAGAAATGCTAGCTACTGTCATCTACTGCATATAGTACTTTCTGATGTAGGACAGGAAGGTCTTGAGCCTGGGGTATTAAGGCCGCCGGGCTTGTGTAATCGCCGCGAACTGGGCAGGTTAGTGGGTTTTTATTTTCTCCCCCATAAAACTACATCCGCATTTATAAATACGGTATACGCAGTGGCATATCCGTTTATTTCAACATGACAGTTTGCTGAAAGGTGGATTCTCGTAATCGAAATACAACACGTCTCGTATGTAATTTAAATTTTAGTGTTTATCGCAAATTAGATACTTGTAACTTTTTTCAATATGTGTAACTAGATCATATTGTCAATACTCAAACACCAACTGTTAATCTGTGTTCAGAGACTGTGGAAAGAGCGCAGTCAATGAATTGCCTGGGGATACGTTGTGATCGAAGCTTTGCTTATAATGAGCACATAGACCAGACGATAAAAAAGGCCAAGCGGGGTTTGGCTGCTATGCGGATGATGGCGGCAGCAAATTATGAGCAGCGCCATTTATGCCTCCTATATGAGGGGCTGGTCATGTCTGTTTTTGAGTATCCGATGGTAATCCTGACTCTCAGTCGTAAGCAGATAGAAAGGATGGAAAGGATACACAACGAAGCTATGTGCATTATTCTTGGATGTACGAGAGATACAACCATATAAGACAGAGTAAAATGTTGTAGAGCACGTGCCTACTTCAGAGTTAACGCAAACACACAGCATCCACTGCATAGTGAAATCATGAAGGTGAAGGGCAGCAGGTTAAAAAGAGGAATGTCATGAATAGGTCAAGCCGAAGACATTATTTAACAAGTGTGTTCACTAGAGGACTTAGAACCTGGCGAGGAGTGGGTACAAGTGCCAAACAGATTTCTATACTTCCTTTTCAGTTTGCATCCAACTAGACAGAAAATGCAGACAAGAAAAAAAAAGTCGCTTAAAAGTCGACAGGGTCGACTTCATTGCACCGGGTTTTATCCCATATGGCTCGGTCTCTTTCCGCAGCACGGAAAGCGTCGCACAAAGCACGAACTCCGTAGCCTTTAGCGACGACCCACAGGAGTCTCCGAAACATTTAACTCGTAAACCAAAGGGCGCGGCCCGGAATCGAACCCACAACCTTCGGAACACGAGTCAAACGGCTTGACCACTTCGCCACAGAAATCTGGCTGCTAGTTAGTTAGTTAGTTAGTCGACAGATCATCCTCGTTGCACATCGAACCATTCAGTCCATAAGTGCTCGGATCCCCTCCTCAGCAAATCCCGCAGCGTGTAGCGGCTAACGACGCCAGTTCTGTGTTGGTTTATCAATCTTCTTTGGCTTCCTGCGTAGTGTTCTTGTTTGGCCACCCCTCTTTTAATTTGCTGTTCTCGCAGTCTGGCCATGGTTGTAGATTCACAGTCATCACTTGGTTCTCGCAAAAGTCTCACTTCTCGTAGAGCATTCAGAATGTCAGCCTGGTCCATGGCGCGTCCGCCCTCCACAGTAGCCTCACCTGCGAGCTTGTCAGCCCGCTCATTTCCTTGTACTCCCGCATGACCTGGCACGAAGATGAAACTAATCTTTGCCAGCCGAGACCGCTTCAGAGGCAGCAACCATTCTCTTCGGATCGGCCCCTCCTCTATCCTCTTGATCATGTTCATTGAGTCGCTAAGGAAACAAGCCCTAGTGAATGTCTGTGTCTCGAGCCATGTTATTGCTTTACTTACTGCCATGACTTCCATGGTCAGGCTACTTGTGGTTTCAGTGAAAGCACCAGAGTCCTCCTTCACAATTCTCCCTCCGGCCTGAGCTGTAAAGGCCCATGAGCTTCTCACATGTCGGACGACCGACCAATCTGTGTAGATGACCGCGTCACCGTCTAGCGAATTCTCGAAAATCAACGCTTGTACTTCAGCCTCAACAGCAGCCGGATTTTCTTGTCTGCATTTTCTATCTAGTTGGATGCAAACTGAAAAGGATGTGCAGAAGTCTGTTGGCACTTGCACCCACTCCTCGCCAGGTTCTAAGTCCTCAAGTGAACACACCTGTTGAAGAATGTCTTCGGCTTGACCCATCCACGACCGTCCTCTTTTTAACCTGCTGCCCTTCACCTAATTTCACTATGCAGTGGATGTTGTGTGTTTGCGTTAATTCTGAGGTAGGCGCGTGCCCTGCAAACTTGTATTCTCTCTTCAATGGTTGGAAAATCAAGAAGGTAGCGCTTCGCCCTGCATGCTGTATCTCTTGTACATCCAAGAATAATGCGCATAGCTTCATTCTGTATCCTTTCCATCCTTTCTATCTGCTTATGGCTGAGAGTCAGGATTGCCATTGCATACTCCAAAACAGACATGACCAGCCCCTCGTACAGAAGACATAGATGGCGCTGCTCACAATTTGCTGCCGCCATCACCCGCATCGCTGCCAAACCCCGCTTGGCCTTTGTTATCACCTGGTCTATGTGCACATTATAAGCAAGGCTTCGATCAAACCGTATCCCCAGGTAATTCATTGCCTGCGTTCTTTCCACCGTCTCTGAACACAGCATTACAGTTGGTGTTGGATTGTTGACAATATGATTATTCAACGAGGACCAAGTCACTGTTGCCTTTGTTGGGTTGACCATTGCCCCAGCTTCATCACACCAAGTACTTATGCGATTGAGTTCGGTTTGTAGTTCCACAGCAACCTCCTCTCTATCCTTACCCTGACGATACACTAAAACATCATCGGCATACGACAATGTCCTGCCAGGTCCAGTGATCTGCTCACTGGTGATTCTCACTGTGTAGGCGTTGAACAGTACCGGAGATAATGGCGATCCCTGTGGTAGGCCAGGATATATTGTTGTTGGTTCCGAAGTCCAACTGCCACATCTAAAAACTACTTTCCGTTGGTAGAGCGGAAATGGCTGCTGTGGGGGCGGAAGTACAAGCGTTGATTTTCGAGAATTCGTTAGACGGTGATGCTGTCATCTACACAGATGGGTCGGTCGTCCACCATTGAGAAGCTCATGGGCTTTCACGGCGCGGGCCGGAGAGAGAATTGTGAAGGAGGTCTCTAGTGCTTTTCTTGAGGCCACAAGTAGCCTGACTATGGAAGTCATGACAGTAAGTAAAGCAATAACATGGCTCGAGACACAGAAATTCAATAGGGCATGTTTTCTTAGCGACTCAATGAGCATGCTCAAGGGGATAGAGATGGGATGGATCCGAAGAGAGTAGTTGCTGTCTCTGGGGCGGTATCGGCTGACAAAGATTAGTTTCATCTTCGTTCCAGGGCATGCGGGACTACAAGGAAATGAGCAGGCTGACAAGCTCGCAGGTAAGGCTAAGGTGGAGGGCGGACGCGCCGTGGATCAGGCTAACATTCTGAATGCTCTACGATAAGTAAGACTTGTGCGAGAACCAAGGAATGACTGCGAATCTACAACCATGGTCAGACTGCGAGAACGGCAAATCAAAAGAGGGGTGGTCAAACAAGAACACTACGCAGGAAGCCAAAGAAGATAGATAACCAAGACAGAACTGGTGTCGTTAGCCGCTACACGCTGCGGGATTTGCTGAGGAGGGGATCCGAGCATTTATGGACTGAATGGTACGATGTGCAATGAGGATGATCTGTCGACTAACTAACTAACTAAATGTGTAACTAGAATCAGGTCTTATCCATGGTATAAACATAATATAGGGCTACATACTGATAATCGTATGTCGTAATCTGAAATAAAAGATTGGGCATCATTACATAAGACTGGAACTATTATATCTGGTTGATGAAATAGACAGGTACACTGAGAAGAAGAAGCGGGAAACGAATGATCACTTGAAAGAAGAAACAAACGAAGACTTGATGAAGAAATAACTGCAACGTTAAACCAGAAAAAAAACTAACAAGTTGAAACAAGAAACAACTGAAAACTTGTAGCAGACAACAATTACAAACTTCAAGTAGGAGACAACTTAAAACTTGAAGAAAGAAACAACTGAAAATCTGACATACAGTAATTAAACACTAAATCATTAGTTGCATATCCTTTACAGGACGTTGCAGTCAACACCAGCAATATTTACTGTTGTGATCCCTTGTCATGTTTACGTTCAGTAGTTTGCCGTTGCATTCTGAAAGACCGGCACCTATACCATTTCGTAAAATGCAACGCGACACGATTTGCTGCAAATCGTTTGCAGCTGTGTTTCGAACGTGGGTATGAGGGATTACGAACTGCGTCCTTAATCCCACACCACGGAGCCGATATTAAACACTGGGAACATTGTATATAAGCAACTTAAATTGTGTTTACTGTTGAAAATGAAGTAGGTCAAGATGATGCAGTAAACAGTGTTCGCTGCGATCTGGAGAAATAATAATGTGTTTTGTGTGCGTTTCTCAAGATCTGGGTGTTCAAACAAGGCTTAACCTACGGAACCGGTAGGGAATTTATTTGTTCAAGTCCTATTGCTCGAGAATTGTGGAGGAAAAGCGTGACTCTATCAATGCTCACATCAGAAACACGCCGAACAATCTAACAACAGCTAAACTACGAAATAGGCAGTAGATATTCGGGACTTGGAATGTCATTGGACTAGTAGATAAAGAACCAGGACTAGTAGAGATTTTGGAAAAATCAAAAATTCATATTTTAGGACTCTGTCATGAAAATCACAATGGATTAACCAGATGATGATAATTCAGACAGTCTTGTTCACGACGTGTTTTCAGGGCCACACTTGTTTTTAACCGGTACAGAAAAAACAGTCTGAGTTCGCAGCTGCAACTGTTTACTTCTAGTCTGCGAGATAGGAACGGTCGGGAGACCTTGAGAAGTTTCCGACATCAAGACGAATTGGCGGCTTGTTGTTGAGACGCGGATTCAGACAATGCAGAAACGCGAGTTTGTTTTGGGTGTCAAAACAAGAAAAGACAACTCTGACATTGATTAAACACAAGGGAGATAAGATTCTGGATATAATCTGCCCCTGAAACCATCTGATGTATTTACATCAAAGGAACGTCACGTGAACAATTCAAGGCTCTTGGACAAGAACATGATTGGGTGACACAGTGTAACTCAGACAGTTGATTTAGGCAGAAGTGCTTTGGCACTGCTGTTATGGATTGTAATAATGTCTACCGTGTGCGAATTAAGTGGATTTAATTTTACACGTGCCTGTCATGGCAAATGTAGATGTGATTTAGTAGAACTGCGGTGTTGCCTAAGGTAGTTCATATTGTATAATTAGTCCTAATTAATTTAGGCAGTAGCATGGTTGAAACTAGCTAGAGTAGTGAAGTGATAATTGGCTCTGTTAGTTGAAAATAGAGTAGTGAAGTGTTGATAAGCTCTACTAGTTGAGAATTTAGTAATGGGGGATAATTGGGATCCTCCAGTGGGTGCTCCCTGGTGGGCGGGGTTCCGCATTCAGTTTGTTGCTTTTTTTCTTCTTGTCTTGGCCTGATGAAAACCAATGTGTTGAGTTCATCTGTCCCTGACAGAGTTAGGTTCACTGTATTTTTCTGAGCAAGGCCGATGGCCCACGATCATCTAATAAGGATCAGTGACGGGGAGGCTATCACCAGTTGTGTTATATATTTTACAGGTTCCCTCTGGTTGGGATGAAGAACACAGAACCATTGAAAAATCAGATCACGGATAATTTTTGGTGCAGTAAGATTGGCCAGCAACTTTCTCAATGGGCCTATGCTAGAAGAAGGATAAATACTGAGAACATTACTAAGAAGATTTCATACTACCTCTGGACAGCAACATAGTAATGGGTTTTGATTTTCATCCCATTCGTGAATATACCAGTGATGATGGATGTTCAGTCCACTTATTACTAGAACAGTAGGGATTGATGTTCACATTACATGAACCAAAACATTGGAGAGTGGTTGTTCCACGTATCAAAGAAATCATAACATTAAGACGTTATCTAGAAAATTAAGAGATCTATTTGAGTCTAGATACAATGACTGTTTTAAGAGTGAAAACTGTAGAACATTTCGCAAGAAGAAAAGACGTCATGCTCATGGGACCGTGTTCCATTTTTCACTGGGCAGGAATTGTGTGGTCTCAGTTTCTATAAACTATTAGGAACAGTTTTTGTTGTTGTTAGGAACAAAACTAGTATCATTCCCAGACTGTAGATTTGAATGGGAATCAGACCTCATGGTTATCAAAGCTCCTGGAGGAGGACATGTCTGGAGGGAGAGACGCGGCATTTGGTGAGGTCCATTGTGCTGATTCTTGTGATGTCGTGTAATCCTTGCCATGATGAGTGGACTCTGATCATGAACTTTGTGGTCTGACCTCTACATTTACATTAGAATACACAACACACATTTTCTTCGCATACATGTCTCACGTACATTACACTTTTTCTTTTAATAAATTAATCTTTATTAATTGTTGGAAGCAAGAGTTGTTGAATATGTTGCGTTGGGGAACCATGAGAGGGAGCATAGTACGACAGTGAGAGAGAGAGAGATAGAGAAAGAGAGAGAGAGAGAGAGAGAGAGAGAGAGAGAGAGAGAGAGAGAGAGAGAGAGAGAGAGAGAGAGAGAGGGGGGGGAAAAGGTGTCCATGAACCGAAGGAGTGTGTTGGACGGAAGCTAGTGGATTCTCCAAGATATTGAAAAGGGGTAAAATATAATGTGGGTGTTGACTCCCCTCACTCCAGGGACGACACTTTAAAGTAAGACACGACAGACTCACGGAAACGAGGAAAGGGGAGCAGAAAGCAAAATGAATACATGAAAATTATGTTCTAGTATGGAGTGGTGTCGATCAGCGAATAAAGGTTAAACATGGAGTAGGTGTTTTATTACATCCCGAAAAGGCGAAAGCCATTATCAGCACAAGATTTATATTAGAAAGCATAAAACTAATTCATATCAAAGACGACAGTAAAACAATAATTATTATACAGATATAGGCCTCATGAATCGACACTTACAGCATTGAAGACACAGACAAATATTTTGATAACCTTATAGACACGATATACAATGTCAATGAGACTGATAAACTTAGAATTCAAGAGCACTACCACATACATACACTGGTGTTGCTCACAAACCACTTATAATTAAAAAAAAGAGTGTTCTGCGTTCTCAAGAGTTCTGCAACAATTTATAATAACCAGCAGTATGCGGGCTTCAGAACACAAGAAAATAATCTTTAGTGTGTTTATTAAACATCATATTTTCTTTTGCTGTTGTGGGAATTTCTGAGTTGCTACGTTTTTGTCATCCACCATCTATGGCAAAGTTGTTACGGTCGCGATTCGTAAACCTGCATACCGCGTTCGAAACACAAATGTGGGCGATTTGGCAGCAGACCGCCATGCGTTTGTTTTCATACAATAATATGAGTGAAGACCGTTTAAAAAGAATTGACAAATTACGGAAAGTAAAACCTGCTAAGAAATCACAAACAACCAAAAAATGAAGGGATTGATTGCGACATCCTGTATAGGACTGTGACGAGACGCCTCGGCACACCAAAAACATATCTTTAATGCAACAACAACAAAATTAAAGAGTTAGTTAGTTAGTTAGTTAGTTAGTTAGTTAGTTAGTTAGTTAGTTAGTTAGTTAGTTATTTAGTTAGGTAGTTAGGTAGTAAGTGGTTACGGTCGCGATTCGTAATCCTGCATACCGCGTTCGAAACACAAATGTGGGCGATTTGGCAGCGGACCGCCATGCGTTTGTTTTCATACAATAATATGAGTGAAGACCGTTTAAAAAGAATTGACAAATTACGGAAAGTAAAACCTGCTAAGAAATCACAAACAACCAAAAAATGAAGGGATTGATTGCGACATCCTGTATAGGACTGTGACGAGACGCCTCGGCACACCAAAAACATATCTTTAATGCAACAACAACAAAATTAAAGAGTTAGTTAGTTAGTTAGTTAGTTAGTTATTTAGTTAGGTAGTTAGGTAGTTAGTTAGCTAATTAGCTAGTTAGCTAGTTAGTTAGTTAGTTAGTTAGTTCGTCAGTAGTTAGTTAGTCTAGGTTCCAACTTAACGGCAATGGGTCGTCCCCATTATACTCTGTTCCTGTGCCAGTGAATATCACACACAATGCTCCTCACTGTCCAATGTGAAAAGTTACTTATGTTACTTATGGAATAGCACGGCGAAATATCAAACGAACAATTAAAGCATCCAAAAATAAATCATGGAAAATGTATGGTGAACAGATGGCAACCCTTAGCAAAGACTACCCAAAATAATTTTATAAACTTGTCAACAATATGAGAAACAGAGATGCATGCTACAACCCGCATAACACTGGAAACTTAACTTTTGTGCATAAAAGCTGTGGGAAACAAAAAAAAAACAAAAAAACAAAAACAAAAAACGGCATACCTACAGAGTTCAAAACAATTGTTTGTGTCTTCGTTATTCAAATACCTACAGAAATAAAATTAGTTATACAGAAAAGTCCCCCCCCACCCCCCCCACCCCCCCCACCCCACCCCCCCCCCCCCCCCCCCAAAAAAAAAAAAATAAAAAAAATAATTGATCACCAATTCAAAATGGAATAATCACAGAAGCTATTCAGGCTTGTGGGAAAACTGGAGTTGAATAGCTGACAAGACTTTTTTAATATAGTGTGGGACGAAAGAATAGTCCCAGATTGACAACAAGAAATAATATTACCAATATGGAAAAAGAAAGGCAAAGTGAGAGAGTGCGAAACATGCAGAGGTATAACACTCCTGAGTCATTTAGGGAAAATGTAAGCAAAACTATTTGAACAAAGAGCTATACTCATAGTTGAACAACAATTAAGCAACTTATAATGTGGGTTCAGGAAAGCTAAAATTAGCACTTTTGCACTATTCACACCTGGACAAATATGTGGAAACAACCATCGAATACAGTGACCAGCAGAATATATGTTTGTAGGTCAGGAAAAGGCTTTCAATAGTGTAGACCAGTGGTTCCCAAGCTTTTTGAAGCAGAGGGCCAAATCTTCTATTTTCGGTAGTTAAGCGGGCCACAACGTTATAAAATTATAAATGTCGTGCAATAGCATTCTTACCTTTCTTAACTTTAGTCAACAAAATTCTAAAACTTTAAAGGCAGTCAGTGTTTATTACTACACTGCTTTATTGTTTGGTTTAAGATTAAATTCTCATTTTAAAATACATTTTAAAACAGTTTAGAAAATCGCTATTAATATAATTAATTTACAATTTTAACTGTTCTTCATAACAAGTTACTTAAGTTCAGATGCCAGTTTATCAATGCCTTGGCACAAATCCGTCCGTGCCCAAAATCATAAGCACTGCTAGGTTACTTTCGGTGAGTCTAGAATGTTGTTTGTAGTTTATAACGGTCATTGCGGATAATGAGTGCTCGCATCTGTAAGTCGAACCAAAACGACAAATGCATCTCTGGGTGAATGAACGCAAGTGTTCAAATTGTTCGACAGGCAATAGTTGCCAGAATTAAATCATATGATCAGCTGAAGGTGAAGCAGGCAGCTCCAGAAATGTGCATCTCAGTGCAGAATTGCATTTCAAATCAATTACTTCGTGCTGAAGGTTATGCTGTAATTGACAGAGCTTGGCATCAGGAAATACGAACGGATTTATGAAGAGAGCAACATTATCCTCCTCTATTTTTAACACTTGAAATCGCGACTGAAAGATATTCAGAAGACTTTCAACGTTTACTTTGTACTGTAACACGTCACATTTATTTTATACCACAAGCGTCTTCATTCAGCTTCACTTCAGTCAGCTGTCCGATAAACAGCCGTAGTCTCATTTTAAAATGAAGAAACGTCATCGCACAAATTTGTGAATAGTTTTTTTTTCCTGTATCCTCGCATTTAACGAGTTTAAATGAGACGTGATGTCCATAAAAAATACCAGGTCATTAAGCCAGTCATCGTTCAGCAGACATTCCCGGTCTGTAGGCAATTCATTTATTTCAGACATAAACAGATGGAGATTATTTTCAGTGCCCAGAAACGTGAAATAAATTTCCGTTAAGAAAGCCATCTGACATCACAGTGTAACAGTAGCGCACCATATTCCTCGTTCAGGTCTGATAGAAACTGTCTGAACTCACGTTTGTTCAGCACCTTACTTCGAATTTTGTTCACACATCTCAGAACAACATCCATGACATGTTTCAGATTTAATGTCTTTCCACACAGAGCTTCTTGGTAAATGATACAATGATATTTTAATATAGTGTGGCCAAGAAACTGTTCCAATAATGCAAGACATCTAGACTTATTATCCGTCAAAGGCGGAGCATCGTCGGTGCACGCACTGTCCAATTTAGCCGATTCTGTGTTGTTTTTCTCTACACACAACTTCAGAGTTTCAAACAGATAAATCCCTTTGGTAGTTGCATGCATCGATTCAAGTCATAGAAATTCTTCAATTACTTCAAAATTATCGTTTATTGCTCGAACAAAAACTGCGACCTGAGTTGTGTCAGAAATGTCAGTAGATTCATCAATAGCCGACGAAAAACACTTACAATTTTTTATATGAGCTGCTACTTGACGATGAACATCGTTGGCTAATTCTTCAACTCGCCTGGCGGTAGTATTATTAGACAAAGGAATCTGATCAAATTTTGTTTCACACTTTTTATCGCCAAGCATTCTAGCAGCCATTTTAAGGGAAGGCTTGACTATTTATTCTGCATCGGTGAGGCGGCTTCTTTTTGCGAGCCAACAGAAGAGCGACTTCTTCGTACGACGCAACAACAGCACTCTTGCTCTGTTCGTTAGCCTTGGTGAAAAATGACTGATGCCTGATCAGAGAGCTTTCTTATTTAGCTATGAAATCTCTTCTTAACTCCGAATTGATCGGATATTGAGCATTTATGTCTGAATGTGTGGTCGTGAAGTGTCGTTTGTGTTATCAATCTAATTATCTATTTTTGTAAAGAATCAATGTAATGCTTCTGCTTCTTCTTTCATTCGCCTTAAATATGTCTATAACTGCAATGTTGCTTCTTGTATGAATTTAACTGTTCGTTTTCAGTTCACTCAGCAGTCCATCGAGTTTATCTTCCACTGTCGTCTCTCTAGGCCAGAAGGTTTGCCTAGACATGTTGTAATTTGGGCAGTCTTTGAGTATGTGTTCTGCTGTCTGCGACGATTATCCACATGTGTACATGGCTGATTCAGCAATCTTGAATCTTGTATACATGTGGTTGCGTAATCTATTGTGTCCTGTTCTGAGGCGCAGAATAATGACTTCTTCTGGTCTGCCTATAGCGTGATAGTCGTCTTGAGCAGGTTTTGATGGCCTTCTGACAGATTTGATCATTCTTTTGGTGGTATGTAACGGGCTTACCAAGGCTTTTGATACAGTCAGCAGAGAAGGACTGTGGAAGATTATGGCAAAATATGGCTGTCTACAAAAGTTTGTCCAAATAGTGCGGCTATTTCATGACGGCATGCAGGCAAGAGTACAGGAAAATGGTGAACTGTCTGAACCCTTTCCTGTCACCAATGGAGTGAAGCAAGGATGTGTCCTGGCACCAACACTGTTCAGACTCATGTTTTCAGCCATGTTGATGAATGCCTTCGAGAACGACGACATTGGAATAGACATCAACTACCGTATGGATGGAAAGTTATTCAATCTCAGAAGGCTGAAAGCTAAAACCAAAATTAACAGCGGCACCGTCAGAGAGCTCCTGTTTGCTGATGATTGCACTCTATACGCCAACTCAGAGACGGACATGCAACATAATGTCTCAGCTTTCTCACATGCCTGTGCCAACTTTGGGCTCAATATCAACTTGGAGAAGACTGTAGTTATGTACCAGCCAGCTCCAGGGAATAATCACACTGTGCCGAATATCAAAGTGAATTATCATAGACTAAGTGTTGTGGACAAATTCACCTATCTTGGCAGCACCGTGTCACAAGCTGCCACAATCGATGACGAAGTGAATGCAAGAATCTCCAAGGCCAGTGCAGCCTTTGGCAGACTGTACAAGAATGTATGGGACAGATCTGGAATAAGCCTGCAAACAAAGCTAAAAGTCTACAAAGCAGTTGTATTATCCACACTGCTATATGCTTGTGAAACCTGGACTGTTTATCAGCGACACGCTAGGAAATTAAACCACTTCCACAAGTCTGCCTAAGGAAGCTACTGAAGATTAAATGGCAAGACAAGATTCCAGACACTGAAGTCCTAGAAAGAGCATCCATGCCCAGTATCCACACTCTACTGATGAAGAATCAGATTCGCTGGGCTGGTCACTTGACTAGCATGCCAGATCACAGGCTCCCTAAACGAATTTTTTACAGCGAACTGCGTTGTGGTAAACGCTCCCAAGGTGGCCAGAGGAAACGTTTTAAAGACACTCTGAAAATTTCACTGAATGCTTTTGGAATTCATCATGACACCTGGGAGGCTGCAGCCAGAGACCGAAATTCGTGGCGTGCATCATTGCGCAAAGGTGCAGTCATATGCGAGGCAACCAGGTTTGCAAGAGCTGTGAAGAAAAGGCAAGACAGAAAAACCACTGCAGGAAATCCTCCTCCAGAGACGTCAAGCATTCTTTGCCCACATTGTCAAAGAACATTTCGAGCCAAAATAGGCCTTATCAGCCATCTTAGAACCCACGGCTCCACACCTTCAACCCCACTGGATGAAATGAATGGTCATCATCATTCTTGATGGACAAACAACAACATAACATAACATAAACATGTAACGGGCATATCAGGCTGTTCTTCTTTCGCTCCTTCCTTAGCCAATCGATCAGTTCTGTCGTTTCCGGGTACTCCACACTGGGATGGCATCCACTGTATGGTGACCTTATGCTGGCTGCTAAGTTCAGAAAGTAGTGTCCTTAGTACTGGCAATTTCCAAGACAGCATTTTGTTTTCGTTGAGGTGAGTTTCTTGCAAGCAACATACGCTTACCTTTTCTTGGTCCTAGATGTTTTCTAGTTCTATTGTTTTGTTGCTGAATCCCTCCGCATTCCAGTGCAATATTCTTGATCTTTGTTTGGTATAGCCAGACGCTTTATTCTCAGGTCCCCTGGCTCCATAGAACATCTGAAAAGGACCTCCAGTAATTGTAGTTGGACCCTTTCGGGGCATGTGGCCCGACACTGCACCTGTCTGGGGCTCCAAAGCAGGGCGAGCACCATAACATTTAGCAGTAGTCGACATATTTCATTACTCGTGATTGGTGGCATCCTGATTTCTGTGGTGTGCCTCCTGGCTGGTTGTCTCCGTTGTCAGCACCTTTCCTTTGCTGGTGCAGCCTGAGGTTTTACTAGAGTGTAGGTGTGTAGGCACGCACACATATGTCTGTGCATGCATGTACGTGCATACACATCTAGAGCGTTCTGGATATTTCTCGGCGCCAGTGACTCGCAGCCGCCTCTTCTCCTGTTAGTTAAAACAGTTCCGCCACGATAAGGCCAGGAGTTGGACTTTTGCTGCATAGGTGATGAATGCACCAGCCATTAGGGTATTTATGCAAGGTTGGGCGCTCACCCCAACCCGGCCCCTCGCTACATACAGAAACATTTGGAACCATGTAATGCTAAAATGCGAATTTATCGATGTTTATATAGAGAAATATTTATCGACATGTAACAATTTAATAAGGATACTTTTATGAAAAACAGATATTTCTCCGGTGAATAAAATGATTTATTTTGCAAGAAAATATTAAATTTAAAAGTCTTTTGCTGTTATAAATTATTTCCACATTTACAATGTTCAAATTAATTTATTTGTTGTAGTAGTCTTGATATATTTCTGAAATTTATTCTGAGTTTACTACTTGTTTTCCGAATATTTTATTTTCACACACAGCCGGAAGTAAGTTTTGTTTCATTTCCGTTTTAAAGTTGTGTATAATTATAACTGTTCGAATTTTATTATAACAATGAGTGTCAATAACAAACGTAAGATTGAAGACGAATGCCGTGTTTTTAATGATGAATGGACAACTAAGTACTGTTTTATAAAAGTTGGTAGCAAATCAGTTTGCTTGTGTTTCGTGAGTTAGTGGCTGTCTTCAAAGAGTATAATGTAAAAAGACATTATCAAACAAAACATTCCTATTTCGGATAAAATTTAACAACCGAAGGGAGGGAAAGGAAATGCCTTGAGTTGGTGAAAAATTTGGAGAAACAGCAAACTGTTTTCACTAAACAGTCTTCAATTCAAGATGCTGCAACTGAAGCTAGTCTTGTGCTGTCACACAGAATTGTAAAACAGAACAAGCCATTTTCTGATGGCGAGTTCATCAAGGAATGTTTGCTAGATGCAGCAAACATTATGTGTCCAGAACAAAAACACAGATTTGACAACATTACTTTATCAAGGAGAACTGTGGTCAGACGTGTTGACAAGATAAGTGACAATTTGATGCATAAACTTCAAGATGCAAGTAAACAATTTTTGTGGTACTCTCTTGCATTGGATGAGAGTACCGATGTACATGATACTGCCCAATTATTGATATTTATACGTGGAATAAACACTTCTTTCAAACTCACTGAAGAGTTACTGAGTGTTGAGTCACTCAAAGACACAACCACAGGCCATGATATATTCAATGCTGTTACTAACTGTATTGAAAGAACTGGGTTGGTTTGGAACAAGATGGCAAGTGTTACAACTGACGGAGCTCGTGCTTTGACTGGAAAAAATGTAGGGATGGTAAAGTTGATAAGTGATAAGATTAAAGCAGAAAATCCAGACCACACATATTATCACTTCACTGTGTGATTCATCAAGAAAGTCTGTGTAAAACTGTTTTGAATATCAAGCATGTTATTGACCCAGTTGCCAGTGTCATCAACCTCATCAGATCAAGAGGACTTAATCACAGACAGTTCAAGGCATTATTTGACGATTTGGAAACTGAACATTCCGATGTCCTGTACCACACCAGTGTTCGATGGATGATCTCGGCAAGGTGGTGAGGTGAGTGTGGGAACTCAGAGAAGAAATAGTGATGTTCCTAGAGATGAAGGGCATTGAATGTGACTTTAATACTAACATTGTCAATAAAGAGTGGTAGTTAGACTTTATGTTTGCCATTGGAATTATGGAAAAGTTAAATGAACTGAATGTCAAACTTCAAGGCAATGGTGTGTTTGCACATGAATTGTATGTACATATAAAATCATTTAGGCAAAACTCTCACTGTTCTCCAGACAAGCAAGTGAAAAAACGATTGTGTCACTTCCCTTTGCTGAAACAAGAAACCATTTCTGGTGTAACGACTGAAAAGTACAAAGCCCAATTAGATGCATTGATTGAAGAATTTGGATGGAGATTCCAAGATTTCAAGAACTTAGAGCCACAGTTCAATATTCTCAGTTCCCCTTTTAGTGCAGAAGCTGATACAGCCACAGAGGACATACAGTTGGAGCTGCTTGACTTACAAGCAGATCATGACCTGAAAGAGAAATTCAAGACATATGGTTTGCTGGATATCTATGGATCTTTATCACAAGAATCATTTCCCAACTTGAAAAACTCGCAGCTAAACGTTTATCATTGTTTGGATCAACATACATTTGCGAACAAGCATTCTCTTGCTTGAAGATCAATAAATCTAAGAATAGGTCTTTATTGTCGGACTGCAACTTGAATGCTGTCATGCGAATTTCAACAAGTAAACTTGCTCCAGATTTCAAGAATATTGTCAAAAAGTGCAAGCAGTTACATACATCTCATTAGACATCAACAATTGTAGTGACAATGTAGTCGCTGTGTGTCTAAATTAAAGCCATTGATAGATAATAAAGAATATTTGTTTTAATAACAAGTTGTAAAATCTTGTTAACAAATTAGTAAAAGTTTTTGTCCATACTGTCAAATAAAATGTATAATTGTATAAGTATAATAAAATTGCAATAATTAGTTATTTATACTGCTTAATAAGCTATAAATAATTAATAATTACTTATATATATATAATAATATATATAATATAATAATATATATATATATATATATGCCACCCGCCAATAGCTTTACATTTGTCAATGCGGCCCTACGCACAAAATGTTTGCCCACCCCTGATTTAGAAGATAGACCAGAACACCACAAACATAGACATGAACATAATGAAGGCTTCTTAAACGACGTTAACTCAAAAAGAGAACTGGTTACTTGCGTCCGAATACGACAGCCCACATTCTGTGGGCGCTTTCCATGAGAAGAGGCAAGCTGAAGATGGTCATGACAATTAATATGTTGGGAGAGGAGAGAGGCAAAGGAAGACTGAGAGATTGATTATACTAGACAGTTTGACACCATGCTATAGACTAACAAACGTATAAAATATGATTGACAGAACTAGATACACAACGCTGGGGACAGACATGAAAACCAACTCCACACGGCATGAATTATAAGAAGAAACGAAATTTCTTGGTGCAGAAACAGTTAGAACTGAACAGAAATGTCTAGAAATTGATAGTCAATAATTCCTCGTATTGACTACGACGTCTTGACGAAATGGATTTAGGGCTATCTTGAACTATGAGGCTTATGGATTTAACAGAAGAAGGTGACAGTAACAATCGTGCATGCTAGTGTAAGGGCTAAGTAGAACTGAAGAAAATAAGAAAAGCAATCATGCATGGAATAACAAAACAAAAACTCATCTCGTGTTACTTGGTATATAAAGACTTCATGCAAATTAACTCTTTACTGACATACTGTTTCTGGTTTTCTTTTTTGAATAGATCCAGAACAGTCCGAGTCATTGTGAATGATGGAGCCCACAAAAATAGGCAAGCTGCTAATCGCCTTACTGTGCTGTGTGATTGTAGCCGGTAAGAACGTTCCTATAGATTCAAACGCTGACACCGGAGCGTCAACACAAAACCGCTTCATCAGCGGGCAACAACGGCGAGGAATTAGAGCCACTTCTACAAACAGGAGCCCATTTGTGTGTCATGATGGATCGGGGTCCATTAATACAACACTTCTATGTAATGGAAGAATTGATTGCATAGATAGTTCAGATGAACATTCACAACTGTGTATTGGTATTTCCTGCATGAATACATTTCCGTGTCTTAATGGAAAATGTATAAGTTTAGATTCTCAATGCAACGGCTTGGACGACTGCGGAGACAACTCCGATGAAGACCTTTCACTTTGTCAACGGTTATCTTCCTCACAAACTATAATATGTGCGAATGGTCAAGTATTGAAGGGTGTGCATATTTTATGTAATGGCGTTTATAACTGCATGGACAGATCTGACGAAAGCCATTTGACATGCACAGTAAACAGACCAAGACCAACATGTCAACAACATACCTGCCCTTCTGGTAAGTGCATCTACTTCACTGACGTCTGCGATGGTTACAACGACTGCGGAGACAACTCTGATGAACTGTCATGTTCATCGACAACAATCCTACAAACAACAACATCCAAACAAATATGTTGGGAACACTCTTGTCCATCTGGTAAATGTATCCAGTACAGCGAAGTCTGCGACGGTTACAACGACTGCGGAGACAATTCTGATGAACAAACATGTGATTCGACAATAATCCTACAAACAACAACATCCACACAAATATGTTGGGAACACTCTTGCCCATCTGGTAAATGTATCCCGTACAGTGAAGTCTGCGACGGGTACAACGACTGCGGAGACAATTCTGATGAACTGTCATGTTCACCGACAACAATCCTTCAAATAACAACAACCACACAAATACGTTGGGATCACACTTGTCCATCTGGTAAATGCATCCTGTCCAGCCAAGTCTGCGATGGATTTTACGATTGCGAGGATTTCTCAGACGAATCAGACTGTACCACAACATACACGTACAGTCATACTAAAGTTGCGAGTGGTGTTGCTGTGCCCGGGGTTGTCGTGATATTAGTTGGTGGCTGTTATCGTTGTAGACGAAGAAGGATGCGAGCGATTACTACAACTACAAAGACAACGACTGCAACTGCACCACTCATCACAATCACAGCTGTAGCAAGCGACTTACCGCCTTCTTACTCTGAGGTTGTAGAGGCGGCTACGCCAAGTCAGGGAGTTGCGAATCCGGCATTTGCTGGCTCTGCCTGAGTGTCCAAGTAGTTTCAACATGGGAGTTATTGAGTTATGGGTCACACGTACACACACACACACATACATACACACACACACAAACACACAAACACACACACACACACCTTATACACACACACACAATGTACACATAACTGATTAACGAAAGCAAGAGGTTTTTATTACATCAGAAGAAGAAAGCAAAGAGCAGGAAAATACATGCCATGCTAATCAGTAAACTTAAAAAACCTTAAAGACGAGGCAGTAACGGGAAATTATGAGAAAGAACTAACTGAAATCTTTGAAAATTACTTATAGATAGAAAAACAGTGAAAGAAGAACGGGAGATGTTCAAATCAAGCATTTTAAATATTGCAAAAATGACACGCACGAAAAAACGCAAAACACGGATAAAGAAAATAAAAGGTTGGTGGAACGCAGAGGTAAAGAAAGCGGTAAAAGAAAAAAAAAAGTAAAATATAAAAAGTGGTTGAAAGGCAAACAGGAATGTGATTACATAGAATACAGAATAGCGAGAAGACATGTGAATAGAATAGTAAAGAGGGAAAAACAAAAAGACTGAGAAGAGTATGGAGAAACCCTAAATAAAAACTACAGGGAGGCAACTAGAAACTTCTACAAAAAGATAAGTGCAATGTGAACCAGAGGAGAACCCTTTGACCCAATTGAAATAATTAAATAATATTGGAGAACTAATAAGTGAACAAAAACACATTCTAGTAAGATGGAAGCAGTATTTCGAACAACTTCTCATCATCCCATCAGATGTCACAGGACTTCAAAAAACCTACACAGATGCCACCGAAGAACTAGAACCAGACACACTAAAAGAAGAAATTATAGAAGCCATCAGATTATCCCCATTGAACAAATCACCGGGACAAGATGACATACCAAATGACTAATTAAAGCAGCAAGAGAAGTAGGAACAGCATGGCTACATAGACTATTCAACCATGTTTGGGTAGAACAACAGACACCACGAGACAGGGGAAACGCCATAATTATCCCAATTTGAAAAAACAAAGACAGCAAAAGAGATTGCACGCAATATAGAGGCATTTCACTGTTGAGTCATACTGGGAAAATATTTTGCAAAATTCTTTAGAAAAGACTACGAACTACTATAGAACCCCAGCTAAGCGAAACACAACTTGGATTTAGGAAAAACAAAGGATGTACAGATGCCATTTTTGCTCTTAGACACCTTATAGAAAACTCAGTCGAATTCAATGAAACTCTACTTAGCCTTTGTCTACCAAGAAAAGGCATTTGATAGAGTAGATAGAAACAAGCTGTGGGAAATCCTTAAACAATATGGTATGAGTACACATCCAAAAATATATGTAGATGCTTACATAACAACAGTGAATGCATAGTAAGAGCAACTGGAGGACACTCAGAACCCTTCACCATAAGATCTGGAGTACGACAAGGTTGTGTCATGTCCTCTCTCTTGTTCATAACATATATAGACAACATATGTAAAGAAACCAGCGAAACAGAGGCCGCAAGAATAACGCATGACGAGAACACAGAAGAAGAACCATCTGCATATCTAACCATTAGAGAACTCCTGTTTGCGGACGACCAAGCACTAATAGCAAAATCAGAAGCTGAATTACAAGACCACATGAATAGTCTAAACGAAATGTGTAGGGAACATAACATGAAAATTAGCACCAGTAAAACAGAGGTAATGACTATAACTAAAGATGAAAAAGCAACAATAATTCACCTAAACGAACACCCCTTGAAACAAGTAATGAGTTTTAAGGACCTAGGAAGTATAATATCATCAAATGGCAGATCAGAAGACAAGATCGAAAATAGATGCAATAAGGAAACCAACTCATTGGACAAATGGCACCAATACTAAAGAACAAACATGTATCAATAAGTACTAATATAGCACTTTACAATACAATCTTCCTACCAGCTCTATGCTACCAATGCCAAATCTGGAAAATGTCAGAAAAATAGAAAAGAAAAATCACAGCAACAGAAACGAGATTCCTGAGAAGAATACGCAACGTATCAAGAAGATATAAGATCAGAAATGAAGAAATCAGAACTAAAGTGTGGGTTATAGCAGCATTAGATTTTACTAGAAAGCAGCAAGTCAAATGGTTTGGCAATGCAAGTAGGTTACCAGTCAACAGCATACCACAACAGCAATGATGTACAGACCAGATGGAAACAAAGAAAGATTCCGACCACGTAAACGTTGGACGGAGGGAATAGCAGAGTCCATGGGAATATCGATATACGAAGCCCATAATCGGGCACTCTCACGATGTTTATACTTCACATCGACACTGCAAGGTACAAGAGGAACATGATGAGATGAGATGAGATGAGTTGAAGCCAAATTAAAGTATAACGGGTTTATGACATTACCACAATTTGATATCACACACACACACAAACACACACACACACACACAGGTACACACAGTCAGGTCACGCAGACACACACGCACACATATACACAGACACACACATGTGAAGGACAACCAACCAGCTTGCAATACTTTACCTGCAGAAATCCCAAGAATGTAACCCAGACAACGTTGCACTAGAGGACGCGGTTGCCATGGGAGATTTCTGAACTGAAGTCACATAGCTATTTCTAAATGACAAGTATAACTTCGGGTAGGGTTTCCAATGACCTACTAAAATCCATTTATTTATTTTTTTTAAAGCTTTAATGCTGAAGTGATGTTCTGCGGAATGTGAAAAATCATCATACAATAAATCTAACTATGGGCCATCTAGAAAATGTGTTACCGAGAATTATTATGAAAAGGGTAAACAAGTATGTGACACAAGAAATTAGTGTTGAATTGGGTGGGCTTTGGGAGAGCAATGGAATCAACAATGGTATAAACAATATAAAGACATTATTGCCTCTTGACCTGTTGAGTGAGGTCAAAGTTTAAATCGGCTACGCTAGATCTGGTCATACAGGCCGCAGATGCTCTCAACTGAGGGATATGTCTGAACGCCTCTAATTCAATATCCCAGCATCTGTAGCTTACCTCGCGAGAATTACCAAAGGTGGAAAAACGTCTCATCTGTCATCGACAGTGAGGGCCCTACGGGCCCAATAACTTAAAAACATCCATCGATCGGTCTAGCAGTCAACCGAACACTAAACCGGAAAATGATTGCCGGACCGATGCAAATGAGGCTCGAAGGGATTCTTCTTTGTTTGCGGTTGTTTGCGGTGAATTAAAATTGAAGTACCTTCGGGCTAATTCAGCACTAATTGTGTTTATTTGCATAGTTTAAATTACTATGAGTTTAAGAGATTTCAGTAACTAAAATTAAATAGGCAGTGAGATTTGGTGCTTTGCCTTGTAGGCAGCCCAAGCTAGCAGAAATGAGGGATATACAATGTGTGGGGTAATAAATTATAAAACCATGTCACAGGGTGCATGCTGGCCATGTTGACATAGGGGTAAGGCTTGTGAGATGGCTAGGAAGAAAGGCTACTTAAAAACAGAGAGGTTGAGGATCGTATGTGTGAAATATGTATATACGGTAGCAATAAGTGGTTACAGATTTATTCTGTGACAATGATGTATCAGTGGCTAAATGGATATATGATTACGCTACGTAGATAGGTCACATAAATAGTAATAGGGGAGAAATGAATACAATGGTGGTTGGTACTTTTTAGGAGGTATACAGTTAACTAGAATAGCCTGAATGAACCACTTCAGTGTTCTTTAATGTTAAAATTATACACCATTTTGCAGTTCAACAATATTGAACATAGTATAGGAATTTGTTGTTCAGCAGTAAGTGAAGTCTGGCATCACATCTGTTACCGGCATGCAGTAATGTTTATATGCGGTAAAGCATGTCGCCTGTCGTATAATGGAAAGCGTATAGAATTATGCTACGTGCCACCTATAGTGAAGATGTGTTGGTGTGAGGTATGTCCCATGAGGCATAATAAAGATAGAATTATAAACCGGTACACCACGGAAGGAATGGAGAAAAGAGCAATTATCCGGACATTTATCACAAAGTGCAGTACACTAATTGTGTTGGCCTCAATCAGCGCTTGCTGATTATTAATTTGTAATGATATTAGATATTTTAACTCTCCTATGTGCAAGTGTTGCATTTGTACATCTACAAATATTGTGATTCCTAACTGTGTCCTTTGCTTTTCATAGTTAAACATGTTGGTTAAACACTTGTTTGTTATTAATTTGTAATATCATACTGTAATGTATGTGGTCTCATATTGGTGTTGATTTCCTTTATCAAAATATGAATGAATCACCGAAAAACGAGAAGTGAATTGTGGACTTTACTAGAGCACGACTACAAGAAACAAAATGGACGTTGCGGCCAAAGCCTTCGTCAGCACAGAACATACAAACAAAAACAGACTAACAAATACATGAAAATATAAATTTCACTTATCTATGTTCTTGCTTGAACGGTTATCCGTGGATGGAATAAACCGGATGTAGTGGTTAACAGGGTCAACTGTCTAAAGATCATAAAACCAGAAGCTCGGGGATTTGCTATGACAAACGCTGAGGGGTGCCGCATTGGGTGATGGGGTGTACCCATGAGAGCGAAAAAAGGAAAATGTGGATAGATAGAGCACTGTAACCGACTATGTGGCTATGTAACGGCTGCAGTTCGCAATTCCGCACGTCAAGCTTGAAACAACGCTGCAGGCGATTTGGATGCAGACCACCATGTGTTTGCCATCATAAAATAGCGCAAGTGCCGGTTGTTAAGAAAGCAATGAGAAGTTACTGAACGTAAACTGACCGGGAAGTCACAGAAGGCAAAGATAATTTTGGCGTTGACTACGACGTCCTGTGAAGGACATGCAACTGGCTTATAAGGGGACTATACGACTACGGATCAAAACATGAACATTGCAGGAGTAGTGCGTCCTATTATTGTATGACATCCCTCATAAGCTTAGGTATTTAAATGACAGAAGGTGGGGAAAAGGTGGTGCATTGAGTATCGTGATGGCGAGTTATGGATAATTCTTGACATATGGTGCATCAGAGTTCAACTGATATGACATGATGATAGACTGGTGGATTTCAATTCTGGTTGCATTGAGGGAACATCAAAGAATATAGTATTTGGAGTTTTTGAAACCGGTGTTAATGAAAAAGCAAAGGTCACCGAGAAAGTAACACCCATCGAGTATGACACACATAAAAAGAACAATTACTGTTGTAAAGGAAGTTATGTTAATTATTATCCATGACTGGGTGCAGTGATGTAAGGAGATGGCAAAATGCCAAGAAGAACAGAGCTGGTCATCCTAGTTCCTGCTTGCACTTAGAAAGAGAGATGCACACAAAAGTAAGCTATTTCAAAAAACTGGTCACGGTGGTTAAAAGCGAAAAATGGGCAGAGGTGTGTCAAAGAGTAAGCACAGACAAGTCACTGAAATTGTTCTGGCGACTACATAAAAGCATGAGTGGTGTAGTCAAGAATAAGAGCATTTCTGACTTCCAAGGTGCTGACCTCATCTGGCAGAGGACTGACGAGGACAAGGGCAAAGCCCTCTTTGAACGCTACCTTGAGCAGAGCAACCAGACAGACATGGGAGGCCGGAATCTGGCCAAGGAGGTCACCTCAGACAGATGCAAGGCCCAGGACACTTCGGATGAAGACACAGTGACAGTGAAAGAAATCAAGGCTGTGCTTCGACGATCAAAAAACAGTGCTCCAGGTCCTGATGGCATAAGATACGACGACATAAATAGGTGTACCGACAATGAGCTAGAGAAACTAGCAGACATGTACAACAACAGTATAGGGAGTGCTAGCATCAAGGAGGAATGGTTACACAGCTATCTGATTCCCTTGCCGAAGCCTGACAAAGACCACAAGAAAATTCAGGGATATCGAATTATAACCATGCAGAATACAATAGGCAAGCTGCTGGAGAAGGTAATTGCCAGGAAAATATCAAGCCAACTAGAGAGGCAAGGTGTTTTCCCACCTACCCTGGGTGGGTACCGTCCAAAAAGAGAAACCTGGACCAATGCAGCAGTCTTTGCCCACGATGTCTATGAAGGTTTCCACTCAGGCACTGAAACCGTTGCTGCAGCGATTGATCTTGAGGACGCATACAACAGAGTACCACTGGATTTTTTAATGTTTCAGCTTCTTGAACTAAACGTAAGTCCATTCCTCCTTAGTTGGATCGCTGCAGCTCTCTTCCAACGGAAAGTAGTTTTTAGATGTGGCAGTTGGACTTCGGAACCAACAACAATATATCCTGGCCTACCACAGGGATCACCATTATCTCCGGTACTGTTCAACGCCTACACAGTGAGAATCACCAGTGAGCAGATCACTGGACCTGGCAGGACATTGTCATATGCCGATGATGTTTTAGTGTATCGTCAGGGTAAGGATAGAGAGGAGGTTGCTGTGGAACTACAAACCGAACTCAATCGCATAAGTACTTGGTGTGATGAAGCTGGGGCAATGGTCAACCCAACTAAGGCAACAGTGACCTGGTTCTCGTTGAATAATCATATTGTCAACAATCCAACACCAACTGTAATGCTGTGTTCAGAGACGGTGGAAAGAACGCAGGCAATGAATTACCTGGGGATACGGTTTGATCGAAGCCTTGCTTATAATGTGCACATAGACCAGGTGATAACAAAGGCCAAGCGGGGTTTGGCAGCGATGCGGGTGATGGCGGCAGTAAACTGTGAGCAGCGCCATCTATGTCTTCTGTACGAGGGGCTGGTCATGTCTGTTTTGGAGTATGCAATGGCAATCCTGACTGTCAGCCATAAGCAGATAGAAAGGATGGAAAGGATACAGAATGAAGCTATGCGCATTATTCTTGGATGTACAAGAGATACAGCATGCAGGGCGATGCGCTACCTTCTTGATTTTCCAACCATTGAAGAGAGAATGCAAGTTTGCAGGGCACGTGCCTACCTCAGAATTAACGCAAACACACAGCATCCACTGCATAGTGAAATTAGGAAGGTGAAGGGCAGCAGGTTAAAAAGAGGACGGTCGTGGATGGGTCAAGCCGAGGACATTCTTCAACAGGTGTGTTCACTTGAGGACTTAGAACCTGGCGAGGAGTGGGTGCAAGTGCCAACAGACTTCTGCACATCCTTTTCAGTTTGCATCCAACTAGATAGAAAATGCAGACAAGAAAATCCGGCTGCTGTTGAGGCTGAAGTACAAGCGTTGATTTTCGAGAATTCGCTAGACAGTGACGCGGTCATCTACACAGATGGGTCGGTCGTCCGACATGTGAGAAGCTCATGGGCCTTTACAGCTCGGGCCGGAGGGAGAATTGTGAAGGAGGACTCTGGTGCTTTCACTGAAACCACAAGTAGCCTGACCATGGAAGTCATGGCAGTAAGTAAAGCAATAACATGGCTCGAGACACAGACATTCACTAGGGCTTGTTTCCTTAGCGACTCAATGAACATGATCAAGAGGATAGAGGAGGGGTCGATTCGAAGAGAATGGTTGCTGCCTCTGAAGCGGTCTCGGCTGGCAAAGATTAGTTTCATCTTCGTGCCAGGGCATGCGGGAGTACAAGGAAATGAGCGGGCTGACAAGCTCGCAGGTGAGGCTACTGTTGAGGGCGGACGCGCCATGGACCAGGCTGACATTCTGAATGCTCTACGAGAAGTGAGACTTTTGCAAGAACCAAGTGATGACTGTGAATCTACAACAATGGCCAGACTGCGAGAGCAGCAAATTAAAAGAGGGGTGGCCAAACAAGAACACTACGCAGGAAGCCAAAGAAGATTGATAAACCAACACAGAACTGGCGTCGTTAGCCGCTACACGCTGCGGGATTTGCTGAGGAGGGGATCCGAGCACTTATGGACTGAATGGTCCGATGTGCAACGAGGATGATCTGTCGACTAACTAACTAACTAACTAGTGATGTAAGTACCAGATTGAACACTACATGGGTGGGCTTTGTCTTATAAGTATCACATGATGACGACTATGATGATTGTGATGGTGGCTATGATGATGGTGGTCATGTGATGATAATGATGGCCATGATGAGGATGATGATTATATCCGCCAGGGGCTGAAGTGGCCTGTGGTAATCGAGGTGGATATTTGTATAGACTATTTGTGATTTTAACCACAATCAGGGTTATGGCGTGGAATTGAAGATGTGTGATGAATGTGTAGAAAACATTGGATGCTGTAGAATATGTGCTCCCTGTCATTTATATTTTATGTGGCTATCAGTGTTGTCAAGCTTAAGCATCTTATAGTTAATGTGGATTTACATAGTCCGTGTCTGTTTGTGCCATGAGGGTATTGCTTATGTACACGATTGTTGGAGTAGTTGTCCTGTGAAGTCCCTGTGTTGAGATACCTGAATGTCTGGTGGTAGCGGAGTCTATAATTTTGTGTATTGTTGTATAGGAGTAAAACGTACTATCAGATGTGGGACACAGGAGAAGACCTGGCAATATATGTTTTTTTTTTTAAGTAGGGAAAAGAGTACGGCGTGTTAAGTAAACAGTTGCCTGTGTGCGTAACAGTAGGTAGACGATTGTAGAGTATTAGACTAAGGGTGTGGTAGGTGGTGTTTGATCTTGGTTATATCATGGACTGAACATTGATAGTGTTCTATGAATATGTTGTCTGAGTAGAGTTGGCACGGGCAAGAACTAAGTGAGAAGTCCGTAGGAAACACTATGTTATCCCGTGTTACCAGTGACTTGGCACAGATTAATGCATAAAATATTCTACAATGTGTAAGCAGTGAGCTTATTATGGATTCCTTGGGGAATTTAGCCATTTTTGTATGTAGGAATGGCAGCCTGATTTACCACCACAAAGATGTCATTTTGATATTTGTTAACAAAATCAGTGTTGAGATGTTGTGTTTGCTTGTAATGTCTGATGTATGTTAACCAAATCAGTGTTGAGGTGTTGTTTGCTTGCAATATCTAATACATGTTAACTGAATCAGTGTTGAGATGTTGTTTGCTTGCAATGTCTGTTGTAGGGTAGCCATATCAGTGTTGCTGATGCTGTTTGCTCGCAATAGTCTGATACATGTTAACTGAATAAGTGTTGAGAGGTTGTGTTTTCTTGTGATGTCTGATGTAAGTGAATCTAATCAATAAGTGGCAAGATGTATCTTTCTGCATCTATTCGTCACAAGTACAAGAGTGTTGTCTGTCTTATGTAGAAAGACTCAGTGTTGGTGTTGTCTTGTTGGGTCATCATGTTGAGATGTTTGACCTGTCTTTACCTAATAGTATTGTGTTTGTTTGTACTTTATCTACAGGAAAAACCAGAATTCTAGTTTTAGATTTTAGATTTTCCTGGGTTTTTGGTAGACTTTAAGCTTTTGTTATACTTATTTTTATTTTAAATAGTAAATTAGAAGTCTTTGGTAGACTTGAAATTTTTGCTGGATTAGAAGTGTTTGCTGTACTTAGAAGTTGTTGCTATACTTAGGAGTTTTGTTTGTTGGATTAGAATTTTTGCTGCTTGGTTTTGCTGGATTCTAACTGCTTTATTGATGCTACATGTCTGCATATTATTGTTGCTTTTAAAAGTTTAATAAACAAATGATATTTCTGTTATTCGTACTTTGTCGTTTAATTGATAGACTCTAATTATATAATCATTGTAATAAACTTAATATAAACTTGGCACAACGCAATTACATCTGGAAAAAAAATTAACACTGCGGATGAACGCATAAGAAGAAGAAGAAGAAGAAGAAGAAGAAGAAGAAGAAGAAGAAGAAGAAGAAGAAGAAGAAGAAGAAGAAGAAGAAGAAGAAGAAGAAGAAGAAGAAGAAGAAGAAGAAGAAGAAGAAGAAGAAGAAGAAGAAGAAGAAGAAGAAGAAGAAGAAGAAGAAGAAGCAGCAGCAGCAGCAGCAGCAAAAGAAGAAGAAGAAGAAGAAGAAGAAGAAGAAGAAGAAGAAGAAGAAGAAGAAGAAGAAGAAGAAGAAGAAGAAGAAGAAGAAGAAGAAGAAGAAGAAGCTGACCGCAGAGGTCTTTAGCCGTTAGAATAAGGCTATATGACTCACTGAATGTATCACATGCACCAGGGATCTCATAAGGCGGCACTTGCCCTTGCTGTGGGTGTGGAGATGTTTGTAGAGTCCTTAAAATTAGATTAGAGAAGATTAACAGTTGTTTGGTTTTTAAGCTTAACACGCAACAGGATATGAAATATGTGCAAAATAACCAAAGTGCCAGGAAGTTCAAATATCGATTACACACATATGAGAAATACATTGGCACCTTTCCGTCTTGACAGACGATAGTTTGGTACATTGTGCTTCAAAAAGGCTTAATAACTACGACCCATGGCGGTGGCGAGTGTGGCTGGTAAGGCCAATTCTTGCTGCAAATGTTTGCCCACAGTAGATGCATGTGAAATCATGGTCATTTCCACCATTGTGCACCATCTTACGTCTCTCACGCTCTGTGTGTGCTTTATCTGCAATCATTTTCTCCTTTGTCTTTATTCCATTTCTGATAGTTGCCCTCCATGCAACACGTTCAGCGGCGACTTGCTCCCAATGTGCATTATCTATGCCTGTATCAATCATGTCCCGCTTACACACATCTTTGTATCGTAGTAGAGGCCGACCCTGAGATCTCCTACCCAGTCTGTAATTCACCAAAGAAGATGTCCTTTGGTATTCTACCATCATCCATCCTCCTAACATGTCCTATCCATCTAAGTCTACGAAGACTGAGCATGGAATACACCGTCACACAACCTGATCTTTCCAATACTTCAGTATTTGTGATTTTGTCTTGCCACTTAATACCAAGTATTCTTCGCAGACACCGCACATGAAAGCTGCTTAAACGTTTCTCGTGGCGTGAGTAAGTTGTCCAGGTTTCACTGCCATAAAGAAGAGTACTAAGGACACAGGCTTGGTAGACGAGGACTTTTGTTTTGGCAGTAAGCTTCCTGTTCTCCCAGACTCTTTTTGCTAACATGTTCATTGTTGTTGCTGCCTTGCCAATCCTGATGCTTGATTTCCTGATCGAGGGATAATTTGCTATTTACCTCTGATCCTAGATATGTAAAATGGTCTACTATCTCCAGTTCGGCGTCGTCAATAAAGAGTCAATATAGAGACTCATAGAGACACATAGAGACTCAATAAAGAGACTCTTAGTATGAGAAATAGAAAGAGCAATTATTGGTAGCAAACAGCATCTGTACGGACTGACGATAGTCATTTAATTGCATTTCATTATGTAATGAAAGGTGTAAGACATGGATGTGTACTGTCTTCTAATTTGTTTTCCTAGTGAAGAATGTTTATATTGTGTTCTGTGTACAACATGTCGGAGGTTGCAGTTGATAAAAAATAAATAATTGCTACTGATGAAAGAAATATAACGATTTTAAGTATGTTATTGGCGTTGCCTCTTAGTATCTATCTAAAACGAAAGTGACTATGTTCTTATAGCAAATACAAACAGTGGTCCGAGCTTCAATGAAATAAGATATAAGGAACTGAAGACGTAAAGAACAGATCTGGTCCAAATGTACAACTGAAGACGGTGACGTCATCCTGGATCATGTAAAGAAATGAACTGCGCTGATTGTGTTATGAGCATGATCGGAAGAGGCTTCGATGCCTGAACTTGTCGCCTTCTTAGTGAGGAAAGATGGAGCACCTTTTCGTTTGTGCATTAAGTTTAAAGCATGACAGGCAATATGACATTGAAATTAATAATCTACATGTTTCGATGTAGACCAAAACAGATGGCCTCGGAAAATTTTCATAAAACACATTGTAACATCTGGCAAGATTAATGGAACATGGGCTGTAGAGGCACCGAGAGAAGATTCTGGGTTGTCTTGCATCCTGCCATTGAAGGTATCAGAACCTGAAATGATACAAGATTATCAAGGAGCGATTAATTCTGCTCGGCCCAGACGTGGCCCAATGCCAAAGTTTAGATGATTGGGCAGTAAGTTCACCAGACTCAATGTGAGCTGGTCAATTAGCAGTGAAAAGTGGTGTTCTCACATCCATACTTTGCTTTCGGTATTAGGCTGCTCCGAGAAATTCTCTTCTCAATAATAGAAATGTGTACATATATAATTGGTCACAGGAAGCTCAAACGCTGATCAAAAGAAAACACTCTACGACGAAGAAATCGTAGGATTATTGACTGAAGGCAGAAGAAGAACATTTAGAAATACTGACACGACAGACAGCACAGGTTGGCACCGCAGACAGCACAAGTTGACATGGAAGACAGCACAAGCCGACAAGGAAGACAGCACTAACTGACACGGCAGGCAGCACAAAATGACACTTACAGACATTTACAGACATATTGCAATGGAATAATCATCATCATCATCGTCATGAAGTGCCTTGCCAGCTGACATAGGCGATCGTGTCTCTCCAAGATCTCGGTCTTTCATGTTCTGGATCAACTCTGTTGATGATATGCCTCCGTGTCACCGTCTTAGTCCATCCAGCATCATTTTGCTTGGTTTGCCTCTGCCTCTCTCCGCCTTGATCTTTCCAGTCATCACGATGTTTTCTCATACCATGACATGAGATGGTTGGTTAGTTGTGCAACAAGGCATAATGAGATGGATGGTTAGTTGTACAACAGGGCATGATGAGATGGATGGCTAGTTGTACAACAAGGCATAATGAGATAGTTGTATAACAAGGCATAATAAGATGGTTGGTTAGTTGTACACAAAGGCATCATGAGATGGTTAGTTATACAACAAGGCATAATAAGATGAATGGTTAGTTGTACACAAGACATAATGAGATGGTTGGTTAATTGCACAACAAGGCATAATGAGATGGTTTTTTAATTATACAACAAGGCATAATAAGATGACTGATTAGTTTTGCATCAAGTCATAAGTAGATGGTTGGTTAATTGTACAACAGAGCATCATGAGATGGTTGGTTAGTTGTACAAACAGGCATAATGATTTTGGTTGGTTGTACAACAAGACATAATGAGATGGTTAGTTGTACAACAAGGCATAATGAGATGGTTAGTTGTACAACAAGGCATAATGAGATTGTTAATTAGTTGTACAACAACGACATAATGAGATGGTTCGTTAGTTTTACAACAACTTCTTAATGAGACAGTTGGTTAGTTGTACAACAAAGGCATTATGAGATAATTTCTTAGTTGTACAACAACGGCATAATGAGATGTTGGTTATTTGTAAACAGTAGCATAATGAGATGGTTGGTTAGTTATACAACAGCAGCATAATGAGATGATCCGTTAGTTGTACAATAACGGCATAATGAGATGGTTGATTAGTTGTACAACAGCAGCATAATGAGATGGTTGATTAGTTGTACAGCAGCAGCACAGTGAGATAGTTGGTTGGTTGTACAACCATGCTAGTGAAATATTTGGTTAGAATACAACAAGGCATTCTCAGAACAATTAGAGTTTTAAATTACCTCCCCTGGTATGATCATTATGCGACCCGAGTTTCGTCTTGTGCCCTGCCAACTAGAGCAGACGTTCTTGCATCCGCACAGATCTCGGTCCTTGGTGTTCCGGTTCAATTTTATTGATGATATTCTTCATGTAAATTAAATATTAACCTGTTAGGTATATGTGAGACCAGATGGACAGGAATGGGCATTATAACATCTGAAGAATATAGAATAATCTATTCTGGTGGCGAGAAACAACACCGAGGAGTAGCAATTATAATGGATGCACAGAGAGCAAAATCGATCAAAAGATATTGGAGTGTATCAGACAGAGTGTTACTTGTGAAGTTGAGTGGAAGACCTTTTGATGTCGATGTCATCCAAGTTTACACACCAACAGCAGACAGTAGTAATAACAGCATTGATGAATTGTATAATGATTTAGAGAAAACCTTCAAGAAATGCAAGAATTCTGAAGAAAATATCATAATGGGTGACTTGAATGCCAAAGTTGGAAATCAACAGGACGGATGCATAGTAGGCAAGTTCTAGGGGAACAGAATGAAAGGGGTTTCAGACTTGTACAGTGGGTAAAAGAGCATGATTTGATTATTGGAAACACCTAGTATCAGCAGCACCCAAGGAGATTATGGACATGGAGGAGTCCTGATCATAAGATCAGAAATCAAATTGATTACATTCTCATCAACAGAAGATTTCGAAATGCTTTAAAAGTCGCAAAAACCATACCAAGTGCAGACTGCTACAGCGACCATATAATTAATGACATCACTAACAAAAGAACACACACATCAACGGGTTGCCTAAAAACCAAAGATGGCAAATTCATAATAGAAAAAGATCAGATTGTACACGCGTGGTCAGATTATGTGAAAGACCTTTATGATGATACAAGAGAAGAACAATATCATCATCGGAATAATAATGAAGGACCATCAATTTTGAAGATGGAAGTTCAGAATGCTCTTAACCATATGAACACTGGCAAGACCCCAGGTACAGATAACATCACAATAGAAATGATCAATGCCTTAGAAGAATATGGAATAGACCAAGTCACCAGACTGCTGAACGCAATATACGATACTGGAGATATACCTCCTGAATTATTTAATTCTATATTTATTGCAATCCCAAAGAAGTCAGGAGTCTTGGAATGTGATCAATATAGAACAATTAGTATAATGAGCCACATCACGAAGATTCTGCTGAGAATTATCATGCAAAGAGTTAGGAAGAAAATACAACCCGAAATAAGAGAAGAACAATGTTCGTTTGGCACAGTAAATGCTATGTATATATTGAGAATAGTAATTGAACGTTCTATAGAAGTAAACAAAGATCTGTATCTTTGTTTATTGACTACACAAAGGCTTTCGATAAAGTGAGACATGTCGACATGTTAAGGATGCTTGAAGATCTACAAATTTATGGAAAAGACCTTAGACTTATAAGAAAACATATATTGGAAACAACAAGATGCCATCATTATTGATAACGATGTAGGTTAATATCAGCCTATTAAAAGAGGTGTGAGACAGGGTTGTATAATATCTTCAGATCTGTTTTCCATGTAGAGTGAAAATATTTTCATAAATATTGAAGACTAGCTGACCCGGCCCGGCTTCGCCCAGACTCTGGTGGGGAGCATCTCATTTAATTCATATAAGTAGTCATATAAGTTCTCGTTCCCGTTACCGACTATCTGTCTGTCTGTCTGTCTGTCTGTCTATCTGTCTGTCTGTCTGTCTGACCCGGCCCGTCTTCGCCCAGACCCTGATGGGGAGTATCTCATTTAATTCATATAAGTAGTCATATAAGTTCCCGTTCCGACTATCTATCTGTCTGTCTGTCTGACCCGGCCCGGCATCGCCCAACTCCTGGTGGGGAGCATCTCATTTAATTCATATAAGTAGTCATATAAGTTCCCGTTCCCGACTGTCTGTCTGTCTGTCTGTCTGTCTGTCTGTCTATCTATCTATCTGTCTGTCTGACCCGGCCCAGCCCATGGTGGAGAGCATCTCATGTAAATTATATAAGTAGTCATATAAGATCCCGTTACCGACTATCTGTCTGTCTGTCTGTCTGTCTTGGGTAAATGTAGGAGGGAGGAGGAAGAGGGAGGTGGAGGAGGGAAGAGGAGGGAGGAGGAGGGAGGAGTAGGGAGGAGTAGGGAGGAATAGGAGGGAGGAGGAGGGATTAGGAGGAGGAGGGAGGAGTAGGGTGGAGGAGGAGGCGAGGAGGAGGGAGGAGGAAGAGGGAGGAGGAGGGAGAAGGAGGGAGGAGGAGAACGCAGGAGGAGAAGGGAGCAGGAGGAGGAGAGGGAGGAGGAGGGAGAAGGAGGAGGAGGGAGGAGTAGGAGAGAGTAGGAGGAGGGAGGAGGCGGAGGGAGAAGGAAGAGGGAGGAGGAAGAGGGAGAAGGAGGAGGGAGAAGGAGGAGAAGAGGGGGAGGAGGAGGAGGGAAGAGGAGGAGGGAGGAGGAGTAGGGAGGAGGAGGAATGTGAAGGGAGGAGGAGGGAGGAGGTAGAGGGAGGAGGAGGGGGAGGCGGAGAGAGGAGGAGGGAGGAGGAGGAAGAGGGAGGAGGAGGAATGTGAAGGGAGGAGGGGGGAGGACGTAGAGGGAGGAGGAGGGAGGAGGAGGAGGTAGAGGGAGGAGGAAGGAGGAGGAGGGAGGAGGAGGGAGGAGGAGGAGGGAGGAGGCGGAGAGGGAGGAGGAGGAAGAGGAGGGGGAGGAGGGAGGAGGAGGGAGGAAGAAGGAGGAGGAGGGAGGAGGAGGATGAGAGGAGGAGGAGGAGGAGGAGGATGAGGAGGAGGAGGAGGAGGAGGAATGAGGAGGAGGATGAGGAGGAGGGAGGAGGAGGAAGAGGGAGGAGGAGAAATGTGAAGGGAGGAGGAGGGAGGAGGTAGAGGGAGGAGGGAGGAGGAGGAGGAGGGAGGAGGAGAGGAGGAGGAGGGAGGAGGGAGGAGGAGGAGGAGGAGGAAGAAGGAGGAGGAGGGAGAAGGAGGATGAGGAGGAGGAGGGAGGAGGAGGAAGAGGGAGGAGGAGGAATGTGAAGGGAGGAGAAGGTAGAGGAGGAGGAGGGAGGAGGAGACGGGAGGAGGAGGGATGAGGAGGAGGGAGGAGGAGGAAGAGGGAGGAGGAGGAATGTGAAGGGAGGAGGAGGGAGGAGGTAGAGGGAGGAGGAGGGAGGAGGAGGAGTGAGGAGGAGGAGAGGGAGGAGGAGGAAGGAGGAGGGGGAGGAGGGAGGAGGAGGAGGAGGGAGGAAGAAGGAGGAGGAGGGAGAAGGAGGGATAGGGAGGAGGGGGAGGGAAAGAGGAAGAGGGTAGGAGGAAGAGTGGAGAGGAGGAGGGAGGAGGTAGAGGGAGGAGGAGGAGGGAGGAAAAGGGAGGAGGGAGGAGGAGGAGGAGGAGGAGGGAGGAGGTAGGAGGAGGAGGAAGAGGGAGGAGGAGGGAGGAGGAGGAAGGAGGAGGAAGAAGGAGGAGGAAGAGGGAGGAGGATGGAGGAGGGAGAGGGAGGAAGAGGGAGGAGGAGGAAGGAGGAGGAAGAGGAAGGAGGAGGAAGAGGGAGGAGGAGGAAGAGGGAGGAGGAGGATGGAGGAGGGAGAGGGAGGAGGGGAAGAGGAAGAGGGTAGGAGGAGGAGGGGAGAGGAGGAGAAGAAGGGAGAAGGAGGGAGGAGGAGAAGGAGGAGGAGGGAGGAGGAGGGGAGAGGAGGAGGGAGGAGGCAGAGGGAGAAGAAGGAAGGAGGAGGAGGAAGGAGGGAGAGGAAGGAGGGAGAATGAGGAGGGGAGGAAGGAAAGGGAGGTGGAAGAGGAGGAGGAGGGAGGAGGAAAGAGGCAGGGGGAGGAGGAGGTAGAGGGAGGAGGAGGAGGAAGGAAAGGGAGGAGGAAGAGGAGAGAAGGGAGGAGGAGGGTGGAGGGAGGAGGAGGAGGGAGGAGGTAGGAGGAGGAAGAGGGAAGAGGGAGAAGAAGGGAGAAGGAGGAGGGAGGATGATGAGGGAGAAGGAGGCAGGAGGAGGAGGAGGGAGGCAGGAGGAGGAGGGATGAGGAGGGAGAGGGAGGAGGAGGGAAGATGAGGGAGGAGGGGGGAGGAGGCGGAGGGAGTAGGATGGAGGAGGATGGAGGAGGAGGGGAGAGGAAGAGGGAGAAGGAAGAGGGAGAAGGAGGAGGGAGGAGGGAGAGGGATGAGAGGGAGGAGGAAGAGGAGAAGGGTGGAGGGAGGAGGTAGAGGGAGGAGAAGAGAGGGGAGAGAGTTCGCCATTCCGAATTCATACTCGTCTAGTTCTTCCCTTCTACACGACTGTAGATAACTTCCTTACACATAAAAAGATGAATTGTTATTGATATTGCCGTGGCATGGAGGAATATCAGCAGCAGAGTTGATCCAAAAAACCAAAGACTGAGATCTACGGAGAGCCATGAACGCCTACGCCAGCCGGCACGGCACTTGATGATGATGATTGCCGTGTGACGATTCTGTGTAGTCACGTCATTTTCTTCCCTTTCCCTAGCGTTTTGGTTCGGGGATTCTTTCATCATCATCATCATCATATATTTACGTACGTATTTTGGGAGGGGGAGGAGGGAGGAGGAGGAATAAGAAAAAAAAACTATGACAGTTGACAGCTCTGGAATGAAAGGAAGGCGTGTAGAAAATTTCATCTCAATCGGATGGGCCGTTCGCGAACAAATAAAGGACATACATATTTACATACATACATATATACATACATATTTACATACATACACTTTGTTTTATAAATATAGATATGGAATGAATCAACATTGGGGGATGATACATCAATAACATTAGATATGCAGATGATACACTCTTGATTTCAGGCAATGAACACTACCTGCAACATTTAGTAGATGCGGTTGTTGCACACAGTGAACAACTAGGGTTAGAACTGAATATTAAGAAGACACAGATTATGGTCGTCACTGGGAAGAAGGAAATACCACGATGTGATATATGAGTAAATGGGCATATTATTAAGCAAGTGAATCGATACAGTTATCTCGGCACATTCATAACATCTGATGGGAGATGCCTTGAAGAGATTAGAACAAGAATTGCCATTGCGAAGGTAGCCTTTTGCAAGATGAAAAGCATACGGACCAATAAAAAAGATATCAATTGAAACGAGAAAAAGAGTGTTGAAGTGCTACATAGAACCTATACTTTTGTATGGATATGAAGCTTGGACAATAAGCAGTCAAGCTGAAAAACAGCTGATGGCTGTGGAGATGTGGTTTCTGAGGAGAATGCAAAGAATACCATGGACAGACAGAAAAACCAATGAACAAGTCCTTCAAGAAACAAATGAAGATCGTAAACTGATTAGAGTCATTAGACGTAGACAGTCAAACATTTTTTGGGCGCGTTATGAGAAGAAATGAATTGGAGAACTTGGTGACGACTGGCAAGATCGAAGGGAAGAGACCAAGGGGAAGATCGAGAAGTAAATACCTGGATGGCATGGCCGTATGGCATGGTCGAGACAGAAACACTGAGCTGATCCACGACTCTGGTGATCGAGTGAGATGGCAGAACATGACCGCCCACGCTTACCGGCATGGCACATGATGGATGGATGGATTCTTCATGTCGCCATTCAGCGTCATATTTTCTTGATCTACCACGGCCTCTTCTAATGCTGATATTTACAGTCGTCAGCACGTTTCCCACTGTCTCTTTTATCTTTATGGCCAAAGACGACTCCTTGTCTTTA
Source organism: Cepaea nemoralis (assembly GCA_014155875.1). Classification (NCBI taxonomy): domain Eukaryota; kingdom Metazoa; phylum Mollusca; class Gastropoda; order Stylommatophora; family Helicidae; genus Cepaea; species Cepaea nemoralis. Next base: position 569,690 of record JACEFZ010005253.1, read on the forward strand.
TCTTAAGGACGCAGATAATGTTCTGCTTTCATTAACTTCATGGAAACACTCGTAGTTAGTTACTCTGGCTGTCCAATGTGTCCGCAACATTCATCTCAGGAATGGCATTTCCGTTGCCTCCAAGATCTTCCTAATTGGTTTATTCTTGTTCCAGGTTTCATTGCATTACAGAAAAACATTTTTGATATAACATAACCGGCTCCACGGCTAAGGCTTGCGAACGTGATTTGCCCAGGAATCACGAACAGCGAAAATGCTGGGGTTGACTGCTACGTCCTGTGAAGGACATGCAACTAATTTTATTTTTTAAATAACATATTTAGTCCATTTTTCCTGACATTAAATGATAGTGCCTTATTGCATAAGATACTTTTGATTTACATAAACGAAGCTTTTGCTTTGTCTTTTCTGCACTTAATATCTGTAATGGTTCTTCAATATCACATTCCTCACACTTAGGTAAAAGAATTGGTAACTTTTGTTCTATAGGTTTACAAATTATAGATGCAGTGCAAACTGCTTAAAGCGATCTCGGGTGTGGCGAATTTCTGTCGTGAAGAGCAATATTGTATTGTACATTGTACATGCATTACTATATATTTGGACTCTTACAGGAGGAATTTCTGATAAGAAGAACTATTTCATGGGTCCTACGTGAGTTCGCCTTATCAGGTCTGCATTAAAAATGGCTGAAAAATGTATAGTCATGAACAGGAATGAGTATGGTGTAGCAGAAAACGCCTTGTTCACCTTAATATCAGAATTCAATTAGTAAATCAACAAGCACAAAAACTTGTCTGTAAGACATGAACAGGTTAGTACGATATGTCAGCCTAGGCTGTCAGGTTTGTATACCTGAGGCAACAAACATACTGAAGGTTATGTGTCAGCTGGGCGATTAACACAGTTAGATAAAAACAATTAACACCATCTGTAATAATCATACACCATATGGCATATTTTTTTTTTTTTAGCATATCCTTTACAGGACTTAGCTGTCAACACCAGCATCTTTCAGCTGTATGTTGATCTCTCGGCAAGATTACGCTCAGTAGTTTGCCATTGCTTTCTGAGCGGCCAGCTCACATACCCCGTAAGTTACCGATGCGATTCGAACCACTGCTGATTTGAACCGTCATCACGTTACCGACGAGAGTATACGAGATTACGGAGAAAAGTCATAACCTCTAAGCCACGAAGCCGGCATATGGCATATACTCTGGGAAATAGGCTGGAGACTGTTGACAATGAAATACTTAAAATCCGTGCAGGCAACATTTCCAACCAGTCTAATTCCAGCCAGTCTGTATGTGCGGGTATTAAGCATAACCTCTCCGAAGAGAGAGTTTCAGTATTGGTCTGTGACATCCCATGTCTCTACAACAACCTGGCTTCAATTAATGGAGGCTTTTTTCGGGGATCAGATGTCCAGAATATCGACGCGTACGATTTAGAAGATAAAGCTTAGTCTTTTATACATGTTTGATTGTTGGAAAGCGTTTAACACGCAGAAAATGAGTCGAAGAATTAAATCGTAATACGGAAGATAGTCATTCCATTCTTCTAGTTGTTAGAGTCCACACAGATACATATAACTGCCGTATTCGTCTTATATAGACCATGTGTTTCCAGTCGCGTGAAAGACACTATTATTAGCCATATGAGGTTTAAGATATGATTTTTCCACCTTAACGTTCGCTCGCTTTAAGCGTAGTCCATACTCGTGTTGTTACTTCTAGTGCACTGGACTGGTTTTTGCTTGTGGATAAGCTTACCTCATTACCAGTGTCACTCGCCATCAGGCGAACCCACTCCGACTTCAGATGTACTTGTAATTTATGTCTCCAAGTCAAAGACAAGAAGTCAATATTTTAGTGCAACTGACTGATGTAGGGGCTGTAGCCACTATCCCGGCATCAGCATACCCCGGATGTTTAAGAACGAGTTTCATAACGATTTCATGTCATGGATACTCGTGTAATACAAGAAGGATCAAGTTGTGCCAGGTTGACACGGCCTTAAATGGGGATCAGGGAACATTTTAGGAAGTAAAGGTGGCCGGCATGCTATACACAGCATTATCGATCATGTGCCTTTGAGGCTATGATATATTGAGCCAGCACCATATACCCAACAGGCTCATGTCTGGCTCTCTGTTGTCTGCCAAGGAATTACTGGAGCAATAGGTTGTGGAGAACATGGCACAATTAGTTTAATTAGTCGTGTGTCTAAAATACTGAGGATCAGTATAATTAATAGAATAAAAGTAAAATAACACCTGCAATTAGGAAGGTGTTGTATTGATTTAAGAAAGGTAAATATTCAAACAACACCATCTACTTTTTAAGAACATTAACAGAAAGAACAATTGACATAAGCTAGGTATATTTTTATATTGTATTGATTATACTAAATAATTTCACGAAGGGAAACGTGAACAAATAATTAGAATGTTAGAAAATTTAAATATTGATAGTATAGATCTGAGAATGTAAAAACGTCATACACTGGAAATAAAAAGAAGCTATAAGTATTGATAACCAGTTGGGTGCTTTTCGTCACATTAAACGAGTTGTGAAACAATGTGCTAATGTTCCGTTGATCGGCTCATTTTGTCAGCTTTTAAGTCCAATCATCTCATCATTAGCAGCGGACCATGTCTGGGCCGGGCAGAATTAATCGCTCCTTAACAAACTTGTATCTGTTCAGGTTCTGATACCTTCTAAAGCATGATGCAAGAGGGCCGAGAATCGTCGCTCGATGCCTTTTCTGCCCTGGTTCCATTAATATTACCAGATGTTACAATCTGTTCTCTGAAACTGTTCCTAAGCTCGCTGGTTTGGTGTACTTCGAAACATATCAATGACTAATTGCTATTTCGTATCTCCCTCTTCTTGTGCGCTGACGGCGGGGTAGCTGGTTCAGTCCACACACCAAGTCATTTGGACTTAACCGTGGACGTCTCGTTCAGACCTGCCCAGCAAACTGCCCAACGTACAATTACCCAGAAAATCGACCTGTTGTTGATCACAATATCTTGCAAGGCACACTCAATATTAGACAGTACAGTAAAGCTTCGATTAACCGTCACCGACCGGACTAGGGCTGTGGCGGATAACCGAATAGACGGATAACGGAAATCTCTTAATACCGTACAGTAATACAGTACCTCTTAATATGCACAGTAACGTTATTTCACTGCGGGCTTGGGACGACAATTAAATTAAAATCTTTTAAAAGTGAATAATACATACACATTGTATTTAACTTTACAAAACGATCAATATAAACTTCAATATAAGAGTAGTAATGTACAGAAATGTACTGTAATGCTAAAAACCTACGTTACTTTAAAATAATATGTAATCTCCTTCTGTGTCTTTGAGGCTCGAGCTTTCTACGCGGAGATGTTCCGTATTTACGCAGAAGTAGGATCTGTGTTTCATTTTCCTCCTCTTGCATTTCAAACCAGTCGATGCACTTTGATGACATCGTTTCTGCTTCTGAGTGGCTAGTAATAGATTCTTGGTTACTGATCCTTCATTGTCATCAATTTCTTCAATTGTTGTCACACTAGAAACAGTTTCATCATCGTTCAATATTTCAAATGTAAGGTCAACCCAGGCAGTGGCGACATTGATAATAGCGCCCTCTATGTTGAATCACGCACTGTTTTATAGACGACGACGGATAACAGAAACTGTCGGTTAAACGAACGACGGTTAATCGAAGTTCAACTGTACTTGTAACATTAGACAGTACTTGCAACATTAGACGCTACTTGCAACATTAGACAGTACGTGCAACATTAGAGAGTACTTGCAACATTACACAGTACTTGCAACATTAGACAGTACTTGTAACACGAAACAGTACTTGCAATATTACACAGCACATGCAACATTAGAGAGTTCTTGAAGCATTAGACAGTACCTTGCAACATTAAACAGTACTTACAACATTTGACAGTGCTTCTGACATTAGACAGTACTTTCAACATTAGACAGTACTTGCAACATTCTGCACAATTATATTGGTCTTTCCTCGGTGTACTGACAGTATTGTTAACTAATAGTCCAGGACAGAACAGCCATTAATTAAAATTTCGCATGTGTTAACACGCAAACATGATTGTCCTAACTTCTAACAATATTACAATGTTACACAATGTATGTTAATTTTTATCAAATGTCGTTATTAACGACTTCTGTTTTTTTTTTTTTTTCATCTACTTATCCTAATGTTACCCATGTAAATACATATTTTAAATTCTTTACATAAAAAATACAATTGTCCCGAAGCAGATTTCAACTGTGGGTCCGTGGTGTGATAGAGCATTACTTTCTGTAGGCTTGAATGCACCATGGAATAAACATCTTTACCTCACCTAGCAGGCGACGAGGCCGGGCGTCGAAGCCTCGTCCGACCGTGCCCATGACACAATCAGTGCAGTTTATTTCTTTTCATGATCCACGTTGACGTCGTTGGCTTCAGTTGTACATTTGGACCAGATCTGTTCCTTACGTCTTCAGATCCTTATGTCTTTTTTCCATGGAAGTTCTGACCACTGTGTGTACTTTCTATCACCACATTATCAATCTTATTTTAAGTTGTCCTGTTTGAGACTAAAGCAAAGTCATTAGCATACAGTAAAATCTCTACATTTCTTTTATTTATCAACTGCAATTGTATTTTTTTTTCCTATCAGCTGCAACCTCTGATATAAAGTACACATGACACAATATAAACAATCTGCGCAAGGAAAGCAAATTAGGAGAATGTACACATCCATGTCTTACACCTTTCTTTACATGATGAAATGTTCTTAAATAACTGCCATCGATCCTTTCAGATGCTCTCTGTTACCAGTAACTTCTCTTTATTATTTTCATATTTGTATAACCGATATTCAAACATTTAGCACTTTGGTTATGTTGCACATATTTCATGTCGTGTTGCTGTGATGCATAGGTACAAAACAGCTGGTACTGTTCTTTATATTAAAGGACCCCGCAGATCCCAAGGGCAAAAGTCGCCCTATGAGTTTCCTGGACCTGGGATACATTTGGTGAGTCATATTGCCTTCTACTTCTGAAGACCTCTGCGGTCTATATGGCCAGATCTGGTGCAACCGAAATACACTGTGACCTCAGCCAAGAGGTCAAGGGGAGATATTGTCTTTATATCGTTGATACCCTTGTTGGTTCCATTACTCTCCCCACACCTACACATTTCAACACTAATGTCTGTGTCTGTGTGTAAATGTATGTGTGTGTGTACTTGTGTATTTGAGTGTGCCTGTGTGTATGTGTGTAAGGTTGTGTATCTATCTCGTATGTGTCTGTGTCTGTGTGTATGTATGTGTATGTGTATATGATTGTGTATCTCTGTGTGTGTATGTATGTGTAAGTGTATATGGTTGTCTATCTATCTGTGTGTGTGTGTGTGTGTGTGTGTGTGTGTGTGTGAATGTTGGTGGGTGAGTGTGACTGTGTGCACGTTTGACCCATAACTCAACCACGAGGCATCCCCTGTTGAAGTTACCTGGGCACTGGGTAAGAATCAGAAAATGCCGGATTCACAATTCCCTGACTTGGCGCAGACGGCCCTACAGCCTCGAAGTAAGAAGGGGGTACGTCGCTTGCTACAGCTGTGGTTGTGATGACTGCTACAGCTGCAGTCGTTGTCCGTGTAGTTCTAGTTGTCGCTCGCAACCTCCTTCGTCTTAAAAGACAACAGACACCAAAAATTATCAGCCCTCCTACTGGCGCAGAAACACCAGCTGCCACTTTAGTATAGCTATATGTGTAGGTCGATGAAGTGTATGATGGAATGTATGGGATGTTTGGAATGTGTGGATTGTATGGAATGTTTGGGATGTTTGGAATGTGTGGAATGTGTGGAGTGTATGGAATGTATGGGATGTTTGGAATGTGTGGAATGTGTGGAGTGTATGGAATGTATGGGATGTTTGGAATGTGTGGAATGTGTGGAGTGTATGGAATGTATGGGATGTTTGGAATGGATGGGAAAGTACTCCTCAAGGAACATAGGAACTCATCTGAGCCATCCTCACAGTCGCGATCTCCGTCGCAGACTTCACTGTACAGGATACATTTACCAGATAGACAAGAGTATCCCCAACATAGTTTTGTGCTTGTTGTTAATGGACATATTTTTTCATCAGAACGGTCTCCGCAGTCATTGTTACCGTCGCAAAAAGCTTGATGCTTCGCACATCTATAGCCATTATTACACATCAGCTGCCCTGGACACTGACTGCAGTTGTATTCGTCAGATTTGTCCATGCAGTCAAACACGCCATTACACACAATATTCTCACCTTTCAATATTTGACCATTACCACATATTTTAAGGCTGCAAATTGTACGATCTTCATCGGAGTAGTCTCCACAGTCGTTCAAACCGTTGCAGCGAGAATCTAACTGTATACATTTTCCATTGAGACAGGGGAATGTATTCATGCAGGAAACACCAAGGCACAGCCGTGAATTTTCATCTGAACTATCCATACAATCAATTCTCCCATTACACAGGAGGGCTCTGTTAATAGATCCCGAGCCATCAGCACACACAAATGGGCTCCTGTCTGTAAACGTGGGTCTAACTCCTGTTTGAGCTGTTGAATCACCGGCTACAACAACACAGCACAGTACAGCGATTAGCAGCTTGACTATTTTTGTTTGCTCCATCATTCACAATTATTCGTACTGCTCTGGGTCTAGGTAAAAAAGAACCAGAAACAATATGTCACTAAAACGTTAATTGCATTAAGTCTTTTTATACCAAGTAACACCACATGAGTTTATTTTTATTCCATGACTGATTGTTTTTCTTACCTTCTTCTGTCCTACTTATCCTTACACTGGCGTAGACTATTGCCACTGTCACCTCCTTCTGTTAAATCTCCAAGCCTCATAGTTAACAAAGTTAGTTCTATATCCATTTTGTCAGGACGTCGTAATCATCATCAGCAATGATTGGCTTTCGTTTTCTAAACCTTTCTGAACAGCTCTCAATTAGTTTTAACATAATTCATTTAGATCCAAACATTTACAACTGTAAAGTAGCGATTCCCTACAAAAGAAGACGTTAAACCAACAGACATTTGGAAAATAAAGAGTTAAGTCTGGTGGCACCCTTTGCAAACTGTATGAGCTCGGTTTGAGTAGTATTTTCTATAAAACAATTTGTGATCTCCCACAATAGCCAGACGATTGCAAGACATAATATATTGCGAGTACTTGCAGAGTGAACTTGATCAGGCTCGAAACTCCAATAGTCATGTCCAAGTAAGATTGAGAATGTCCGAAATGCATTTCAATGATTTCAGTCTTAGCTTTTTCTGCGCCTAGCAATTATTTGTCTTATTATAGTCGATGCCGTGTGGAGTTGTTTGTCATGTTGTCCCCAACCTTCTGTCTCGTGTTCTGTCAATGATGTTTTATCCAATGTTAGTCCATAACATGATGTCAAACTGTCTAGCATCGTCTGTCTCTAGGATTCCATTTGCTCCGCCTCTTCGCCAACATATTCATTGTCACGACACACTCCAGCTTGCCGCTTCTCTTGAAGTGCCAACAGATTGTGGACTGTCACCTTCTGAAGCAAGCAACCAGTTCTCTTTACAAGATATCGTCATTACGTTTATGTATCTGTTTATGCTGCTTTCGATACTTTTCTAAATAAAACTACATCTCTGAAACTTCCACACAATTCCTCAATAGTCTAATAATTTTCCATAATTCACTTCTGTACATCAGGGTTTGACCGATAAGGATCTTAAAACTCGCTTTGCTAGTTTCGATTGGCAAAGATATATTGCGCGGAACAGTCTTGATCTAGTGAGATGCTGCATTTTCTTGGGCTATTCTACCTTTATCTTCTTGAGTACATCTTCCGTCACCTAGTTCAAAGTACCTAAATATTTAAATGTCTCGCCCTCGTATTAACATCTAGAGAGATTAATAACGCATTAAGAATGAGAATTGTCAAATGCTACGTATATTCAACGCCACTGTATGGCGCGAAAGCCTGGACATTGAACAAGCAGCTAGAAAGTCACTTAGAAGCCCTGGAGATGTGGATATACAGATGAATATGTCGTATTTTATGGAAACAAACACAATCAAATTCAGAGGTTCTAGAAAAACTGCGAATGAAGAGAGAGTTGATAAAAGAAATAAAGAGGAGGAAAGTGAAATATTTCGGCCATGTTAAAAGACATGATTCTCTTATAAAAACCATACTGGAGGGCAAGACTGAAGGCAAGCGAGCAAGAGGTAGATAATGATACAAGTGGGAAGATAACATCAAGAGACGGACGAACGTCAGCCTGACAGAATGTACAGTCAAGGCAAGAGACAGACAATGTTGGAGATCCATTGCAGCCAACCTTTATTGTGGAGACGACACCTGATTGATTGATCAAATCCGTGATATCAGCATTTCCCAAAGTTTACATTATGATAACCATCTAATATTCCTTGCACGCCTTATATGAATCTTATTACTATTTCCTATGTCCCTGAACATATCGTACAGATCAGATGATAATACATGCAACATACCAATAGACTAGCCCATTAGCAATGGAAACATTCGCTGTTTGGAGACCACAGTGCCTGCCTGAGATGATAGAAAGCATTCCTAGTGTTGAGAAAAAGAACACTCAGAATGCATTAGAAAGAAGAAAAACAACCATAAAGCTACACACAAGACACATTACACAAGCAGCACCTAGACACATGTGAATTCAGATGGATCACGGAAAAGACATAAGAAAATGAAGGTGAAGGGATTATCCTGAATCTAAAAAAGTGAACAAAGAAGACACAATCAGTGGCAATTGGGGAGTTCTCAAGTAACTTCAGAGCAGAGATAGAGGACTTGAAATGTCCAGCGGGAATAAAATAAAGATACACACACATACAGCTCTCTTTACAGATGCGAAGTCAGTTGAAATAGTGCAGAACTAGCAGATATATAAATCTTTAAAAATGCTTCAGTGTTGCCAAAATAATACAAATATTGGAGTCGGTTCATTTCAGTGGGACTTTCTTTGTATTAGGAGCGTTCATTTGAAATCTGTTCGTGCCGCACCGCGCGTAATTGCGTACGTTGAACATGATCATTTCATAGTCATGTTTATCGTCCCATGATGCATAGGTTCTGATTCTGACCGTTGAGAAAATGGCCGGGTTGATCCAAAATCCATGCAATGAAGCTCAAAGAGCGGTGATACAGTTTCTTTCATTTGAAGGATGTCGACCAGTGGACATTCATCGAAGAATACAGGCAGCGTAAGGTAACAAATGTGTGTCGAAGACAACAGTGACAGACTGGACACGAATTTTTCGGAAAGGAAGTCAGTTCACAACATATCTTCGACGGCCTGGTCAAGCGCATATTGTTGCAACAGGAAACACATCGCCAAAATTGATGCAGCAGTACAGATGAACCGTTGTCGAAGCATACTTTCGTTGGCGAAAGAATTTGATGTGTCAATTGGGACAATTCAAAAGGTCGTTCGTAAGAAACTGCAATATCGGAAGGTGTGTTCATTGTGGGTACCACAGATGTTGACCGAACACCAACAATAGGAATGCATGGGATGGCGTTTGAACCACTTGCTGCGTTACAGAGTGGAGGGTGATGCATTTCTCTTCCGCATAGTGGCAAGGCGATGAATCATAGGTGTCACCACTTTGAGCCGAGCAGCAAAATAGAGAGCATGAAATGGAAGCATGCTGGATCACCAAAAGCCAAAAAATTTAAGTTGCAGGTTTCCGCTGGTAAGTTTATGCTGGGCGCATTTTTTGACCATGAAGGGCTATTGTTGGCAGACTTTAAAGAACCTGGTGTCAACATCAACTCTACCCACTACTTGGAAACACTAGACAAGCTACAAAAACCCATCAAGAATAAACAACCCGGCATGCTTTCTCGCGGTGTGATTTTGTTGCACGATAATGCTCGTCCGCACGTTGCAAAGATTGTGCAGGAAGCATTAGCTTGGAAGAAGTGGGACATTCTGCAACATCCAGCCTAAGGTCCTGATTTGTCACCATGTGATTTACATTTGTTCGGACCTCTAAAAAGAAGCTCTCAATGGACAACGATTTCACACAGATGCAGACGTAATGAACGCGGTAAACACTTTGATCAGTGAGAAACCACAATCCTTTTTTTTTTTTGCAGATGGCTTTCGCCACCTACCTAAGCATTGGGATGCTTGCATGAATGCCTACGGCGACTTCTTCTGACCAACTCATGGTGCATAATTCATTCAAAATGAATGCTTTGTTTAATTCTACCACACCTGTTAGTTTCAGGTGTTTCTTGCTTCCACTTTTCAATTATTATATGTCAAGTTATCAGTTGTTTCTTTCTTCGAGTGTTAAGTTGTTACTTACTTGTAGTTTTCAATTGTTTTCTAATTCAAGTTTATAGTTGTTTCTTGTGTCAAATTTTCAGTTGTTCTTTCATTGAAATCTTCATTTCTTTCTACCTTCGAGTCTTCAGTTGGTTCATCATTCTCGTCTACATCTGTGTGTTCTTTTGTGTCTTCATTTGCTTAAAATTATACCTTACGATTGTCAATATACAGCTTTACACCATGTTTATACAATTGATAGGATGCGATTTTAGTTATAAATATTGACTCTGATTACAATTATGTATTTTGGATATAAACTAAAATTTAACTTACATGTTTCGATGATAAAAATCTACCTTTCAGCAAGTTGTCTTCTTGAAATAAATGGATTCACCACACCGTATACCGTTGTTAAACATACGGATGTAGCTTGCATTTCTGAGAACCAGGGTAGGCAATTCAATACAAAGGATTTATTAGCAGCTGATGACTTTCTTTATTCACAATTGTAAAGCTACTATCAATATGCAAATTAAAGTTGTTTTACACATTCAAAATACAAACGAGACATTTTAGGGCTGGCAGAGTCGGGTCCACTGGATTTAACTAGAGGGGTTACAGCCACCGGGACATTTTAATCCTGTCATACACACAGAAGCAAATGTAATATTTTGATAACATCCTGCCTTTGCCTCTTACACTTGTAATTATTTTACCACTATCAAGTATTCCAGGCATGCGTGTGAAATATAAGTGATGTGTGCGTGCTTGTATGAAATTATTTTACCACTATCAAGTCATCCAGGCATGCGTGTGAAATACAAGTGATGTGTGCGTGCTTGTATGAAATTATTTTACCACTATCAAGTCAACCAGGCATGCTTGTGAAATATAAGTGATCTGTGCGTGCTTGTATGAAATTATTTTACCACTATCAAGTCAGCCAGGCATGCGTGTGAAATATAAGTGATCTGTGCGTGCTTGTATGAAATTATTTTACCACTATCAAGTCAACCAGGCATGCTTGTGAAATATAAGTGATCTGTGCGTGCTTGTATGAAATTATTTTACCACTATCAAGTCAACCAGGCATGCTTGTGAAATATAAGTGATCTGTGCGTGCTTGTATGAAATTATTTTACCACTATCAAGTCAACCAGGCATGCTTGTGAAATATAAGTGATCTATGCGTGCTTGCATAACACTATTTTACCACTATCAAGTCAGCCAGGCATGCTTGTGAAATATAAGTGATCTGTGCGTGCTTGCATAACACTATTTTACCACTATCAAGTCAGCCAGGCATGCTTGTGAAATATAAGTGATCTGTGCGTGCTTGCATAACACTATTTTACCACTATCAAGTCAGCCAGGCATGCTTGTGAAATACAAGTGATCTGTGCGTGCTTGCATAACACTATTTTACCACTATCAAGTCAGCCAGGCATGCTTGTGAAATATAAGTGATCTGTGCGTGCTTGCATAACACTATTTTACCACTATCAAGTCAGCCAGGCATGCTTGTGAAATATAAGTGATCTGTGCGTGCTTGCATAACACTATTTTACCACTATCAAGTCAGCCAGGCATGCTTGTGAAATACAAGTGATCTGTGCGTGCTTGCATAACACTATTTTACCACTATCAAGTCAGCCAGGCATGCTTGTGAAATACAAGTGATCTGTGCGTGCTTGCATAAACACTATTTTACCACTATCAAGTCATCCAGGCATGCGTGTGAAATATAAGTGATGTGTGCGTGCTTGCATGAACACTTATTTTACCACTATCAAGTCATGCAGGCATGCTTGTGAAATATAAGTGATCTGTGCGTGCTTGCATAACACTATTTTACCACTATCAAGTCATCCAGGCATGCATTGTGAAATATAAGTGATGTGTGCGTGCTTGTCATGAACACTATTTTACCACTATCAAGTCATCCAGGCATGCTTGTGAAATATAAGTGATGTGTGCGTGCTTGCATGAAACTTATTTTACCACTATCAAGTCAGCCAGGCATGCTTGTGAAATATAAGTGATCTGTGCGTGCTTGTATGAACACTATTTTACCACTATTAAGTCAGCCAGGCATGCTTGTGAAATATAAGTGATCTGTGCGTGCTTGTATGAAATTATTTTACCACTATCAAGTCATCCAGGCATGCGTGTGAAATATAAGTGATCTGTGCGTGCTTGTATGAAACCTATTTTACCACTATCAAGTCAGCCAGGCATGCTTGTGAAATATAAGTGATCTGTGCGTGCTTGCATAACACTATTTTACCACTATCAAGTCAGCCAGGCATGCTTGTGAAATACAAGTGATCTGTGCGTGCTTGCATAACACTATTTTACCACTATCAAGTCAGCCAGGCATGCTTGTGAAATATAAGTGATCTGTGCGTGCTTGCATAACACTATTTTACCACTATCAAGTCAGCCAGGCATGCTTGTGAAATATAAGTGATCTGTGCGTGCTTGCATAACACTATTTTACCACTATCAAGTCAGCCAGGCATGCTTGTGAAATATAAGTGATCTGTGCGTGCTTGCATAACACTATTTTACCACTATCAAGTCAGCCAGGCATGCTTGTGAAATATAAGTGATCTGTGCGTGCTTGCATAACACTATTTTACCACTATCAAGTCAGCCAGGCATGCTTGTGAAATATAAGTGATCTGTGCGTGCTTGCATAACACTATTTTACCACTATCAAGTCAACCAGGCATGCTTGTGAAATATAAGTGATCTGTGCGTGTTGTATGAAATTATTTTACCACTATCAAGTCATCCAGGCATGCTTGTGAAATATAAGTGATCTGTGCGTGCTTGTATGAAATTATTTTACCACTATCAAGTCAACCAGGCATGCTTGTGAAATATAAGTGATCTGTGCGTGCTTGTATGAAATTATTTTACCACTATCAAGTCATCCAGGCATGCTTGTGAAATATAAGTGATCTGTGCGTGCTTGTATGAAATTATTTTACCACTATCAAGTCATCCAGGCATGCGTGTGAAATATAAGTGATCTGTGCGTGCTTGTATGAAATTATTTTACCACTATCAAGTCAACCAGGCATACGTGTGAAATACAAGTGATGTGTGCGTGCTTGTATGAAATTAATACGTGTGAAATACAAGTGATGTGTGCGTGCTTGTATGAAATTATTTTACCACTATCAAGCCATCCAGGCATGCGTGTGTAATATAAGTGATCTGTGCGTGCTTGCTATGAAACTATTTTACCACTATCAAGTCATCCAGGCATGCTTGTGAAATATAAGTGATCTGTGCGTGCTTGTATAACACTATTTTACCACTATCAAGTCAGCCAGGCATGCTTGTGAAATATAAGTGATCTGTGCGTGCTTGCATAACACTATTTTACCACTATCAAGTCAGCCAGGCATGCTTGTGAAATATAAGTGATCTGTGCGTGCTTGTATGAACACTATTTTACCACTATCAAGTCAGCCAGGCATGCTTGTGAAATATAAGTGATCTGTGCGTGCTTGCTATGAACACTATTTTACCACTATCAAGTCAGCCAGGCATGCTTGTGAAATATAAGTGATCTGTGCGTGCTTGCTATGAAACTATTTTACCACTATCAAGTCAACCAGGCATGCTTGTGAAATATAAGTGATCTGTGCGTGCTTGCTATAACACTATTTTACCACTATCAAGTCAGCCAGGCATGCTTGTGAAATATAAGTGATCTGTGCGTGCTTGTATGAAATTATTTTACCACTATCAAGTCATCCAGGCATGCGTGTGAAATATAAGTGATCTGTGCGTGTTTGTATGAAATTATTTTACCACTATCAAGTCAACCAGGCATGCTTGTGAAATATAAGTGATCTGTGCGTGCTTGTATGAAATTATTTTACCACTATCAAGTCATCCAGGCATGCGTGTGAAATATAAGTGATCTGTGCGTGCTTGTATGAACATTATTTTACCACTATCAAGTCATCCAGGCATGCTTGTGAAATATAAGTGATCTGTGCGTGCTTGTATGAAATTATTTTACCACTATCAAGTCATCCAGGCATGCGTGTGAAATATAAGTGATCTGTGCGTGCTTGTATGAAATTATTTTACCACTATCAAGTCATCCAGGCATGCTTGTGAAATATAAGTGATCTGTGCGTGCTTGTATGAAATTATTTTACCACTATCAAGTCATCCAGGCATGCTTGTGAAATATAAGTGATCTGTGCGTGCTTGTATGAAATTATTTTACCACTATCAAGTCAACCAGGCATGCGTGTGAAATATAAGTGATCTGTGGGTGCTTGTATGAAATTATTTTACCACTATCAAGTCAACCAGGCATGCGTGTGAAATATAAGTGATCTATGCGTGCTTGTATGAAATTATGTTACCACTATCAAGTCATCCAGGCATGCTTGTGAAATATAAGTGATCTATGCCTGCTTGTATGAAATTATTTTACCACTATCAAGTCAACCAGGCATGCGTGTGAAATATAAGTGATCTGTGCGTGCTTGATTGAAATTATTTTACCACTATCAAGTCAACCAGGCATGCGTGTGAAATATAAGTGATCTATGCGTGCTTGTATGAAATTATTTTACCACTATCAAGTCAACCAGGCATGCGTGTGAAATATAAGTGATCTGTGCGTGCTTGTATGAAATTATTTTACCACTATCAAGTCATCCAGGCATGCGTGTGAAATATAAGTGATCTATGCGTGCTTGTATGAAATTATCTTACCACTATCAAGTCAACCAGGCATGCGTGAGAAATATAAGTGATCTGTGCGTGCTTGTATGAAATTATTTTACCACTATCAAGTCATCCAGGCATGCGTGAGAAATATAAGTGATCTGTGCGTGCTTGTATGAAATTATTTTACCACTATCAAGTCAACCAGGCATGCGTGTGAAATATAAGTGATCTATGCGTGCTTGTATGAAATTATTTTACCACTATCAAGTCAACCAGGCATGCTTGTGAAATATAAGTGATCTATGCGTGCTTGTATGAAATTATTTTACCACTATCAAGTCAACCAGGCATGCGTGTGAAATATAAGTGATCTGTGCGTGCTTGTATGAAATTATTTTACCACTATCAAGTCAACCAGGCATGCTTGTGAAATATAAGTGATCTGTGCGTGCTTGTATGAAATTATTTTACCACTATCAAGTCATCCAGGCATGCTTGTGAAATATAAGTGATCTGTGCGCGCTAGCATTTGTCGATCTCTCCCTTTGAACTCGATCGTAGTGCTTACAGTGCTACTACTATTGGTAGTTGCTAATACTGGGGAGTGCACTGGGCTAATATTTGCACGTGGGTTAGGTTTCCCAGTGTCCCTCGCCATCAGACGAACTTACTCCTACTTCTGAGGGACTTGTAATTTGCGTCCCCAAGTTAAGGACGAGAAGTTCTACTAACCGGCGTGGCAGACAGTTTAAGCGCAACCGCTTTACGACCTTCAGCCACGTCTGGTTAACTGCGTCGGTGAGACAGAAAGACAGACAGACAGACAGACAGACAGACAGACAGACAGACAGACAGGCAGGCAGGCAGACAGGCAGGCAGGCAGGCAGGCAGTCAGTCAGACAGACAGAGACTAAAGGAAGGGAATTAGAGAAGATAGAGATTAGGGTGGGGATGGCCAGCTGTCATCTGTGTTGTCGGCTAAACTGTTAGATAACACATTAAATACCATTTATGAACAACCAAATTCCATATGCTATTTACTCTGGGAATTAGGCTGCAAACTCTTGACATTGAAGTATCTACAAACTGTGGAGGCAGCATTTCCACCCTAAGCCTAATAAGAGTCAGTCCCTGCGTGCTGTGCTGAATCACGACCTGGTTACATCCCAGTAAGCCTCTCCCAAGATGTGAAGCTTCAGTGCTGTTTGTACACACCCCGCTGGGTTCTGGGCTTGGCGAGGGGAATGGGAACTCTGCAACATTGTCCATGGGTAGCTGGTGCTTTGGTACCGGGTCGGGGACACTTTCTACACATTGACCTCTCTCCGGTAGATGTGAGCCTCTATTTGGGCATGAGATGGAAGTTAAGATGGAATTTAAAATGGAAGTTAATATTGCAGTTAAAATGGAAAGTTAAAATGGAAGTTAATATTGCAGTCAAAATGGAAGTTAAGATGGAAGTTAATATTGAAGATAATATTGATGTTAAGATGGAAGTTACGATGGACGTTAATATTGAAGTTAAGATGGAAGTTCAGCTGGAAGTTACGATGGAAGTCAAGGATTAGTCCTCGATGAGATTCACAACCAACCAAGCATACAAATGA
Source organism: Cepaea nemoralis (assembly GCA_014155875.1). NCBI lineage: Eukaryota > Metazoa > Mollusca > Gastropoda > Stylommatophora > Helicidae > Cepaea > Cepaea nemoralis. The sequence goes on from JACEFZ010005253.1 coordinate 586,403, forward strand.
CAATTTATGACAGACACAGCTTGTGTTATCATTTATGCTATATGGTGCTATCACCCGAACCATCTACGCCCCCCTCCCCCGTGAGAAAAGACGTAATATATTCCACTTACACTGTCTGCCCGTCGTCTGTGCTTCGGTGTTAGTGAAACAAAGTTTCACAATTTCCCGACATACCGAGTCAGGGTTTGATATCAGCCGTCAGTGATTTTTGGAAAAAAGATAGTTTTGTGTTTTGTTTTTTCGTTTGCTCGCTTTGACCTGGAACGTAGTCCACACAGGTGGTACTACAAGCAGACGTTGCTGCTACTAGTGAATGGTGCACTCCATTGATTTTGTGTGAGGTTGTTTTCCTTGTTATCACTTTCCCTCGCCATCTTAGGAACATTCTTCAACAGGTGTGTTCACTTGAGGACATAGAACCTGGCGAGGAAAGGGTACAAGTGCCAGCAGAGTACTGTACATCCTTTTAAGTGTGCGTCCAACTAGACAGGAAATGCAGACAAGAAAATCCAGCTGCTGCGGAGGCGGAAGTACAGGCTCTGATCTTCGAGAATTCTTTAGAGGATGATGCTGTCATTTACACGGATGGGTCGGTCGTCCGAGGAGTGAGAAGTTCTTGGATTTTTACTGCTCAGACCGGAGGGAAAAGTGTAAAGGAAGAGTCTGTCGCTTTTGCTTTGACCGCAAGCAGCCTAACAATGGAAGTCATGGCAGTAATTAAAGCAGCAACGTGGCTCGAGACACAGACATTCAATCGGGTATGTGTCCTTAGTGACTCAATGAGTATGCTCAGGATGATAGAGATGGGGTGGATCTAAAGAGATTGGCTGCTGTCTCTTGAGCGGTCTCGGCTGGCAAAGATTAGTTTCATCTTCGTGCCAGGGCATGCGGGTGTACAAGGAAATGAGCAGGCTGACAAGCTGGCAGGTAGGGCTACTGTGGAAGGTGGACGAGCCATCGACCAGGTAGACATTCTGAATGCTCTACGAGAAGTAAGTCGTTTACGAGAACCAAGCAATGACTGGGAATCTACAACCATGGTCAGGCTGCGAGAACAGCAAGTTAAAAGAGGTGTGGCCAAACAAGAACAGTACGCAGGAAGCCAAAGAAGAGTAATAAACCAACACAGAACTGGTGTTGTTAGCCGCTACACGCTGCGGATTTACTGAAAAGGGGATCCGAGCACTTATAGACTGAATGGTTCGATGTGCTATTAGGATAATCTGTTGACTAACTAACTAACTAACTATCTTAGGAACCCGTCTCCGTCTTTAGAGATACTTGTAATTTGCGATGAATTCGATGGTATGATGCGTCGGCAGTTCAAATAGCAATGGCAAATTACTGAACACAAATTGCATAGTAAATCACAAATAACCAGTAAATGGCTGGGTTGATTGCATCTTTCTGTAACGGATATGCAACTAGATTATTTTTTTTTACCTATGTCTGAGTGTTATTCTCTGCTTTTCCAGGAAATACATAGTAGTCAACTCTGTAGCACTCAGGCTCATGCAGTGGTGAAACGATCATGTACACGCTTTTAACACAGCTTAAAATGCGATGACTTGGACATTATCGTATGAAAGATTGACGTATTCCGTAGGAAGCTCTCTGTGACCAGATAGCAATCTGTCAAGAACCCACCCATGTGAACGCCAGGCTACGCTGCTGAAAACTCTGTGCTCACGTGACCCACCATCCCAGAGTAAGATACGTCTAAAGAAGGCAATTTACACTAGGCGAACACTGAATGTAGCCATTATATGTAATTAATAAAACGGATGTCTGATTGTGTTGGTTGCAATGAAAACAAACATTGTGTCAGTTATTACCTTAGTTACAAGGGCGTGTTTTGTGTATATGCCTGTAGATATTTTCACCCAATTTCCTTCTGTTTGTACACAGAACATTGTCCCTACTGATTTTATCATTGATATCCCGTTTGTGTAAACGTTGAAAGCGTCAACAAAATAACAGGTTCCTTTGACAGCACTGGGTGTAATTGCAGGGGTTCTCACCTCCTGGAGTGCATGCGAAGATACCCTTACATTCGTATAGAACAACTTCAATCGAGTTGACATTAGGGAAGGAATCCTGTATATAGGTAATTATAAAATATTTTAAAAGCGGGGACGTTAGAAGTTGATAAGGAGCTGCGCTGATAATATCATTAGGGTGGTCTGACGAGGGGTAGACGCCTACGTACGTCGTCACTCTAAATGAGCGAAAGATAAGCCACTATTCCTCCGTACATTCAGGCCTTCAAATGTGATGGCCCTATCATATCACTGATCTTATAGCAGGAAACTACTTCGAGACAAATTATGGTTTTTACGTTCAGTAGTTTACCTTTGCTTACTGAACGATCGAGGCACACACAATCGGAATCGATGCAAGGCGATCTGCTTCTAAATCGTCTGCAGCTGATTTATAACTCTCGACTCGGTATGTTTGGCTTTTGATAATACATTACATTGGATCTATCATAAGTATGTCAAGGAGTAAACAGCGTCGGTTGCCATTTGGGGAAATAATTGTGTGTTTTGTGTATGTTTCTTAAAATCAGTCTGTTTAATTAAGGATGAATCTACGACAGGTCCAGCAAACCGGTAGGGAATTTATTTGTTCACGTTCTATTGCTCAAGAATTATGGAGGAAATTGAAAGAGAAGCGTGACTCAATTAGCGGTCACATCGGAAACACGCCGAACAAGCGAACAACAACAGCTAAAGTACTAAACAAACAGGATATATTCGGGACCATGAATGTTAGTGGATTAGGATATACCGAAGCAGCACTATTAGGGTTTATGAAAAACAAATCAAACATTCATATATTAGGTCTCGCAGATACAAGGAAATAGGGACAGAACACACAAACAATGCATGAAAATAACGTTCTAATAAGAGTGGTGTCGATCAGCGAGCAAAGACTAAACATGAAGTGTTTTTTTTTTTTTTTATTATATCCAATAAAAAGCGTAACCATTATCAACACTAAATTTATGTTAGAAAGAATAATACTAATACAGATATGAGAAGGTAATAAAACAATAACTATTATCCAGACATACGCCCATGTAACGACACTTACAGCGATAAAGACAAAGACGAATATTTTGATAACCTTATAGACACGTTAAACAATGTCAATGAGACAGATGAACGTATTGTGACGGTTGATTTCAACGGACTAATAGGTACAAGAAGAACAAGAAGAATGGCATGCGGCCATTCAGTGACACGGAGACTGAAAGTAAAAGTAATGGTGAATACCTGCTTAACATATTCCCCAAACAAGGACTAATAAGCGCAAATATTTTTTTTTTGTTTTTCAACATCGTAGCCACGCCAAAACCTCGTATAAATATAACAACATATATCAAGCATCTCAAATCGACTTTATTCTACTTAAGAAATCAAACAGAAAACTACTAATGGATTCAAGAGCACTATCAAATACATACATTGATACTGATCACAAGCTAGTTATAATTAAATAAATTCAATATACAGGAGAATAAACAAAAGGGTAACAACAGTGTCGTGGATACCTTTTATTATGTCGTCCCTGGAGTGAGGGGAATCAACACCCACATTATTTTTTACCCCATATCATTATTCTGGAGGATCCACCAGATTCCGTGCACTTCACTCCGTCAGTCAATGGATACCTCTTTCTCTCTCTCTCTCTCTCTCTCTCTCTCTCTCTCTCTCTCTCTCTCTCTCTCTCTCTCTCTCTCTCTCTCTCTCTCTCTCTCTCACCACTTGATCATGCGCCCTCTCACACTTCCCCAAAACAACATACTAAACAACTCTAGCTTCCAAAAATTAATAACATATTAATTTAATGAAGAAAAGTGTATGTATGTGAGAAGTGTATGTGTATAATGTATGTCGTATATACTTTAGTGTGTCTGAAGAATCAGACCGAACAACTCAAGAGCAAAGTCTGATCATCCTTGTAAGGATCACATAACATAATCATAGGTCAGTACACGATAACCTCACCAAACGATGTGTCCCTCCTGCTAGATGTTGACTTACTCCGGTAGCTTTTTGATAACCCAAATACCTGGTCACCAATCACGGATATAGTCCGATACTGATCCTGAATCGATCACACACACAGTTACCAACTGTCCCTACAGTTCTAATGTTCATTAATCTTTGTATCGTGAAAATATGTATCACTGTCACGTGTAACACAATTGTTTATTACTAATTGTCCTAAAGTTTTCTCGATCTCAAAGTAAAGAGTACAATTCCACAAGAATCTACTATTTTAGGAAAAATGCTATGTTCAGTGTTCCTTATAAAACCCGTAGTGTTCATAGTATATGTGGTATGAAAAATGACTTCCAGTAATCATAGTGAACTCTATCACAAGGAAAACGTTCCTAGATAACTATATGTTTCTGCTCAACAGAGCCATGTTCTTTCAGACCCTCCTGATTATGGGCTCAATGTAAAAGCCGCTGAATGAAACGTCCTTCAATGAATCATCCATACTTTTAATAGTGATGTTTCGGCTTCTTTTCTTTGCAACCCGAGGGAACCTGTGGAAGAGAGAGAACACACCGGTGAGAGCAACCGGACACTAACTCCTATTAGATGAGTGTAGGCCGACGGCCTCACTCAGATATATGACATTGAACCAAACTCTGTCATGGGGCAGAGGAGCTCATCACATCGGTTTGAATTAGGGTAAGACAAGGAAAGACTAAAATGTAAAGTGCAGAACCCCAGTAGACCCCCACTGGAAGATCCCACTATTGGACATTTCCCCTATCCCCCAACCATCCTCAATCTCTCTAAATATCATTCCACTTCACTATTCCCAACCAGCTGAGCTAATTGACATCTCACACTAGTTAGTTTTAAAAATGCGATTGCCTACTGTCGCCGACACTCTTTGAATACCTAACCACAAAGCAACAACACTATGTTCAAGTCCTACACTCTAGCCATCACTTGACTATTCTACATTATTGACATCTAAATACTATTTGTAAATACCTTATGAAATCCTAGCTCAATCCTGAATCGAATCCAAACCTTGCCATGAAAGACACATGTTACTCAACGTTAATTGATACCGAACACGATAGATTCTTTTCAATAATAAAACAGAGCCAGTCACAACACTTCAGCCTAGGTCAACTCCCTTGTTCAAACTGGCGGTACAAATTTTGTTTTGCATACAGTCGGGATTGTCCTAGTGACGTCATTCTCCTGTCAACAACATGTGGCAACCAAATCAAGGCGGCGCTTTGTCTTTCATCTTGAGTCTTGGGCAAACAACCGGCTGTCAGCAACTTGCTTGCGACAGGTCTTTCAGGACTCCCCTACTTTTGCATCGCACGAAATAATAACTCGTGTCATTTGCAAAAGGAATGCAATTTATTTAGATCTGGTAATTCACAAGCTCTGCGAGCAGCATACTTCATTGACTTTAAACAACATGGTACGTTACATAGATGTAATGAAGTGGTGAGAATGATACTATTAATCACTAACTGAATCTAAAGCCTAATATTAACTATTGTCTAGAAACTTATAGCATTCGTAAGGAACACGTCTACTCTCTAGTCGTTTCAGTCCCGTCTGTCCTCACGCTACACATTGCGTGTTCAAACACGGACGCTGTATCCTCCGTGCATTAGCGAGTCTTGCGTGCATAGTGTCCCAGCACGCTGGCCCGTTAACTTGAGTAACAGGGTACTCCACGGTTACTCGTAGGGGCAAGCTTCCCAATGTCTTGGGGAATCCCTCGCTCAACTGTACTCAACGCTCCCTTGGTTGACACAAGTGTGTCCCCTTGTGAAGCTATTTATAGCGCTGGTGTCTCTCCTGTCTGGTGTCTCCCTACCAGACTTTGTCTTAACTCTATTACTTATATTCTTAACTCTCTAAACGATTATTGGAGATTTTGACAGGCTCCTCTCCCCTCTGTGTAGTGTTACAACCCTTTCACTCATGCTTGTAACACGTATGGTCACAAAGAAAAATTGGCTGTCCAATTTTGTCAAAGATCCAATAAGTTGTAAATTTCTCGTCTGGGGATAGAACAAAATCTCTTCTTCCCTTAATCACACTGTTCTATTTCTTCACTCGGCTAATTGAGTAGCCCCTCGTATCAATATAGTTGGCTATAGATCCTCTTGGGAATTGTTTTGATCCGGAACCGTTGTCTTATGACTTATGTCCTGACTTCCGTCTCATGACCCTCTGTCTTCTGACTTCCGTCTATTGACTTATGTCTTTTGACCTGTCCTCATATTGCCCGAAATGACAACCCAATAAAAGTTGACTCTGTTATGAGTACAACACATGAGCATAAAATGTTCATGTTCCCAATAATATCACCTCCAACTCGTATACATACAGTTCTACTCTTCACCTTCTCGCTTCCGCTCGTGAACAGATATTTTCAATGTTACATTAAGATTTTTAAGAAGTTATTGTGTCCCCTGATTTGGGTTACTGTTCTTTGAAACAAATGGTGTGTGCAACTTTTATGTGTTTGTTTTCCTGTTTGTTTGCGTGTTTTATAATAAACTACAGTGTACTTACTTCGCTAAAATGTGTATGCGTTGCAATATTACATGTGTGTATTCCTTCGAGCGCCATAAATCGGTTTATTGTGGTTACAAATGTTTGTTATTCTTATTTGTGACCACAATTCCGTTTCAAGATGCTCAAAGTAATTTCCCTATCTACTCTACTAAAGTATGGCAGCAACACACATCAAACCCGACAACACATTGGTTACACAGATTGACACAGACAAATCATAACAAGACGTTTCAAGCGGTGAACAAAAACTTTGCCGCTAACTCTCTCTCTCTCTCTCTCTCTCTCTCTCTCTCTCTCTCTCTCTCTCTCTCTCTCTCTCTCTCTCTTTCAACGTTTAGTATTGTATACATTATCTCCTCTCATTTACACATCTTTCATCCACTTTCATACTCTCGCTTTGCTAAACCATTCAATCGTCATTAAAATATGGTTCATAGCATCACATAAATGATACAGCATGCAGGGCGATGCGCTACCTTCTTGATTTTCCAACCATTGAAGAGAGAGTACAAGTTTGCAGGGCACGCGCCTACCTCAGAATTAACGCAAACACACAACATCCACTGCATAGTGAAATTAGGAAGGTGAAGGGAAGCAGGTTAAAAAGAGGACGTTCGTGGATGGGTCAAGCCGAAGACATTCTTCAACAGGTGTGTTCACTTGAGGACTTAGAACCTGGCGAGGAGTGGGTGCAAGTGCCAACAGACTTCTGCACATCCTTGTCAGTTTGCATCCAACTAGATAGAAAATGCAGACAAGAAAATCCGGCTGCTGTAGAGGCTGAAGTACAAGCGTTGATTTTCGAGAATTCGCTAGACGGTGACGCGGTCATCTACACAGATGGGTCGGTCGTCCGACATGTGAGAAGCTCATGGGCCTTTACAGCTCAGGCCGGAGGGAGAATTGTGAAGGAGGACTCTGGTGCTTTCACTGAAACCACAAGTAGCCTGACCATGGAAGTCATGGCAGTAAGTAAAGCAATAACATGGCTCGAGACACAGACATTCACTAGGGCTTGTTTCCTTAGCGACTCAATGAACATGATCAAGAGGATAGAGGAGGGGTCGATCCGAAGAGAATGGTTGCTGCCTCTGAAGCGGTCTCGGCTGGCAAAGATTAGTTTCATCTTCGTGCCAGGTCATGCGGGAGTACAAGGAAATGAGCGGGCTGACAAGCTCGCAGGTGAGGCTACTGTGGAGGGCGGACCAGGCTGACATTCTGAATGCTCTACGAGAAGTGAGACTTTTGCGAGAACCAAGTGATGACTGTGAATCTTCAACAATGGCCAGACTGCGGGAGCAGCAAATTAAAAGAGGGGTGACCAAACAAGAACACTACGCAGGAACCCAAAGAAGATTGATAAACCAACACAGAACTGGCGTCGTTAGCCGCTACACGCTGCGGGATTTGCTGAGGAGGGGATCCGAGCACTTATGGACTGAATGGTTCGATGTGCAACGAGGATGATCTGTCGACTAACTAACTAACTAACTAACATAAATGAACATTACATGTTTACAATAAATGATTGGCTGACTTATAGAAGTATTCACACCAAATGACTGTGCGCTTTGTTTGCACGTGTCATGTCTATACAAAATATACAAGTTTTTGAGGATGGTTTGTTACCGATTCTGTAATACTAACTACTGTAATTTGGTGTGCTGTTCTAAATTATCCTATGGGAAATAATCTAACTAATTAATTACATTTAAGCAAATTGGGCTAGTTACCTTAAAGTGTTATTGGTAAATGAAATGATGTTAATTCCTAAATGGTTGGGTTAGTTTAGAAATGATCTTTTACATAAATGAATTTCTAAATGAGTATGATTATGTGGTGATAAGGTAGAGTAATATATAACAATTGTATTTCTATTATTGGTGTTACATTAAATGGGTTATTAACTAAATGATGGTGATTTCTAACTATCACATGACATAAATAAAGTTATATGTGCATTTGAACATTTTGCAATTCAATTATTCATAGAAACATGAAGTTATATGTACTGTTCATAAAACAATATTATATACATATCACAGTTGCATTTCTATATCTAATTACACTAACTGATGTCGTCCTTTCAGGTGTGAAGATGGAGCATTGTTCTTTGTAGACTATTCTTATATCATAGTTCATTTAGCCAAAGTCTTATATGCTCTCCTTCTTGGATAGTGTATAAATATAGTTCCCTACCAACTTATGTAGGTTCACAGCTAACACTTCAATGTTAATATGGCTTATATATGTGTTAGCGCTGCAGACATATTACTTATGCGTCTGTTCGTTTCACTCTTAATGGCACTGTTACTCTTACACAGTTTACATGTTTGGCGATGATAACGCACTTACAGTGTAACTTATTCACCACAAACGGCACTGATTTACTTAGCAATTACAGTGTCACTGTTTCTGGTGATCTCTGGTCGATCTCTTCCTGAATATCAGGTATTTCAATGGTTGACGGTCGACTCAGGGTGTCTGCCAAAGAGTTCAATCTCCCCTTTAAATGCTGGATGGTAAATGCATAGTTCTGCTTAATCAAAGCCCATCTGTAGACCCTGTTGTTGTGGGGAATGGCAGACTGCATAACGGACAACGGAGAATTGTCGGTTTCGATCACAAACTGTGCTCCTGCCAAAAACCTATGAAGTTTTCTAACACAATAGATTAAGCTGAGGCCCTCCAATTCTGATGCTGAGTTGTAACAGAAGTAGGGGTATTAGTAGTATTTAGGTGGGAAACGGATACAGCACGATTGAGCATCGGAGTGGAATGAGAGGAGAGATGCTCAATCGTGACGTAGTGGGTTGTCAGGGGATTGAACATCCAAGGACAGAACTGTGAGGACGTGCCTTGTTAGGCCCAGCTGTCATCAAAACGAATAAACCATTTTATAAAGAAACCATTTGAGTCAAGTCATCTTGTATTGATTTCGCTATTGTTACAATAGCGAAATGGCGCCAACGAACCAGGATGCTTAGTTGGAGATTGTCGCGGCGGGAGTCATAACAAACCACTATATACGTCGACACCTTGAGGAAACTCGAAGAGGCAGCTTCAAAATGTAAAAGGTCCTTGTTCTGCTTAAACCATTTGTCCGGAGACAGAGTTATTTCAGCACGATTCTACACGCAAGTTGAACGTAAACCAAAGAACTTGGAAAGATGGCCAATATTGTAGGTGAGAAGTACAGACCTCCTATCAAAATTTTCAACTGTACAGGCAGTACTTGTCAAGAAAGGCAGGAAGAATAGTTGGATATAAGAAGAGCGGTGCCTGCGAGTGTCATCATTTTGCTGAAAGTCGAGCCAGTTTGATACAACGGGCAGAAATTTTGCTGAAGGTCGGTCCTGGGTCATCGTGCTACTGAAAAATTGTTTCAGGTGAGCAAGAATTTTCAAATAACTCCATCAAGTTGAGCCCTTGACTTTAATCAAAGTTGCAAAGCTTAATTAAAACTTTAAGACTTACGTGACCACAATTCAAAATTTTTCCATGTTGAGTTTGGACAACTTATATCATCAACTCAAAATAATGAAAATGACCGGTAACAATCAGGACAGCGGATAAATGCCTCGTTCTTTCAATGATTGGCCTATAATTTTTTTGGACGCAGTCAGACTATCTTTGGGTCCACTGCATATGAGAGCCGCTAGCTGGTCCTTTTGTTGTGCCCTATCGAGGCCCTGTGAGATTTTGTTGTGCCCTATCGAGTGTGATATATTAGATTTTCACAAACGTAACATCACGATTAAATATTTCCAGGACGACAAAAATCGGCGTTCACCGCAACCGATTTATTTGTTCCATAATGGTACGATCCAAGATTTAATATACCCGTTGGGAATGAAAAACATTAACCCGGAAAGGACCGTATAAATAGCAGCGTGCAGAGCGACATGGCCTGTTTGTACATCAGTCAGCATGAGACATAAGAACTGAAGCAGCGGAAGGAGTGAGAGAGGTTCAAAACTCATGAGAAAAGAACATCCTCAGCCTACGAAATCGCTCTGAGAAATTGCATCTCATTCAGATCATGAAACGTGTCGACATGTTGAGGACATTCTGATAAATAAGGTAGTGGTCTTATTCATGTCAATCCAGACCTGACTTGGTGAAGTTTGAAGGCAGCACCTGTTGAGTGAGCACATGGTTGAGTGATGCCCTTGACAGAGTAGCGTCAAACCTTATCTACCTGCAACCATTCCATTTGTCTCATAGGAGAGGTAATCTTTGTTTAAATAAGTACCTGCCAAGACAAAGGAAAACAAGAGCCAACTTATGTTCTACTACACCCAGGAACAATAAATAATACTACAATTGATGATAGCCAGAGTGATTCCCAAAGCTGGAAGTGGAGAATCCTGATTGGAGACAGTTCTTTTTTTCAGATCATCCAGACCAGTAAAAGATTAACTTTACAGGCCACTGCGAACAATCTAAACGGTTAATTATCTACCGGATCATGGGCACATCAAGTCTGTAATATTTAATGTATATGTATATGTCCTTATTTCTATGACAGGAAATTGTAATTTTGAATGCAATTTACAAAATCCATATTTCTGTTTATTAAATCACAAAAACTAAGGTCATGTCATGTATTGATTGTATTTTACTTGTCATAATCAAATTGTTTTAAATTACCCTAGATAGAATTAATTAGTTGGTAGAGGAGAGGCAAGGAACCACTTAGGGAATAAACTGGGTATAAAAGGGAGTACCACATTTTCAGTATTTCCTAAAGGTATTCCTTGGTTCTCTAAAACTCTATTTCTGGTCTCAACAATTGAGTCAGTACAACCAAATTAATTAAACGGGCAGGATCACATTGGGAAAAATGATTTTTCATCATTTATCTCTGTGGGGTTGAGCCATCAATCAAACCCATATCCGACATCGAGGCCCTGTGAAGTTTTGTCGTGCCCTATCGAGGCCTGTGAAGTTTTGTCGTGCCCTATCGAGGCCTGTGAAGTTTTGTCGTGCCCTATTGAGGCCTGTGAAGTTTTGTCGTGCCCTATCGAGGCCTGTGAAGTTTTGTCGTGCCCTATCGAGGCCTGTGAAGTTTTGTCGTGCCCTATCGAGGCCTGTGAAGTTTTGTCGTGCCCTATCGAGGCCCTGTGAAGTTTTGTCGTGCCCTATCGAGGCCCTGTGAAGTTTTGTCGTGCCCTATCGAGGCCCTGTGAAGTTTTGTCGTGCCCTATCGAGGCCTGTGGAGTACAGTCGAGCATTTTTGGTCCTTACAGAAGCCGCTTTGTCGATCTTAGTGCAAGTACTCGAGTACCGGCTTTCTCAAACTCGGTAGACAGAGACATAGACGCCAAGGACTTCATTTTCGGTTGGAAAGATAACCTCAACAAGAAAAAAAGGGTAACATATTTGATATTGGATAGAAAATAATTGAATTCTTTAGTTAATTAATTTATATATTAATAAGAATTGATTGTTGTTTGCTTGTACAAATATAAATATTTTAACATGACAGAACAGGATTCAGTAGCACAAGTTTTGTCGGGAGTGGGAACAGCAGTAGATAGACTTCATACGGTCATAAAACAACAGGGAATGACAACTGAAATTGTTAAGTTTAGTGGACAGGCCAGGGAGTTTAAGAAATGGATAACTTCCATAGAAAAATATGCGTATTTAGTATCTGCATCAGATGAAGAGAAAATGAGACTTGCATATCAGGCAGCCACAGAACCGGTTTCACAGCATATTAGAAGAAAGTTAGAGGCTAGAGTAGATGAAACATGGGATCAGTTCAAAACCGATCTGGCACACAAGTACGCAGAAATAACGGATCCACAACATGCGTTTTCGGTATTGAGACAGTCTAAACAAAATAGTGGAGAGACGGTACAGTTGTTCAGCGATAGGTTGATTAACCTGGCTGAAGAGGCATTCTTGGGACAGAATGCACAAGGGGAAGAGGTGGAGAGGATGTTAGTCGGCATTTTTGTCGATGGCATAAAATCCGATGGTTTGAAGTTTAAGCTGATGAGAGAAAACCCCGAGAGGTTGTCACAAGCTGTAGATATTGCAGTACAAGAGGAGAACCTGAGACGTAGATTTAGATTGAGAACAGGACGGGAAATAGGAACTAGTCGAGAAGATAGAATAGAGGAACCTATGGAGATAGGACAAACAAGGTTCGGATGGAATAGGAGACGAGGTGTACAAACGTTACAAGGCAGTAATAGAAATGAATACAATGAAGGAAGACAAGTGAGGTATCCTACCAGTGAGACAGTAGGCAAAACAAATAACACAAATATTGTCTGTTGGTTTTGTGGTCAACGGGGACATGTTTTTCGTTTTTGTAATAACAGGCGTGTCCAGTCGAATACACAAGGTAGAAATGACAATAACAGGTTAAATAGGAATGTTGAAGATAGACACATAAATGTTACAGGTACAAGAACGCAGGGAAACGGGCGCCCTACCTACTAAATGAGACCTATGGTAGGAGGGAAAATAATAAGGTCTCAAGATTTAAAGAATATGTTAAAGACAGGTATAGTAGAACGAACAGAGAATACTTTCAACTAGATGAAGTTAAACAGTTTACGGAAAATAAAACAGATTATAGCTCTTGTATAGTAGAAATAGGAAAGTATAGAATTCGTACATTAATTGATTCGGGAGCTCAGGTTAGTGTGGTAAAAGAAAGTTTTCTATATAAGATAGTGAGAAATTGTAGAATATTTAAGAGTCATAATAATCTACACTCTGTTACGGGACAGAATTTACAAGTAATTGGACAAACAATGATAAATTTTAAACTAGGTGGGATCAACGTAAGACATCTTTTTCATGTAGTGAAAGATTTAAATAGAAACATGCTAATAGGACGAGATTTTTTAATAAAAATTGGAATAAGACTTTTCTTTGATTTACATAAATTAAAATTCAGGGACGTCTATGTAGATATGGAAGAAGACATGCATATATCAGCACTAGTTAGAGTTAAAATGTCCACGACGTTAAAACCACAGTCGGTTAATTTGATACAAGCAAAGCTGAAGAGAAACCCATATTATGTGGAAGGAGACACAGTCAGAATCACTGAGTTGCAAGAGGAAGTAATTGATGAGCCTGGTTTGGAAGTTCCGGATGGAATAATAGCGTTGGATAAACACTTAACCTTTCCAGTGATGATTATCAACAACACAGGTAGAGAAATCAAATTATACAGAGGATGTGTGATAGCCAAACTAGATCATAACATTAGTGACATATTGGCAACGGATAGAGTAGAAAGGTCGGGAACAAGTTATTCAGAAACTTCTAGTGAAAGAGTTAATAACAGACGCGGATGCGGAAGAAGAGAGAACGTGCGAATGGATGAATTGACCATCCATCCAGAAGAAATACAGCCCAAATACATTCACTAGACAAAATGACAAGGGAACAAGAATTGTTGGCACAATTAAAAGCTCCGCCAGAAAATAAGGAAGTATTAGAACAACTTATAAGGCAAAATCAAGATGTATTTGCAATTAATGATTTGGAATTGGGAAAGACACAGACAGTTACAATGGAAATAGATACGGGAGACCATTCACCAATTAGTTTAAAACCATATAGAACTCCATTGAGAAATAGAGAAATTGTGGAAAAGGCAATAGAAGATATGTTGAAAGCAGGAATAATAACAAGATCGAAGTCAGAATGGTCATCTCCGGTCGTCATCGTAGCAAAACCTGATGGTTCGAGTCGTTTCTGTTGCGACTACAGGGCGTTGAACAAAATCACTAAGAATGTAGCGTACCCACTGCCAGTAATTGATGATATCTTGGGGCTGCTTAATGGTTCTACATTCTTCACGACGTTAGACGCAAGATCAGGATTCTGGTGTATACCTATGTCGAAGGACGCTCAAATAAGAGTGCTTTCTGTACCCATATGGGCTCTTACGAATTCTTACGAATGCCTTTTGGGGTCAAAACTGCGCCGTCTCACTACATGCTCTTAATAAATGAAGTATTAGAAGGTATGCAAAGGTTTGCACTAGCCTATATAGACGATATTCTGATTTTTACGACAGGAGATGTGGATGATCATTTAAAACATATTAGATTAGTATTCGATAGATTAAGAGTACATGACGTTAAATTGAAGCTTAGTAAGTGCCAGTTTTTAAAGACAGAAACAAAATATTTGGGTTATATTATAAATAGAGACGGGATTAAACCAGACCAGGACAAGATAAAGGTTATTAAAGAGTTACCTCCTCCAACTAATGTTAAGGAAGTGCGTGCGTTTATAGGAACTTGTGCGTATTATAGGCGGTTTGACCCAGCGTTTTCAAAGATAGCAGAACCTATTACAAATTTAACAGGCAAATACGCTAGGTTTAAGTGGGATGATGAGTGTCAAAAAGCGTTCGAGTATTTAAAAAACAGCTTAACACTGGTACCACTATTGACGCATCCAGACTTGAATAAACAGTTAATACTGTACACAGATGCTTCAGACAATGCAATAGGAGCATGTTTGGTTCAACCATATGAAGGAAAAGAGTCTGGAATACCAGGGGTTAAAAATGAAAGGCCAATTTACTTCTTATCTCATAAACTTAGCAAATCTCAACGCAAATGGACGACTATTGAAAAAGAAGCATACGCGATTCATTATGCTCTTCAGAAACTAAATTGCTACTTACATAACGCAAATTTTGTTATTAGAACTGACCATATGCCTTTAAAGTCTTTTTTAGAAGCTCCAGTGCAGAACAGGAAAATACAGACCTGGGCATTGAATCTACAGGGATACAACACGAAAATTGAATACATTCCAGGTAGGATTAACACATGCGCTGATTTATTGTCTAGGATTCCGTACTCACAGTCATCAGGAGACACAGAAGATGAAGGAGAACCAGAGATTGACGACCGAAACTGGCAAGTAAATATTTTAGATTCTGCCATAATAAATGGAGAAGACTTTGAGAGTTTACCATCGGATCAGGAGGCTAAACATAGAGTGGAAGAAGACCCACATTTAGCACAGCTTAGTATGAAAGAAGAACAGGAATTAGATCCAAAAGTCTTACAAATAAAAGAAAAATTAAGAGAAACGGAGGAAAACAAATATAAGAAGAATTATTTGGTTTTACAAGAGGATGGACAGTTATACTATATGTGTGAAAGGAACGAACAGCTAAGGAAATATATTCCAAAACATTTGGAAAATGAAGTTTTAAAAGCATATCACAATGAAAATGGACATCTCGGTCGTGATAAATTGGTGAAAGCACTTACGAGAAAATATTATTGGCCAAACTTGTTTAAATCTGCTTGCAAATATGTAGATACTGTGAAAAATGCAGGTTAAGGAATATGAAAACAATTAAGTGTCCCTTACAAGATACAGATATTCCTCAGTTCCCAATGCAAAAGATTAGTTTAGATATATCGGGTACTCACCCTAGAACATTGTCAGGAAACGTGTATTTAATTCATATAGTAGACGTCTACAGTCTTTGGCCGGAAGTTTATGCAATCCCAGATAAGAGCGCAGATACTGTCATTAACATTTTTTTACAAGAGTTCGTACCAAGATTTAGTTGCCCACAAAGTATACTTACGGATAATGGTAGGGAATTTGTAAATAAAAAATTCGAAAAGTTATTAAAAGATTTGAACATAAAACATATAAAGACCTCATATTATAGACCTTCTTCAAATGCTAGGAACGAGCGTCAACATAGGACATTGTATGATATCATAGCAAAGATTGTTGATGAACATGAAAAAGATTGGGATCTATTCTTAGGACCTGCCCTTAGCGCTATTCGCACAAATCAAAATGAGAGCACGGGGTTTTCGCCATTCTATTTAATACACGGGAGAGAACCAATACTACCTATAGATAATTTATTAAAACCAAGACGGAAATATATGGGGGAAGACTTTCAAGAGACAATAATACAAGAAATGCATAAAGCACACGTAAGATTAAAGAATAATATAATTATAGCTAGGGAAAGACAGAAAAAGTACAAAAATGTAAATACAAAATTACAGGAGTTTAAAGTAGGTGATAGAGTTTATTACAAGAAGCATAGAAAGAACTCTAAGTTTGATTCTCGTTGGGTTCCAGGTTATTACGTTTTGGAAAGGCTAGGAAATGTGTCGTATAGTATCAAGAACCAGGTCACGGGACATATGGCAAGAGCACACGTAGAGCACTTAAGAAGAGATGAGGATGAGAAGATAAATGATAATTATAATAATAATTATTATTCAGACACAGGATACTTAGATGAACAGTTCGCCAGGGGAATCACAGGTTTGAGAAAAGCTCCAGCACAAAATCAGTTAGTAACAACTCCAGGTGAAGATGATACGCAAGAACAGACAATACCGAAAACGATGCTAGAAGAAAAGGTGAATGAGAGTCATTATGATAGTATAGAATCTATGGAAGAAGAAATAGGTGCTCCATTTAAAAATACTAGACAAGCAACAAAAAGAAGAATGGATAATCAAAGAGAAAGAGAAGTGAAAAGACAGAGGAGAATTAGAGAGTATTCAACAAGCGGTGAAGAGATGCCTTTACTAGAAAGATCCTTAAGAAATAATGATAGACAAATTAGATGGGATATTGAACAGAAGAGATTAGCGGCTGCTAACGAGAGACATACAGACGAAGAAGAAGAAATGGATGAAAAGTCGGAATCAATTAGTAGTATGGAAGAAACTAATAAGTTGTACGAAGAAGAGGATATTGATGTAGAGTTAGCACTTATTCAAAGAAACTTGGAGTTATTGAGGAAGTGGAAACGTAGGAGATAGATAGAGAGAGAATACTGCAGATAGCAAGTAATAAGTATTAGGGTTTGGAAATGAAAGTGATGCTTGAAAAAGGCTTCTATGGATACTTTTTATGAATGGTACTGAGGAGTAGTTAAGCGGTGAGATAACTAATATAGAGGTAGTTTCAAGAGAGGCATATATATATTTTTTTTTTCTCTCTGTGGTGGAATAGCTGGTTGATTTTAGGTTTCAACTTCGTGAGTTTTCGTAGATGGATAGTACAGAAAGTGGATATACTCTATAGTAAATAGACAAGTTTTTATTGGTGCTAGAAATGCCGTGTTTAACGGTAATAATTAGGAAGTTATAGTGATGTTTGGTCCAAGGGAAATAATTGGCAGGCCGAGCCACAAGTTAATTGATAAGTAGATGATGGCTGCTACATTGAGTTGACATTGGAATAGTCGCCACATTACGAATAGATAAAAGGAGTCAACCTGTAGTTTACAGTGCTTACTTAAGATGATATTCCGGATGTTATGATGTGTTAGGAGTTAAGATAGAAAAAGATAGAAAGTTATGAGGGGAGAGAATAAATGGTACGGTCAGTGTTGATTATTGATTTTTTTTTTGTAGAGAGAACAGATATTGTTCTAAGTTAAGAAATTAGTCTGTAGTTAACAGATATACATTCGTGGCAGTGAAGTGTTTTGTTTTCTCGGTCATAGAAATACTGGAATGACTTGTATAAGTAGATATGTTCGTATGAGAGGCCAATGTTGGTGGGCCACTGTACATAGTAATTTTAAGAGAGTTTTTTTGAAAATCCTGTTTTATTCACTCTGAGTTTTATGAGTCATGAGTCATATATAATATGTTTTTTTTTTGCTTGAGTTGGTACTGTAAAATGATGGTTATTATTTGATTGTTTTATTGAGTCTGAGTTGAAATGCCTCATATATAATAAGTGTTTTTTTTCTTGATTTGGTCTTGTAAAATGTTATTTGATTAATTGATTTAGAATAGGATTATTGTGTTCCTAGTAGTTTGAGTACAAACTATTGGTCCGTAAAAGAGACCAATAGTGATAGGTAGAAATAGAATGTTTTATTCTGATTTGATAAAATGCATGTTATGTCATTTTAAAATGTGTTTTCTTGGGATAATTTGGGGGAATGACGTCTTGTTTTGATTTTATTTCGTATAATTAAGTGGTTTTGTGTATTAGATTACCTCGTTATATAATTAATTAAGGAAATTTAATTTTTTTGAATAGTTATGGTGTGGCTGAAATAAGGAAAATAGATGAGGGCTAATAGAGGGACACATACTGAGGGCTAATAGAGAGACATATAGTTGGTCGGCATGAAGAGGTTCTTAGGGATATAAAATCTTAGAAAATAAAATAGGAGCTGCGTAAAGTCAGCATTATATGAAGAAAAAGGCAGAGAAAACTGTGGATGGCAGCATATAGGTGAGTATAATTATATGGTTGGATAAAGAAACAAATAATGGGATGTGAGGGGGCAAGAAATAGGTGCTGTGAAAAACCAGCGTTAATTAAATTGATAATGTTCATAAAATATGAACATTGGCTCGTAGTAAAAGGTGAGGTGACGGAAATATAAATAAAATTGTGGATGGCAATATAAATGTTATATATATAAATGTTGAGAAAACTTATGTCAACTTGATTTATAGAGAACAAAGATCTATTTTCATAAGACGTATTTTAAAAAAATTGTTGTACACATTTTTTTTATTGGCAAGGGAGGTAAATGTGGTTGTGTGGAATATGTATTACTTTATGTAAATGTGGTCATCTTGACTATTTATTCTCTTCACTGGGTGCGCACCCCTTCTTTGCTTTTTCTAAATACGTTGTTTCTACGTTGTTCTGGTTGTCTTGTGTTGTGAAAGAGCGAGGGATTTCATAATGCCATGTGTACAATAACGATTATACGAGCTATTCTTCTTATGATATGTATATTTGATACAGGAACTTGAGGAGCCAAGAAAGGACCAGAAATATATAGTAGATGGCTATATAGTTTGGGGAAATAGATTGGGTTGCTTAACATAAAGTGGTTTAGGGAGATTAGGGAACTGTAAGAACTAAAGAAAGGGGAGAATGAGTGTTTAGTTTAAAAGAGTTACCATACGTGGTATGATGTATTGTACAAAGTAGAATCGAAGAAGAAGTATATAGTGGGTTACTAGCTGACAATATAACAGAGAGAAGGGTTAAAAGATAAATTATTTACTCAAAATTGAGTTAGTATAGAGAAGGTTAGAGGAAATGTGCGAGATAAGGAAAAAGAGGGAATAGAGTAAGAGAGTTGGGAGTAAAGAATTTTTCCTTTACAGGAAAAGTTCTTTAGAAAAACATAGGGAGGTGTAACAGAAGTAGGGGTATTAGTAGTATTTAGGTGGGAAACGGATACAGCACGATTGGGCATCGGAGTGGAATGAGAGGAGAGATGCTCAATCGTGACGTAGTGGGTTGTCAGGGGATTGAACATCCAAGGACAGAACTGTGAGGACGTGCCTTGTTAGGCCCAGCTGTCATCAAAACGAATAAACCATTTTATAAAGAAACCATTTGAGTCAAGTCATCTTGTATTGAGTTCGCATTTGTTACAGAGTATCTCGATTCAGCTGGGCTAATTTCCCGACTTACGTACATTACTGGGTGGAACTTCCCTTCGTAGAACTTTCCTAGTACCCCAGATATGGAGATAGCACTCGCATCTGTACGTAAAAAATAGGTAAGGTTTTGGTTAGGCAAACGCGGGATAGGTGGAACGCTAAATAGATGTTTCAATTTTGATAAAGCACTAATTAATCTTGCATCTTGCACATTTAATTTAGCCGAAGGTTTCAAAATGTTAGAAAAAACACTGGTGATTTCCGCCAGATTGGGAATAAATTTACTATAATAATTTACAAGACCAAGTAGACTTCGGACCTGTTTCTTGGTCGTTGGCATAGTCAAATTTAGAATCTTGGTCACGATTCTTTCATCTGTTCTTAGTTGGCCCCTGCAGATGGTATGCCCTAGGAAGTCAATCTGTTCCATGCCCAACTCTACTTTAGTAGGCTTGACTGTAAGCCCGAATACTCGCAACCTGTCGAAGACTTGTCGTAGTTTCTGTAGGTGTGATGTCCAGTCTACAGTATGAATACATATGTCATCAATGTATGTAGAAATATTGGTCATCCCGTGGAGAAGATCCCTAGTTAGACGGACGAAAGTCGCTGGAGCATTACGAAGGCCAAAAGGAAGAAAGCGCCACTCATAGAGACCTAAAGGAGTGGAGAAAACTGTTAAAGGAATTGAATTTAATTGCATCGGGACTTGCCAATAACCTTTCGTGAGATCGAGTTTGCTAAATATGCGAGATGTAGACATATCAAGGATCAAATCCTCGCATGCTGAAATTGGTTCAGCGTCAATTTTGGTTATTTTGTTTAAACGGCGGTAATCGACGCAGAGTCGAATAGTTGAGTCCTTTTTGGCGACAAGGACGATAGGGAAAGAATACTCTGACTGAGATTTCTGAATTATTCCACTCGACTCAAGAGATAGTAGTTCTTTGTCGAGATTAGCCCTATAATTTAGAGGGATGGAATAAGGTCGACACTTGATTGGGGTGTTGTCAGTCAGAATAATGGAATGTTCTATTCTGTCTGTCTTTCCTGGGATGTCGGAGAAAATGTCTCTGTATTCCGTCACTAATTCTATCATCTGTCGTCGTTGCTCGTCTGTAAGTTTAGTTTCTATCTTTATGCTGTCGATGGTCCCAGTCGTGTCTACAGTAGGGACTGGTAATTCTATTTCGTCTTCATCTGTCTCGTTCAGTACTGTTGTTGTACTAGCTGCGTGTGCTGTTACCTGGCTAAGTGTGTTTGCGGTGTCGCTGTCCTGCGTCGCCCTACCTAGTGTAGTTGTGTTGTGTATGTCTGTCGTCCGATTACTTGGTGTGGGTGCATCTTGTTCGTCTGTCTGTAGTTCTTGTCGTGAGAAGTATGGTTTCAGCATGTTGATATGAAATATCTTTAATTTTCCTTTTATCGATATTTCATAATCGATATATGATATTTTACGTTCAACGTTGAATGGCCCTTGTCAAGATGTTAGTAACAAATTACGTTTATCCGGTAGTAAAAGCAGAACCTTCTGATTTGGTTCAAGGTGTATAGTTTTAGCACCCTTATTTTCATAGTCATGGTTTCCTTTGCTCGACACCTGATTTAGTGGTCCAGCAATATCGACCGCTACACTCTCGTATGGTCTAGATGCTAATAATGACCGTTGAACTTCGGCCGTCACATGCTTTCCCTTTCGTACAAGATGTTGACAAATAGTACATGAACGACAGAAAAATTTTATATCAGTACAGAACTTAGGCCAGTAGAAGTTTTGTCAGTATGTTGCAGGTAACACCGTTTGCTGAATTTCATGGTTATTATTTGTGTAATAACGCATGAGAATTCCGTTATGTTTTCTAAACTACCAAGATGCATTTTTAGTCACTTTCGCTCGCTCACCTAACAATTTAAAATAAGGTGCGATAGTTTGGTCGGTGCTTTGTGCCTCGAAAAAGTTCTGTCGAGTAGTGTTGGTATCGGCACCGCTGGGTGTTAACAGCTGTAACATCTCATTTTGAAAGTCAGTATAGTGTGTTTGCGTATCAGACCTTGTTACAGCATTAGCCATGTTTGTATGTTTCAGGCTATTATGTCGTCGTCTGTACATTGTTTCAATGAATCTAGACAACCTAAAATCAGATCCGTACAGGGATCTTGCAGGATTGCGCAAGTGAATATGCCGGTAAGGAACGGGGTATTAATATGCGCTTTTGCCAGTGGGTATTTCTCAATGGTTCCAGAGAAAGCACGGCATTTGACAAATTCACCCGTGTAATCTTCTGGTCTAACCAGTTCTTTTCTTAAACCAAGTAAAGTGCTGCCGCTATCGATTAAACAATGGCATGGTTGATCATTGACCAGTGCATCGTAGAACTTCAGTTTACCTCTGGAGGCACTAGCTGCGTTAGCATCTTCATTGGAGCATGATATCACGTGCCCACATTTCAATTTACCATCCGCATGAAACTGGTGGCATATGTCACAGTTCTTAAAGTCTAATATGTCTGTCACTACTGCCACACTTTCACATTCACTCGCTGGTAAAACATTTACAAGTTCCGCGTCAATTTCACTATCATCGTGTGATGACGTATCGATGAGTGCAGCATTATTTGCCTTCATTCGTTGCCTACCAAGACATTTACTACTATAGTGGCCATAGCTGGAACAAAAGTAACATTTAACAGCACGTTTAAATGAAGTTCTTCTACTTTCTTGCTTCTTTAACACTGTTTCTAAGTGTTAGGGATATCCTGGGTTCTTATCACACATAGAGTAGCTAGGATGAAACAAACTACAATATCCACATCGAGGTGGCTTCTGGTACGGTTTGTCTTTCTTACGATAATCTTTCTGATTGTAAGATCTATTAGGTACATTGTTTGCAAAAGCAGTAATCTCTGTATCATGTGTTGTGGACTTAAATATGTCACTATTAGAAGAAAAATATGCCGACCCCCGCTTTTCTAGTTGCTCAATGGATTCTATATCTGATTGTTGTAGAAACTTCGCAAAAGGGGTAGGGACGGTAGATATCACCTTGTCCATTACCATAAGATCTTGCAATTTATCAAAGTTTTTGCCCACTTTCGCCGCTCTAGTCCATTTATTAAATGTGCTCTGCACGTTAGAGATGTAATCTAAGAAGGTTTCAGTTGCCTTTGGCTTTATTTGGGAAAACTGAATTTGGTACCCAGTGGCATCTAAAAGAAAGTGTTGCATGATCCTATCGTGAATGTACTGATAATTGTTCCTTAGTTCTGTAGGTATAGATTCTATTACCTTTAATGGCTCCCCACTGAGATTTCTCATGTAGATCATTGCCCAGTCCTCCAATGGTATTTTCAGAGTCTTAAGTTGGAATTCTATATTCTCAGTCCATGCACTTATTGAATCCCCTACGCTATATGGTTTGATTAGGCCTTTATATTTACTAAACTTATTCTGTTCTTCTTGGCTCTTTTGTTTGCTAGAGGCTATCTGTATGTTTGAATCTACCTCCATTTCCTTCATCTTTAATTTAGTTTCTGAATCTACCTGTATTTGCTTCTGTTTGGTGGCATGATCTAAATCTAGCTGTTTCTGTTTTGTGGCTTCCTCGACTTCTTTCATCTCTTTTTGATGTTGTCTTTCTAATGCTCTTTCGTCTCTCTCTCGCGCTAATTCTTCTTTGTATTTTTGGTCTACCCACTTTTCTAATTTGTCTCCAGTGTGGCTCATTTCCTTGCCTGCCTGGATACAATCATTTAATGACGCCATTTTGTGGCTTTATGTTAGTTCAAAATGATATCACAGTAATTTTACACAATGGTTTGTAGTTATGTGTTAGTAAATTACAATTTCACTGGAAAAAAAAAAGATGCATGATTAACATAGTGCATACCAAAATATTTTGAAAATATACTCATCTAATTCTTTGGAAAATATGGCTCTTGGGATGTTCCACCGCTTTCTTCCCACACACAAAAATGATCGACTTGAGAACACAACGGATGCTTCTGTTTAATAGAGCATCAATACTTTAGAGACATGCATATGTTGTAAATACATGTTTATATTTCATGCGGCTGATGAATGAAAAATGTGATTTAGATAATGATAAATGATGTTAATGAATGAATGTTATGATAGTCTGAATGATTGTCATGATTCGTAAGATGATTCGTCATATGACAGTCAATGTCGTCTTGTCTTCACTTTCTATCTTGTTTGGTATAACTTCGTTCTAAGGCTTCCGTTCAGTAGCTAATATATTTGCTTTGTACCAAAAAAAACTTATTTTGCACAAATATTTATCTGAATATGATGAATGGTGACATTGATGGCTGTATCACACAAAATGAAATGTACACGATGGTTTGCTTGACAATATAAATTCATGATTGATATTTGTATACATTTTCATTACTTTCCGTAGAATAACACACTTTCTTAAATGTTCGTAGAATCGCACAATTTGTAACTTCAACTTCCTTCATTGTGGTTCAAGCTCCACAAATGGTATGATATTAATTATCACGTAGTAATGGTGTTAATCACTCACGTTATTCACAAAACAAAATTATTTCTGCCATTGTATGCAAAATAATTTACATTAGTTTTAGATAATTTCACAAAGAAATAATGTCGAATGGTGCTTGTCGATCTTGGTTCAGGAATTTCTGATACCAATTGTCTGTTGACGTTGGTTCAGGGACTTCTGACACTAATTGCCTGTTGACGTTGGTTCAGGGACTTCTGACACCAATTGGGGTCCTGCCTGTCAGCAACTTGCTTGCGACAGGTCTTTCAGGACTCCCCTACTTTTGCACCACACGAAATAATAACTCGTGTCATTTGCAAAAGGAATGCAATTTATTTAGAGCTGGTAATTCACAAGCTATGCGAGCGGCATACTTCATTGACATTAAACAACATGGTACGTTACATAGATGTAATGAAGTGGTGAGAATGATACTATTAATCACTAACTGAATCTAAAGCCTAATATTAACTATTGTCTAGAAACTTATAGCATTCGTAAGGAACACGTCTACTCTCTAGTCGTTTCAGTCCCGTCTGTCCTCACGCTACACATTGCGTGTTCAAACACAGACGCTGTATCCTCCGTGCATTAGCGAGTCTTGCGTGCATAGTGACCCAGCACGCTGGCCTGTTAACTTGAGTAACCGGGTACAACACGGTTACTCGTAGGGGCAAGCTTCCCAATGTCTTGGGGAATCCCTCGCTCAACTGTACTCAACGCTCCCTTGGTTGACACAAGTGTGTCCCCTTGTGAAGCTATTTATAGCGCTGGTGTCTCTCCTGTCTGGTGTCTCCCTACCAGACTTTGTCTTAACTCTATTACTTATATTCTTAACTCTCTAAACACTTATTGGAGATTTTGACACCGGCCGACTCTTTTCCCTTTTTTCCCGGGGAATTTTCAAAGACTGGCGGTTCCTTTGATCCGATGTGAATGTTTTTTCCCTAGTAACAAACAATTGCAGCTGTGCATACATTTGTCTCTGTTATTTTATCATCTTATCGTTTATTACAGTGGTTCCGTGACAAACAGATGTCATCAATTATAGGAGGCTTCAGGAACATACAGCTAAAGACGAATTTAAACAAGAAATCAAAAAGCTACATAAGAATATCCCTGGTGATTACTCAAATAGAGATCAGAAAAGGACAATTTTCAAGGCTGCCATGCTCGAAACTGGAAAATAAATGTGGCACCAAGAAAGTAAGACATGACAAAATATTAAGAACAGCTTGTTGGAAAATGAAGTTAAAGATAGCGTATCCAGGTAGAAGGTAGCGTTCCGAAACTGGAACACAATTATATCTGAACAAGAGTGTGTTAATTGTAGATTTTTTTTCATATCATATTTACAGGACATCGCTGTCCACACCAGCTGTTGTTGATGTCTTGGCATTGGCAAAGTTACGCTCAGTAATTTGCCATTGCTTTCTGAGCGACGGCTCACATACTCCTGTAGTAGCCAACTCGACGCGATCCGCCACCGAATCTCGCACAGCTGTGTTCCCTTACGTGGATATATGGGATTACGGAGAAAGTCGTTAACCCTTCGCCAGAGAGACCGGCATTTATAGAATAGCACGACTGTGACATTACGGATTTTCAAGCCTCCTCGTTCTCTTTTAACAGTTCGAAAACTGTAATTCTGAATATGCGTGACACACCTAAGAATAGAAATTCATGTCCTAGAAACTCCTAGAAAGTCTTCGACACAAGCGTTTGTTATAGTGATCGATAAAAATAGACTTGTCTTCTCCAAGCAACCTAACTTCATTTCATGAGTTCAAGGCCAGCGTACCATAATTTCTCAAGAAAAAACGTGTAACGCAACACATTTGACAACGAGATGTTGATGGAGAAATTGGTGACACACGTCCATCACAGAATTGTTCCTTCTATTTCTATATCACATTTTGGTGCCACCATTTTCTTTGATATCAACATTGTTACTGTTTTCTCGATATTCAATGAGCGTCCTTTCCTTGCACTCACTGTTACTAAGGTGTCCACTAATTGTTGTAGGTCGGTTGATTTAACCGCCACCAATGCTGTGTCATCTGCATAGCTTATATTATTTATAATATAACCTCAAACTAGTATTCCTGGCATCTCTTTTATCTCTCTCATTACTACTTCGCTATATAGGGAGAAGAGATCTGATGACAAGACACACCCCTGTCGTACTCCTAGCTTTATCTGTTCGTAACTACCCTTTTTATTACCCATTTTAATAACTGCTACTTGGTTCCACTAGACATTTTGTATTATTCGTAAATCTTTCCCATCAATGTTGATATCTTGCAACATTTTAATCAGTTCATGTATGTTTTACTTTATAAAATGCCTATGTATAATCTATAAAGCACAAATATATGTCTTTCTGTTTCTCTATTGACCTTTCTATTAGTGTCCGTAATGTATATATTGCATTGTTTGTGCCCTTTCCCTCCACAAATCCATACTGTTCTTCACTAATTTCCATTTTTATTTTCTTTCTCGTTCTTCTCATCATGATTCTGAGTAGAAGCTTCGTGATATGGTTTATGAGGTTAATTGTACGAAAATCTTCACATTCAATTGCTCTTGGTCTTTTTGGTATAGTTATAAATACAGATTTCAGCATATCACTGGGTAAATATCCACTGCTGTAAATATCATTCATCATTTTGGTTAATATATCTACTCCAAATTCTCTCAATAATTCTAATTCTTCTATTGTGATTTCATCCGGACCAGCTGTTTTTCCTTTCTTCATAAGTTTCATAGCGTCAGCAACTTCTTCTTTTAGAATAGGTAAACCTTCTAAGTTACTTTCTTCTGTTAATTCTTCCCTTTCTCCATCATATAATTCTCTTATATACTCATTCCATCTCTTCATTATAGCACCTTCCTCCAATAATATATTTCCTGTTTTAGATTTCAAACACCCTGTATTTATTCTTATTTTTCATCCAGTGCGCTAACTGATTTGTCTGTGTATATTTTTAGTATCTTTAATGGCATTTAATTCAATTTATTTTCACTGCTCGTTTAACCAACTTTCTTTAGCCTTCCCACATTTATCTTTTATTTCTTGCTTGCTTGCTTGCTTGTGTTTGCTGGCTGTGAACTCCAGCGGGAAGTCCTGTATGCCGGATGAAGACATCCTGCTGTCCAACATCAGTGTGATGTCATACAGGACCTGAGGTTTGCGTGAGTATCCGTTGTCCCATGTCTGGCTTGCAGACTGGTGGTTCCTCGCCATGCAGGCAAACACTCTCCGACTTCGGAAGAATCAACGATCCTACTGACTTTAGCTAGGACCCCAAAGGGACCTGTTGCCCAGGACGCTCGGCGAGGACGCGTCAGTAGGTCTTTGCCAGTATAGAAGCCAGCCCTGGTGCCTTGGAAACACCTCTGCGTTCTTTTTATTTCTTTATTTATCTTAGAGTATTCTTGTTTGTCATTTTTACTCTTTCTGTTGTCCATCAGCATTAAGATTTCTTCATTCATCCATTTTTTCCTAGCTGTTTGACTTCTCTCCGGTAATATTTCTATACTAGTTTGATGAATGGATCCCTTAACATTTCCCATTGTTCATTTATACTCTGTATTTTAGCTATTGCATTGTAGCTATTTTTTACAGTCACTCTGTATTGTTCTTGAATTTCTTTATCTACTTTCAGAACCTCTTTATTAAGTCTCGTGTTCTTAACCATTTTTCCCTTCTCTTTAATCTTACTTGTCTTACTTTGTCAACATAGTGGTACATGATCACTATTACAGTCAGCACCAGGCATTGTTTTTACATTAATTAAAGCATTTCTACATCTTAGTAATTAGTATGTAGTCAATTTGGTTGCGTATTTTCTTATCAGGGCTATTCCGTGTGTATAGTCGTCTTTTATGGTATTTAAACCATTCGTTTCCAATTATCATATCACTGATATTTGCCCATTCTATTAGCTTTTCCCCTCTTTCATATCTAGTAACTAAATCATAATTCCCCACTACAACCTCCATTTTCCCCTTTCCTACTTTTGCACTAAAATCTCAAAGTATTATTTTTATTTCCTATGATCCAGTTTGAGCCATCGCCATTTCTATTTCGTCGTAAAAGTGTTGTATTTCTTCATCACTACTGCATGTTGTTGGTGCATATACGTGTTTTATATATATATATATATATACACTAGCTGACCCGGCCCGGCTTCGCCCAGACCCTGGTGGGGAGCATCTCATTTAATTCATATAAGTAGTCATATAAGCTCCCGTTCCCGTTCCCGACTATCTGTCTGTCTGTCTGTCTGTCTGTCTGTCTGTGTCACCGCCTCACCTTTAGAGATATTAACTAAAGGGCTGCAACTCCAGCCCAAGGGATAGAAGAGAGTCACTCAAGGCCCGAGTAATCTAGAGCCTTCTAGAAGGACTGGTCATTGAGTCCAGGGTTCCGTGGACACTGATGTGGCCCGCCTATTGCGGGGTCCACGGGGAACTTGGACAGAGTTACCACCCGTGTCGGATTGGGACACGTGGAGACCCGCAGAGGACAGACGGACTTCAGAGAGGCAACAGGGCCTGCCTTAGAGGGACTCAATAGATATCAATAGATATATATATACATAGGCTAGATAGTTTGCTAGACTGTTGTATGATACCTATGTGTTTGATGTTAACTATCTTTGATATGTAATATAGCGCGGGTTTGTTAACCCACTGCGCCAACGCACTATATATTGAAATACAATAAATGTTCGATACCATCTTGAACGAAGTTATTGTTGCCTGTGTGAACCCGAGCTCAGTTACCTAGATAAGAGCAAGACGATGACAGGCTTTTTGGGGGCTAGTTTTCCGGTTTTGGCATAAAATCTATTGTGAAAAAACTATTGATTGCCATGTAAAATTACTAAATTAATTATATCACATTGATTTTTGCACCACAAATTGTTAACTTTACAAGTTTAAATATTAGTAGCTATCTAGCAATAAAATAGAATTAATCTGAGTCCCTCAGCAGTGTCTCAGCAGTGCCTCAGCAGTGTGTCTCTCATTATTGTTATTACGATAAACTATTTTTGACATGACTGTGACATTATTTGACTGTTACTAATGTTTTCTCACTCTACGAGCAGATTGTTCCGCGAATAGTGGCGCGTGCAACCTATGTAACCTTTCCAACAGTGGCGAGAGTACAAGACAACATCGGCGAGTTCTGGGATTGAAAGCTAAGTTTCATATCATACCCATTGCAGCTCTAAGCTGTACTTCTCACCATCCATCAATGTATCATTTTGTTTCACATTGATTTATTTGTATATTCATGACCTTGTAACCAACATAACCTTGCATTTTGATTTACAAATTTAATAAGTAAGGGAGATAACCATATTTTCTACTCCCCAACATTTTTTCTAAGGGATTTAACTTTATAAACAGTACAAACAAGTAAAACACAAGATGTCTAGCTTAGATAAATGCATTGAGTAAGGAATAAAATTAGGTTATAAAGAAGAGAAACTGTCAGAATGGGCGCAGAAAACGCACGCAGGAAACATTGCCCGTGAAGAAAGAGCGATAGAACGAGATGAAAAACAAAAGCAAATGCAATAACACGACAGACAACCCATAAAACCAACACCGACCAACTGCAGGAATCACTAGAAATAATAGCACCAAACGCAAATAACACTAATTTTGGGAATGAACAAAAAGCAGATCCTACACTTGCACCATACTTTAAGTTAGTAGGACTAAAACCAAAATTAACAAAGAACGCATAGTGGACATTTAGGCTACAGAACAATATCTTAACTAGATTTTACCCAACAAAGCAGACCACGTTACAGCAAGTAGTGTTACCACAAGCCCATCGAGACAAAGTTCTAAAAATAGCCCATGACTCCCCTTTTGGAGATTATATGGGGTACGAAAAGACCAGGGCTAGGGTCCTGACCCAGTTTTATTGGCCAAAGTTTTGCCAAGATATAAAAACCTTTTGTAGATCTTGTGATATATGTCAGAAACTGGTGAAAAAGGGAAAAAACCCTACAGCAGAAGTCCAATCAACGACAACTGCCTCGAGGCCTTTCCAAATCGTGGCAGTTGACCTGGTAGGTCCGTTGAATCACATTTCAAATAAAGGGAATAGATATATTTTTACTCTTGTGGATCTTTGTACAAGATGGCCAGAAATGCTTCCATTAAGATCTATCTCCTCTAAGGATGTGACGGACATATTATTAAATATTTTCTCCCGTTTTGGCTTCCCGGAGAAAATAATTTCTGATAGAGGAACCCAGTTCATATCCAATGCCACCCAATCAGTAACTAAGTTACTAGGCATCAAGCAATGTTTCACCAGTCCCTATCGACCGGCCGCAAATGGTATCTGCGAGAAACTAAATGGGGACCTGAAACATATGCTATCTAAAGTGACAGCTGAAAATCCAGCCGATTGGGATATACTTCTCCCAACGGTGCTGTTCGCATATAGAGAAGTCCCGCAATCAAGTACAGGGTTCTCTCCCTTCGAATTGATGTATGGAGCGAACCCAAGAGGACCTCTCACCATTTATAAAGAGATCATATCACAACCTGTAGATATCCAACTACCCATTTCTACCTATGATTTAGTCACTGACACCAGAGACAAAATCATACGTTCCTGTATATTGGCCAGAACATCACTACAAGAGAAAGGTGTTAAATACAGGCAGTACGCCAACAGAGGTGCAAAAACAATTGTACTAAATCCAGGTCAGGATAGTTGACTACTGCTACCTGACAAAAGAGATTTACTATCAACCTCTTGGCAGGGACCTTTTAAGATCATTATAAGAATTTCGGAAGTTGATTACGAAATCTCTTTAAATGGAAAGTTGAAAATATTCCATGTAAATATGTTGAAACCAAACTATGCTAGACAAGACATGGAGACAAGTGAACAGACGCAACGAATTGCTGACAGAGACGAAACGACAATTTCCCAACGGAATGACACCTCGACAAATGAATCATCGTTAACGACACACTCTTACGACGACAAAAACGACGAAGACATATGGACATTACCGACAATCTGTGATATCGACAACGACGACAAAATTTCACGACATATTGACAACAATTAATCTCGACGACGACGACAATGACATTGAGGACAATTTACAAACAGTAGCATCTGTGATAAATCAGACAGACGTGGACAATACTGAAATCCCTGTACCAATGATGACTGACGACGGGAGTATAAATGACATACATATCTCTGACACTTTGACACAACAACAGCGACAAGACGTTTTGACTCTCCTTGACGAGTATAAATCTATCTTTTCGAATAAACCTGGACGCACTGATAAAATAACACATTCAATTGTGCTGACAGATCTGACACCAGTCAAATGTAGACCATATTCTATTCCTCTCCATTACAGAGCAAATTTAGACAAAGAAATTTTAGATTTAGAGAAAAATGGAATAATTCAAAAATCGATGTCTCAATATTCTTCACCGATTGTCCTGGTGAAAAAGAAGGACCAGACAATCCGTTTGTGCATCGACTATAGAGTATTAAATACAAGAACCACAACGGATGCAGAGCCAATGAACAGCTGTGAAGATCTCATTTTAAATATGGCTCAATCATCCTTGTTTTCTAAGACCGATTTAGCGAAAGGATATTGGCAAGTGCCACTACATCCTTCTTCTAGACATATAACAGCATTCGCAACACCCCTCGGTTTGTACGAATGGCTATATCTTCCATTTGGCCTGAAGAACGCACCGGCCACCTTTGTTAGATTAACAAGATTGCTATTACACGGAATTAAAGATGTGGTAGCCTATATTGATGATATATGCGTCCATTCTTCTAATATGACTTCTCACGTACTTACACTCAAACAAGTCTTCAACCAAATCTCTCTTTTTGGACTTACTATCAAACCTTCCAAGGTTGAATTAGGCTATAGACAAATAGACTTCCTTGGTCATAGAATTTCTGAAGGCAAATTGTTGACAGATGAGAAAATTGTGTCCAAGATTCTTAATCTAGAAGTGCCCTACCACAAAGAAACAAATTAGAAGTTTACTAGGTCTTATTAACTATTATTCTAAATTTATTCCACATTGGGCAGAACTTACCTCAGTCTTTTCTGATATGTTAACTAAAAATCATCCATCAAAAATTTGTAAAAGTACCAGCTTAGAAGATGCAATGTGTAGATTGAAACATATTTTTTCTAATCCACCAGTCTTACGATTACCCAACATAAATGTACCCTTTATTTTGACCACAGATGCGAGTGCTATCGCAATAGGAGGCTGTTTAATGCAGGAAGTGGATGGAGTGAGACACCCGATTCTCTACGTAAGCCGCAAACTAAAGAAGGCAGAGACACGGTATGCCACAGTGGAATTGGAGGCTTTAAGCCTATTGTTTTGTATATTGAGATTATCTAAGTTCCTCTTGGGTAGTCACTTTGTGGTTCTCACTGACAGTTCGCCATTATTGGTCCTTAACCATGGGTCACCTAAAAACCATCGTTTGAAAAGATGGTGTCTTCTTCTTCAAGATTTCGACTTCGAAATCCGCCATATCAAAGGCACAGACAACATTATGGCTGACCTATTATCACGGCAAACGAATGCGCCAGTAGAATGACTCTTAGCACATCGACCATTCGCCATACTAGAAACTGTGATACTTTTAGTCTGTTGCATATAACAGTGTAACTCTACACCTGCTAGACAACTCTCAGTGAATAGGTTACTTACGACACCCAAGAACATGATACTTTAAGAGCTAGACTTTAAGACCTATACTTTAAGAGCTATAATATCAAGTGCCACGCTCTAGAACGATCCCAGCAAGAAACGTTAACTATGTTTCAACCAATAATATCAACCAGTGAACTGACTCTGAATTCTGTAAGAACACGTTATACGGGACATTGAGAACATTCCATACTTGCTGTTGCTACGAAACTTTGCAAACAGCCGAAACAGAACGACATCGACTACAACACTCAAGAGACAGCCATACTAACGTTAACATTCATGGCATAACACGCTAACAACAGGAAGGACAACGCGCACATCATCGTTGGATTTAGTTATTTAATTAATTAATTACTTTAATATTAAATATGTATTATATTTGCATTAATGATGTATATAAAATGTGTTAACCTGTAATTTGTACATATTCTACGTTAATATTACAGGCGGTGCCATTCATAGGCTAAAGAACCGTCCTATACAATTGTCTCTGTGTAAATTATAACCCATTTTTGAGTCATCGTACAAAAAGTACGTATTTTCTTAAAGGGCAAATATCGCCTAGTCCACTTTTTCTAAGGGCAATAACACTTACCTCAACTTTAATTATATATTTTAACCAAATACTATTTTGAATGAAAGGTGGGTGAATGACTGCGTGAATGGATTAAATGAGAGAACGATATACCTAGCGGACAAATTGTACGCAAAACGTATTTATTGTAATTTGTCTGCGTCTTTCATGTAAAATTGCATGACTTGTCTAAATTGTTAATACATGTTTAGTAGTTAGTTTAATTTAGCAGTTAGTTTAATATACGTAGCTTAGTAGTTAGTTTAGGAGTTAGGATACATCTAAGCACCACTACTTGGAATGCCTGATCATTTATTGCACACAGTGGAGTAATTCATGATTGAGGTTATCCCAACTCGTGACGCTTGGAAATACGCCACACATTCAGCACACACTTTACACAAACCTTAAAACTCAACACTATCAATTTAAAATACAGTCACTTTATTAAAACAGCAACTTATTAGTCAACACACTAACAAGCCAACAGGGACACATGTAGTCTGAGGGGATAAAATAACAACGTAACTACATATTTAGCATTATACAACACACGAGAGTAAAAGTGTATTGAAATGCACACACAGATCAAGATTTGAAGGTGTACTTAATTAGCCAGGACTTCGGTCTTGTTAATTCTCTTTAATACAGAGATTAATTGTCTTGGTACCAGTGGGGTACTATGAGAAGGGCGGGTTGTAAATACAACTACTAAAACGTCACGTAACTTCGGTCAGATAAGCATTTTTAAGGACACAGGAGACAGAGTGATCTCTTCACCAAATCAGAGAAGTGGTGTATGGGAGAATACATGAGTTTTAATGCCAGTATGTAGGTTACCAGGTTACTGTCCACCAAACTACAAACACCAACTTTATGTGATTCGGTGACAGAATTAGAACAGATCTAATTACCCTATAACAAACCATCAGATCAGGGGAGAGGGGGGAATCCTGTCACCGCCTCACCTTTAGAGATATTAACTAAAGGGCTGCAACTCCAGCCCAAGGGATAGAAGAGAGTCACTCAAGGCCCGAGTAATCTAGAGCCTTCTAGAAGGACTGGTCATTGAGTCCAGGGTTCCGTGGACACTGATGTGGCCCGCCTATTGCGGGATCCACGAGGAACTCGGACAGAGTTACCACCCGTGTCGGATTGGGACACGTGGAGACCGGCAGAGGACAGACGGACTTCAGAGAGGCAACAGGGCCTGCCTTAGAGGGACTCAATAGATATCAATAGATATATATATACATAGGCTAGATAGTTTGCTAGACTGTTGTATGATACCTATGTGTTTGATGTTAACTATCTGTGATATGTAATATAGCGCGGGTTTGTTAACCCACTGCGCCAACGCACTGTATATTGAAATACAATAAATGTTCGATACCATCTTGAACGAAGTTATTGTTGCCTGTGTGAACCCGAGCTCAGTTACCTAGATAAGAGCAAGACGATGACAGTCTGTCTGTCTGTCTGTCTGTCTGTCTGTCTGTCTGTCTGTCTGTCTGTCTGTCTGTCTGTCTGTCTGTCTGTCTGTCTGTCTGTCTGTCTGTCTGTCTGTCTGTCTGTCTGTCTGTCTGTCTGTCTGTCTGTCTGTCTGTCTGTTATTAGAAAGAGCACTTGAAAGATCTTTACATCTTCCCCCAACAATTAACTTGGGTAAATGGAGCGTCTTATTTAATTCATAATCGGCCCCCGCTC
This sequence comes from Cepaea nemoralis, assembly GCA_014155875.1. Lineage (NCBI taxonomy): Eukaryota > Metazoa > Mollusca > Gastropoda > Stylommatophora > Helicidae > Cepaea > Cepaea nemoralis. The sequence continues at coordinate 621,974 of JACEFZ010005253.1, forward strand.
CCGTTCCCGTTCCCAAAAATGACGACCCGGTCCGGCTTCGCCCAGTCCCTGGTGGGGAGCATATCATTTAATTCATATACGGCGGAGGGAGGAGGAGGAGGACGGAGCAGGAGAGAGGAGTAGGAGGGAGGAGGAGGCAGGATGAGGAGGGAGGAGGAGGCAGGAGGAGGCAGGAGGAGGAAGAGGGAGGATGAGGGAGGAGGAGGAGGGAGGAGGAGGGAGGAGGAGGAGGAGAGAGGGGGAGGAAGGAGGAGGAGGGGGGAGGAGGAGGGAGGAGGAGGTGGGAAGAGGAGGTAGGAGGATGGAGGAGGGAGGAAGATCGAGGAGGAAGAGGGAGAAGGAGGGAGAAGGAGATGGAGGAAGAGGGAGGAGGAGGAGGTAGAAGGAGGAGGTAGAAGGAGGGAGGAGGGAGGAGGAGGAGGGAGGAGGAGGGGGAAGTAGGAGGGATTAGGAGGAGGTGGGAGAGGGAAGAGGAGGGAGGAGAAGGTAGGAGGAGGGAGGGGGAGGAGGAGGGAGGAGGATGAGGAGGGAGGAGGAGTGAGAAGGTGGAGGAGGGAGGAGGAGGAATAGCGAGGAGGAGGGAGGAGGTAGGAGGAGGGGGAGGAGGATGGAGGAGGAAGAGAGAGAAGGAGGAGGAAGAGAGGAGAAGGAGGGAGGAGGAGGAGGGAGAAGGAGGGAAGAGGAGAAAGGAGGAGGAGTAGGAGGGTGGAGGAGGGGGAGGAGGAGGAGGAGAGAGGAGGAGGAGGGAGGAGGAGGAGGAGGAGAAGGAGGAAGGAGGAGGAGGGAGGAGGAAGAGGGAGAAGGAGGAGGAAGAAGGAGGGAAGAGGAGAAGGGAGGAGGAGGGAGGATGAGGAGGGGAAGGAGGGAGAGGGAGGAGGAAGAGGAGGAGGAAGGAGGAGGAGGGAGGAGGAGGAAGGAGGAGGAGGGAGGAGGAGAGGTTGGAGGAGGGGGAGAATGGAGGAGGAGGAGGGATGAGGGGGAGGAGGTGATTGGAAGACTTGAAAAGGTACAAAACGAAGCCATGCGCATCATTTTGGGCTGCACGAGAGACACCAGCTGTGTAGCAATGAGATACCTCCTTGACTTCCCAACAATGGAACACAGAATCAAGATCTGGAGAGCTCGTGCATACTTAAAAATAAGTGCAGCTGAGCAGCACCCTCTGCATGACGCTATATTCAGAGAAAAGGGTGACAGGCTAAAGAGGGGCAAATCATGGATGGGTCGGGCGGAAGATGTCGTCAGACAGGTCTGCAGTCTTACCAGTATCAACCCCGGCAAGGAATGGGTGCCGGTGCCTCCAGCTTTTAAGTGCACTTTCTCCTGCATTATCACACTCGACAGACTGTGCAGAGAGCAGAACCCCGCCGCTGTCAATGCTGAGGTTAATGCGCTCATCTATGAACACTTAGATAGCCCCGAAGTGCTCATCTATACAGATGGATCTGTTGTAAAGCAGCAGAGAAGTGCGTGGGCATTTACAGCCCGTTCAGCGGGCCGAACCGTTCAAGAATCCAGTGGTGCCCACTCTATGATCACGAGCAGCATGACGATGGAGGTGATGGCAGTAACACAGGCTTTCATATGGCTGGAATCACAGCATTATACCAACGTGTGTGTACTAAGTGATTCAATGAGCATGATTCAGAAGGTCGAAGCTGGATCTGTACGTAGACAGTGGACTGAGTCGCTGTGGAAGTCTGTTGTTCGTAAAGTCACCTTCATCTTCGTCCTGGGACACGCGGGAGTCGAGGGAAATGAACGAGCTGATAAACTGGCTGGCTCTGCACCCCCTGTAGATGGCCAGCCTATGGATCGTGTCGATGTTATTAACGTCCTTGCTTTAAAGGCAAATCATTATCTTGTCATTCTTGAGCTTCAATATCTTGTAATTTATGCTCATCATTGGCTGTGAATACACTTCTTGATTCTTGCGCTTTATGAGGAGTCTTCTCCATACTGAAGAGACTATTCTTTAAGTTGCTATCTGGACATGATGTGCACGTATTGAACTGTCATACAAATTTTCTTAATTATGGTCTTGGAACATTCAAATGAATAATGCTGAAGACGATTCACATGTTAAAAGGAAACATTAGTTAGACAGAGTAATTTTCGCAAGACGTCGCAGTCAAGGCCAGCATGAATTTATGCTTCAAGTATTCTGAAGATAATTTACGTTCAGTGCTATGCCAAGATTGTACGTGAAGGCAAATTAACTAGGTTCATGTTGCAACTAAATGCCTGTTACAATAACCAATTTTGTGATTAGTGTCTTTAACCCCTATATTTTGAATTAGGCTGGTAGGACAATCTCACGTTAAGTGTATTTGAACTATTGTTGTCATAATGAGATATGTATCTGTATCACATTCTCTGGATGATTCTTGTCCTCATGATTAGTGACAAGATGGATGTGTTTATTTTGTTTGTTTGTTACACACTTGTGCATTTTTGATCATTGGTGAAGTTTGAAGAGCTATGGACAGCACAGAACATGTTAGGACTTAGTAAGATGTCTGCTCTGCACAAAAACGATATTCTTCCTATTATGTAACGTTGTGGGTAAACTTGACAATCGAATTCATGCGGAGACGTGTATCTTGTTTGACGTCAATAATCTCCTGTGACGATTGGTTTTCATTTGTTGACATTTCAGCTATGTGTTATAGCCTTTCCTAAATTGAATGTTCCTAAGCCAACTTGATTGTTTGTCGTTATATTGACATCCTATCAACATGATGTAACATCACAACGAATGATTAATTTAATCTACACTTTACCATAATAAATGATTAATTTAATCTACACTTTACCATAATAAATGATTAATTTAATCGATCATTTATCAGCACGCTATCCAGTGCCGCCCATCGGGCGCTGGAACGCAAATTACTCCTCCCCACGTCGCTTGACGGCAGAAGTGGAAGATGATGATAATGATAATGATGATGATGATAATGATGATGATTTATCTGCAGGTGTTGGCCACAATCTATGTTTGTTATAAAATAACAATTAATTTTCATCTATGATTGTTATAGTGATTGATATTATTCAACACCAATGTTTACAAATATACGATACACTTTGGATTTAATCTAACATGATTTCTTTCCCATACCAATAGGAAGACTTGAAAGATTCCCATAATTCCTATTTGTTTATTTGAGATGATGAACCATAATTCGGTCTCCATGGCCAAAGGCTTGCGAACGCGGTTCGTGAGCCGCTTACCAGGAGTTCGAAAATCAGCCGCGACAAATGTGTGCAGCAGACCGTGTCGCGTTGCGTTATAAGGTGTTGGAATGGGAGCCGGTCGTTCAGAAAGCAATGGCAAACTACTGAACGTAGAAAATTGCCTAGTAAACAACAGCAGCTGAAAAATGCTGGTATTGACTGCAACGTCCTGCAAGGGATATGCAAAATTAAAAAAAAAAACATACAAACAAACAAACAAAAACATAATTCACACATAACATTACACCACAACAATATAATAAGTCTTTACAGAGATATAGCTATGTATATCTATTCAATTCAATAGAGAGCTGCAGGAAGGTTGACTTCTTGCGAGATCCTATGCAACTTTGGTGTCTGGATTGAGAAGCTAAGGACGGAGGAAGGGTATGCCTCAACTGCCTACTGCCTGAGATATTGTCATCGTGATCAAGTGATGAGTGCAGGACTGCCTTCGCCTACTGAAGACTGCGTTCTGCCTTTCTTTACCCTCCAATGCCATATTCAGCCATACTTGTACACGTGTGCTGCCAACTGAAGAAATAAGAAGCTAAGTTTTCTTTTGCTAAAGACTATACATTTGAATATTGCCACCCACACACAGACACTTTGTGAAGGAAATTCAGGAACACTTTACTCATTGCAATTTGTGTAAATTCATCGCTGGAGACAGTCGAGAAACATGGAACACATTATATTTAGAGACATATATAGATACATGGACAAATATTCCCATTATTGATATTAGCTGGTGACATTATTTTTTTTATTCCCATACTATTCATCTTCACCAGTGGTCCATGCAATACATATTCAGAAATCTCCATTTGGTGCTTGTGTTCAATCAATGGTTGTTAAAGTTGCCAATTGTTGTATGTAGTTAATTGTTCAAACAAACATTGTATTTATTAATTAGGAGTTCACAGTGGCTTGGTGATAATTTGGATAAACAGTAATTTAAGAACAACTAGGGTTAGAACTAAATATTAAGAAGACACAGATTATGGTCGTCACTGGGAAGGAAATACCACAATGTGATATACGAGTAAATGGGCATATTCCTAAGCAAGTTAATCGATACAGTTATCTCGGCACAGTCATAACATCTGGTGGAAGATGCCTTGAAGAGATTAGAACAAGAATTGCCATTGCGAAGGTAACCTTTTGCAAGATGAAAAACATACTGACCAATAAAATGATATCAATCGAAACGAGAAAAAGAGTGTTGAAATGCTACATAGAACCTATACTTTTGAATATCGTAAACTTATTAGAGTCATTAGACGTAGACAGTCAAAAATCTGTTGAGCATGTTATGAGAAGAAATGACTTAGAGATTCTGGTGATGACTGGCAAGATAGTTGGGGAGATATCAAGGGGAAGACCTAGAGGTAACTACCTGGATGGCTTGGCCACGTGGCATGGTCGAGAGACGAACACGGAGCTGATCCACGACTCTGGTGATCGAGTGAGATGGCAGAACATGACCGCTCACGCTTAACGGCATGGTACATGATGGATGGTAATTTAAGAGTAGAGTGTGAATACTCTAGTTTTCCCAGTGACTGCCAAGAACGCCACCTACTTTGTACACGGAAGCTCAGTGCACTTATTCATATGTATTTAGCGTAGGGAAATACTTTATATTCTCTGTAAATCTCTTGGGGGCTTGAGCCATTCACTAGCTTCTAACACAAGGTGAACTTTGTTTGTTATTCATACCCAGGACCCTAGACAATTCGCTGAGCTTTAATTCAATTTACTCTCTATTTTTATTTCGCCATTTGTTTTATTTTAACGCCAAAACCCAAACGAACAATTAAAGCATCTAAAGATGTATCCTGAAGAATGTACGGTGAACAGATGGCAACCCTTAGCAAAGACTACCCAAGAGAATGTTATAAACATGTCAACAATATGAGTAACAGAGATGCATGCTATAACCCAGCCATCATTATAAATTGCAAAAGAAGCATATCATAATTTAATCCCCAACAAAGACTAGCAAGGTGGGAAGTATACTTTCAAAATCTACTTAACCCCATACATAACATAGAAAATCTAACTTTTATGCTTAAAAGCTGTGGAAAACAAGAAACAAACTTCATCCCTGCAGAAATAAAAGCTGTCATACAGACAAGTCCTAACAACATATCGCCGGGTCCAGATGGAATAACCATAGAAGCTATTCAGGCCTATGGGGAAACAGGAGTTAAATGGCTGACAAGACTTTTTAATATAGCATGGGAAGAAAGAAAAGTCCCATATGATTGGCAACAGACAATAATAGTACCATTATGGAAAAGGAAATGCAATATGAGAGAGTGCGAAACATACAGAGGTGTATCACTCCTGAGTCATATGGGGAAAATGTACGAAAACTATTGAAACAAAGAATTAGACCCATAGTTGAACAACAGTTAAGCAAAGTACAATTTGGTTTCGGGAATGGTAAACATTTGCACTGATACACTATTAACACTTAGACAAATATGTGGGGGAAAAACATCGAATACAACGACGAGGTGAATATCATATTTGTAGATCAGGAAAAGGCGTTCGGTAGAGTAGATAAATACAAATTATGGACCATCCATGAAGACTATGGTGGGATACGAGGACAACTGTTAGAAAACAGTATAGCCATGTATGACTCAAGCCAAAGTGCAATAAGAACACAAGAAGGTATACCGCATATGTTCACATTCAATACAGCAGTGAGACAGGGATGTGTGCTCTCTGCATAGACAGAATATCCAAAGAAGCAAGTCTTGACAGAACAGATTCGGAATTTTTTTTTTTTTTTATAGCGGCGAGTGCTGACTGCAAAATCATATTAATAAGCTGTGTTCAACATGCAGCAGATACAATATCAGTATAAATACAGTCTCCTGGTTCAATACGTATACTGCATCTCTGAAAAAAGTTAAAAGAATCTTGGATGTATGATCACAGAAGATGGCAAATTGGACAGAAAAATTTTAATCATATGTCAAAATGCAAGTACGAATACATGTCAACTATCACCCATACTGAAACATCCAAATATACCTATGTCCGCGAAACATTTTTTTTTCTTTGCATATCCTATTTACATGATATCGCTGTCAACACCAGCATTTTACCGCTGTTGTTGATTTCTTGGCAAGATTACGCTCAGTAGTTTGCCAATGCTTTCTGAGCGACCGGCTCACATACCCCGTAAGTAACAAGCGCGACTCGATCCGCTACCGAATCTCGCACAGCTGCGTTACCCTACGTGGATATACGGAATTACGCAGAAAGACGTTAACCTCTTAGCTAGCAAAACAACATATACTTAATAGCATGTTCACACTAACTCTATGCTACCAAAGTCAATCAAACTTGGACATTATCCAAATAACGCTTACGCAAAATCAACACCAGTGAGATGTGATGCTTGAGGAGAGCCATCAACTTAACTATCCGAGACCGAGCAAGAAATGATGTTATTAGACAGACAATGGGATCAACACCTTGTGCCACATTTATTGAAAGACAGAACATCAAATGTTTTGACCATTTCGTTAGAATGCAACAGCATCAACAACCAGCACCGGTCCTACATCAAAGAACATCTGCTACGAGAGCAAGAGGACGCTCGTGAAGAAAATGGATTGACGACATCAAAGACATTCTACTATCAAACGGAATGACACTATCCAGTGCCACCCATCGAACGCTGGAACGCCAATTATTCTTCCCCACGACGCTTGACGGCAAATATGGACGATAATGGTGACGATCAAGGAGACAGATGAACTAAATGTGATGGGTGATTTTAACAGACGAATAGGCACACAAAGAACATCGTGGGATGATTGCATGGGGCCATTCGGCGACATAGAGACTGATTGTAGCAGCAATGGTCAACATCTACTCAACATGTGCTCCGAACATGGACTAATAATTGCAAATAGTTTTATTTTTCAACATCGTCGTAGCCACACCAAAACCTGGTATAAATGGAATGACATAGACCAAGCATCTCAAATTGACTTTATTCTAATTAGGAGATCAGACAGAAGACTACTATTAGATTCAAGAGCACTCCCAAATACAGATGCTGATACTGATCACAAACCAGTCATAACGAAAAAGATTTCAACATACAGGAAAATAAGAAACAAAAAGGTAACAACACATGTCATCAATTACAGGAGGCTACATGAAAATACGGTTAAAGACGAATTCAAACAAGAAATAAAAAAAACCTACATAATAACATCCCTGATGACTACGCAAGCGTAGATAAGGAATGGACATGTTTCAAGACTGCCATGCTAAACACACTGGAAAATAAATGTGGAACAAAGAAAGTAGGGCAGGACAAAAGATTAAGAAAATCCTGGTGGAAGTGGATCACAACCAAATCTGAACAGACCATGTTACTTATAGAATAGCACGACGCATGCCAAACGAACAATTAGAGCATCTAAAGATGAATCCTGGAGAATATATGGTGAACAAATGGCGACCCTTAGCAAAGACTGCCCAAGAGAATTTTATAAACTGTCACCACAATGAGAAACAGACATGCATGCTACAACCCAACCACCATCATAAACAGCAAAAGAGGTATACCGATATTTAATCCACAACAAAGACTAGCAAGGTGGGCAGAATACTTTCAAGAACTACTTAACTCCACACATAACATAGAAAACCTCACTTCTGTGCCTATAAGCCAGGGACAGAAAGAACCACATTTCATACCTGCAGAAGTCAAAGCAGTTATACAGAAAAGTCCTAAAAACAAATCACCAGGTCCAGATGGAATAACCACAGAAGCTATTCAGGCCTGTGGGTAAACAGGAGTTAAATGGCTAACAAGACTTTTTAATATAGCATGGGAAGAAAGAAAAGTCCCAGATGATTGGCAACGGGCAATAATAATAGTACCAATATGGAAAAGGAAATCAATATGAAAGAGTGCGAAACATACAGAGGTATATCACTCCTGAGCCATATAGGGAAAATGTATGCAAAACTATTGGGACAAAGAGCTAGACCCATAGTTGAACAACAGTTAAGCAAAGTACAATTCGGTTTTCGGAAAGGTAAAAGTTGCGCTGATGCATTATTTACACTTAGACAAATATGTGAAACAACTATTGAATATAGTGACCAGCAGAATATTGTGTTTGTAGATCAGGAAAAGGCTTTCGATAGAGTAGACAGATACAAATTATGGACTATCCTTGAAGACTATGGGTTACAAGGGCAACTGCTGACAAAACATCTTAGTCATGTACCACTCGAGCCAAAGTGCAGTAAGAACACAAGAAGGTCTATTAGATATGTTCACAATCAATACAGGGGTGAGGCAGGGATGTGTGCTCTCTCCCCTGCTATTTAATATCTACTTGGACAGAATTTCCAAAGAAGCAAGTCTCGACAGAACAGATTCAGAAAATTTAGAACTCTTTACTCCAGATGAAACAACTGATCCACAGGAAATAAATGAACTTCTATTTGCAGACGATCAGTGCTTGTTTTATAGCGACGAGGGCGGACTATAAAATCATATTACTAATCTGAGTTCAACCTGCAGCAGACACAATATGAGCCTAAACACAGCCAAAACCGAAGTAATGCGAGTTAGCAGATCGCCGGGCCCACTAAGTATACAGATAAATAACACACCTCTTAAACAAGCTAAAGAATTCAAATATCTTGCAAGTATGATCACAGAAGATGGCAGATTGGACAGAGAAATCGAAATCAGATGTCAAAAAGCTAGTGCACTTACAAATCAACTATCATCCCTATGAAACATCCAAATATACCCATATCCGCAAAACGACAGATAATAAACAGCATATTCACACCAACCCTATGCTACCAATCTCAAACCTGCGAAATGAGATGCCTGAGGAGAGCTGCCAACTTAACAATCCGAGACCGAGTAAGAAATTCTATTATCAGACAGACTGTGGGATCAACACCTTGTGCCACATTTATTGAAAGACAGAAGATCAAGTGGTTTGGCCATGTCGTTAGAATGCAACACCAGCAACTACCATCACTGGCCTTACATCAAAGATCATCTGCGACGAGACCACGAGGACGTCCAAGAAGAAAATGGATTGACGACATCAAAGACATTGTACAACCACACGGAATGACACTATCCAGTGCCGCCCACCGGGCGTGGAACGCAAATTTATTCCTCCCCACGACGCTTGACGGCAGAAGGGGAAGATGATGATGATGATGATGATGATGATGATGATGATGATGATGATGATGAATGGTGACGATGATGATGATGATGATGATGATGATGATGATGATGATGATGATGATGATGATGATGATGATGATGATGATGATGATGATGTCGACAATGGATTAATTTACGACAATGGATTAATTTACGCCACTTTCATAAGATATGCTTTTTGTTGTATAAATTTAAAAAAATAAAAACCGAATCTATGACCATAATGCAGACAGCTGAGCGTCTCAGATCAAGGGATAATAAAATTAAATACTTTGGAATAAGACCTGACAGAACTTTGTGTTTCAGGGACCTTGTGATAGAGGTCGTGTCAAAGGTCAGGAAGGGACTCCATGCATGAAAACGATGGCCTCGGCGGGCGCTGAACAGAGATGTGTACACACTCTCTACCAACGGATAATTATTTCAGTGATTGATCAAGGACTGAAGGTGCTGATAATATTGCACAGTCAGCTAATTTTAGTAATTGAAAGCTTTATTGTTATATTTCAATTTTTTTTATTGCCTATTGTGTCCTCTAGTTTCTATTTCCTTCATCTACTTCTATTAGTGCCAATCAATGCCTACAAATTTATTTCTGATGTCATTTCAATGGTCTCAAGAGTTCTGCGACAATTTATATTAGCCAGTAGCATGCTGGCTTCAAAATACAAGACAATCATCTACAGTGTGCTTAGTTAAAAATTTAGTAAACATTTTTCCATTTGCTTTTATGGGAATTGCTGTTCTCCGTGGCGAAGGTGTTAAGGACGCGGTTCGTAATTACGTATACCCGCGTTCAAAACACAGCTGTGTGCGATTTGGCAGCAGAACGCAGTTTACGATATTCAGAATGACAAACTACTGAACGTATAACTTTCCAAGACATCAACAACAGCTAAACATGCTGGCGTTGACTACAAACGTCCTGTAGGGATATGCCACTAACTTGTTTTTGTGTGTTAATTACTGAATGGCTACATTTGTATCATACACCCGGCTCTAATGCGAATTGGTTACAGGACGCGATTCGTAATTCTGCATACCGCGTTCGGAACACAGCTGTGGACGACTTAGCATCAGGCCGCCTTGCGTTGGTTTTCAAATAGTGGTATGATTGAAGGGAGGTGCCTTTAGAAGACTGGACCGTGGTTCGCGGGGGTGAAGTTGGCCTTTCTCGGGATGGAAAGCGTGCTGACCACTGGAGGGATGTCATTTGCGATGAGAGAGAGAGAGAGAGAGAGAGAGAGAGAGAGAGAGAGAGAGAGAGAGAGAGAGAGAGAGAGAGAGAGAGAATACTTGGATGTTGCATAGAACCTGTGCTTTTGTATGGACGTGGGCTGTGAGAGGACGGTCTGAGGGGCATTTCATCGCTGTGGAAGATGTGATTTCTGAGGAGGGTGCAAGGAGTGCCGTGGATGAGTGGAGAGGCCGGTGCCCAGGTCCTGATGAAGTGAGATGGAGGCCGTAAGGCTGATTAGAGAAATTAGACGTAGATAGTCACAATGTTTTGGACACGTTATGAGAAGCAATACATATTAGGAATGTAAAGAGATCGTTGTAGAACGTGGTGACAACTGGCAAGAATGAGGGGGAACGAGCAAAAGTGTGAAATGGCGAAACATGGCCCACGCTTATCGCAAGGCACATGATTATTATGATTATAGGTCGCCCAAACAGAATTGGCAATCTACTAAACTCCGATCACTGGCTTGTGACGCGGGTGTGTAACCTCTAGACCACGCGGTACACGCTAAACGCAACTAAATTCTCACACTAGAATATCACAACGTCACTCATCGTAGGCTGTAGCTCATTCTCACACTAGAATATCACAACGTCACTCATCGTAGGCTATAGCTCAAGATGTTGAGCTATAACCTATGATGGGTGACGTTGCGATATTCTAGTGTGAGAATTTGGTTGCGTCTAGTGCAGTGTTTCCCAACGTGGGGCCCACGCCCCACAGGGGGGCAATTCGATTGCTAAGGGGGGCAATTCGAAAATGGAAGAAATCGGCTGGATATAACAAAACGGGGAGACTTGAGACTGAAGTTAACTGAATCGGAATCTGACATAAAATCTCTTTGCAGCAAGCATCAAGCGCAAGAATCTCACTAAATTAAAATAATAAATAGTTGCTAATAATTAAAATAATATAGAAAAATCTTTCATTAAAATTATCGTGTCCTTGAATTGCAGTTCTCCATTATATTTTTCTTCTTCAGCGTTCCGAGCTATTAAGGTTCTTTGCTGCAGATACAAGCCGTCTTCATTCGTCTCTCTGGTTGACCTTCTCTTGCCAGTCGCTGATTCCAAGTGCTTGTAGGTCTGTATGTATATTATCTCTCCACCGGCTTCTTGGTCTACCTCGGGGTCTACGGTCATTTATTTCCTGAGTGTAAGCGAGTTTTGTTTCCTTATTATCTTCCATTCTTTCTATATGCCCCAGCCATTGCAGTCTATTAGCCTTCATGATAGCAGTGATTAGCGGGGACTTAAATAGATCATAAATGTCTTTGTTGCTTCTTCTTTTCCACTCTCCACTTGTGTATCCCCAATGGGCCCAAAGATGCGTCTTAAGACTTTGTTCTCAAAGGTTTGTAACAAGGCTTCGTCTCCTTTCGTTGTACTCCAGGTTTCAGAGCCATACAGCACATCTGGTCTAATCAGTGTTTTGTATATTGTAGTTCTCCATTATATGTTTTGAAAATTTACTTACTGTGTTTGCTCAATAATTTCCTAGTGATTTCTTCCTAAAACCTATCATTCAAGTTTCTTTAGTGAACATTTCAATATTTGAATATTACAAATAATGTGTGTGTGGTGGAGGGGGGGGGGGGGTGGTGGCATAAAATTTTAGAAAGGCTTGGGTGGGGCATAGCACAAAACAGGTTGGGAAACACTGGTCTAGTGTGTACCGCGTGGTCTACACACCCGCGTCACACGCCAGTGATTCAAGGTTTGTTTCCGGGTCACGTCAAGGATATGCACTACTGACGAGCTGAAACGAGAGCGAAACTCGAGTCTAGTGCTACCAAATTGACGTGGAAAAGGCCTTAGGTTCGTACCAGAATACGATCAGCGTTGCCAGTAGTGGGTTGTGCTCAATCTTTAAATCTCAAATCCCGAAACAACCAAATAAATAAATCTACTGAACGTAAAACTAGCCAAGAAATCAGAAACCACCACAAAATGAAGGGGTTGACTACGGAGTCTTGTAACGGGTATGCAACAAACTTTTGACCCTGAATTTTCCGAATAACTCACGGAATTTTCCTTTACTAGCTCAGCAAAGCAATATTTATAACTGACCGCGATTATTCCCGAAGTGGTTTCAAACTCAAGCTATATATCACAAATAATTCAACCCGAAGTTGCATAAGCACACAAATAATTCAGCCTCAAGTTACATAAATACACAAATAATTAAACATCAAGTCACATAAGCACACAAGGAATTCAACCTCAAGTTACATAAACACACAAATAATTCCACCTCAAATTGCATAACCACACAAATAATTCAACTTCAAGTTGCCATCCTGTCGTAGCACTGCTTGATGTGAGGGGAACCTGCTATCACACTTTAACAACGGGATGTCTTCAGCCCTGGGACATAGATGCCCTCAGTCCAGAAAACCCCTTCAGCCCATGGATCACTATCTCCCTCGCTATCGACCAAGGGACATTACCCCTTTCAAATCTCGTCCTGAATTCATGACACAATTCTGGTATTTAACTATGTGAACAAGATGGTGTATTATACAAAATTAATGAGGAGGATGATGATGACTCACGGTATCTATGCGAGACAAGACATGGCAATGTTCGAGTATCCTCAAGGAGGAAGTGTCATCATAGTAACAGGTCCAAGTATCACGCTAGGCGGTAAGTCAGACACGCTCACCGAGTATATCCGGCCTCCGGCCAGGTATAGGTTTCTCCACTTGGACAGTATTGTCGGCGTGCCGAACCGCTAGTACAGTGGTTCTCAACCTTTTTGGCCCGTGCTCCCCTTCACCATATTTTTAGGACGTCATTCCCCCCCCCCTCACCATATTTTTAGAACGCCATTCCCCCCCCCCCTTTCGTATTTCCTCTCTAAAAATTCCCCCCTTCCCCTACACAGTATACGTAATAATTGAAGCTAACTTTAATAGCACATACTAAAACAAGTCTAGACATCTACTTAAAACGTGATTTGCGGATCTACTTACGTTATAAAATGAATTTCAGAAGGGTGATATGTACAGAACCGTAAAGTATGAAGGGAAAAGCGATATCAAGTAATCGGTTCTTGTATTAACGCGATCTTGAAATAATCTTCATTTCCCCCCCCCCCCCCCTCCTCCGTGGAAACCCCAAAATTCCCCCCTGGGGGAATTACCCACCGGTTGAGAACCACTGCGCTAGTACTTGGGACCTCAGGTGGATGACGTCAATGAAGTATGGACCACACTAGGGTAGGGCTAACTACTGTCTCTCGTGTGGCTGTGGAACTAGGACACTTCTCTGAAGAGTCCGGAAGTATCGAGTGCACTGCTGGTCTAGCGAGATGTTGATCACTCACTCAATGGTGGTAACAATCACAAATATCCATGCGACCAGCGTAGATCAGCAGCATCATACCACGGGTATCACAGTGCAGATACATCCCTCTCTGAATCATGGCACTGTGGAGAAAGTTCAAAGTAGAAAACAGTTCTTCAACAGCATCATAAGCCACATGAGGCCAGGCACTGGATCGTGAAGACATCATGGCTAGCTGGCATGAAGGCAGTCAGTCAGGTTCACATCTGGGACAATAACAACACCAAGATACATGCCCAGGTGGGATCAAGAATAAGGCAATATGTCGATGTCATGGTGAGCAACCTGATATAGTAGACGTGGAGTGGGCTATGGTTTAGCTGGTCCCCATGCTGAGACGTAGCTCTCGGTTGTAGGTACCTCTCGCTATAGTAGTGGGCTCACAGGCTGCTAACACCAGCACTCGCCATAGTCCATATCACTGGACTCGTCACCATATCTTCACTCTGCTCTCATAAAGGTCGAACCTGTGGAGTACAACATTCAGTGAGAGCAACATGAATCAGACTTACCAAAGCGGATACAATTAGATCCCTCTTACTCAGACGAGTGGACGCTTCCCAAAAGGGCCTGACTCCTTCAGTGGCTGCTCGAAGAGATCGAGGATAAACTAGGCCTAGAACCAAAGTGGCCGCTGTCCACCTGCATTTTCTTTCCCAGACGAACGTAGGGCTGGGCCAAGGTTGGTGTCTGAGAGATGGTACTATGCTGAGAAACTGCTATATAACATCTATGGTTAGTGAGTTAGTTGTACTCATAGGCAGAATGACCCTGAAGGAGGGCCTATGGCAGTACTTCCAAAACCCCCTTCCCATTATCCGCCAGAGCTTATGTCGTACCGTGCCGTAGGTACAATCCACTATATCCAATCGAATATACAGGGTGATCCCCCTGTAGTAGAAATCCACACCCAGTTCCCCCCTCCTTGGTCCCAGGTTGGAGCATTTTTGAACAATTCTGTCGCATCGGTCACTTCCCCGTTGTCACCCTCTCAGGAAGCCACTATATATTAAGGTGGTCTTCCGTCGAGATATATTTATTAAAAGACAGATGTGAGGAAAGCAAAAGAAAGCCGGTGGTCGCCCCGCCACGTGACACGAGGCACGACTCCAGTACAACCTTGAAACGACCTCTGAGGTTTCGGCCGACCGGTGCAATCGATTCGATCTTACTCGCCCGAGTTTATCGATATATTACTTGATATACTGGATGCGACGTCCTTAATCTACTTCCGGTAGAGCTTCGGGTAACGGTTCGGCCACGCCGGACATGCCGACGCTCGAGGTTTTGAAGTTGGCCATGTGTGAACTCAAATAACAGGACTCGTTTCCCAGAACATTTGCCCGATCTACAGTGGCTGGAAATAAACCGAGCGCTGCTAACCTAATAACTATCTTTGCAGTACAAAGCTGGAAACACGCGTTTGCAACAGGCTTAAATTACAGGCGTAAAACACACGCCTACAAATGTTCACACCTGACCTGCTTCCTCGCGACGGTCAGTACACGCGTCCTGGCAATCTCACATTACGAATCACCGACACAGCACTACTTAAGAAAAAGGTTGTACACGTACCTTCAAACAAACAGCACGACTGTGACTATGGGAGCCGTTGTCAATGCAACTGGACATGACGTGTCGTCCCGCTCTCCATCACTTAGCACTGGGCCAAAATGTCGACTGCCTGCCAGCTACCTTCGCTCACAACTGAGCTTTTTGTGTGTTGGACGTTCCACTGCGGCTGCGTCAGTCATGCGCAGTCCTCAGTGTCGGAAATCCGTTTCCGACAACCAGTTTCTGGATTATTCTTCAGGGGCGAGCAATCGCTCTGGTCGGGTTGTCATTTTGATTGTTCTTTCCCCTCGACCAGTAAATTCTCAACCGGCCGAAAATGGTCACAAGGCGAACCAACTGAAATTCGTGACACATCCATCCATCATGTGTCATGCCGATAAGCGTGGGTGGTCATGTTCTGCAATCTCACTCGATCACCAGAGTCGTGAATCAGCTCCGTGTTCCTGTCTCGACCATGCCACGTGGCTAAACCATCCAGGTATTTACTTCTTGGTCTTCCCCTTGGTCTCTTCCTTTCGATCTTGCCAGTCGTCACCAAGTTTTCCAAGTCATTTCTTCTCATAACATGGCCAGCAAATTTTGACTGTCTACGTCTAATGACTCTAATCAGTTTACGATCTTCATCTGTTTATTCAAGGACTTGTTCATTGGTTTTTCTTTCTGTCCATTGTTTTCTTTGCATCATCATCATCATCATCATCATCATCATCATCATCATCATCATCATCATCATCATCATCATCATCATCATCATCATCATCATCATCATCATCGACTTCCACTTCTGCCGTCAAACGTCGTGGGGAGGAATAATTTGCGTTCCAGCGCCCGGTAGACGGCACTGGATAGTGTAATTCCGTGTGGTTGTACAATGTCTCTGATGTCGTCAATCCATTTTCTTTGCATTTTCCTCAGAAATCACATTTCCACAGCCATCAGCTGTTTTTCAGCTTGACTGCTTATTGTCCACGCTTCACATCCATATAAAAGTATAGGTTGTATGTAGCACTTCAAAACTCTTTTTCTCGTTTTGATATCTTTTTATTGGTCAGTATGTTTTTCATCTTGCAAAAGGCAACCTTCACAATAGAAATTCTTGTTCTAATCTCTTCAAGGCATCTCCCATCAGATGTAATGACTGGCCGAGATAATTGTATCGATTCACTTGCTCAAGAATATACTCATTTACTCGTATATCACATTTTGGTATTTCATTCTTCCCAGTGATAGCCATAATCTGTGTCTTCTTAATATTCAGTTCTAACCCTAGTTGTTCACTGCGTGCAACAACCGCATCTACTAAATTTTGCAGGTACTGTTCATTGTCTGAAATCAAGAGTTTATCATCTGCATATCTAATGTTATTGATGTATCGTCCCCCAATGGTGATTCATTCACATTTTCTATATTTATGAAAATATTTTCACTCTACAGGGAAAACAGATCTGAAGATATTACACATCCCTGTCTCACACCTCTTTTAATAGGCTGATATTAACCTACATCGTTATCAATTCTGATGGCAGCTTGTTGTTTCCAATATATGTTTTTTTACAAGACTAAGGTCTTTTTCATCAATTTATAGATCTTCAAGCATCCTTAATATGTCGACACGTCTCACTTTACCGAAAGCCTTTGTGTAGTCAATAAAGCAAAGATATAGTTCTTTGTTTACTTCTATAAAACTTTCAATTACTATTCTCAGTATATACACAGCATTTACTGTGCCCTTGACTTCTACAAACCCACACTGTTCTCCTATTTCGGGCTGTATTTTCTTCCTAACTCTTTGAATGATAATTCTCAGCGGAATCTTAGTGATTTGGCTCATTGTACTAATTGTTAGATGTTGATCGCATTCCAGGGCTCCTGATTTCTTCGGGGTTGCAATAAATATAGAATTACATAATTCAGGAGGTATATCTCTAGTATCGTACACTGCGTTCACCCGTCTGGTAACTTGGTCTGTTCCATATTTTTCTAAGGCATTGATAATTACTGTTGTGATGTTATCTGTATCCGGGGTCTTGCCAGTTTTCATATGATTAAGAGCATTCCGAACTTCCATCTTCAAAATTGATGGTCCTTCATTATTAGTCCGATTATCATATTGTTCTTCTCTTGTATCATCATAAAGATCTTTTACATAATCTGACCACGCATGTAAAATCTGATCTTTTTCTATTTGATTTTGCCATCTTTGGTTTTTATGCAACCCGTTGATGTGTATGTTCTTTTTTAGTGATGTCATTTGAATAAGGAAGACACAAACAATAGATTGGACGATTTATTGCCTGGCATATTTCGCTGCATCTCGTCAGGTACATACTGCAGAAATCACACAACTTACGTGAATTAACTAGATACATCCTTCAAGTTGAAATATACACATATTCGCACAGTAATGTCACTTATCTACCACGGTAATTATAAGCTGACTAACATGTCTATTGTTAGTTTATATTATACATAGTTATTTCTCTTCTTGTTGTTTATCCTCCAATTGTAGCAAACTCCCTCAACCAAACCTCCTCAAGCCGTCCTATAATTTGTTATGAGAAAATTAACGAAAAGAAAAGTAGAATTGATATGCCTTACTGTAACACGCCGGTCTCCCTGGTCGAGGGGTAAGCAGCTTTCTCCGTAACCCCGAATACTCTCGTGGTTGACGTGAGCGCACGAGAATTGGAAGCGGTTCGAGTCGCGTCAGTGACTTTTGAGAGTATGGAGCCGGTCGCTCAGAAAGTAATGGCAAACTACTGAGCGTAATCTTGCCAAGAAATTAATAATCAGCTGAAAGATTCTGATGTTGACAGCGATGTCCTGTAAAGGATATGCGAAGCATTTTTACTGTAACACAATTACAAATGACAGAATGGACGGTGCGGTTAGTGCCTGTTAGCACTCAAGCAATAAACAAACACTGATACAACTAAATAAAAACATACAAAAATTACTTCGCTGATCTCAGTGATGCCCGACCGTCGGTATACAGTTATATACCACGCGTTGGATAATACCAGGAGTAAATAATTCAAAGTTGGAGGATTCGTTAAATTTATTTTAATTTTCGAAATTTTCCTTGTGCTAATTAAGATGCTCTTGGGTTTTGTATTTGCTATTTTAATATCTCAGTTGGTGCCTCATCTCTGTCTACATTGCTCCCTAAGTAGATGTATGATTGCACATCTTCAGGTAAGGTTTAAGGGAGGTCGGGTTATCTTTTATTTGGTTTATGCTATCTTAGAACTCACGGCTCCAAACCCCACAGATGAAATGAATGGTCATCATCATTCTTGATGGACAAACACCATTTCGTTTATTCTATGTCTACGTGTCATTCACGTTCAAACTGTTAGACGCAGACCCTACGCAGACAACCCACAAGTGCTCATCTATACAGATGGATCTGTTGTAAAGCAGCAGTGAAGTGCATGGGCACTTACAGCCCGTTCAGCGGGCCGAACCGCCCAAGAATCCATTGGTGCCCACACTATGCCCACGAGCAGAATGACGATGGAGGTGATGGCTGTAACACAGGCTTTCCTATGGCTAGAAGCACAGCATTATATCAACGTGTGTGTACTAAGTGATTCAATGAGCATGATTCGGAAAGTCGAAGCTGGATCTGTAAGTAGACTGTGGACTGAGTCGCTGAGGAAGTCTGTTGTCCGTAAAGTCACCTTCATCTTCGTCCCGGGACATGCGGGAGTTGAAGGAAATAAACGAGCTGATAAACTGGCTGGCTCTGCATCCCCTGCAGATGGCCAGCCCATGGATCGTGTCGATGTTATTAACGTCCTTAAAGACATGTCGAGAACAGAAGACTTTGACGTCAGTGAATCCACATCGCTGTCCAGGATGAAAGACTTGGGAGTAAGAATTGGCATGGCCAGACACGAGACGTACATCTGGAAAACGAGGTGCCTCGTTAACCAACACAGAACTAGCACTATTAGCCACGAACGCTGATGCTTATGCTGGAGGGAGGATATGAGCACCTATGGACCTGTCCGGAGTGCAATGAAGATACCCCAACTGATAACTGATAACTGATAACTGTTAGACCTAGTCATAGTGACCTCCCATCACGCGTATTTTAGTTTATCTTGCATATGATTTCGTGTGTGTAGCAGAAGGGGAATGTCATCAACCAAGTCCAGATCATGAAGCAGCTTTATCAGACACAATTGCACTCCATTTCTTGTGGTCGTTATTGCCTTCATAATTTAATCTCTAACTTGGTTCTACCACAATGTAAACAACGTAAAACAACAATGGAACTGGGAAATTTCAAGTGAAGAAGAAAGAGATGACGATGCTGGACATGGCCTTGGAGCAAGAAATGACAGAGTGGAGAAACTGACTGAATGAGCAAGAGCACTTAATATAAAACTTGGAAACACCTGCTAACAGACACATCCGAGAAACCTTTGGACACGGACAAGAGCAGGAAACAGTTTTCACATTGAAATTGATTACAAACGTATAAGATATAGACTCGGAAACAGCTTACTGTCTGTAAAAATAAGGCCAGGAGCAAATTGCAATAGTAGTGTTTTGTCCATCAAGTATGATAATGACCATTCATTTCCCAAAGTTCCGTAGTTCAAATATGGCAGCTTGTTGTTTCCAATATATGTTTTTTTACAAGACTAAGGTCTTTTCATCAATTTATAGATCTTCAAGCATCCTTAATATGTCCGACACGTCTCACTTTACCGAAAGCCTTTGTGTAGTCAATAAAGCAAAGATATAGTTCTTTGTTTACTTCTATAAAACTTTCAATTACTATTCTCAGTATATACACAGCATTTACTGTGCCCTTGACTTCTACAAACCCACACTGTTCTCCTATTTCGGGCTGTATTTTCTTCCTAACTCTTTGAATGATAATTCTCAGCGGAATCTTAGTGATTTGGCTCATTGTACTAATTGTTAGATGTTGATCGCATTCCAGGGCTCCTGATTTCTTCGGGGTTGCAATAAATATAGAATTACATAATTCAGGAGGTATATCTCTAGTATCGTACACTGCGTTCACCCGTCTGGTAACTTGGTCTGTTCCATATTTTTCTAAGGCATTGATAATTACTGTTGTGATGTTATCTGTATCCGTGGTCTTGCCAGTTTTCATATGATTAAGAGCATTCCGAACTTCCATCTTCAAAATTGATGGTCCTTCATTATTATTCCGATTATCATATTGTTCTTCTCTTGTATCATCATAAAGATCTTTTACATAATCTGACCACGCATGTAAAATCTGATCTTTTTCTATTTTGATTTTGCCATCTTTGGTTTTTATGCAACCCGTTGATGTGTATGTTCTTTTTTTAGTGATGTCATTTGAATAAGGAAGACACAAACAATAGATTGGACGATTTATTGCCTGGCATATTTCGCTGCATCTCGTCAGGTACATACTGCAGAAATCACACAACTTACGTGAATTAACTAGATACATCCTTCAAGTTGAAATATACACATATTCGCACAGTAATGTCACTTATCTACCACGGTAATTTTAAGCTGACTAACATGTCTATTGTTAGTTTATATTATACATAGTTATTTCTCTTCTTGTTGTTTATCCTCCAATTGTAGCAAACTCCCTCAACCAAACCTCCTCAAGCCGTCCTATAATTTGTTATGAGAAAATTAACGAAAAGAAAAGTAGAATTGATATGCCTTACTGTAACACGCCGGTCTCCCTGGTCGAGGAGTTAGCAGCTTTCTCCGTAACCCCGAATACTCTCGTGGTTGACGTGAGCGCACGAGAATTGGAAGTGGTTCGAGTCGTGATAGTGACTTATGAGAGTATGGAGCCGGTCGCTCAGAAAGCAATGGCAAACTACTGAGCGAAATTTTGCCAAGAAATCATCAACCAGCTGAAAGATGCTTTTGTTGACAGCGATGTCCTGTAAAGGATATGTAAAGCATTTTTACTGTAACACAATTACAAATGACAGAATGGACGTTGCGGTTAGAGCCTTTGTTAGCACTCAAGCAATAAACAAACACTGATACAACTAAATACAAATATACAAAATTTATTTCGCTGATCTCAGTGATGCCCGACAGTCGTGTATACAGTTATGTACCACGTGTTGGATAATACCAGGAGTAAATAATTCAAAGTTGGAGGATTCGTTAAATTTATCTTAATTTTCGAAATTTTCCTTGTGCTAATTAAGATGCTCTTGGCTTTTGTATTTGCTATTTTAATATTTCAGTTGTGCCTCATCTCTGTCTACATTGCTCCCTAAGTAGATGTATGATTGCACTTCTTCAGGTAAGGTTTAAAGGAGGTCGGGTTATCTTTTATTTGGTTTATGCTATCTTAGAACTCACGGCTCCAAACCCCACAGGATGAAATGAATGGTCATCATCATTCTTGATGGACAAACACCATTTCCTTTATTCTATTTCTACGTGTCATTCACGTTCAAACTGTTAGACGCAGACCCTACGCAGACAACCCACAAGTGCTCATCTATACAGATGGATCTGTTGTAAAGCAGCAGAGAAGTGCATGGGCACTTACAGCCCGTTCAGCGGGCCGAACCGTCCAAGAATCCATTGGTGCCCACACTATGCCCACGAGCAGCATGACGATGGAGGTGATGGCTGTAACACAGGCTTTCCTATGGCTAGAAGCACAGCATTATATCAACGTGTGTGTACTAAGTGATTCAATGAGCATGATTCGGAAAGTCGAAGCTGGATCTGTAAGTAGACTGTGGACTGAGTCGCTGAGGAAGTCTGTTGTCCGTAAAGTCACCTTCATCTTCGTCCCGGGACATGCGGGAGTTGAAGGAAATGAACGAGCTGATAAACTGGCTGGCTCTGCACCCCCTGCAGATGGCCAGCCCATGGATCGTGTCGATGTTATTAACGTCCTTAAAGACATGTCGAGAACAGAAGACTTTGACGTCAGTGAATCCACATCGCTGTCCAGGATGAAAGACTTGGGAGTAAGAATTGGCACGGCCAGACACGAGAGGTACATCGGGAAAACGAGGTGCCTCGTTAACCAACACAGAACTAGCACTATTAGCCACCGAACGCTGATGCTTATGCTGGAGGGAGGATATGAGCACCTATGGACCTGTCCGGAGTGCAATGAAGATACCCCAACTGATAACTGATAACTGATAACTGTTAGACCTAGTTATAGTGACCTCCCATCACGCGTGTTTTAGTTTATCTTGCATATGATTTCGTGTGTAGTAGCAGAAGGGGAATGTCATCAACCAAGTCCAGATCATGAAGCAGCTCTATCAGCCACAATTGCACTCCATTTCTTGTGGTCGTTATTGCCTTCATAATTTAATCTCTAACTACCACAATGTAAACAACGTAAAACAACAATGGAACTGGGAAATTTCAAGTGAAGAAGAAAGAGATGACGATGCTGGACATGGCCTTGGAGCAAGAAATGACAGAGTGGAGAAACTGACTGAATGAGCAAGAGCACTTAATATAAAACTTGGAAACACCTGCTAACAGACACATCCGAGAAACCTTTGGACACGGACAAGAGCAGGAAATAGTTTTCACATTGAAATTGATTACAAACGTATAAGATATAGACTCGGAAACAGCTTACTGTCTGTAAAAATAAGGCCAGGAGCAAATTGCAATAGTAGTGTTTGTCCATCAAGTATGATAATGATCATTCATTTCATCCAGTGGGGCTGAAAGTTTGGAGCCGTGAGTTCAAATATGGCAGGTAAGGCCTATTTGTATCTCGAAATGTTCTTTGGCAATGTGGGCAAAGAATGCTTTGAAAGAATTGACGTTCCATGAGGAGGATCTCTTGCGGTGATTTTTGGGTTGTTTTTTTTTTTTTTTAATTTGTTCATTTTTTTTTGTTTGGTTTTTTTTTCCCCCACAGCGTTTGCAGTCCTGTTTGCTTTGCAGTGACTACACCTTTGCGTAATGATGTACGCCATGAATTTCGGTCTTTGGTAGCAGTCTCCCAATGTGTCGTGATGAATTCCAAAACCTTTGAGCGATATGTTCTAAGTGCCTTTAAAGCGTTTCCTCTGGCCGCCTTGGCAGAGTTTACCACAATGCAGCTCACCGTAAAAAATTTGTTTAGGGAGCCTGCGAAAATTGCAATAGTAACCATTTACCAGAGAGATAAAGAATAGAAGTAAAAGATTTAAAGAGGGCTCCAAGGAATACCAAACTACGAGATTTGAAATCACTTGAGTCAAACCAAAAAATTAGTGTGAGATAGGCCATTATTATACAGAATAGATACATCGTTTTAGAAATGATCGGCAACTGATAGAAATTAGAAAGAAAAATAACAAATAAGTAAACACAAGATAATCATAAGAGAATGCATAAAGAAATAATAATCATCAGTATAGTCATCATTATGATTATCATCAAGTGCTTTGCCGACAGGCGTGAGCGCTCATGCAACTCCTCATCTTGCAATGGTCAACAGCATATATCAATTATTACGCTGACTATCAGCAGTATATATCAGATCGTAAGCTGACCATTGAGACAACGAAGGGAGTATGACGTAAAGGTCAATGCAAGGCGATCAATGGACAGTGAGAAGGCGCAACATATATGTACACAATGATACAGGAAATATCAGAAATTAGAAAATATACAGCAGCTAATAATTTGAGAACAAAAGAAGCTAAAATATTCATGGATAAACATAAGGTAATTGAAACGTTTACAGAATATATAAAACAGTTACTTAATGAAGATAGTAGATTTTAAAAAAAAAACACACACATTTCGTGACCAATGTGAAAGACCACAATATTGAAAGCAAAAGCAGCAGATACTATAGAACACAAGAGGAAAAGTAAATTCCCTGGGCCTGATAACATCACTGTTGAAGATATAAACAGCTGTTGTTGAGTATAGAAATGATGAACGAAATACTCGAATAACATCTACAAAAGCGGATATGTACCAGATGATCTCGTGAAGAATAGTTTCCATCCATCCATCATGTGCCATGCCGATAAGCGTGGGCGGTCATGTTCTGCAATCTCACTCGATCACCAGAGTCGTAGATCAGATCCGTGTTCCTGTCTCGACCATGCCACGTGGTCAAGCCATCCAGGTATTTACTTCTCGGTCTTCCTCTTGGTCTCTTCCCTTCGATCTTGCCAGTCGTCACCAAGTTCTCCAAGTCATTTCTTCTCATAACATGGCCAAAAAATATTTGACTGTCTACGCCTAATGACTCTAATCAGTTGACGATCTTCATTTGTTTCTTGAAGGACTTGTTCATTGGTTTTTCTGTCTGTCCGTGGTATTCTTTGCATTTTCCTCAGAAACCACATTTCCACAGCCATCAGCTGTTTTTCAGCTTGACTGCTCATATTCCACAGCTTCACATCCATACAAAAGTACAGGTTCTATGTAGCACTTCACCACTCTTTTTCTCGTTTCAATTGATATCTTTTTATTGGTCAGTATGTTTTTCATCTTGCAAAAGGCTACCTTCGCAATGGCAATTCTTGTTATAATCTCTTCACGGCATCTCCCGTCGGATGTTATGACTGTTCCGAGATAACTGTATCGATTCACTTGCTCAAGAATATGCCCATTTACTCGTATATCACATTGTGGTATTTCCTTCTTCCCAGTGACGACCATAATCTGTGTCTTCTTAATATTCGGTTCTAACCTAGTTGTTCACTGTGTGCAAAAATCGCATCTACTAAATTTTGCAGGCCCTGTTCATTGTCTGAAATCAAGACTGTATCATCTGCATATCTAATGTTATTGATGTATCGTCCCCCAATGTTGATTCCTTTCATATCTTCTATATTTCTGAAAATATTTTCACTGTACAGTGAAACAAAGATCTGGAGACATTACACATCCCTGTCTCACACCTCTTTTAATAGGCTGATATTGATTTACCTACATCCTTATCAATTCTGATGGCAGCTTGTTGTTTTCTATATATGATTTTTACAAGTCTAAGGTCTTTTCCATCAATTTGTAGATCTTCAAGCATCCTTATCATATTTACATGTCTCACTTTAACGAAAGCCTTTGTGTAGTCAATAAAGCAAAGATATAGATCTTTGTTTACTTCTATAGAACGTCAAATTACTGTTCTCAGTATATACACAGCATTTACTGTGCTCTTGCCTTCTACAAACCCACATTGTTTATTCTCCTATTTCGGGTTATATTTTCTTCCAAACTCTTTGCATTATAATTCTTAGCAGAATCTTCGTGATGTGGTTCATTATACTAATTGTTCGATGTTGATCGCATTCCAAGGCTCCTGAATTCTTCGGGATTCCAATAAATATAGAATTAGATAATTCAAGAGTTTTATCTCCAGTATCGTATATTGTTATGAGAAGAAATGAATTGAAGAACTTGGTGACAACTGGCAAGATTGAAAGGAACAGAGCAAGGGGAAGACCCAGAAGTAAATACCTGGATGGCTTGGCCACATGGCATGATCAAGACAGGAACACTGAGCTGATCCACGACTCTGGTGATCAAGTGAAATGGCGAGTCAAGACCGCCCACGCTTTCCGGCATGGCACATGATGGATGGATGGATCGTATATTGCGTTCGGCAGTTTGGTGACTTGGTCTATTCCATATTCTTCTAAGGCATTGATCATTTCTATTGTGATGTTTTGTGTTCCCGGGGTCTTTCCAGTTTTCTTATGGTTAAGAGCATTCTGAACTTCCATCTTCAATATTGATGGTCCTTCATTATTATTCGGATGATCATATTGTTGTTCTTTTGTATCATCATAAAGGTCTTTCACATAATGTGACCACGCATTTAAAATCTGAACTTTTTCTATTATGATTTTGCCATCTTTGGTTTTATGCAACCTTTGATGTGTGTGTTCTTTTGTTAGTGATGTCATTAATTCTTTTGTGCATTAATTTGGTATTCATGGTGTTGTGTTGGTTTTCAATTCCTTTGCAATTTCACTCAAGCCATGTTACTTTTGCCTCTTTGCATAGCTTCCTAATTTTCCTGTGAATTTCTTCATATCTTTCCTTGTTATTTTTGTTATTTCTTCTTACTTCCATGAGTTTTTAGATGTCTTCCGTCATCCATTTCTTGCGTCTTATTATCTTTATTTTTGGTATGGTTATTTCTGCAGTTTGGTTGACTAATTTCTTTAATATTTCCCATTGGTCACTGACGTCTTGAAATATTATGTCCATATCGGACAATGCATCGAATTTGTTCTCTACCTCTACGTTGAATTTATCTTTTATCTCCTCACTCTTCAGTGCCTGTAGATCAAATGTTGTGTTTCTTGGTGAATATTTGACTTTCTTTAATTTTATATGTAAATTGCTTAAGATTAATCTATGGTCGCTTTAGTAGTTTGCGCTTGGTATAGTTTTTGCAACTTTTAAAGCATTTCGAAATCTTCTGTTGATGAGAATTTAATCAGTCTGATTTTTGATCTTATGATCAGGACTCCTTTATGTCCATAAACTCCTTGGGTGCTGTTGATACCAGGTGTTTCCAATAATCAAATCATGCTCTTTTGCCCACTGTACAAGTCTCCAACCTCTTTCATTCTGTTCCCCTAGTCCACATAATTCCGTATATCCACTGAGGAACACAGCTGCGCGAGATTCGGCAGTGAATCGCGTCGCGTTAGTTACTAACGGGGTATGTGAGTTGGTCGCTCAGAAAGCAATGGCAAACTATTGAGCGTAATCTTGCCAAGAACATCAACAACAGCTGAACAAATGCTGATGTTGACAGCAACATCCTGTAAGGGATATGCAATTTATTTAAAAACTACTGATGATAAGTATAATGAGAACAATAAGAAGTAATATAAAATCAGACATTGAGAGATGAACAATGTAGATGTGCAGAAGGTAAATACTCAGACAACGCCATATACATATTCAAAATATTAAAATAAACATGAAGTAGACGGCTCAGTGGCGAATTGCTTAAAGGTGCAATCGGTATTCCCGCATACCGCGTTCGAAACGCAGCTGCGGCAAATTTGGAAGCAAACCACCTTCCGCTGGATTTCTTAAAATGGCATGAGTTTCGGTTGTTCAGAAAGCAATAGCAAATTACTGAACGTAAACCTGACAAGAAATCACAAATAGCCAAAGAAAATGATGGAGTTGACTGCTATGTCCAGTATAACATGAATCACTGATTAAAATGTTGGACTTTTATCACATTGACTGCAAAAATATAAAAACAATAACAACACATATTTGTTTAAATATATCGGCAACAAAAGTGAGCCATAGGAATTGAATATTAAATCAGAACAATTAGAAATCGTTATGTACTATCATCCTGTGTCTTAGTTTGCCTTCAGACGTCAGTATGAATAAAAGTAAAGAAAGCAGCAGTCAACTTAAGCTTGTGATATCTCCATAAAGTTTGTTGTCAAATGAAGCGGGTATAGGCCAATATACTTGTCTCTGTTTTGCATATGTTGGACACTCCTGAAACAAATGTTTAGCTGTCATTTTACCAGTTCACATTCTTCAGTATCTCCTACATTTTGTTAATTAAACCTGTGGAATGCGGAGTATTTAGATAGTTTTATCTTTGGTTGAATTGGTAATATGCATCATTATCTGGTGATCTGGAAGCTCTGAATTCCACATGATTCTATAACTGCGTCTTATAAATCGTTTATCTTCATAATTGGTTATGTCTATATCTGGCTAAGGTAGTCTTCCATCTACATTAGTCATTCTGTCAGCTTCTTCATTTCCATGTGTGTTGCAATATGAAAGAATCCACTGTATTACAACGCTTTTGAATTTCTGGTATAGTTCCAGCAGCGCTGCATTAGGTCTGCTTGTTCTGCAATTTTTAAAATGACTTCACATTTTTAAAGAGAGCTATTTGTTTGTCTTTATTTTTCTCTGTCAACTAAATTTCCGCTGCAGTTTTAAGAGCATTTATTTCTGCTCTAAAATTACTTGAAAAATTTCACATTGCCATTGAGTGTGTCTTCTTTGTTAAATATTTTTAGATTCACGAACATCTCTTCACCTCCATTTACTGCCGACTGTTTTGCTGATCCATCTATATACACATGAGTCCAGGTGGTGCCTGTGTAATATTTCTTGTATGTAGCTTTATGGTTGTTTTTCTTTCTAATTGATTCCAGATGTTCTTTTTCTCAACACCAGGAATGCGTTCTATCATCTCAGGCAGGCACTGTTGTCTCCAAGCTGCGAATGTTTCCATTCTTAATGGGTCCTATTCCCGCTGGTTGCAGGGTCCGCTAAGGTCAGGCGGAGAGTCTGACGATAGTGCACGCTTTACACAGGTCCGGACACTTGTGATTGACAGATGTGCGCGTCCTTATGGTTCAGGCGCGTTCGAGGCCCTCACCTGTGGGACTTCGCTGAAAGCCTTTAAGCCGGGTCCCTTGCGTTTCCAGGGTCTGACCATCACGCGCCACCTGCTCGTGGTGGCGAGGTCTCGGAGGTTTGACGCTGTGCCGCCAGAGTCTGCAGCCTACCTTGTGCCAGACGTATTGGTTACCCATTCCTCTGGGGAAAAAACAAGATTAGGCCGAGAGAGGGAACATGTCGTTTGGGCACCACATGTTTCTCTGAAGCTCTACCCAGGCATTGTGATGGAATATTGGCCACATTCCAACTCACATACTTTGGTCTGTCAAGACTGTAAGATGCCACTCACATGTTGTGTGTATATGATCTGTACGATGTGTACAGGGAAATAGGTAAAAATAAAGACATCCATATAAGGCGTACACGGAGTATTAGTTAGTTAGTACAATGCAAACAATTTGTGAAATGCTGATGACGCGGCTTTGACCGGTACAAATAAAACGCGGATACAAGAAGTGATAGATATAATCACAAGAGACAGTCATAGAGTCTGAATAACAGAAACACCGAAATGACGATCATTGCAAAGAAATCGTGTCTTGCAAAATGCAACTTGGGAGTTAAAGGGGTTAGTCTGAAACAAGACGAGACACT
This sequence comes from Cepaea nemoralis, assembly GCA_014155875.1. NCBI lineage: Eukaryota > Metazoa > Mollusca > Gastropoda > Stylommatophora > Helicidae > Cepaea > Cepaea nemoralis. The sequence continues at coordinate 651,618 of JACEFZ010005253.1, forward strand.
TCAGTATGTGGGCACTTCCATAATAAGAGCTGGAAGATGTATTCAAGAAGATAAATTTAGAATAGCCAAGGAAAGGCAACATTTCACAAGATCATAGAGGTGAAGGCTTGTGAGATGGCTAGGAAGAAAGGCTACTTAAAAACAGAGAGGTTGAGGATCATATGTGTGAAATATGTATATACTGTAACAATATGTGGTTACAGGTTTATTCTGTGACAATGATGTATCAGTGGCTAAATGGATATATGATTAAGCTATGTAGTTAGCCACATAAATAGTAATAGAGGAGAAATGAATACAAAATACAATGGTGGTTGGTACTTTTTAGTAGGTACACAGTTAACTAGAATAACCTGAATGAATCACTTCAGTGTTCTTTAATGTTAAAATTATACACCATTTGGCAGTTCAACAATATTGAACATAGTATAGGAATTTGTTGTTCAGCAGTAAGAAAAGTCTGGCATCACATCTGTTACCGGCATGCAATAATGTTTATATGCGGTAAAGCATGTCACCTGTCGATAATGGAAAGCGTGTAGAATTATGCTACGTGCCACCTATAGCGGAGATGTGTTGGTGTTAGGTATGTCCCAGGAGACATAATAAAGTTAGAATTATAAACTGGTACACCACAGAAAGAATGGAGAAAAGAGCAATTATCCGGACATTTATCACAAAGTACAGTACACTAATTATGTTGGCCTCAATCAGCGCTTGCTGATTATTAATTTGTAATGATATTAGATATTTTAACTCTCCTATGTGCAAGTGTTGCATTTGCACATTCTACAAATATTGTGATTCCTAACTGTGTCCTTTGCTTTTCATAGTTAAACATGTTGGTTAAACACTTGTTGGTTATTAATTTGTTATATCTTACTGTAATGTATGTGGTCTCATATTGGTGTTGATTTCCTTTATCAAACCATGAATGAATCACCGAAAAACGAGAAGTGAATTGTGAGCTTTACTAGAGCACGACTACAAGAAATAAAATGGACGTTGTGGCCAAAGCCTTCGTCAGCACAGAACATACAAACAAAAACAGACTAACAAATACATGAAAATATAAATTTCACGTATCTATGTTCTTGCTTGAACGGCTATCCGTGTATGGAATAAACCGGATGTAGTGGTTAACAGGGTCAACTGTCTAAATTGGCTAAGACAAACGCTGAGGGGTGGCCCACATTGGGGGATAGGGGTGTGCCCATGAGAGCGAAAAAAGGAAAATATGGATAGATAGAGCAGTGTAGCCGATTATGTGGCGATGTAACGGATGCAGTTCGCAATTCCGCACGTCAAGCTCGAAACAACGCTGCGGGCGATTTGGATGCAGACCACCATGCGTTTGCCATCATAAAATAGCGCAAGTGCCGGTTGTTAAGAAAGCAATGAGAAGTTACTGAACGTAAACTGACCGGGAAGTCACAGAAGGCAAAGATAATGTTGGCATTGACTACGACGTATTGTGAAGGACATGCAACTGGCTTATAAGGGGACTATACGGCTACGGATCAAAACATGGACATTGCAGTAATAGTGCTTCCTATATTGTATGACATCCCTCATAAGTTTAGGTATTTAAATGACAGAAGGTGGGGAAAAGGCGGTGCATTGAGTATCATGATGGTGAGTTATGGTTAATTCTTGACATATGGTGCATCAGAGTGCAACTGAGATGGCATGATGATAGACTGATGTATTTCAATTCTGGTTTCATTGAGGGAACATCAAAGAATATAGTATTTGGAGTTTTTGAAACCGGTGTTAATGAGAAAGCAAAGGTCACCGAGAAAGTAAAACCCATCGAGTATGACATACATAAAAAGAACAATTACTGTTATTATCATCATCATCATCAAGTGCCGTGCCGGCTGGCGTAGACGTTCATGGCTCTCCATAGATCTCGGTCTTTGGTTTTCTGGATCAACTCTGCTGCTGATATTCCTCCATGCCACCGTCTCAATCCATCCAGCATCACTTCTCTTGGTCTACCTCTGCCTCTCTTCCCCTCGATCTTTCCAGTTGTTACGATGTTCTCCAAAGCCTCTCTTCTCATCACATGACCGAGGAAAGCTGTTTGTCTCTGTCTTATTGTTGTATAAAATGTTCTAGTTTCATTAGCCTGTTTCAGGCAGTCGTCGTTAGTTACTCTGGCAGTCCAAGGAATTCGCAACATTCGTCTCAGGAACCACATCTCTGTTGCTTCTAATTTCTTCTTAATTTGTTCATTTACATTCCAAGATTCACTGCCATACAGCAAAACTGGTTCTACATAGCATTTCAGCACTCTCTTTCTTACATTCAGTGATAGTGACTTATTGCATAAGATACTCTTCATTTTCTGAAATGCGGCTTTTGCCTGCCCTATTCTGCTCCTAATCTCTGTTGTACATCTTCCATCTGATGTTATAAATGTCCCTAGGTATCTAAAATTATCAACTTGGTTAAGAATTTTCCCTTCTATTTCTATGTCACATTTTGGTGTCACCATTTTCTTTGATATTACCATTGTTACTGTTTTCTTGATATTCAAGGAGAGTCCTTTCCTTGCACTCTCTGTTACTACAACGTCTAATAATTGTTGTAGGTCTGTTGAATTATCCGCCACCAATATTGTGTCATCTGCATAGCGTATATTATTTATATTATAACCTCCAACTAGTATTCCTGGCATCTCTTTGATCTCTCTCATTATTACTTCGCTATACAGGGAGAAAAGATCTGGTGACAAGACACACCCTTGTCGTACTCCTAGCTTTATCTGTTCGTAACTACCCTCTTTATTTCCCATTTTAATTGCTGCTACTTGGTTCCAGTAAATATTCTTTATTATTCTTAAATCTTTTCCATCAGTGTTGATATCTTCCAACATTTTAATCAGTTCATCATGTTTTACTTTATCAAATGCCTTAGTATAATCTATGAAGCACAAATATATGTCTCTCTGTTTCTCTATTGACCTTTCAATTAGTATCCGTAATGTATAAATTGCATTGTTTGTGCCCTTTCCTTCCACAAATCCATACTGTTCTTCACTAATTTCCATTTTTATTTTCTTTTTGGTTCTTCTCATTATGATTCTGAGTAGAAGCTTAGTGATATGGTTTATAAGGTTAATTGTACGAAAATCTTCACAATCAATTGCTCCTGGTCTTTTTGGTATAGCTATAAATACAGATTTCAGCATATCACTGGGTAAATATCCACTGCTGTAAATATCATTCAACATTTTGGTTAATATATCTACTCCAAATTCTCCCAATACTTCTAATTCTTCTATTGTGATTTCATCTGGCCCAGCTGTTTTTCCTTTCTTCATACGTTTCATAGCGTCAGCGACTTCTTCTTTCAAAATAGGTGGACCTTCTAAGTTACTATCTTCTGTTAATTCTTCCCTATCTCCTTCATATAATTCTCTTATATACTCATTCCACCTCTTCATTATAGCATCTTCCTCTAATATTATCTTTCCTGTTTTTGATTTCAAACACCCTGTATTTATTCTTATTTTTCTTCCTGTAAGCTCACTGATTTGTCTGTGCATATTTTTTGTATCTTTAATGGAATTTAATTCAATTTTTTTGCATTGCTCGTTTAACCAACTTTCTTTAGCCTTCCCACATTTATCTTTTATTTCTTTATTTATCTTAGCGTATTCTTGTTTGTCATTTTTACTCTGCTTTCTTTTGTCCATCAGTTTTAAGATATCTTCATTCATCCATTTTTTCTTAGCTATTTTGCCTCTCTCCGGTAATACTTCTTTGCTAGTTTGAGTCCCTTAACATTTCCCATTGTTCATCTATACTCTGTATTTTAGTTATTGCATTGTACCTATTTTTCACAGTCACTCTGTATTGTTCTTGCATTTCTTTATCTATTTTCAGAACCTCTTTATTAAGTCTCATGTTCTTAACCATTTTTTTCCCTCTCTTTAATCTTACTTTTATTTGTCCACATAGTGGTACATGATCACTATTACAGTCAGCACCAGGCATTGTCTTTACATTAATTAAAGCATTTCTAAATCTTTTATTAATTAGTATGTAGTCAATTTGGTTGCGTATTTTCTTATCAGGGCTTATCCATGTATACAGTCGTCTTTTATGGTGTTTAAACCATGTTTTTCCAATTATCATATCATTGATATTTGCCCATTCTATTAGCTTTTCCCCTCTTTCATTTCTTGTACCTAAATCCATAATTCCCCACTACATCCTCCATTTTTCCCTTTCCTACTTTTGCATTAAAATCACCAAGTATTATCTTTATTTCTTGTGATCCAATTTGAAGCCATCGCCATTTCTATTTCGTCGTAAAAGTGTTGTATTTCTTCATCACTACTGCTTGCTGTTGGTGCATATACTTGTATAATATTTATGTCTATTGGTTTGCCTTTGATTTTTACCATAATAACTCTATCTGAAATACACCAGTATCCATTAATTGACTTGGCTGTTTTTTTCGTCTAATATTATTCCTACACCTTTTCTCATGTGTATCCCCTCCAGAATAAATTATTGTGTGATTGTCAGCTATAATTTTGCCCCGATCCCTTCCATTTCATCTCACTAACGCCTAGTATATTCATTTTCATGCTATCCATCTCTCTTAGAACATTGGTCAACTTTCCTAGCTCATTTAATGTCCTAACATTCCATGTCCCTACTCTAAGTTTATGTATTTTAGTTAAGATTTTGCCATCAGTAGCTGGATGACGGTCTGGTGTCACCTGTGGCTCATGACTGTCCCTACCGGACGAGGATGCCCTAAGACAGCCATTAACGTCCTTCACTAACTTTGATATATGTTTTGCCATGAAGTCTTTGGAAGATAATGTGGTGGTTTCCCCTTGCCTTCCACATTCACATGGTGGTCTTTTTACCTCTGCCTTTGACAGCCATTTCCGACTGCAAGGACAAGTGGGTGCCCTGCTCTGCTCAGCTGCAGAGTTGTCCACTTATTCCGGTGGATACTCGGTCCCCAGAGCTGTGTTAGCCACACCGTAGTGTGTTTCCATCCTCTACCGCGGGGAGGTGCAGTTGGGATTTTCCCTTCATAAAGTTATGGTCTCTGACCAAAGCTCACCACCACCAACATCACTACCACCAACATCACCACCAACAACATCACCACCAACAACATCACCGCAACCAACAACATCACCACCAACTACATCACCACCACCAACATCACCACTAAAACCACCAACTTCACCACCACCAACATCACCACCACCAACATCACCACCACCAACATCACCACCACCAACATCACCACCACCACCACCACCAATATCACCACCACCAACATCACCACCACCAATATCACCACACCAACATCACCACTAGAACCACCAACATCACCACCACCAACATCACCACCACCAACATCACCACCAAAACCACCAACATCACCACCATCAACATCACCACCACCAACATCACCACCACCAACATCACCACCACCACCAACATCACCACACCAACATCACCACAGAACCACCAACTTCACCACCACCAACATCACCACCACCAACATCACCACTAGAACCACCAACATCACCACCACGAACATCACCACCACCAACATCACCACTAGAACCACCAACATCACCACCACCAACATCACCACCACCAACATCATCACTAGAACCACCAACACAACCACCACCAACATCACCACTGTCATGAAATGTAGCCTTTACAGCCCAGAACAATTTTCGGTTCACTTTTGATGGACTGCTTTCTCTATAAGCATGTATAAGACGTTTCACATGACGCAAGATTACAAACCACCACAGATGGCTTTCTGTATGGGAAATTTAATTTGACACCAGTACAGGTCACCCCCAGAGGTTATCAATCCAGCCAGACTGGAGGGCAGACTCAGTGGAGTGTGTAATTAAACCCCACCAGATATGAAGCAAGCAAACCAGGTTACCAACAGAGTTGTAAACTGGCAGCTGACCATGATAACCTAATTGTTCCTTTGATAAGCAGAGCTAGGAAATCGCCCAACCGCGATGGCTGACCTCCATCTGAAACAGACTAGAGGTGCAAGGTGTGAAATCACTAAGACTCAGGGGGCTAAACATTGTCAGACTCACAGGTGTGAGGGCTAGTGTGCATGCAGAAAGATATATGACTGACATGCTGAGAGATAATGTGTCTGCCCAGTAGGAATGTGTGAAACAGATCTGATAAGGCAATTAGAGCTGGGCTGGAGGAATGTTAATGGCATTTGGGATACTAGTTAAATAGTCTAGGCTTGTAAGTTTCAAGTCAGAAAATGTTTGACTTCAGAACAGGTAGGCAACCCGCTCAATGTTTTATAGGCATATGTATGATTCTGATGTTTCTAGACTTCACTAGGAAAGATATTTTTTAGCAACTATCTAAGTCTTTTAGGTGACTGACTTTCTGTCGGCAAGTGGTAGGCTAGTTCAGTGAGCCCATCAGTTTCTCTTCTTGCTGATCTGTGAACTATTCATTCTTCAGTTCTGTGTACAATATCATATTGCTAAAAGGGTTATTCTTTACAAGTAGTTACTTTCTGGCGAGACAGACTTTTGACTTTCAGTTATCAGGTTAGATGTCTGTTACTCTATGGACACTATTAGTTTCTCAGACGTTGTAGATAATCATGTTACTACAACTTGTTTGCATTTCATACTATGTCTGTAGGAATACTTTCATATGCCTAATATTTAAGTATATGTAGGATGTATGTAGTTGTAACTTCATATGAATATACGATGCTAGGACTATGCTACCTAATATTCTTTTTATGTGTATACGTCTCATTTTGTATGCATATAAACTAACTTTGCATAATGCTATTATGTTAAAGTATCATAATATGTATAGTTTTTTAAATATATTTTATGGGTATTTCATGTTTGGTATATTGATTTGTCACATGCAAACCTACCAATGTGACATGTTGTGCTATTGTGTTCGCATTGGCACACTGGCCATCGATTGTGTTGGAAGCAGAGGTGTAATGGTACAGACATTACCCACAATTGGTATAGGGTATATGGTGCTAAACCTTTTCAGTGTATTGTGGGCGTGCGTTCACGGTAATTCACGAAAACCTGGCACAGGTACTGGTCACGGCTTGTAAGCCCGGATGATCAGGAACTATTATGATACCATTACCGACCCTGTGAGCTGCTAAACCAACTTTGGACGGAGCGGCTGTACGACTCAGAATGTCGGTATTAGCGACATGGACATAGGGACGGCAGAAATGTAATAATTACAGGCGTGTGAGACAATTGAAAAGCCCGTCCCAGACTAAGACCGTAGGACAGAGATATGGAGGGAGAAGGAGGATGGTGAACGCAGTAGAGCTGGAAGATAAACTTGGCCAGACTGGTCATTGTATATGTGTGTGCTAGGATATGTTTTACTTAGGATTGCACTGATGTAGAACTAGATATAACACATTCTTGACTTTCTTTCAAGCTCTCACAAAGAGCGCCTATGTTTAGATCTCAAGAACTGGAGACGACTAGGTAGTGCCAGGACTGACAGGCGTCAGAATACCAGCAAGCTGTTTTGTTTCTACTGGAGAGAGGGGATCTGGACCACAGATCCAGATAGTTCAAGTAACATTGAAGTTATGTAATGTTTGTCATCACTATCAATATGTTATATGATTTCATCATCATCATCTTGAAAAACATCAGATGTCTATAATTAATGATTAGCAATAAATGTTGTAGTTTGATGTAACTCATAGTTCTGTCATTATATTTTTAATTCCAATTGTGCATACGTGTTGTGTGTATGTACATTGGTGGGGGTTCACTTAGACACCAAGGAAGGGAGCAGTCAGGGAGAAAAACCTGTACTGGGATAATTGTCAATTACACTTAAATTTAGACTTAAAATTCTATCCTAGCTAACCTTCTCTTTCCTATTCCTTGGCGAATATTCATCACAGTTCATATCAGTTTTGTAACGAGCCATTTGGAGCTGTATGTTGAATATTCATGGCTTAATCTGTAGTTCAGCCATATAGATTTTGTCCCTAGTCAATTTCTGACTATTTGGGGTTTCACGCCAGTGAAAAATACTTTCAGCTAGACGGTGGGGCACCCCGACTACTGACAACCACCACCAACATCACCACCACCAACATCAGCACCACCAACATCACCACCACCAACATCACCACTATAAACACCAACATCCCCACCACCAACATCACCACCACCAACATCACCACCAAAAACAACTTCACCACCACAAAAATCACCACTACCAACATCACCACCACCAACATCACCACCATCAACATCACCACCAACAACATCACCGCAACCAACAACATCACCACCACCAACATCACCACCACCAACATCACCGCCACCACATCACCACTAGAACCACCACCATCACCACCACCAACATCACCACTAGAACCCCCAACATCACCACCACAAACATCACCACCAACAAAATCACCACTAGAACCACCAACATCACCACAACCAACATCACCACAACCAACATCACCACTAGAACCACCAACATCACCACCACCAACATCACCACCAACAATATCACCAACACCAACATCATCACCACCAACATCACCACCACCAACATCACCACCACCACCAATATCACCACCACCAACATCACCACCACCAACATCATCACTAGAACCACCAACATCACCACTACCAACATCACCACCACCAACATCACCGCCACAAACAACATCACCACCACCAACAACATCACCTCCAACAACATCACCACCACCAACATCACAACCACCAACATAACCACCACCAACATCGCCACCACCAACATCACCACCAGCAACATCACCACCACCAATATCACCAATAGAACCACCAACATCAACACCACCAACATCACCACCACCAGCATCATCACCACCAACATCACCACCACCAACATCACCACCACCAACATAACAACAACCAACATCACCTCCACCAACATCACCACCACCAACAACACCGCCACCAACATCATCACCACCAATATTACCAACACCAACATCACCACTAGAACAAAACACATCACCACCACCAACATCACCACCACCAACATCTCAACCACTACAATCACCACCACCAACATCACCACTAGAACCACCGACATCACCACCACCAACATAACCACCACCAACATCACCACCACCAACATCACCATCACCAACATCACCATCACCAACATCACCACCACCAACATCACCATTAGAACAACTAACATCACCACCACCAACATCACCACCACCAACATCACCACCACCATCATCACCATCACCAACATCACCACTAGAACCACCAACATCACCACCACCAACATCACCACTACCAACATCACCATCACCAAAATTACACCACCAACATCACCACCAACAACATCCCCACCACCAACATCACCACCACCAACATCACCACTAGAACCACCAACATCACCACCACCAACATCACCACCACCAACATCACCACCAACAACATCACCACCACCAACATCACCACTAGAACCACCAACATCACCACCACCAACGACATCAACACCACCAACATCACCACTAGAAACACCAACATCACCACCAGGAACATCACCATCACCAACATCACCACCACGAACATCACCACCACCAACATCACAACTAGAACCACCAACATCACCACCACCAACGTCACCACTAGAACCACCAATATCACCACTAGAACCACCAACATCACCACCACCAACATCACCACCACCAACATCACAACTAGAACCACCAACATCACCACCACCAACATCATCACCACCAACGTCACCACTAGAACCACCAACATCACCACCACCAACATCAACACTAGAACCACAAACATCACCACCACCAACATCACCACCACCAACATCACCACCACCAACATCATCACCACCAACATCACCACCACCAACATCACCACCACCACCACCACCAATATCACCACCACCAACATCACCACCACCAACATCATCACTAGAACCACCAACATCACCACCACCAACATCACCACCACCAACATCACCGCCACAAACAACATCACCACCACCAACAACATCACCTCCAACAACATCACCACCACCAACATCACAACCACCAACATAACCACCACCAACATCGCCACCACCAACATCACCACCAGCAACATCACCACCACCAATATCACCACTAGAACCACCAACATCAACACCACCAACATCACCACCACCAACATCACCACCACCAACATCACCACCACCAGCATCATCACCACCAACATCACCACCACCAACATCACCACCACCAACATAACAACCACCAACATCACCTCCACCAACATCACCACCAACAACAACGCCACCAACATCATCACCACCAACATTACCACCACCAACATCACCACTAGAACAAAAAACATCACCACCACCAACATCACAACCACTACAATCACCACCACCAACATCACCACTAGAACCACCGACATCACCACCACCAACATAACCACCACCAACATCACCACCACCAACATCACCATCACCAACATCACCACCACCAACATCACCATTAGAACAACTAACATCACCACCACCAACATCACCACCACCAACATCACCACCACCATTATCACCATCACCAACATCACCACTAGAACCACCAACATCACCACCACCAACATCACCACTACCAACATCACCATCACCAAAATTACCACCACCAACATCACCACCAACAACATCCCCACCACCAACATCACCACCACCAACATCACCACTAGAACCACTAACATCACCACCACCAACATCACCACCACCAATATCACCACCAACAACATCACCACCACCAACATCACCACTAGAACCACCATCATCACCACCAGGAACATCACCATCACCAACATCACCACCACCAACATCACCACCACCAACATCACAACTAGAACCACCAACATCACCACCACCAACATCATCACCACCAACGTCACCACTAGAACCACCAACATCACCACCACCAACATCACAACTAGAACCACCAACATCACCACCACCAACATCATCACCACCAACGTCACCACTAGAACCACCAACATCACCAATAGAACCACCAACATCACCACCACCAACATCACCACCACCAGCATCAACACTAGAACCACCAACATCACCACCACCAACATCACCAACACCAACATCACCACTACCAACATCACCACCACCAACATCACCACCACCAACATCACCACTAGAACCACCGAGTTTTCAGTTTCAAACGTGCACACCAGACGTGGAGTCAGGACAGAATCTGGTTATTAATTAAGTATATTTAATTTAGGCAATTACATACTTCATATCAGTTCATACATTACATACATTGCATAATGGTATAAAAGCAAATTTACGTCATGACTCAGTCATTCATTCATTTGGTTATATACGTCATGACGCAATAATTCATTCATTTATGCATATATACACCATGACGCAATCATTCATTCATTTATGCATATACACCATAACGCGATCATTCAGTCAGTTGTTTATATAAATCACGACGCGATAATTCATTCATTGATTTACGTACGTCATGATGATGAGGTTTATATCATTCATACCTCCCCCGATGTGTCTCCACCTTGCCGTGGTGGGGGAGCTTGCGTGTCCCATCGACCCCATGTGCTTGCCGATGGATGAAAACTACATATCGGACGGCTCGTGGGATAGGGACCAGACTAAGAGAGACACAACCTGCTGCTCTGCAGGTAGACTGAGGATAGCAGTCAAAATCAGGCAAACGATCCCTAAAATCTCAGTCCGGACATAACCTCTAAGGCTCCCATCCGAGGTGTATGGCTGAACGTCTCTAAGCCATAAACTCTCGGAAGTGAGAGCCTGGCCGACACAAACCTACATCAAAATTGTGATGAGGTGCTGAGAACACTACATGCTCGACGCAGATACTCGTTCAATGGCTCTTAGCTGGGGGATATGAGGTATCCCCGGATGAAAGGGCCTGACCGTTACTCGCCCACAGACGCACGGAGGTAAGGTGCTGAGCCGGCAGCACATGTAGCCTACCTCGTGAGCGAGTACAAAAGGTGGAAAAACACCTCGGTCGAACGTCCCGATAGATAGTCTGTAACCATACTCATGGAGTGAGTGTAGTCAAAGGTGGAAAATTGTCTCGTATGACACGAAATGGAACGCCTGTCTTGCGAATCCATTACGTGGCAGACCAAAGGAAAAGCTTGCTGTGTGGAAGTCGAAATAAGAGTCTAACTTGTCTCGAAACCTGAGGAAGGCTAACCTCATTAAAAATGCCCGCCGAAGCCGGAAGTGTCAGCCTACGGGCGGCAAAATAAAAATGGCACTACGCAACTACGTCCGAGTGAAATGTCTTTCGTGACCGGAAAAGCTCTAACTAGTCTTCCCTCGTGCTAGGAAAATCTACCTTGTTTCCGAATGCCGCTCTTGCTCGGAACAGCTCTGACTAGGTAGTTCTCCTAATGTCCTTCGTGCCTGGAACAGCTCTGAAGGGCACAGAGACAAGCACATGTCCGAACCGAAAACTCGCTGAGTGGATACCGTCTGCAGACTGGCCTGGTTTGTGCGGGAGCGGCCCGTGGTGAAGGAACGCCCAATATGTTGAAGTAAGGATTTAAAGCAGCCATGAGCAGGACGTGACGATTCCCTCGGTAAGCCCAGAACCAGGGCGCTATGTGTCGGCCCTGCAAATATGGAAGCAGCCTTGGATGGCGGAAAATGCTATGGACTGTCCCTGCCTTCCTCTGAGGGATGACCGTTGTCTTCGATCGTTCCAACTTGGCCAGCTGGGTTGTAGATGGCACCACAAAAGTGAGAGTCTCCCAGGAATGCTACCTGGTCAAAAAAGCACGCTGTCGTCGGATGTGTTGGCCTACGGGTTTCGGCCCAAGGGCGCATAACAGACACCGCAATCACATCTGAAAAAACACTCCGGATGAACGAAAAGAAAAAGATATCATTTATACGAAACATACAATGATACATTCATTTACATCATGACGCAATGATGAAGTCACGATGTTATTGTAGATCATGATTCATTCATCTCAAAACCGATGAGAGAATCATGGTATTCATATATTCACACAGATTTTAACATTTCATTCATTGGCATTCAATAATCAAGGAAAGAGTGAAAATATAACGTAACTATTTTATTACGAGATATAAGCAAGCGATACATAAACGAACACGGCAGACTTACAATTACAAATAACAGTACAGACATATACAAAAGATGAATCGCATGTTTGAACGAAAGATATAAACTATTTATTATATGTTTGTTCTATTTCAGGCTAAATTAATTAGATATAATTAGTTGATTTGTTGAAGTATTTGCTTGTTTTAATTCAGAATAATTGGTGCAATTCCTGGTACACCAGTTGCAAATCTCATACAAGTATGGCAAACTACACAGACCCAATAATAACATAATGAAGCACCATAAAAATAAAAATTAGGCCATTCCTATTGTCCCATATATATGGATTATATATTGCATTGTGTATGATATAAGTTGTCTATATGATATGATTTGCCAGTACAATTTGTCGTTATAGCCAGGTAAAAGAAAATGTAAGCTCACATATATAATGCGTCAGCTACAAACGCAAAAGACCTCACTGAACAAATGGGACAGGAACAAGTGTCACAACATAGCCGAAGAAGACATAGCAAAGAAAAAAAAAAGAAAGTCATATACTTATATATTATGTACCAAAACTAATACAGAGGGATGGGGTCCAGTCAATCACATATGTCCCCTCAATCGGGTGTTGTAAATTTGGTTGGAGATGCATGCCAGTTTTGGCATTTGAGGGATTAGACTATGTTTATAGTTTACTTAGCTCAGCTTCCCCATGAGCTGGTGCTACACGACGCATACCGTTGAGTATAGACAGGAGGGCGTGCCCGCTATATAATAATTTTTTTGGAGATTTTGTGTGTGATTGATAGGAGACCAGTCCATCATGTTAGCAATAATAGCAATAGATGTTATAAGTATGACTCATGAACTCTGCACTACTACTTGTCAATCTGGTGAAACTGACTACAGGCTAAAATGGTGGAACTATTTCAAGGAGGAGGGGCATGCTGCCAAGTCGTAGCAGAGCACATGACGCAAAAGTAAGAGGGAGCAAAACTCCCGAACCAAAATTTACATTTAACTAAGCATCTGACGTATAACGGAGATCAAGTCAGTTTTGTTTGTCAATAACTACGGCAGTCGGATTATAGAGCTTGACTGGAGAAGCAGCACGTTCAAATCATCTCCAATACATTGAGATATTTTCTGGCAGGACAATGTTATTCATGGCCAACATATATTGCAGGGGATCATGAGAATAGTTATCAACGTTATATCCATGAGTACGAAATAATGGACAGATGCCAGCATATCACAACGGAACTTAGGAAGTCACGGCAAGGTGAAATCTATCCTGATCGGGAATGAGAGAAAGACCGGGACATGAATTGATAGTTATTAGGGTCTAGCACCTTCAAGCGATGTATGTTATTATATATTATTGTAGTTACCGTCCCGCCTGGCAATTACAGTCCCGGTAAAGAGATCTTGTTATATTTTTCATTAAACGTTTGGAGATTGCAACTGACGTGTTATCGGGCAAATAAATTATGCCTTCAATTACATGAATGCCGGCCTTCAAGTTTTATTGCCGTTGCTGTTACATGCTTCTGGAGTTGTTGGGAATTGTGTCACTCCCTGGATTTTAACGTTACCACTTTACATTTGAATTCCGTTACAACGCATCTCAGCAATCATCATCATCATCATCATCATCATCATCATCATCATCATCATCATCATCATCATCATCATCATCATCTTCCACTTCTGCCGTCAACCGTCGTGGGGAGGAAAAATGTGCGCTCCAGCGCCCGATGGGCGGCACTGGATTGTGTCATTCCGTGTGATTGTGCACTGTCTTTGATGTCGTCAATCCATTTTCTTCTTGGACGTCCTCTTGGTCTCGTCGCAGATGATATTTGATGTAAAGCCAGTAATGGTAGTTGATGGTGTTGCATTCTAACGACATGGCCAAACCACTTGATCTTCTGTCTTTCAATAAATGTGGCACAAGGTGTTGATCCCACAGTCTGTCTGATAACAGCATTTCTTACCCGGTCTCGGATTGTTAGGTTGGCAGCTCTCCTCAGGCCGCTCATCTCGCAGGTGTTGATTTTGCGAAAGTTTGGTTTGGATAAAGTCCAAGTTTGAGATGGGTAGCATAGGGTTAGTATGAATATGCTGTTTATTATCTGTCGTTTTGCGCACATTGGTATATTTGGATGTTTCAGTAAGGGTGATAGTTGATATGTAAGTGCACTAGCTTTTTGACGTCTGATTTCGATTTCTCTGTCCAATCTGTCATCTTCTGTGATCATACTTCCAAGATATTTGAATTCTTTAACTTGTTTCAGAGTTGTTCTATTTATCTGTATACTTAGTGGGTTCGGCAATCTGCTAACTCGCATTACTTCGGTTTTGGCTGTGTTTATACTCATATTGTATCTGCTGCAGGTTGAACTCAGATTATTAATATGATTTTGTAGTCTGCCCTCATCGCTGTAAAACAGACACTGATCGTCTTCAAATAGATCACACTGGAGAATTGCACCATCCTCTGTATAGGTCATGCCGGAATAGCATAGCAACGTTACTCACCGAAGTAGGAAGAAGAGAAGAAGAAGAGGAAGATTTGTTTTGAAGTAATGTGTGTGTGTGGGGGTGGTGAGGTGGAGCGGCGGCGGCAGCCTAACACCCTAAAATTCTCTATTTGCACAAACGGAATGCGAGCGTGCTAAAGTGCCCCGCCTAAGTTTATTCTAGTCAAAGCCTCTCTGTATTTCAAATGAAAATAACACATAAATACTATAATAGTTTGTTAATAATACTGATACGCTCTCGTCCCTGCGACAACTGATAAATTGGAGGGAAATGAATATCGTGACTGTTTCAATAAGCAGCATTAAAGACCATATGCAGGTTAGTTTGTATAATAATAATATCATGAAAGGCATATATTATATATACTGGGCAAACACTTGTCTCGTTAGCGAATGTCGCTTGGAGATCTTAATGACACACTGGGAAATCGTTTGTGACTTGACTGTCAGGGTGTGATCAAGTTATCATCAGTTCACAAATCATCAAGCTCTCAAGTGTGACACGGCAAGGTTTAACAGGGTTTAGGGGATGGACATTATTGCATCTGGTTCCAAAAAGCAGCCTGTCGAAAGCGTCGTACAGAACACAATCTCCGTATCTCTAGCCACGACCCACGAGGTGTCACCTACAAACTTGCATTAGTGAACCAATTGACGGGATCCGGAAACGAACCCACCCCCCTTCGGAGCGTGAGGCGGACGACTTGACCAATCCGTCACGGGTACTCCGATACAAGTGTGAACGTCTCGAGTCAATGGAATTCTACAGCAGGAACAAAAACAACAGCAACAACATCATCATCAACAACAACAATAACATCTATTCATCAACGATTAAGAAACATCTTGACGGCAGCATGATATGATAATATGAAATGGAACAAAAATATATGTTCAGATCCCGCGCACACACACACACCACTCGCACACACACACACATACACGGAAATGGGGAGAATGGGCGCGTGACTTCCACTTTCATGAAATCCGGTTATGCTTTTTTGTTTACTTATCGTGTTTAACTATTTATAATAATGTTATTATTTGTTATATGAGGTACTCTTGAGAAATTTTATATTATAACCGAAATGTCGGACACGTGTGCCCTGCATTTGCGTATTTATTGTTACTTTTCTTAGTCATTTGTTAAAATTATTTGACCTCTTGTCTCCAACTGTGAATTCTGTTCAGTTGCCAGGTTCCTTGTTGCACTTTTACATCCATTCTGGGGTCCAGCTTCCTGCTGCAGGATTTGTTAATGCAATCATTTACATAAATTCTGGGGTCTAGGTTCCTGCCATGACACTTCTTATTGCTGCACCAATTTACATCCTCTCCGGGGTTTAGATGTCTGCTATGGAGCTTCTTTTTTCTGCACTCATTTACATCCTTTCTGGGGTTTAGGTTCCTGCTGTGAAATTTCTTATTGTTGCACCCATTTACATCTTTTCTATGGCTCTAGGATCCTGCTAATGTCTTATTGTTGCACTCATTTACACCTTTTCTAGGTTTTGTTTCCTGCTATGTGTCAACGTCCTAAAGACCTAGGAAACTTCTTATTGTTGCAATCATTCAGATTCTTTCTGAGGTTTAGGTACCGGCTATGGAACTTCTAATTGTTGCACTCATTTACATTAATTCTGAAGTTCAGGTTCCTACAGTGGAACTTTTTATTGTTGCACTAATTTACATTCTCTCTGGAGGTCTTGGTTCCTCCTTTGGATTTTCTTATTGTTGCACCCATTAACGTTCTTTCTGCCGGCTATGGAACTTCTAATTGCTGCACTCATTTACATCCTTTCTGGGGTTAAGGTTCCTGCTATGGAATTTCTTATTGTTGCACTAATTTACATCCTTTTCATGGGTCTAGGATCCTGCTAATGGCTTATTGTTGCACTTATTTACTTCCGTTCTGGGGGGTCAAGGTTTCTGATAATGTCTTATTTTTGCACTTATTTTCACCATATCTGGATTTTAGTTTCCTGCCATGGAATGTCTTATTATTGCACTCATTTAGATTCTTTCTGGGGTTTGGGTACATGCTATGGAACTTATTATTGTTGGACTCATTTACATCCATTCTGGTGTTTTAGTTCTGTTTATGGAACTTCTTATTATTGCACTAATTTAATCCTTTCTGGGATTTAGGTTCCTGCTATGAAACGTCTTATTGTTGCCCTCATTTACATCCTTTCTGGTGTTTAGGTTGCTGCTATGGAACATCTTATTGTTGCACTCATTTACATCCTTTCTGAGGTTTCATGCCACAAGATTTCAAAGATGCATCAATAGACCACCTTTACAAACGTAAAGGAAACCGCCAATCCTGTGATAACCACCGAGGCATCTCCTTGCTCTCAATTGCAGGGAAGATACTCGCCATAATTCTTCTCAATCGCCTCACGGCCCATCTCGATCAAGGTCTTCTTACTGAGAGTCAATATGGTTTCAGAACAGAACTAGGAACTGTTGACATGATTTTTGCTGCAAGGCAGCAGCAAGAGAAATATCAGGAACAGAACTCCGAAATGTTCTCCACTTTCATTGACCTTATCAAGGCTTTTGATATAGTCAGCAGAGAAGGACCGTGGAAGATTATGGCGAAATATGGCTGTCCACAAAAGTTTGTCCAAATAGTGCAGCTATTTCATGATGGTATGCAGGCAAGATTACAGGAAAATGAGCCCTTTCCTGTCAACAATGGAGTGAAGCAAGGAAGTGTCCTGGCACCAACACTGTTCAGCCTCATGTTTTCAGCTATGATGACGAATGCATTCGAGAACAACGACATTGGAATAGACATCAACTACCGTATGGATGGAAAGTTGTTCAATCTCAGAAGGCTGAAAGCTAAAACCAAAACTAACAGCGACACCGTCAGAGAGCTCCTGTTTGCTGATGATTGCGCTCTATATGCCAACTCAAAGGCAGACATGTAACACAATGTTTCAGCTTTCTCATATCTCTGTGCCAACTTTGGTTCAATATCAACTTGGCAAAGATTGTAGTTATGTACCAGCTAGCCAGGGAATAATCACACCTTGCCGAATATCAAAGTGAATGGTCACAGACTAAGTGTTGTGGAAAAATTCACCTATCTTAGCAGCACTGTGTCACACGCTGCCACAGTTGATGAGGAAGTGAATGCAAGAATCTCCAAGGCCAGCGCGGCCTTTGGCAGATTGTAGAATATATGGGACAGAAATGGAATAAGCCTGCAAACAAAACTGAAAGTCTACACTGCTATATGCTTGTGAAACCTGAACTGTTTATCAGCGATATGCTAAGAAATTAAACCACTTCCACACAGTCTGCTTGAGGAAGCTATTGAAGATTAAATGGCAAGACAAGATCTCAGACACTGAAGTCCTAGAAAGAGAGTACATGCCCAATATCCACACTCTACTAATGAAGAATCAGATTCTGGGGCTGGTCACTTGACTCGCATGCCAGTTCACAGGCTCCCTAAACAAATTTTTTTTATGGCGAGCTGCGTTGTGGTAAACGCTCCATAGGTGACCAGAGGAAATGCTTTAAAGACACTGAAAATTTGACTAAAAGCTTTTGGAATTCATCATGACAACTGGGAGACTGCTGCCAAAGACCAAAATTCGTGGCGTAAAACATTACGCAAGGGTGCAGTCACTTGTGAGGCAACCAGGACTGCAAGAGCTGTGAAGAAAAGGCTGGACAGAAAAACCACTGCAGAAGATCCTCCTGGTACATCAAGCATTCTTTGCCCACATTGTCAAAGAACATTTCGAGCCAAAATAGGCCTTATCAGTCATCTTAGAACTCGCGTCTCCATACTTTCAACCCCACTGGATAAAATGAATGGTCATTATCATTCTTGATGGACAAACAACAACATGGGACTTCTTATTGCTGCACTCATTTACATCCTTTCTGGGGTTTAGTTCCTGCTATGGAACTTTTACTGTTTCACTTATTTACATCCTTTCTGTGGGTCTATGTTTCTGCTAATATTTTATTGTTGCACTAATGTACATCCTTCCTGCTTTGGAGTGTCTTATTTTGGAAATCATTTACAAACTTTCTGGGGTGTAGGTTCCTGCTATGGAATTTCTTATTGTTGCATTCATCTACATCCTTTCTGGGGTTTAGGTTCCTGCTAATATCTTATTGTTGCACTCATTTAGATTCTTTCTGATGTTTAGGTTCCTGCTATGGAACTTCTTATTGTTGCACTCATTTAAATCCTTTCTGGGGTATAGGTTTCCGCTATGGAATTTCTTATTGTTGCGCTCATTTAAAACATTTCTAGGATATAGGTTCCTGCTATGGAACTCCTTATTGTCACACTAATTTACATCCTTTGTGGGGTCAACAATAACAATCCACAGTAGCGGCTGGCATGTTGTTCTGACTAGTACCGCTCTAGTAGTCCTTCACCAAACACTGCGGTCAGGGTATGAAATGTTTGTAAGTTAAAGTAGTAAAGGACCCTTTCACATGTCTTAAGTTGCACAGGGTACATGGTGCTAGCCTCATATTTGTATAGACCACTTGTCACTGGGTGGGTCATGTGGTCAGTATCACGGGTGAGCTTGACTTGCCAGAACATTTCCTCGTACCCAGTTCTGGGAGTTCAAATCAATAAACAAACTCTGATTTCATGGGGATGTGAACAGATGACCGAGTCAGCAGGCAAGTGTGCTAGAAACTCTGCTACTTTGGTGCCCATTAACCGTTCTTGTTCGTATAGTTCATGCTGTGTGACACAGGTCATCGTGTCCATCTACAGCTTTCTGTATCATGAACTGCCAGTCAAGTCATTTCTGACATTTTCCTCTACTTTATGATGCCAAACTTCTATCTTGACCTCCCTCTGCCTTTGTTCCCCTCCAGCTTTCTTTTGTCACAGTCTTATGTTGATTGTTCCCCATGCTCTTTAGGGGTGGGGAGAGTAGATGAGGTGACATGTGACAATGTTCAACCCTTTTACAAAACTATCAGCTTCAAATGAAAAACAGTTAAATATAACACTCTCCAAATTGTTGTCTAATCTGTTCGCGACTGCAGTCTGCTATTATAATGTGACTGAGATAAACAGAACAACCTGTTCAGTATTAATATCAAACTTGTATTCACTTAACCAAACATACACCATTACCAAAAAAGCACATATTTCAAACGCTGTCAAGGAGATAGATATTGTTCAAACACATTTTATTACAGCAAACCAGTGAACCATAACAATCAGTGGAGATTAAATTATAATTTAAAAAAATCTTTCATTTCAGCTGAGGATGGGTTTCACCATAAAACAGATATGAATTAATTCAGTGACATTCATAGATACTAATTCAGTAATATTAACTCATTCGTTGATGTCCAGATATATTAACTCTTTCAGTGCTATTTAGGGGCATTGATTCATTCAGCGATATCCATCATTTAGTGATATCCAGAAATACTAATTTAGTAATATTAACTCAGTCAGTGAAAGTCAGAGATATTAACTCATTCAGTGATATAGCGTTATACTAATTCATTAATATTAACTCCTTCAGTGATATTAACTCATTAAGTGATGTCCAGAGATATTAACTCATTCAGTGCTATCAATAGGTATTGATTCATTCAGCGATATCAAGAGATATTAGCCCATTCAGTGATATGCAGAGATACTAATTCAGTAATATTAACTCATTCAGTGATATGCAGAGATATTAGCTCATTCAGTGCTATTAACTCATTCAATAAAACCCAGAGACACTTCAGTAATATTAACTCATTCAGTGATATCCAGAGATACTAATTAAGTAATATTAACTCATTCAGTGATATTCAGAAATATTAACGTATTGAGTGATATGCAAAGACGTTAAGTAATTCATTGATATTCAAAGATATTAATTTATACAGTCATATTCAGATATATTAACTCTTTAAACTTGTTGATTTATATTTATCTGTAACGTCTTACACAACATACTTTTCTTATCCTTCTGTTCCATCCAGTTGTTACATTAACCCACATGATGTCATATGTTACGTTAACTCTGGCTTTCCCACAGAGCTATTATTTGAACGCTTTTAGAAAATAACCCCCCCCCCCCCCCCTACCCAATTCCTTGGCCTGTTGTTTGTTTAATAGTTAACATATAATGAGAAAACATACATCATATCTGCTGGATCGTGTGAGCACGCAACAAGTTTACAATTCTACTACATTCAATACAATCCTCTTGATTTCTCTACCATTATAACAAAAAAAGACAAAGCATTTGCTCCATATATTAACGTGCATAAGGATCTCTGGTGCAGGATTGTTCTCTCTGAGTTTTGAATTATCTGTCCATGATTCTTCTTTAGCCTTTTATTTCCCCGTTTAGGTATAGGCCCTCAATCGACTCAAGCAAAGCCGTCCTATGTTAAACTCCTGCAGCTCCCTCTTTCTCCTTCCCATATAGTTTATCTCTGTCTTTAATTCTTCTTTTTTTCATGTGTTGTTAGGTTTCCCATTATTTCATTCGCTTTGTGGTTTTCAGGCAAGGGAGTGTCTAGTTATACTATCATCAGGTTTTCTGTGTGTGTTCTATTCAGCTTCAGTGTCTTTGCCTCATCTATTGGTTCACTGGTAGCTATGTGTTTAGTTTTATGATGAGCTCTACATTGGTGAATCTATATACCATTTTATTCCTACAATTCTGTGCAGGCAAAAATTAGAGAATGTATATAATTTAATAGTAATTCTTTTAGTCATTCTTCAAGTTTCTGATCCATACAGTAGTACCAACTTCATATTAGAATTCAATATTCCAAGGTTGGGGCTAAGATTGTAATTGGACCTCCAAACATTTTCTTAGTGCTATAAGAGCTTCTCTTGACTGTTAAAGATTAATGGTATTTTCATGGTTTCTAATCTACATCACATTATACAGTATAATAAAGAGGATATTTAAAGTTTATAAGAAGGACAAAACCAAACAGAAAGTTCAGTAAAAGCTATAAAATGCTTGCAAATATCAGTTTCAAATACCAACCTATTGGCTTTTAAGAGTTCAATATAAACTTTCTGAAACTAATGTAAAGCGTCACTTTTGGTCACATAGCCATACAATTAATTCTTTATCTGTACTTCAAAGGGTTGCCATCGCTGCAGAAAAAAAAAAAAAAATTATTTCACAACTCAATTTATTTATAATTATTGTACTTATGAAAAAAAAATACAGAGAAAGTTGTCTGTTCACATCAATGCACTCTGGATAAATCTATAGGTGCTAGATTTTTCTATCAGTTGTCTTAGAGCAAAATGGCATCTGTGCACCATTTATTTTCCCTAAATCCAGCTGTGTTTCACTTAGGTGGGGTTCTATTGTAGTTCATAATCTTTTCTCAAGAATTCTGCTAAATATTGTCCCAGTATGACTCAAAAGAGAAATGCTTCTGTATTGTGTGCAGTCTCTTGTGCGGCCTTTATTTTTCAAAATTGGAATAATTATGGCGTCTCCCCAGTCTCGTGGTGTCTGTTGTTCTACGCAAACATGGTTAAATAGTCTATGTAGCCATGCTGTTCCTACTTCTCTGGCTGCTTTAATAAGTTCATTTTGTATTTCGCCTTGTCCCAGTGATGTATTCAATGGGGCAAATCTAACGGCTTCTCCAATTTCTTCTTTTAGTAATTCTGGTTCTAGTTCTTTGATGGCATCTGTATATGATATCTGAATTCTTTTGGCATCTAATAGAATGTTGAAAAGTTGTTCGGAGTATTGCCTCCATCTTATTAGGATTTATTGTTATTCACTTACTGGTTCTCCTTTTTCGCTGTTAATTATTTCATTTGGGTCAATGGGTTCTCCTCTGATTCTCATTACTCTGATCTTTTTGTAGAAATTTCTAATTGCCTCCTTGTAGTTTTTATTTAGGGTTTCTCCATATTCCTCCCAGTCTTTATGTTTTTCTCTCTTTACTATTCTATTCACATGTCTTAATGTGCTCGTTGAGCACAACCCACTACTGGCAACGCTGATCGTATTCACGAACCTAAGGCCTTGTCCATGTCAATTTTGAAACACTAGACTCGAGTTTCACTCTCTTGAGTCTAGTGCTTCAAAATTGACGTCGACAAGGCCTTAGGTTCGTACCGGAATACGATCAGCGTTGCCAGTAGTGGGTTGTGATCAATGTTTAAATCTCAAATCCCGGAAAAAAACAAATTAAATCAATATATTTTTTTTCTAATATTCTTCTTGCTAGCCATGGTTTAATGACTATTCCTACACCATGCCTTGCCCTTTCTTGCTGTTCCACTCCAGAATAGACAAACGTGTAACTGTGATGGATCTCCTTGCATCCTCTTCCTTTTATTCTGGTGTTGACTATTACCATAAGTCCAAGTTTCCTATTTTCCATTATTTCTATAAGTTCTTCTTCTTTACTACTAAAACCGCAGATGTTCATTGTGCCTATTTTTTTGAATTGCCGATCTATCGCGTAGTCCATTAACATTGCCGGGTCTATATGTTAACTGTCCATATAAAAAGGGTAACAGGCAAGAGACTTGATTTCATTGCACATGGATTTCTCCCATATAACTCGGTCTCTCTACACTGCCTGCCGAAAGCATCGCACGGAGCACGAACTCCGTAGTTCCAGCGATTACCCATCACGGGGGTCTGAAAAAAAAAAAAAAAAAAAAACAACAACAAACAAACAACTCTGTTGAACTGAATTACAGTCCAAAAATGAACCCGCAGCCTTCTGTGCATGAGGAAACAATTTACCCACTTCAAAACGAATATCCCCCATTGCCCCTATAGAAAACCACAGCATAGTCAACAAATAGCATTCAGATTATATAAAAAGATCCCCATATTCTGATTGACCCTCAAAGACACCTACTGCCAATATAAGTGTGAAATGTTAGACCCTAAAAGACATCCCATCATGGCATTATGAAATGGTGTCACAAACTGCCAGGAGGATTCGACCAGGAGATGTTGAATTTGCCAGACTGACACCCATCTCTCGGCCTACCGCAACTTTTGCAGTCAAAGGGGAATAATCCAAGTAATATTACCCCTAAGGTAGTGAAGGATTATGCTCTTGGATTCTGGAAGGTTCGAGAGATGATGGTACAGGAACTCTTGTTCTGACTGCGCAGTCGCAGTGACCTGACTAAGAACCGAGGGAGATTATTTTTGTTCTGGCCAGCTGGCCAGAGGTTCTGTATGGCTGCAGTTATTGGAAGAATTGGTGCCAGTGTCAACATACAGATTAAAGACTGTAGACATCACGTCCCAAGATTGGACGAGGTTCCATACTTTTAACTGCATGACCAAATGAAAAGTAAGAGTGCTCCCATTCTTAGATCAGTTGGTGTCAGAATTACAAACACCCGAGTGTCTCGCCTGCCAGAAATGGTTTGGGGAGAAATAGGATTAGCCTGAGTGATAGCAATGTGAGTGCACTTCTAAGCCGCCTTTGAACTCCGGCGTAGTATACACAACCGAAAGTCGGTGAAGGCCTAACTAAAAGGTATCGTGTAGGATATCGGGGAAATCAGCCGAACAGAACAAATCTCGTGGAAATGTCCTCTATCGAATCGGAGGTCATTTGAACGATCCCGCATGTGTTGAAGTTCACATCTTTCTGTGGGGCGACCACTGGTTTTTATTTGCCTTCCTCATACCCTTTATGTTCTAGGTCTCCTTAAGGACTACCCCCTAATCTATGATGGGTTCCTGTGATTGGGGGGTGGAAGGGAGAGGGGAAAGAGAGTGGAATGATGCGACAGATATGTTCTGCTGGTTACACAGCGGATGAACTGGGGAGAGCAGGACTACCTGGGAGGAGCTGGAAGGGGGTGTGCCAACGGCCCTCCTTCAGGGCCATCTTGCCTATGGGTACTATAGACCCTCTAACTCTGTATGTCATTAGAAGGCTTCCTCTGGGGAACTGGGGCACAGACACTCATGACCAATTACCATGGGTTCACTCTATCCCCAGTCTAGGGAAACAGATGGTCTATCTGGCTGCTTGTCGGACCCCAGACCTTATTCTTCCTCTGACCCTGAGGCATGGCCTGTAATTGAACCACAACCATTTTAGGGAGGTGATTCCCTCTCTGAGTACTGGGAAGCAGGTTATCCTCATTTGGTAGGTCATAGTCATACGATTCTCACCGAGGGTTGTCTTTGTCATTTTGCCAGATTCTACCTTCCTGAGAGAAGTGATGGACAGTCGTTTAAACCATAATCCAATGCCGACATCAGCAGTCTGGACAGACTAGCCAACGTGAGGTGATCCTACTGCCCATCACCCGGTCAGTCGTCTATACTCTCAGAGTAGTTCCAAGATGACTTATCTACCATGTTATGATGAGGGAGTCCAGGCAAGTATATTGTCCATGTGATCATCCAGCTGTACCTGAGATTACCTACCCGACTATCACTCAACTTCATGTTATATCAAGCAACACTTGGTTCACCCGAAATTTGGTTTTTGATTGTGACTCTTAGTCTATTGGAACTCAAGTTATGGACATTGGACTTCTATGAAATTTAACTGAGAAACTGTGCTACTATAATTATAGACATATGATGGAATGGAAGCATCAACCTGATAGGATGTGGATGAGAACTAGACCTATCATTTAGACACATGTTCTGGTGTCATGGTGTCATTATCATGACTTGCTGACAACTCAGAGGAGGTGATATCTGGTCAAAGACTGAGGACCTACACCGAGAAGCTAAGTCCCTTATTATGTGGAACTCTGGCATGTGTACAATGACGACATCCTTCATGTGGCAGCCTCAACTAACTATGTCTTGTAGCGATTAGCTCACACCAGACATATCTGCACTACAACCACATTATCTTCACTCTTGTTATCGAGTTTGTAGATACCAGAGTTGCATCATATGTTCAGGATATGCATAGATATTCATAGATAAGTGTGATAGCCTGTTCCCTTCACCCCAGGGAAGCTGTTGACAAATGGGGTGATCACCTCACTTCTTTACCTGTTTGGTATTAATTCCTTCAGAGTGGGTTGATATCCGCTGTGATTCTGTCTGAGAAAGTACTCTTCATCTCTGAACCAGTGGGTCACTAGCAAGTGAACCATGGAGTGAGTGGCTGTTGGGTCAGAACGTCAACTCCACACATGATTGAATGAAACTGATCATCGTCGGGCTTCTTCTGCCTTTTACCTCCCAGTGGAGCAAAGACCCTCAACAAATCAACACCAAAACCTTTCTGTAGACTTGTCCATGATTGGTTGGATTCTGAGGCTGTTTTCTATAGAAGTCGGTTAATTATGACTGTGGGGGGCCACACTATCTGCCTAGCCATAATCCCAGCCAGTATGTGTGTGCCGTACTGAACCGTGACCTGGTTACATCCAAATATGCCTCTCTGTAGATGTGAAGGGTTACAGTACAGGTCCTGCCCACTCTGTATATGTGATGTTACAGTACAGGTCCTGCCCTCTCTGTAGATGTGAAGGGTTACAGTACAGGTCCCAATATTAATAGTATCAGTAGCCGTCTGATTATGTGTCCACCTGGCCTTTCTTCCAAGTCCTGAGTCACTCTCTGCAGCACCATTCTCTCCAAGCCGTTATGATCTATCTGTTCTTCCGCACTATACACCCGATCCCAAATGTAGCCAAAGATAAAACAAGCTATATTGACATTGTTATTTAAGTTCTCACCATGTGGGATATTTATTCCTTTAGCCATGTATGACATATTTGCCTTTGAATCCCCAGTTATTGACAGACTCGTCTGTTCGGAAGCTGATGTACAATGAATGCCCAGATGAGGTGACATTCGGAGGCAGGGTGTTACCACAGAACTGTCCCAGCAATGGGGCAGACTCACTGCTGCCATCATAAACCTTCACATAGTCATAGTCACAAGCAACTGATTTTTCCACATTAAAATCAGAAAAGCTGAAAATACAAAAATGTACAAGCCGTTTTATCAAAGGCAATAACGTTGAATCAGTTCTGTTATACCTCAGTTTACACAACTCTGCTATACTTTAGTTTAGTCTGCTTTATGCCTCAGTTTACACAGCTCTGCTATACTTTAGTTTAGTCAGCTTTATGCCTCAGTTTACACAGCTCTGCTATACTTTAGTTTAGTCAGCTTTATGCCTCAGTTTACACAGCTCTGCTATACTTTAGTTTAGTCAGCTTTATGCCTCAGTTTACACAGCTCTGCTATACTTTAGTTTAGTCAGCTTTATGCCTCAGTTTACACAGCTCTGCTATACGTTAATTTAGTCAGCTTTATGTCTTAGTTGACACAGCTCTGCTATACTTTAGTTTAGTCAGCTTTATGTTTAATTAATTTAGTTCTGTTATGCTTAGTTCATCCAGCTTTGTAATATCCGTATACATCTTTATACAGATCTGCTAAAGATGAGTTTACTCACTTCTGTTATTTCTTAGTTTAGTCAGCTCTGCTATACCTAGCTTGATCCGTTCTGTTATGTTAGCAAGTTCTGTTAAAGATTAGTGTAACCAGTTCTGTTATTTTAGCCAGCTCTGTTAAAGATGAGCTTAATCACTTCTGTTGTGTTAGGCAGCTCTGTTAAAAATTAGTTGAACAGTTCTGTTACACTTTTATTTAGACAGAACTGTAAAAGATTACTTTAGTCAGCTGTTATTCTTAATTTAATCAGTTCTGTTATATTTAAGGTTAGCCAGCTCTGCTAGACCTTTCTGTAGACAGCTCAGTTAAAGATTATTTTATTAGCTTATTTATGCCTTAGTTTAGTCAGCTGTCATACTTAATGTAATCAGTTCTGTTATCTTAGTTTAACCAGCTATACTATATATTTCTATATATTTGTTTTGGCAGCTATGTAAAGGTTAGGTTAATTGGCCGTTATGTTTTAGTTTAGAGAGTTCTGTTACTCAATCAATCATGTGCCATGCCGGAAATCGTGGGCGGTCATGATTTGCCATTTCACTCGATCACCAAAGTCGTGGATCAGCTCAGTGTTCCTGTCTCGTCCATGCCAAGTGGCCAAAGTTCTGTTAAAGATTAGTTTAATCAGCTCTACTATATAATAATCTATTCAACAGTGTTATATTTAGTTTAATCTGTTCTGTTATGTTACTATGTGGGTTTGTAGAAGGCAAGGGTACAATTAATGATGTGTATATACTGAGAACAGTAATTGAACATTCTATAGAAGTAAACAAAGACCTATATCTCTGCTTTATTGACTACACAAAGGCGTTCGATACAGTGAGACATGTTAGTTAAGGATGCTTGAAAATCTACAAATTGATGGAAAAGACCTTAGACTTGTAAAAAACATATATTGGAAACAACAAGCTGCCATCAAAATTGACAATGATGTAGGTAAATATCAGCCCATTAAAAGAGGTGTGAGACAGGGTTGTGTAATGTCTCCAGATCCTTTTTTTCCCTGTACAGTGAAAATATTTTCAGAAATATAGACGATAGTGAAGGAATCAACATTGGGGGAAGATACATTAATAACATTAGATATGCAGATGATACAGACTTTATTGTAGACAATGAACATGACTTGCAACATCTAGTAGATGCGGTTGTTGCACACAGTGAGCAACTAGGGTTAGAAATGAATAGTAAGAAGACACAGATTATGGTCTTCACTGGGAAGATGGGAGTTCTACAATGTGATATACGAGTAAATGGGCATATTCTTAAGCAAGTGAATCTGTACAGCTATCTCGGAACAGTCATAACATCTAATGGGAGATGCCTTGAAGAGATTAGAACAAGAATTGCCATTGCGAAGGTAGCCTCATGATATGAGAAGGAATGACTTGGAGAACTTGGTGACAACTGGCAAGATCGAAGGGAAGAGACCAAGGGGAAGATTGAGAAGTAAATACATGGATGGCTTGGCCACGTGGCATGGTCGAGACAGGAACACGGAGCTGATCCACGACTCTGGTGATCGAGTGAGATAGCAAAACATGATCGCCCACGCTTATCGGCATGGCACATGATGGATGGATGGATGGATGTTCTGTTATTTAGTTTAATCTGTTCTGTTATATCTATGTTTACAAAGCTCTGCTATGCCTTTGTTTAGACAGCTCTATTAAAGATTAGGTTTGTCAGCTCTACTATATAATTTGTCAGCTGTGTTATATTTAATTTAACGAGTTCTGTTATACATATTATCATCTGTTCTGTTATAATCTAAGTTTAATGAGCTCTGCTATTCCTTTGTTATGTTGAAATCTGCATGGGGTAAAGTGTTGCCTGTGACTATTGCAAACTGTTTTTGAAAAGCAGGCTTTAAAAGGTGAAGAAGATACAGATGATGAAAACAAAGTTTATCAAATACTTGTAATGGCAGTATTATAATTGAAACTTCTTTGGAACGCTAGCTTCATCTACTATATCAGGAACTGAATATTTCAGCAAAAGATTTTGTCAACATTGATAATGATATTGTTACTACATGTAGTGCTAGCCTTTCCAGTGCTAATATTCTAGGGATGTGCATGCCAACAGTTTCATTGTATGTCATTTCCAGTCCTGGCCTAGGTAGAGTTGATGATGATCATGACTGGGTTGCCAGTGCAAACTATTTCACAGTTGGAAGTTTCAAACTGCATAGATAAAACTAACATGTATATAATACAGGCCGGATTCCAAGATGATTTAATATATCATTTCTTTGAATTTAAGGATATCATGAAATAATTCTTTATTAACTCATGTACAGATACTAAGATACAGAGGAAAATTGCAGCTTTTTCATTTCAAAGTGTAAAAAGTGATGTTATTCTCTAGATATTTGTGCCAACTTTGAGCATTAATACATTTGGAGATTTACATACTTTTCTGAGTCATATATCTGTCGCATTCATCACTAATTCATTATTGTATTGTACATTGTAATTGCCTTACCATATTCTTTAACTCTTATCTGGATAAGAGGAATTTCTGATAAGAAGAACTATTTCTTCGGTCCCTGGTGAGTTCTCCATATCAGGTCTGCTTTGTATTACCTTACAACTTTTACATATACTGCCTTAACATATATACCTATACACACACTTCCTTTACAATTATTAACTTACTTCTTGAACATATACTATTTTGATACATACTACCTTAACATAAACTATTTTGACACATACTACTGTTACACATACTACCTTTATATATACTATTTTGACACATGCAATACTACCTTTACATATACTATTTTGACACATACTACCTTTACATATACTATTTTGACACTTACCACTGTTACACATACTACCTTTACATATACTATTTTCACACATACTACTTTAACACATAATGCCTTTACATATACTATTTTGACACATACTGCCTTTACATATACTATTTTGACACATACAACTGTTACATTACTGCCTTTACATATACTATTTCACACATACTACTTTAACACATAATGCCTTTACATATACTAAGCCCCAGTATTTTATGGTGGAATGACCAGCACCCATCCTTGCTACTATTTCCACAGGACAAATTTAAAACCATGTGACCAGAACCATCTAAACCCAATATGCCTCATAGTGTGTAAGAAAGGTCCTTTACTTGTTTGCTTATTTTATCTTCTATAGATGTCATATTCTCATTGATCTAGTTAGTTAGTTAGTTAGTTAGTCTGCACCTTCATTGGTGGTACCATGATCCAGCAACCTGCAGCAATGCATACTTACCAGTTGTGAGCACCTTGTCGATTGCCGGAGAGTGAATCCACAACCTGAACTAGAACTTAACCCGAGTTGACAATCCAGAGCGAAGTCTTGAGCTAAGTGACCAACCAACTCGGCTGACACCTTTAGCCTGCCAACTTAGTCTAGGATTTGGTTGCCTACACGCTAGAGCAACTAGACCTTTACACTCCACACATTTGTTTTAAATAAATTAATTGTTATATGTGATACTAGAACCTTACCTAGTCTGTTCCTGTTATACTCTAGGTTAGCATTAGGATATTGAGAGAGAGAGAGGTAATGAAAGTTGTAACTTCATAATTTTAATCTGTCTCCGTGTTCCTACTGTCTAGAGTACTAATACGGTTGTTTGCTTTACCTATCCTTGCCTGGACACTGTTTGAAGACTTGGTCATTCCTGGGACTGTTTCAAATCATACATTCTAGCATCGCGAGCCAATTCAGCCTCTTTTTTCGGCAGTGTTTAGTCTTTTGGATTCCTGAAAGTCTATTTGTTGCTATTTCTGATCATTGTCTGTCAAAATAGTCAACGTACCGCGACAGTATCAATGTATTTTTAGACTTCCCTTACTCTTTTGCTCTATTTAAGAGAGCAGTGTCATCATCAAAGTCCAAATCACCACGCTGCTCTGTCAGAGGCCACTAAATTACAGTTCCAAAAGTAGCTGATGCTGTCTTCATAATTTACTTTATAGTCAGGAAGAATAATGAAGGAGATAAACGTCATCCCTGCAGCACTTCTCTTCATGTTCCAAGTATATCTGTTTCAAGCCTGCTTCGTGGCAAAGGGGTTACAAATGCAATTCATAATCTCACATACAGCATTCAAAACACAGCTGGTTGTGATTTTGAAGCAGACCGCCTTGCGTTGATTTTTATACAATGGTATTGGTGCCGCTTTTTCAGAAATCAATGGCAAACTTCTGAACGCAAAATTGTCCAGGAATCACAAACAGTCAAAAAAATTGCTGGAGTTGACTGCGACATTCTGTGAAGGTAATGCAACTAACTAACTGTTAGTTCACCCCCACGAAGAACTATACACCACATCTATTCTATTTTTTGCATATCCTATTTACAGGACATCGCTGACAACACCAGCATTTTACTGCTATTGTTGATGTCTTGGCTCAGTAGTTTACATATCTATATATGTTGCCTTTAATAAGTTACTAATCCTCTATGGGATCCCATGGTGCTGCATACATTTCCTAAAGAGGTTCTCTATCAATGCTGTCAGAGGTATTTTCGTTGACCATAATGCAATATAAAGTGGCAAATTAATTTAAATGTCTTGCTCTATTATTATGCGTAATATGACTTTTTGGTCAGTGCACTAGCGATATCTTGAATGCAACAGGGTGGAAGAGGCGGCAATTCGATTGTTAAGGGGAGTAATTCGAAAATGGACTCGCCCAGAGTTTAAGTTAACCGTATGGCAACTCTCAGTCGCTACTCGAGCTGGGTAAACGTCCAGTATAAGTACCTTCTGTCCGCCATGTTAGTAGCCGTGATTTCATTGTTAGACGTTAGAGTTGAACTACTAGTTATACTGGACCGGCACTAAGCATTTAGCGCTATTTGTTGTGAATGGCGCGAAATGCTTAGTGCCAGGATCTCAGTTTCTGCAGTGTATCGCAGTAACGCTCAGCATTCACCGTTGGTTTTAATTTGAAATAAGCTTCCGTTACATTGTAGTAAAAGTCTTGTTGTTTCACACACACACACACGCCCGCGCACACACACGCGCGCACACACACACACAATAACACACACACATATATTGTGTAAATATAAGTAATATATAAATGGTATGTACATTCAATTGGTAATTTTTATTAATTTCAGTTTTAGAAGCATCATTTTCCAGAAAAAAATTGTCAAATTAAACAGTATGGTTTTTTTTTTTTTTTGCGGTGGGGTACATGTGCCGTATATATTTAAATATGCATTTTTAGTCTACGTTTACTCCAATTCATATTATTTAAAAAAAAAGTTTTTAATTGATCTTATATTTATTTCTTTCAACCCATAGTGAAATGAGTGGTGCAAGCAAGAAACAAATTCGTCAGTATTCGGAGGAATATTTAAAATTTGGTTTCATACCCGCTGTCCACGATGAACGGTCACCTTATTGTCTTTTATGCCACAATGCTTGACCAACGAATCAATGAAACGAGGTGGTCTTGAGGCACATTTGAAGACGAAACATAATGCTCACATTAATTCAGATTTGAATTATTTTCAAACTTTAAAGAAAAACTTTGAAAAAAAAGAGTGA
Organism: Cepaea nemoralis; assembly: GCA_014155875.1. Lineage (NCBI taxonomy): Eukaryota > Metazoa > Mollusca > Gastropoda > Stylommatophora > Helicidae > Cepaea > Cepaea nemoralis. The sequence goes on from JACEFZ010005253.1 coordinate 685,366, forward strand.
CATTAAAGTCTCTATTTATTGCTTGTCAACGTGTTAGGTAGGACATATATAGGACAGGAGACAGAATAGGGGTAAGGACAGATAGGACATAGATAAGGACCGCTACAAGAGAGTAGATAGAACAGAGACAGACCGCAAGGGATAAATTAGAACAGTTCTAAGACAGGACTTAGATGAGGACACGGACGTGTCATATCTAGGACACCAGCGGAACCAACCCTGAGGACAGGGCGGGGGACGCTAGTTCACGGGACAACACCCGTAAACAGAGTTAGCAGTAGGACAACCCAAGGCTGACACGGACAGGACACTGTACTACGTGCCGAGTAGAACAGCACAAGGTTTTGCTGACCGCACGGAGTTTAGAACGACAAGGGCAGCGAGTGGACTGAGGTTACTCAGACAGGACCCGACAGTCTTCCAGACAGGACGTGTGATTGTTTCCGAGAGCCAATGTGTAGTTTACGAGGGCGCATGTTATAGATCGCGAGTGTGAGATTGTATTTGAGTATGTACGGGTTGTTGTGAGGAAAGGCGACATGTATATTTAGGCAGGCAATTACCGCCTGATCCTATGTATGTAAATATAGCAGGTTCGCCTGAAATAAAGTAGATAATGTCCATTCACACATAAAGTTTCGTTGAAGTGTGAATGAAGTGGCGAGAGTGCCTGGATGCAATTTCTTCTTCTTCTTCTTTTCGTTCATCCGGAGTGTTTTTTCAGATGTGATTGCGGTGTGCGTTAGGCACCCTTGGGTTGAAAACCCTTAGGTCACACATCCGGCTTTCGCGTGCATTTTTGACCAGGTTAGCAATCCTGGGAGACTCTCACTTTTGTGGTACCGTCCACATCCCAGCTGGTCAAGTTCGAACAGTCGAGGACTTCGGTCATCCCTCAAGAGAAGGATGGCACAGTCCATAGCATTTTCCGCCATCCTAGGTTGCTTCCATAGTTGCAGGGCCGACACATAGCGCCCTGATACTGGGCTCACCGAGGGAATGGTCACGTCATGCTCATGGCTGCTTTGATTCCTCACTTCAATATATTGGGCTTTTCGTTCGCCTCGGGCCGTTCCCGCACAAACCAGACAGGTCTGCAGAAGGTATTCACTCAGCGAGTTTTCGCACATGTGCTTGTCGTTGCGCCCGTCAGAGCTGTTCCAGGCACGACAGACATTCGGAAAACTACCTAGTCAGAGCTGTTCCGAACAAGAGCGGCATTCGGAAACTAGGTAGTCAGAGCTGTTCCTAGCACGGGAGACATTCGAACGAGACATTTCACTCGGACGTAAATGCGTAGTGTCAATTTTTAGTTTGCCACCCGTAGGACGACACTTCCGACTTCCGGCGGGCATTTTTTAGTGAGGTTAGCCTTCCTCTGGTTTCGAGACACGTTAGACTATTGTAATGTCACCCACATCTCAGCTGGTCAAGATAGAACGATCAACGATATCGTGGTCTGCCCTCAAGGGAAGGCAGGGGCAGACCATGGGCATTATCTCGCTATCCAAGGAGGCTTCCATAATTGCAGAGCCGGCACATATTGCTCTGAGACTGGGCTCACCCAAGGAGTTTCCACGTCCTGCTCATGGCTGCTTTAGTTCCTCACTTCCATGTGTTGGGCATCCCACTTGCCACTGATCGCTCAATCACACACCAGGAGCGGTCAGACTGCGAGTGACATCCACTCGGTAAGCTTTTGCTTGTGACTTCAGACCACGCAATAGGTTCGCTCGCCGTGCGTTCCATTTCGCGTTGATGAGACATTCTTCCACTTTTGTCTACACTCTCTATGAGTTAGATACAGACAGTTTCCGTAACCCTTCGACTGGGGCACTTTTCTGACTTTTTTGTACTCGCTCACGAGGTAGGCTACATGTGCTGCCGGCTCAGCACCTTACCTTCGTGCAGCAGTGAACGTGAAACGGCCAGGCCCCTTCATCCGGGAAACTCTCATATCCCCCAGCTGGGAGCCTTCGAACATGTATCAGACCTGAGCATGTAGCTTGCTCAGTATCATGTTTCTATTTTCCGGTAGACGGGTATCAGCCTGGCTCTAAGATCCGAGGGTTTGTGGCTTAGAGGCGTTCAGCCACAGCCCTCGACAGGGAGCCTTAAGAGTTTTGTCCGGACCAAGAAATTCTGCCTTTGTGCACCTCATTTAAATTTTGACTGCTATCCTCAGTCTATGCCTGCAGAGCAGCAGGTTGTGTCTCTCTTAGTCTGGTCCCTATCCCATAAGCTGCCCGACATGTAATTTTTCACCCATCGGCAAGCAAATGGGGTCTATGGGACACGCAAGCTCCCCCACCACGTCAAGGTGAAGACACATCGGGGGAGGGATGCAATTTGAGTTGTTGACAGGCAGCCCAACATGGTGTCAGAAGTTTGAATGAAGTCACAACCTACAAGAATGTGTGCCAACATGGTGTCAGAAGTTAGAATGAATTCACAACTTGCATGAATGACCAAACAAGAATGTTTAATTATGAGAAATGTTTCAGATCAGAGAGTAAGTGCGAAATAGCAAGTTGTATGTGAGTGTATAGTTCGCATAACTGAAAGTAAGATTACGAGTGTGCGCAAAGTGTTAAAACGCATGAAATTGTGATCACTATATTATGTAAATTATGTGCACAGATACGTTTCAGTTGATGCCCAAGCCAGTGTAGACTACACGTCACAGACAATACGACAACAGACACGACGACAGACACATCTAACAATATTTCGTACTTCAGATTCCTGTCGGAAGAGATAACTAGACAGACAAATTGTACATTGTATTATCAATATCTTCGTTGAGTATTAATTGTTCTTGCTCTACCCACCAGAGAGCAGATTGAAAGTGTTCCTAACATCCCGTGTGTATGACAGGGAAGATCAAGTAGATAACTCCGAAGAGCTGCATGAAAAGCTGATAGTTTCAAAAACATCAGATAAGTATCCTATCTTTTTGACTTTGGACGTTAATGCAGCATCTTTTTTTTCCGATTTTTCTGAATGCTGTAAATGGTCAACTGTACGATTATATACCATTGTAAATTGCCTACTGTATTATTGTCAAATATTATAACTGATGGACCACACGCCAGTGATCCGGGGCTTGTTTCCGGATCCGGTCAGGGATATGCACTACTGACGAGCTCAAACGAGGGCGAAACTCGAGTATAGTGCTTCCATATTGACGTGGATAGGCCTTAGGTTCATACCAGAATACGATCAGCGTTGCCAGTAGTGGGTTGTGCTCAATATTTAAAATTCAAATCCCGAAATAACCAAATGAATCAATTTGATTATTGCTCATTGGATTTAGGAGGCCTGGTGTTCCTTGCCAGTGAGAAGTCCTGATCGTTTCGGGTCCACATCGATTGACAGACGTCAGTCGCGGTGATTGGGCAATCTTTAGCATAACCTACGATGGGTGACGTTGTAATATTCTGTTATGATAATTTGGCTGTGTGTCCAACGTGTGCCGCATGGTTACACACCCGCATCACACGCCAGTGATCTGGGGCTTGTTTCCGGATCCGGTCAGGGATATGCACTACTGACGAGCTCAAACGAGGGAAAAACTCGAGTATAGTGCTTCCATATTGACGTGGATAGGCTTTAGGTTCATACCAGAATGCGATCAGCGTTGCCAGTAGTGGGTTGTTCTCAATATTTAAAATTCAAATTCCGAAATAACCAAATTAATCAAATATTATAAATTGTCATCGGTAATATTATTGAACAGTGTAAAAGTTACTCGTGTGTAAGATAACTGTTAACAATGTCAACATTAAAGGAATGTATAGAAGTTGGAAAAGACCTAGGATATAGTGACGTTAAATTAGAACAGTGAGCAAAGAAAGAGTACAAGGAACATACAGATAAAGTAGCAGCAATTGAGAAAGAGGAGAGAGATAGGAAAGCAGCAATTGAGAAAGAGGAGAGAGATAGGAAGGCAGCTGCAGAGAAAGTGGAGAGAGTACAGGAACGAGCTCACAAAAAAGAGCTAGCAGAGTTGGCTGAAGCTACCAAATTAAAGGAGCTAGCAGATGCCACCACACTGAAAGAGTTGGCGGAAACGAATAAACTTAAACTGTTAGAAATTGAGGCCCAGACCCAGTTAAAAATGAAGGAACTGGAGGTAGAGTCCCATGTGCACATTGCAACTACTAAGTTGAAAAGTAGGGAAGAGGAAAATAAGTATAGCAAATACAAAGGGATAGTAAAACCCTTTTGCCAAGGTGAGTCAATTTCTGCTTGGACCGAAAATGTAGAGTTTCTGTTAAAGTTCCAAGAAATACCAAGGGAACACTGGGCCATGATATACATGAAGAACTTGTCAGGGGAGCCCTTAAAGGTAATAGAGTCTATTCCCCAAGAACTAAGGAATGACTATGATTATATTCACCATCATATTATGCAGCATTTTCTTTTAGATGCCCCAGGGTATCAAGGTCAGTTCTCAAAGCTGAAACCTAAAAGCAATGAAACCTTCATTGACTACGTCTCTCACGTCCAAGACGTATACAATAAGTGGATGAACGCTGCAAAGATCAATAAGAACTACGAAAAACTTAGGGATTTAATGATTATGGACAAAATTATTTCAACCATCCCAAGTCCCTTTGCCAAATTCTTACAGCAAGCTGATGTAGATTCTTTAGAGCAATTAGAGAAACGGGGGTCAGCTTATTTTTCTTCTAACAGGGACATATTTAAAGCTAACATCGAAGAGAGTGAGATAGTGGCAGTTGCGAACAGTAAACCCCAAAAACCATTTAAGATTAGGGAGAAACAAAAACCCAATCTACCACAGTGTCCATACTGTGGATTTTCACACCCTCAGTTCGGAATGTGTGACCAGTAATCCGAATTATCCATCTCATCTAGAGACGATGATAAAGAAACAGCAGAATAAGAGAGAAACCTACAGACGTGCTGTCAAATGCTTCTTTTGCCATTCTTTCAGGCACTATAGTTCACGTTGTAAGGGACGACAGAGATTGAGAGCAGTAAATGCTGTACTTATTGACTCATCGAGTGAAAGTGAAAGTGAGCAAGGAGAAATGAGAGAGAGTGAAGAAAATGTCATAGCAGCTATTGATGTACTTAAGTACGATAGATGTGCAACTTGTCATCAGTTTCACGAAGACGGAGTACTAAAATGCGGGCACACCGTGCTGTTTTCAAGTGAAAATGCAAACGCAGCAATTGCCTCCAGAGGCAAACTAGAGTTCCACTATGGAATGGTGAATGATAAGCCGTGCCAGCTCTTGATCGATAGCGGTAGTACCTTGATCGGTCTAAGAAAGGAACTGGCTAAGCCAGAAGACTACACTGGCGAGTTCGTGAATTGCCAAACTTTTTACGGCAATATAGAAAAGAACCCACTCGCCACAGCTTGTATAAATACTCCTTTCTTATCTGGCACATTTACGTGCGCGATCTTGCATAACCCGTGTACAGATCTGATAATCGGGTGTCTGTCAGAAGTGAAGAAATGTACCACTAACGAAATAAAAGCCTGGAGAGAAGCCTATTCCAATAAGGCTAATGCTGTAACTAGGTCGGAAACAAACAGACAACAAGACGACCTACAGAAAGAAATGCTCCATCTCATTTCACCTAGTGGTACAGTAGGACAAAACCACCACAGAAGAGTTATAAAGGCGCAACGCGCCGATCCAACAGTGTCACCCTACTTTAGATTTGTAGGATGAAAAACCCAAACTAACGAAAAATGCTTCGTGGTATTTTAGATGAAAAATGGTATTCTCACCAGAACATACAAGAGAGATAACCACGAAATCCAGCAAACGGTTCTACCATTGAAACATCGACAAACAGTCTTACGAATCGCACACGATTCACAGTTTGCTGGCCTTATGGGTTATGACAAAACGAGAGCCAGAATGTTATCTCATTTCAACTGGCCTAAATTTTGTAGATATAAAATATTACTGTCGTTCATTGTACTATTTGTCAACATTTAGTTAAAAAGGGTAAACATGTCACAGCAGAGGTCCAACCAACAACACTAGCCTCTAGACCGTTTGAAGTGTGTCGCTGTGGACATAGTTGGACCATTAAATCATGTGTCTAACAGAGGAAATCGTTATATTCTAACTCTCGTGGATTTCTGTTCACGCTGGCCAGAAGCGGTGGCATTAAAATACATCAGTTCGAAAGATGTAGTCAACGTTTTTCTTACATCTATTTTCCCGTTTCGGGTTTCCCCAAACCATCTTATCCGACAGAGAGACACAATTCATATCAGCTGCAACGCAAGCTTTTACAAAATTGCTAGGCATCAAACAGTGGTTCGCTAGCCCATATCGACCTTCTGCGAATGGAATTGTGGAGAAGATTAACGGGGATCTTAAACATATGCTGGCGAAGGTGACAGCAGAGAACCCATCTGATTGTGATACACTGTTACCAACAGTGCTGTTCGCCTACAGAGAAGTCTCGCAAGCAAGCACGGGCTTCTCACCATTTGAGCTAGTGTACGGGGCAAACCCACGAGGACACCTTAACATCTACCATCAGCTGTTAACCAACACCTCAGATACCCCACAACCAGTATCACCATATGAGGTAGTCACAGACACATGAGATAAGATCATGAAGGCGTGTGCCTTAGCGAAAACATCTTTGGAACACAAAGGACAGATGTACCGCCAATATGCCAATAAAGGTGCAAAAACCTTACACCTTGAACCTGAACAGGAGGTTTTATTACTTTTACCTGATAAGAGTGACTTATTATTAACATCATGGCAAGGGCCATTCAAAGTAGTGAGAAAAGTATCTAATGTCGACTATGAAATATCACTGAACAACAAACTCAAGATATGCCATATCAACATGCTCAAACCATACTACTCTAGACATGAACAACAGACAGAAGACGAATACAGTGCAACCACAACAATCAACCAGACAGAAGACGAACACAGTGCAACCACAATAAGCAACCAGACAGAAGACGAACACAGTGCAATCACAGCAACCAACCAAACAGAAGACGAACATGGTGCAACCACAATAATCAACCAGACAGAGGATGATGACATTGAACTACCGGTACCAACAGTTGACACTACAACGACGATTGACAGCATACATCTAGGACCGAAAATGACAGACGAACAAAAACAACAGACAATAGCATTACTGACAGAATACAAACAAATGTTTTCAGACATTCAAGGTAGGACCGATAGGATACAACACTCCATCATTCTCTCTGACTATACTCCGATTAAATGTCGACCATATTCCATCCCTCTGAACTATAGGGATAATCTTGACAAGGAAATGCTTAATCTTGAATCTTCTGGGATAATTCAGAAATCCCAATCAGAATATTCCTTTCCCATCGTCTTAGTGAAAAAGAAAGATTCTACTATCAGACTCTGCGTCGACTGCAGAAAACTTAATTCAGTAACTAAGACAGACGCAGAACCTATCCCTTCCTGTGAGGATCTGATCTTAAACATGTCAACTTCTACCATCTTTTCAAAACTTGACCTAACCAAAGGCTATTGGCAAATTCCTATGCATAAGGATTCCATCCATCTTACTGCCTTTGTAACACCTTTAGGTCTGTACGAGTGGTGTTTTCTTCCTTTCGGCCTTCGCAATGCGCCTGCGACTTTTGTCTGTCTTACCAGAGATCTCTAGCATGGAGTAACAAACACCCAAACTTATATAGACAACATTTGTATACATACAACAGACTGGACTACACACATACAAACCTTAAGACGGGTTTTCGAAAGAATTAAGTTGTTTGGACTTAGTCAAACCAACCAAAGTGGAGTTGGCACTGGAGGAGATAGATTTCTTAGGCCATACTATTTCAAAGGGCCACTTGAAAAGTGACGACAAAATTGTAACCAAAATTTTGAACCTCACTATGCCGACAACCGAGAAGCAAGTGAGAAGTTTGCTTGGTTTAGTTAATTACTACAACAAATTTATTCCTAATTTGGCTCAGATTACTGGTGTATTTTCTCATTTATTGAAATTGAATGCAAAAATAAATGTTCAAGATGCTGCTTTAATCAGTGCAATGTCAAAACTGAAATATCAATTCAGCAATATCCCTATTTTGAAATTACCTAACCCAGAATTACAATATATTCTCAGCACTGACGCGAGCACTACTACCATTTCTGGCATGCTCCTTCAGGAGTATTATGGAATCCTTCATCCAGTACTGTATGTAAGTCGCAAGCTCACCCCAACAGAATCCAAATACGATGTTTCTCAGTTTGAAGCACTAGCGATTGTATATTGTGTGAGTAAATTGCATAGATTTCTGGCAGTAACACACGTTGTCGTGGAAACTGACAATTCCCCGTTGTTAGCTATGGAAACAGGGATGCCAAAGAATAACAGGATTTACCTTTGGTCCCCGATACTGCAGAACTATTCTTTTTCTGTAAGACACATTAAGGGAAGCAACAATACGTTAGCAGACTTGCTAACCAGACCCTCAGACTTTGAAGTGTGTCAGGAGAACGACGACGTTACACCGTCACCAGCATCTACAGTTACAACAGATTAGCTATTGTATATAGAACTGTGATAGTAATATTAAAACAGAACGACGATGTTACATCGTCACCGGCATCTGCAGAAACTATAGACTATCCATTGTATATAGACTGAGAAAATCTTAGCACAGAGGAGGACGCGACATCATCACCTTCACCTGAAGCGACGACTAAGTTAGTTAGATATTGTGTTGATATTATATGTATTAATGTATAATGCATAACATGATTTTTAGTTGAATTGCTGGTTTAAATACATTTTCTTTACAGTTAAAATACACTTAAAGACATGTGACAGTAATCTTAATTAAATTAGTTTAGTGTTAGTTAAAGTCAGTTAGTATACATAAATATAGACAATAGTGAAACAAGTAACACCGTCACACTAATAGAAATAGAACATACAGGTCTCTCAGGAGACGACTGCCTTAAAAGTTAATGATAGTCAGCTAGAATAACTTAATTTAGTTATAGTTTAGATTAGTTTGCAAGTAAATATAGTTAGAATTTATTAGGCTCATGTAGAACATTTTACTTTAAGGGAGCCAACACATTTCTCCTAAATTTTGTTTAGTTAGTTAAATTACCTTTCCTTAGTGAGTAACACCCATTGGAACACATTATATAAAACATAAGTTAGCTAGAATAGTTCATGCCTTAGCATTGCCTTACGCAATCCAACAACAGTGTAAATACTTTAGTTCAATAGAAAAGTACTATTAAAAGGTACTACTATCGGCTCGATAATTGTTTAAAACGAGCCCATTTTTATTTTAATCATAAAAACATTTTCAAACTTACAAACTTTGAGTCTGTGAACAAAAGATGAGCGAGAGGAAGAGTGAAAGGATTAAATATATTATGAATGTTCAATGGTGCATTTTTTTCGCACAATTGAGTTGTTTTTTTAATTAATTGTCTTCGTCTGCTGTGTAACACATGTGAGTGTGTAGTTTTATATGTGTTGCAGCCACTTTTGCATTACAGCTATAGCAATATTTTCCAGCGTCTCAGTTCGGGCACGCACCTCACAAATCAATCATACGCATTCATTTGTGACTTGCACAAACCTACCTGCGACACTTGAAAGCTTTGAGTACATGAATTATTAACATACACATTTTTCTAATTTAAACATACATAAAGTATAAATTAACACGCATACAAACAGGAATACGAACAGATAAAGATGCAAACAGCAGGATTTCCAAAGGGACAGTAGACATGTACAGGGGACACTATAAACTTATAAAAAGGTTGAGAACACAGTTGAGTATTTATCCGCAAGCGGAAGTCAGATAGGTCAACATCAGTAAACACACAACTTGTTGAAGATGTTGAGGTACATTGCATGGGAGCCATGAATTTTATATTCATGTATTGTTTCCATAACAGGAACAATTTGGTCGGGATATCGGATTTCGATATTTAGAAAGGCAGTGTTTTAAAAACAAATTGGCCTTGGGTCGATACAGCTTCCAAGAGTGTAATGTGGAAGAGTAGTGACTCTTATCAACAGTACAGGTGTGGGACACTGATTATAAACCAGTGGGTAGATATATCAACTGGGTAGCAGACTGGTATAAGTCAGAAGTGGTACCTAAGGACATGAGTAGTGAATCCCTACAAACACCTTGACAAATTAGACCCAGCTAATTTTTTTATATGCTTCGACGACATTGCGTCACACCTACTAGTTTAAATTTGGTGACGCAATACGGGGGAGCCACGGGAGTATCTCAACGTGTTAGGTAGGACATATATAGGACATATATAGGACAGGAGACAGAATAGGGTAAGGACAAATAGGACGTAGATAAGGACATCTACTAGGGAGTAGATAGAATAGAGACAGACCGCAAGGGATAACTTAGGTCAGTTATAAGACAGGACTTAGATGAGGACACGGATGTGTTATATCTAGGACATTAGCGGGACTAACCCCGAGGATGGGGCAGGGGATGCTAGGTCATGGGACAACACCTGTAAACAGAGTTAGCAGTAGGACAACCCAAGGTTGACACAGACAGGACTACTATACTACGTGATGTGTGGGACAGCACGAGGTTTTGCTGACCGCACAGAGTTTAGAACGACAAGGGCAGCGAGTGGACTAAGGTTACTCAGACCGGACCTGACAGTCTTCCAGACAGGACGTGTGATTGTTTTCCGAAAGCCAATGTGTAGTTTACAAAAGCGCATGTTATAGATCGCAAGTGTGAGATTGTATTTGAGTATGTACGGGTTGTTGTGAGGAAAGGCGACATGTATATTTAGGCAGGCAATTATCGCCTGATCTTGTGTATGTAAATATAGCAGGTTTGCCTGTAATAAAATAGATAATGTCCATTCACGCATGAAGTTTCGTTGAGGTGTGAATGAAGTGGTGAGAGTGCCTGGATGCAATTTGAGTTGTTGACATTGCTCATAATGCAACTATCAATCGTACTCTTGAGGCTAGTTATCAAATTTCATTACTCATCGCTAAATCTGGGAAAAGTCATACTATAGGGGAGAATTTAATCAAACCATCAATATCAGCATTTCTTAAAACGGTTCTTAAAAAAAAAAAATAGATGACAAAGACGTTAAAGCTATGCCACTAAGTAACAATACTGTTAGCAGAATAATAGACGAAATGAGTGAGGATATTGAAATATAACTTGTTGAAAAGCTGAAAACAATAAAATTTGCGGTGCAAATGGATGAATCAGCTTTGAGAGAGCGTTAGGCCGTACTTATAACTTACGAAAGATATATTGATAAAGGTAATTATTGCTGAGGAAATGTTGTTCTGTAAATCATTAGAAAGCACCACTACCTCCAAAGATATATATACTGTAAGCTAAAAAAAAAAAAAATAGATGTCAATAATATACCAATGAAAAATATAACATCTTGTGCTGCAGATGGTGCTCCTAACATGATGGGAAAGAAAAATCGTTGCTTAAAATTATGAAAGATGAGAATCCAGAAATGCTTCTTGTGCATTTTGTTATTCACAGGGAAATCCTGGTAGCTATAAACATTTCACCTGTTCAAAACGAAGTACTAAATTTAGTTATAAAGTGTATCAATGCTATTAAAGCTAGTGCCAAATGTGAACGCCTCTTCAAGTTATTTTGTGAAGAACAAAATGAAGACTATGTGAGACTTATACTTCCCACTGAAGTAAGATGGCTCTAGAAAGGGATATGCTTGAAAAGATTTATGGAACTATTTGATACTCTTAGTGATTTTTTAAGTGACAAACCTGAAACATCTGTTAACGGTCAATGGTAAGGCATTTGTGAGTTATTTAACCGATATCTTTGAAAAACTAAACAGATTAAATAAACAACTTCAAGGAACAAATAAAACTCTTGTCGATGCAAAAGCGAAGATATTTGGTTTCATTACCTTTATTTAATTATGTCAGACATATATTTACAACAAAAATATTGAAAAGTTTCATTGGCTCCAAAAATGTGAAGTGACTGATACCACTATGTATGTTATTGTCGATCATCTGAAAATTTTATCGGCTGATTTGAAAGAAAGATTTTCTTATTTGAAATAAATTGATTTCCCAACTTGAATGATGCAGCCAATGTTAGTGGATTTGCCTGATATTTCAAATATGCAGTATCAAGAAGAACTCACAGAAATGCAAAATGATGAGTCAATTAAAACTTTATTATAAAAGGAGCGATGGCATGGCTTTATGAGGAAACTGAAATCAAATATTCAAATGCAACCAAATGTGCAAGAGAACTATTGTTACCGTTTCCATCTTAATAGTTAGCTGAATGCGGATTTAGTGCCATAAATAATTTGCTTAAAAAAATGAATCGGCTGGATATAACGAAAGATTTGTAAATTGGAACCTGACATAACATCTCTTTGCAGCAAGCATCAAGTGCAAAGATCTCACTAAATTTAAATAATAAATAATTACTAATAATTAAATTAATATAGAAAAATCTTTCATTAAAATTATTTTGTACTTGAATTTCAGTTCTCCATTATATGTTTTGAAAATCTTCTTTCTGTGTTTGCTCAATAATGTTCTAGTGATTTCTTCCTAAACCCTTTCATTGAAGTTTCTTTATTGAACATTTAAATTTTTGAATATTAAAAATTATGTAATTATGTATATGTTGGGGATAGGGGGGGGGGGGGGCATAAGCATTTTTAGAAAGGCCTAGGTGGGGCATAGCACAAAAAAGGTTGGGGAACACTGGTCTACAGTTTGTAACTGGCAATTTACCTCAATGAAACAACACTGGCTTGCCCTCCTTGAATTGTCCAGTAGCAGTTGAAGTTTAATGGATACATGTCTGGATAGTTGGCACTGACAATGTATCCGGTAGGCTCAGTAATCACAGCATTGCATTCTGGGAAACAAAAAAGCAAACTACATTCATGGAGAAACAAAAGAAACACGTTAACTGCTTAATATCTACTCTTCTAATGTGGATTGTGAGGATCTGACAGTACAGTAGTATAGTATATCACAACACTATATAGTATATCATTGTGTAGTGTAATATGGTATAGAATTAATTATTATAGTATATAACAGCAGAGTATAGTATATCATTGTGTAGTGTAATACAGTATAGAATTAATTATTGTAGTATATCACAACACAGTATAGTATATCATTGTGTAGTGTAATACAGTATAGAATTAATTATTGTAGTGTATCACATCACAGTATAGTATATTATTGTGTAGTGTAATAAAGTATAGATTCAATTATTGTAGTATATCACAACATCATGAGCAATAGCCGCCATGTTACTACAGCTATTTGACAGAGTATAGTGTTATATATTATAATATCATAACATAGTATAGTGTTATATATTATAATATCACAACATGCTACAACATGCTAAATTCTACAGCCGATTCTGTTATATATTATAGTATATCACAACATAGTATTTTTATTTTTTTTTTTGCATATCCTTTACAGGACATCGCTGTCAACATCAGCATCTTTCAGCTGTATGTTGATTTCTTGGCAAGATTACGCTCAGTAGTTTGCCATTGCTTTCTGAGCGGTCGGCTCAGTTATACCACAAGTCACCAGCGGGGGACGAACCGCTCCCAGTTCTCGCCCGCTACGAGACTGCGTGATAAACGGGATTAAGGAGAAAGTGTTGTAACCCCTCGGCCAGAGAGACCGGCCAACATAGTATAGGTGTTATATATTATAATATATCACAACATAGTATAATATATAGTATATCACCTTATAGTGTAACACAGTATAGTACAGTATGTCACAACACAGTATAACATATCACAACATAGTGCCAGGTGTTTGTAAAGTCTCACTACACTTTGTATGTAGAACAAATTTGAAAAATGAAGTACATAATGTCATCAAAAATTGTTCTAAAAATGCATTAAATTAGTTACAATAGTCGCTGCTATGGTCCAACACTGCTTTGGGGAAGCTGGAGAGAGCCAATGAAGTATTCATTATCACATGTGTTGAAAATGTTCACCACGTACTTCAAGACATGGCTTTACACGTCTTTTATATTGTCAAATACCTTATGTAATGTGTCTGTTGTTATTCCTTCAATGGTAATTCTGATTGCTTCTTTCAGGTCCTAAATTGTGTGTGCATTATATTTGTAAACATTTCGTTTTAAGAATCCCCATCGATAATAATCTAATGGAGTTAGTTCCGGAGAACAAGCAGGCCAAATTCCACATGATATTATGCGATTTGCAAAAATGACTTCCAAAAAACGCAGTGATGCTCCAGCTGTGTGTACAGTTGCACCATATTGCTGGAATTCAGCTGTTCTAAAATAGGTTTCAGAATATCAGTACGGTACCAATCGTCCAATAAAATGATTTCTACTGATGGTACACCATACCCCGATTTTATCACTGTGAAGAGGCGCTTCATGAAATGCATTTGGATTAAAAGTGCTCCAAATATCACTATTTTGGCTATTAACTTATCTTGATAGATGAAGCCATGCCTCATTAGAGAAGAATGTTACATCTAGAATTAACTCGTATTCTTTAGCTAAAAATGTTTGAAACCACGTGGAGTAGTTGACTCTGGATTGATGATCACACTCTTTTAGTTCAGACACAACAGAAATACTGAATGGAAGAAAATGTAATCATCGTTTAAGAATGTTGTGTACTATGCTAACTGATATGTTCACTTGTTGTAACATTTTCCTTAAGGACTTGCTTGGACTTGTCAGGATTCTGTCTTGGATATCTAGACATTCTTCTTCAGACACAGCAGGCCTACCAGACCACAGAGCATCTTCCACATTTCTTGTAGAAAGAAATTAATTGAACAAATTTTTAACCGTAATGCGATGAGGAGGTTGTTTATCAGGAAATCTTGCTATACATATTTGAACAACCATCTGTGAGTATCGACTGCCATTTTGAAACACTTGTTCAACCAAAAAAAAAAAAAAAAAAAAAAAAAAACTTTCTTCCATTGATAAAACAATATGTTTGGAGTGCAAAGAATTACTCCAACAGACGACAGCTATTCGCTACATACTGCTTCACGATGGTCAGTGTAGCACATTTGTTGATGACGTCATGCATTTCATTTTTCAAATTTGTTCGACATACAAAGTGTATTGAGACTTTACAAACACCTGGTATAATGTATAGTGTATCACAGTGTAGTGTAATACAGTATAGTATAATATAGTATATGACAACACAGTATAGCATAGTGTATCGCTGTATAGCATAGTGTGTCATAACACAGTATGGTATTTTGTATCACAATGTAATATATCACAAGACAATATATAATAATATATCAACAGTGTAGTATATCACAACACACTATAGTATTGTCTGAAACTCTTTAAAAACACTCTGAAGATCTCACTAACAGCTTTTGGAATTTATCACAAAATTTGGGAGACTGCTGCCAAAGACCATTTTTCGTGGCGTACATCATTTCGCAGGGGTGTAGTCATTTGTGAAGCAAACAGGACTGCAAGAGCTGTGAACAAAGGCTGGACAGAAAAAAAATGCTGAAGGAAATCCTTCTGGAACATAAACCATTCTTTGCCCTCAGTGTCAAAGAATATTTCGAGCCAAAATAGGCCTTACAAGCCATCTTAGAACTCATGGCTCCAATATTTTAACCCCACTGGATGAAATGAATGGACATCATCAATCTTGATGGACAAACCCATAGTACTGTAAATTACATTGTAGAATACAACAACACACTATAGCATAGTATATCAACAGTGTATTATATCACAACATAGTAACGTAAAGTATAACGTATCACACTGTAGTATATCACAATACAGTACAGTAAAGTATGTCAGAGTGTATTATATCACAACACAGTATATTAAAGTATACCACTTTGTAGCATATCACAATTTTATTAATATATCAATTTGCAGAGCACGTGCCTACCTCAGAGTTAACACAAACGCACAACATCCACTGCATAGTGAAATTAGGAAGGTGAAGGGCAGCATGTTAAAAAGAGGAAGGTCGTGGATGGGTCAAGCTGAAGACATTCTTCAACAGGTGTGTTCACTGGATGACTTAGAACCTGGCGAGAAGTGGGTACAAGTGCCAACAGATTTCTATATGTCCTTTTCAGTTTGCATCCAACTAGACAGAAAATGCAGACAAGAAAATCCGGCGGCTGTGGAGGCTGAAGTACAAGCGTTGATTTTCGAGAATTCGTTAGACGGTGATGCTGTCATCTACACAGATGGGTCGGTCGTCCGACATGTGAGAAGCTCATGGGCCTTCACGGCGCGGGCCTTAGCCGGTTTCCTTAGCGACTCAATGAGCATGCTCAAGAGGATAGAGATGGGGTGGATCCGAAAAGAGTGGTTGCTGTCTCTGGAGTGGTCTTGACTGACAAAGATTAGTTTCATCTTCGTGCCAGGGCATGCGGGAGTACAAGGAAATGAACGGGCTGACAAGCTTGCAGGTAAGGCTAAGGTGGAGGGCGGACGCGCCATGGACCAGGCTGACATTCTGAATGCATTATGAGAAGTAAGACTTGTGCGAGAACCAAGTGATGACTGTGAATTTACAACCATGGTCAGACTACGAGAACAGCAAATCAAAAGAGGGGTGGCCAAGCAAGAACACTACGCAGGAAGCCAAAGAAGATTGATAAACCAACACAGAACTGGTGTCGTTAGCCGCTACACGCTGCGGGATTTGCTGAGGAGGGGATCCGAGCACTTACGGACTAAATGATTCGATGTGCAATGAGGATGATCTGTCGACTAACTAACTAAACTAATTAACTAACTAAAGCATATCACATTGTAGTATATCACAACACAGTACAGTAAAGTATATCACAGTGTAGTATATCACAGTGTAGTATATCACAGTGTAGTATATCACAGTGTAGTATATCACAACACAGTACAGTAAAGTATATCACAGTGCAGTATATCATAACACAGTACAGTAAAGTATATTACAGTGTAGTATATCACAACACAGTACAGTAAAGTATATCACAGTGTAGTATATCACAACACAGTACAGTAAAGTATATCACAGTGTAGTATATCACAACACAGTACAGTAAAGTATATCACAGTGTAGTATATCACAACACAGTACAGTAAAGTATATCACAGTGTAGTATATCACAACACAGTACAGTAAAGTATATCACAGTGTAGTATATCACAACCCAGTACAGTAAAGTATATCACAGTGCAGTATATCACAACACAGTACAGTAAAGTATATCACAGTGTAGTATATCACAACACAGTACAGTAAAGTATATCACAGTGTAGTATATCACAACTATTTTCTAAAGATAATAAGAACACTAACCAATATGTTACTACAATGCAATGTTAGACAAATGAAGAACAGTAACCAGTATATTACTACATATATTTCTAAGAGAAAACAAGAGCACAAACCAGTATGTTACCACAGCTATTAGTCAAAAATAACAAGAACAATAACCACTATGTTACCACAGCTATTTGTCAGAGAAATAAAGAACAATAACCAGTATATTACCACAATTCAATGTTAGAAAAAGTAAGGGAAATAACCAGTATGTTACCACAATTAAATTTTAGAGAAAACAAGAGCACTAACCATTATGTTACCACAATTCAATATTAGAGAAAACAGGATCAATAACCATTATATTTCCACAGCTATTTGTCAGAGATAATAAGAGCACTAGTCACCATGTTACCACATCTATTTGTAAGAGAAAACAAGAACACTATTGTATGTTACCACAGTCCAATGTTAGAAAAAACAAGAACAGTAACCACTATGTCACCACAGCTATTCATCAGAGAAATCAGTTCAGTATAACAAGAGCACTAACAACTATGTTACAATACTTCAATGTTAGAGAAAAAAAGAACACTAACCAGTATGTTAAAACAATTTATTGTTAGAGAAAACAAAAGCACTAACCAGTATGTTACCACAGCTATTTGTCAGAGAAAACTAAGAACACTAACCAGTACCTCCCGTGTGTTGCCGGGGCCCATAAGGGAAGCAAAGGATAGCAACACTGTAGCCTACCGCGCATGTCGTAAGAAGCGACTAAGGAGGCTTGATGGTTCCGTCGCCCTGCTAATGAGTGAGTGCGTGGCGCGACACTGTGAGCTGTGCGTTTTGTGTGAAATGCTTTTGAATCTGCCCGATGTATTTTGCAACGTGACTGCATGTTCGGAGCGATGGCAGATGGCTATGTCCCAGAGTTGACCGGTTTTTTTTTTTTTGACATTCTGGCACGGCGTTATGCACAGTGTATCTGTGCGGGCTGTTGTTTGTCGAGACTCCTGTCTTTTCCACTTTTCACATTGGGCAGTGGGGAGCATTTTGTGTTATATTCACTGGCACAGGAACGGAGCAAAATAGGGACGACCCGTTGTTGTGAAGTTGGAACTGTGACTGACTGACTGACTGACTGACTGACTGACTGACTAACTAACTAACTAACTAACCAGTATGTTACCACAATTCAGTGTTAGAGAAAACAAGAAACTCTAAAACTCTATGTTCCAGAGTTTCGTGTTAGAGAAAAAAAGAGCACTAAAATCAAACAACAAGTGTTAACCATTGATATCAATACATTTGAGCCCATCTGTGGCCAGTTTCATCCACTCCGGACACCGGCAAGTCTCTGTCCAAGGGCTTGAGGAAACAACACTGCAAGTGTGGGAGCAGTTCTTCTGTTTGCATGGCACTGTAAGCACAGTAAATTATGTTACAGACATGCACTCCTGTCTAGATATGTTACAGACATGCACTCCTGTCTAGATATGTTACAGACATGCACTCCTGTCTAGATATGTTACAGACATGCACTCCTGTCTAGATATGTTACAGACATGCACTCCTGTCTAGATATGTTACAAACATGCGCTCATGTATAGATATGTTACAGACATGCACTCCTGTCTAGATATGTTACAGACATGCACTCCTGTCTAGATATGTTACAGACATGTACTCCTGTCTAGATATGTTACAGACATGCACTCCTGTCTAGATATGTTACAGACATGTACTCCTGTCTAGATATGTTACAGACATGCACTCCTGTCTAGATATGTTACAGACATGCACTCCTGTCTAGATATGTTACAGACATGCACTCCTGTCTAGATATGTTACAGACATACACTCCTGTCTAGATATGTTACAGACATGCACTTCTGTCTAGATATGTTACAGACATACACTCCTGTCTAGATATGTTACAGACATGTACTCCTGTCTAGATATGTTACAGACATGTACTCCTGTCTAGATATGTTACAGACATGCACTCCTGTCTAGATATGTTACAGACATGCACTCCTGTCTAGATATGTTACAGACATGCACTCCTGTCTAGATATGTTACAAACATGTACTTCTGTCTAGATATGTTACAGACATGCACTCCTGTCTAGATATGTTACAGACATGCACTCCTGTCTAGATATGTTACAGACATGCACTCCTGTCTAGATATGTTACAGACATGCACTCCTGTCTAGATATGTTACAGACATGCACTCCTCTCTAGATATGTTACAGACATGCACTCCTGTCTAGATATGTTACAGACATGCACTCCTGTCTAGATATGTTACAGACATGCACTCCTGTCTAGATATGTTACAGACATGCACTCCTGTCTAGATATGTTACAGACATGTACTCCTGTCTAGATATGTTACAATGTACTCCTGGCTAGATATGTAACAGAACGTCATATATATATATATATATATATATATATATATATATATATATATATATATATATATATATATATATATATATATATATATATATATATATATATATATTCAATACAACAACGTTTTTGCCTTGTATAAATGGCATAATTATTCTGTTTGCTAAAGAACCACCTAATTAAATGGCTACCGTTGATGATATTGCTAAATGAACTGGGAGTTTGAAACCCTGGCTCCAATATACATTTCACGCCAGATCAAGATAGCTGCTGAAGTGTTCAGTCTGAATATTATCTTGTGTTAAAAGTTGACTTATGTAATGGCCAACGGTTAACTATCATCTTGTGTGATAAAGTTGACTTATATAAGGACCAACGCTTAACTATCATATCATGTGTGGAAAAGTGGACTTACAGAATGACCAACGTGAGAATATAGTATTCTGAGTGGACAATATACTTTGTATAATGACCAAGACCTGAGTGACTGTTTTCGTCAAGATGATCCGTGTTGGAGAATCCCATACGACATTGTGATCATTTACCACACAGTCATTATGTCTTTGTCCACTTCGACACTGCAAGAAGTTATCAACCTGAATTGTAGCTAGTGAAAGGAGCAGTCCTGAAGATCTTTACTCTCAAGTATACTGGCCTGGTTTGTCCATCGTCTTCACGTACAGCCGGGAGGAGGAATTCTGTCACTACCATGTGAATGCGTTGCTAACTCCAGACGTACGGACGGTGGCTATAGGAAGCCAATGATGACAAAATTGATAGTCCTTATACCTGACAACTTGGCTAGACAATTTGGTTTTCTTGCAGGACTTTCAATGTAGTTTTTCTCATGTCTAATTGTATTGTCCCCTTGGGACTGTTGAAGTGCCCAGATATACGGATACTCACGCAAACCTCAGGTCCTGTATATCACACTGATGTTGGACAACAGAATGCCTTCATCCGACATACAGGACTTCGCGTTGGAGCTCAAGCCAACGAACACAAGCAAGCAAGCAAATCATTGTGTAGTGTTCTGAATTCACATGTGTATAATGTCCTTGTCTAGAGTTGAGTAAATTAATACTTTGTATGGGACAGCAATCCAATGAACTTCGGGGTATTCAGAACAGTGATAACTTGACTGGCCAGAGAGATTCCTTACATTAATGTGTGTTAGCATCTAAGAAGCCAACCCCACCCTTTTTGCTACAGGCAGACAGCTCAACCACAGAGATCCCCTAAGATTAGAGTGACACTCTTCGTGAGGCAGACAGTTTAACCATGGAGATCCCCTAAGATTAGAGTGACACTCTTCGTGAGGCAGACAGTTTAACCATGGAGATCCCCTAAGATTAGAATGACACTCTGCAATAGACAAACTACATGATGCTGGTAACGAAGATAGATTTCAATGCTGTATGAAGATTAACTGTTTTAAAGTGGGAGCAAAATGTGGTTGTTTTCTGGGTTATCAATAATGCATTTCTAGGAATTAATTTTGGTGTTGTTGTTGTTGTTGTTGTTGTTGTTGTGAGCATCTATTCAGAATAAAGATGTTAACAAGGCATGCTCAAATAGATATTCGTTTCCCACCAAAAGTATGTCACATGAGAAAATTAATTGGAGAACCACAAACTAACTTTCACTCAGCCACATGTGATCCAAATTTTAACACCATTGTCTTCCACATTAACTGTCACTCGACCACATGTGATCCAAATTTTAAAACAACTAACACATTCACTTAACCTCAACCACATACTGTCTACATGGTTGATTCACTGACTAACACATAAACTTACCCTCAGCCACATATGATCCTTGGAAGCCTCTCATAGTGATAGAAGCATCGGACATAAAGATAATAAACATGGAGTTCCCTGTTGACTTCACAGGCTTCTGCCAGTTGTCACAGATTTTACTGAGAAGGGGAGCTTGTTTACTGGGGCCATCATACACTTCTATGTAGTCATATGGGCATTTTTCCATAGCATAGTCTTGTAGACTGTAAAATAGTGAATTATTCTGTGAGTTAATGAATGAGTTACAGTTTTTAAGCTTTCCGATGTTTTAACAGACAAAATAATCCTTAATTATTAAGTTTCTTAAATGTACGTAGTTTGCTAAGTGTAATTAGGTGTGTTGATCAAATTCTTTTTTAATAATTATATAAATTGTTGCAGAAACTCTGAGGTCTCTAAGACAACGTAGACAAATAGACAAGTTTTAATTATCACTTATAGAAGTAGAAGAAAGAAGCAGAGATCAGATCTGTCCATTAATCTATACTTCTTTCTTCTACGAGTGCCAATCAATACATGTCGATTCATTTACTTTCTTTTATGTATATGTTTTATATTATCATAAGTAACTTATGAAAATTATTATAAATATATTGATGATTAATCCAAATTGACATGGACAAGACCTTAGGTTCGTACTGGAATACGATCAGCATTGCCAGTTGTGGGTTGTGCTCAATCTTTAAATAAATATATTTTGAAGAATTGTATAAAAGACATTATGTAAGAAATCTACCAATTTTTTTTAAAAACCAAACAGTAAATAAAAAATACAGAATTATGATAAGAAAAAAATTCAACTATTAATAAAATTTAATGTGCAAAGGAAAGTATATTCCAGCAGCTGTAATGAGAATTTCATATGTTGTGTTGAATGAATCACCAAAAAACGAGAAGCAGATTGTGAGCTTTACTAGAACACGATAACAAGAAAAAAATGGACGTTGCGGCTAAAGCCTTCGTCAGCACAGAACAAACACACAAAACAGACACACAACTACACCAAAAAAAAAACTATATGAAAATATTAAGGTTACTTAGCTGAATACGCCTTGAGCGATTGTTAAGTGGATTGAATTAACCAGATGTACCCAACTGGAAGATTAAACGTGTGCAGATGAACGCATAGATAACGTTGCGACTCATGCATGAGAAAGCCTCACGGGTGTGGAAAGTGGTCTTAGGCAATGCAAGACTCTGGCTTTGAAGAACATGAGGACAGGTCTTACAACGAGATAGAAGACAAGCCACCGTGCCAGGTAGAAACTTGTGAGTTTGGGGTAGAGTGCTATGGACCAGCACATCCCTGAGGTTACGATCCTGCCTGTACGCCACCAGAGGGGCCTCTGAGAAGACATCGCGAGTGACAGGGTCTGCCTGGAGAATGGATAGATTCCTCATGAGAATATTCTTGGTAGCAATATTATGGGGATGTAGGTTAGTGAAAGGATAGGTTTCAGCCTGGAGGAGAGGGCCTCGGCACGACTGATAGACTGGCAGTGGTGAAGATCTGTAGACAGAACATTCCCAGGATAGCTATGAAGGCGGAAGAAATCCAACATTTCGTGGGCTTTTTGGCGGAAGTCTTTATTATCCCGACACAGCCGTTGGAGACGTCTATATTTTGTCACATATGCTAGTAGCCGTATTGAGAATTTCACATGTTGTTTTATGTATTGAGAATTTTATATGTTGTTTTGTGTGTTGGATGTGTTATCACATATACTAGCAGATCTCTTGAGAATTGTATATGTTATTTGTGTGTTTAAAATTTGTTATGTGTGTTCAGTGTGTTGTCACATATGTGAGTAATTGAACTGAGACAATGATATTATTTTGTGTGTGTTGTAAGTGCTATCACATATACTAGCCGTTGTAATGAGATTTTCATATGTTGTTTCATGTTCAATGTGCTGTCACATATGCTTGTAGCTGTATTGAGAATCTCATATTAGGTGTTCACACTGCTTTCAGACTTAGCATCCTATAATCTCCGTAATGGATGTTCAGGATGTGACTTTGATGTCTGTGAGATCTCAGCAGAGAGTTCAAAACCAAACTGTGGTATCTCTTCATATCAAGACACGTGACAAGCATATGTGTTCTGATGCTGAGGAAGTCAGGAATAATGAGGAACAGAGATGGTCCACCCACTTCCTAAAGTGATATTCTAAAATCCACTTTGTATCATCATCATAAGTGCCATGCCGATAAGCGAGGGCAGTCAATTTTCACAATCTCACACGATCATCAGAGTCTTGGATCAGCTCAGTGTTCTTGTCTCAACCATGCCACGTGGTCAAGCCATCCAGGTATTTACTACTCTACATTCCCCTTGTTCTTTTCCCCTCAATCTTGTCAGTTGTCACCAAGTTCTCCAATTTATTTCTTCTGATAACATGTCCAAAAGGTTGTGACTGTCTACGTCTAATTTCTCTAATCAGTTTACAGTTTTCATTTGCTTCTTGTAGGACTTGGTCATTCGTTTTTCAACTTTGTATGACAAATGTTTATTTGCACTCTAAGTCACGTCTAGGATATAACTGAGCTACTGTATGACAGTAGACGGTACTACCTGCTTTCTGTTTACACCGAATGTTGGGCGGCGGTCACCAACCCAACCCCATCTCCCCATTGTGCTTATGTCTTAAGTCGGAGAAGTGCATTTGGGTGGGTATAAGTCTACTCTAGTGCGAGGAAATGCAAGCTGAAGACTAAATGTTATGGCAGAGTAGACGAGGTCCTAAGTCTTGGTCGGCAACTGGTGTAGGATGTAAGCTCTAACAGGCGGAGAGTTAGAATTTTGTTTTGCTGATCCAGCAGCTTCTGCAGCTGAATTTGTTCCAGACGTATTGGTGTTACCTTTCCTCTGGAGTAAACTAGTTAGGTAGAGAGAGGGATCATGTTGCATGGACAACAAATGGTCTCTTATTTCAGCCCAGGCTATGTGTATTTTACAAACTATCGTCTGTCAAGCTAGCAAGGCGCCTGTCAATGCATTCACATGCTCACTTAAAACCCAAGTGATTGACAGAATCATCAAACTGGAAGTTGACATACATGTTCCCTAACGAGGTTATACATGCAGGTAGATCCACCACAAAACTGATGATGAATATGGGCATGTGAACCTGTCATTTATGCTGTGAATGCTGTTTGTAATTTGTAGATAAGGAAAATAACCAAATTACGTGAATGTAATGATTGCGCTAGGTTCACCAGCGGCTATTGTCCATGTACAGTAGGAGTTGCTGTCATAAAACTGAGGGTAATTGTTCGATGCTAGATATCCCCTCTTCTCAGTCATGGTTCGGTTGCAGTCTAATGAAAGACAGAAAAAAAAAACCATTGACGATTTGTAGAACTGGCAACTTACATCATAATTCAAATATAATATTATGTCTCTTATAATCACACATATGTCTAATCTATGTGGAATTAATTCATAATGCAAATGTAATACTCATTGCATCATTGGCACCTTTCCGTCTTGACAGACGATAGTTTGGTACATTGTGCTTCAAAAAGGCTTAATAACTACGATCCATGGCGGTGGCGAGTGTGGCTGGTAAGGCCAATTCTTGCTGCAAATGTTTGCCCACAGTAGGTGCATGTGAAAGCATGGTCACTTCCACCATTTTGCACCATCTTACGTCTCTCACTAAAACTCTCGTAATACCACAAGTGACTTTAAAAATGTTGATGTCCTTTGTGATCAAGCCCAGATTACATTCAGTGGTTTGCGATTGCTTTCTGAACGAGAAGCCACTGTTAAGTCTAAGTTAATGCTGATGTAGGGCTGAACCGCCTAACCCCCCTCCCCCCCCCCTCTCCTCCCCCATCAGCACACCAGGAGTTTAGAGCTCTTATTTTGTCAGCCACATCATCTACAAGTATCTTAGTTGAACTACATTTTAATCCAGATGTAATGTTAGATCTCTGGTAATCACACACGCATCTATGTTGAACTAAATTTTAAGCAGTCATAATCCAGATT
Source organism: Cepaea nemoralis (assembly GCA_014155875.1). NCBI lineage: Eukaryota > Metazoa > Mollusca > Gastropoda > Stylommatophora > Helicidae > Cepaea > Cepaea nemoralis. Next base: position 710,947 of record JACEFZ010005253.1, read on the forward strand.
TAATGTTAGATCTCTGGTAATCACGCAAGTATCGTAGATGAACTAAATCGTAATAATGATATAATGTTAGATCTCTGGTATAGATCTCTGGTAATCATACCAGCATCTCAGTGGAAGTAAATCATAATAATTTAGATATAATGTTAGATCTTTGATAATCGCGCAAGTATCTCAGTGGAACCAAATCGTAATAATTTAGATAAAATGTTAGATCATTGGTAATTACACAAGTATTTCAGTACAACTAAATCATAATCCAGATACAATGTTAGATCTCTGGTAATTACACAAGTATCTCATTGGAACCAAATCATAATCCAGATTTAATGTTAGATCTCTAATAATCACACAAGTATCTCTGTGGAACCACATCATAACCCAGATTTAATGTTAGATCTCTAATAATCACACAAGTATATTTGTGAAACCAAATCATAATTCGGATACATTGTTAGATCTCTGGTACTCATGCAAGCATATCAGTACAACCAAATCATAATCCAGATATGGTGTGAGATCTCTGGTAATCACACAAGTATCTCGGTGTAAGCAAATCATAACCCAAAGTTAATGTTAGATCTTTGGTAATCACACAAGTTAGTTATCAGTTATCAGTTATCAGTTGGGGTATCTTCGTTGCACTCCGGACATGTCCATAGGTGCTCAGATCCTCCCCCCAGCATATGCATCAGCGTCCGGTGGCTAATAGTGCCAGTTCTGTGTTGGTTGACGAGGCGCTTTGTTTTCCCGATGTACTTCTCGCGTCTGGCTGTGCCGATTCTTACTCCCAGGTCTTTCATCCTGGAAAGCGATGTGGAATCACTGGCGTCAAAATCCTCTGTTCTCGCCATATCTTTAAGGGCGTTAATGACATCGGCACGATCCATGGGCTGGCCATCTACAGGGGGTGCAGAGCCAGCCAATTTATCAGCTCGTTCATTTCCCTCGACTCCCGCATGTCCCGGGACGAAGATGAAGGTGACTTTGCGGACAACAGACTTCCGCAGCGACTCAGTCCACTGTCTACGTACAGATCCAGCTTCGACCTTCTGAATCATGCTCATTGAATCACTTAGTACACACACGTTGGTATAATGCTGTGATTCCAGCCATATGAAAGCCTGTGTAACTGCCATCACCTCCATCGTCATGCTGCTCGTGGTCATAGAGTGGGCACCACTGGATTCTTGAACGGTTCGGCCCGCTGAACGGGCTGTAAATGCCCACGCACTTCTCTGCTGCTTTACAACAGATCCATCTGTATAGATGAGCACTTCGGGGCTATCTGAGTGATCATAGATGAGCGCGTTAACCTCTGCATTGACAGCGGCAGGGTTCTGCTCTCTGCACCGTCTGTCGAGTGTGATAATGCAGGAGAAGGTACACTTAAAAGCTGGAGGCACCGGCACCCATTCCTTGCCGGGGTTGATACTGGTAAGACTGCAGACCTGTCCGACGACATCTTCCGCCCGACCCATCCATGATTTGCCCCTCTTTAGCCTGTCACCCTTTTCTCTGAATACAGCGTCATGCAGAGGGTGCTGCTCATCTGCACTTATTTTTAAGTATGCACGAGCTCTCCAGATCTTGATCCTGTGTTCCATTGTCGGGAAGTCAAGGAGGTATCTCATTGCTACACAGCTGGTGTCTCTCGTGCAGCCCAAAATGATGCGCATGGCTTCGTTTTGTACCTTTTCAAGTCTTCCAATCTGTGTAGGGCTGACAGTGAGGATGGCCAGGGCATACTCGATGCGTGAAAGCACAAGTCCTTGGAACAGAAGTAATAGCAGTCTTTGCTCGATATTGGCAGTCGCCATGACTCTCATTGCTGCCAAACCTTTCCGAGCCTTCGTTATGACATAGTCGACATGATCTTTGAAGGACAGGCTACGATCAAGCCTCACGCCAAGATATGTCATTGACTGGGTTCTACTCAGAATGCTCCCATCCATTCTAACTGCCGGCAGGTCTGTTTTCACAATATGGTTGTTTAGTGAGAACCATGTAACCGTTGCCTTTGCAGGGTTGACAAGGGCATCGGCATCAGCACACCATGAGGAAATTCGATCTAGTTCGCCCTGCATATAGTTGGCAACCGCCTGTCTATCTCGACCCTGTCGATACACGAGGATGTCGTCAACGAATGATAGAGTCCTACCCCTCCCATCCAACTGTTGTTCAGTGATCGGCACCGTATACACGTTGAATAGTACTGGTGACAGTGGTGAACCCTGTGGCAATCCTGGACATATCGTTATCGGCTCAGAAGACCAACTCCCGCATCTTAGCACCACCTTCCTTTGGAGTAGAACTGCAGCTATCCATCGTACAAGGTGAGGGTGCACTTTCAGTCTGAGGAGGGTTTGCATCAAGTGCTCGAAAGATACTCTGTTATATGCGTCCTCTAAGTCTATGGCGGCCGCACATGTCTCTTCTCTGACCTGAAATCCTTCGTAAACATCTTGAGCAAAGACCGCCACATTCAGCCATGACTCTTTGTTGCGTCTGTATCCTCCAAGTGTGGGCGGGAAGCAGCCGAGCTGTTCCAAGTCCCAAGCAAGTCTGTGTGCTACAATTTTCTCCAGTAGCTTGCCAACAGTATTCTGCATCGTAATGATTCTGTAGCCGCTTATCTTGGAGTGGTCTTTGTTCGGTTTTGGCAGCGGCAGCAAGTAGCTGTGTAGCCATTCTTCTTTGACCTGACCCCTCTGGATACTGGTGTTGAATTCTCTGGCCAGTTCTTCCATGTCATCATCTGATATCACCATTAGGTCACCATATCGGATGCCGTCTGGGCCTGGGGCGGTGTTAGGTGATTTCTTGAGCATTGCACGCAATATGTCAACTGTGATTGTCCATTCTTCGTCTGTCCCGACCCCCTCGCACAACTGAGAGAGTGTTGTTGTGGTCCTATGTCTGGCGGGCTCGTCTTTCTGGTCAGTCTGTTCTATGTAGCGTGCAAGAAGGGCCTTACCTTTATCCGCATCCGACTTTTTCCATGCGAGGTCTGTGCCTTGAAAGTCTGGTATACCCCTACGTTGTGCAGCACCGTTCATGCTCTTGTGGAGGCGCCAGAATGTCGTAAGAGATTGCTCGGAGCACACCTTCCTGCAGAACTCGTCCCATTTGTCGGCCTTGGCCTGTTTGGCGCAGGATTTGAATAAAGTCGTCGTCCTAACGACCTCAGTCTTCAGGTTCGCCAACTCAACCTGTGGCATGTTAGCCTTTCTGGCCTTTTGCCAGTCTTTGACAGCCTGCCTCTTTCCCAGCCACACCTTCTCGACCTCTCCATTCCACCATGGTGGCTGCAGCCATCTTTCTTGTCTCCTACGGGAGGAAGTTAGTTTCCTTCTTCTGATCTTGCTTATGGCGTCTTGACCAGTGGTGTCGTACGGGAAGGCATTGGTCTTGTTTCTTTGACTCATGGCCCCGTCTTTCTTGATCAGGATGACACAAGGGTAGTGGTCACTATCGTGGTATCCCAGTGTGCCCCACCGGCACCTTGGTGCGATGGTGGGCGACACCAGAGCCAAGTCAATGATGCTGTCAGAGTCGCCTGGTCGAGTGGCCATTCTAGTGACCTTCCCATCATTCAGACAGATTAGGGCAGCAGATGCCAGGGCGTCCTCCAAATCTTCTCCCTGTCTATTGGTGATGCAGTTCCCCCATTGACTGCCTCTGGCATTGAAGTCCCCGCAGTAGATGATATGCCTTTCATCCATATCGAACAAACTCTGCCATTGTCGCACGTCGACCTTCCCATTCCGCGCATAGACGTTAACGATTACAAGCTGCACTGGTGTCATTATTCTTAATGCCTGCACTTGCAGGGCATCGCTGTTCCAGGCGGACATATCGATCTCAGACACTAGTATGTTGTCGCGGACCAGAATGGCCTGTCCGAGGTGCCGCCTGTTAAAGAAACCCTGAAATCCCGCAACTTTGACTGTTCCGTCGGTGAGCTGTGTTTCTTGCAAGACTACAATATCGTTTCCGTAGAGTAGTTTTTAAAGAATGGGTCGGCGTTGACTAAATGATGCACAGTTCCAGTACAGTACTCGAACATTTCCGATACCCAATCTGTCACATTTTAAGCGCCTTCTGCGCGCGCCCGCCCTCTTACCACGTTGTGTCCTAGCTGGTCGTCTGGCCGTCATGTTAGGCTTAACTATCGCCACCGGGCGCCGATGATACGCCGAAAGAAGACCGGACGCGCGTGCACGAACTCCGTTGCACGGTCCGAACTCCATTTCACCACGAAAAAAGCACTTAATCCATACACATTTCAGAAAAAACACGTTCCATTTTACGGGACGACGAATCACACAAGTATCTCTGTGGAACCAAATAATAATGTGGATACAATGTTAGATATCTGGTAATCACACAAGCATCTCAGTGGAACCAAATCATAATCCATATTTAATGTTATATCTCTGAAAATGACACAAGAATGACAGTGGAACCAAATCATAATTTGAACACAATGTTATATCTCTGGTAATCACATGAGTATCTCAGTAGAACCAAATCATAATCAAGGTTTAATGTTAGATCTCTGTTAGTATACAAGTTTCTGTTTCTGTGGTTTTCGGTCTTTTCAACATGGCAGAACAATTTGTGTGTTCCCTGCGGACGGCAGTCAACAAAACAAGATGGCGGGGACAACGTGGTGGCCACAAGCGACAAACACAAGGAGGGGTAAGGCATTTTAGACATAAATGTGACCGCCTGGGCCTCAGGTATACTCGTATTCTCTATTGGAACTGTGAAACCGTAAAACAACGAGGCCCTATTCTCGAAAACCTGGTTTACATGAATGACATTGCAGCACTCCAGGCGATGAGACTGGGTCATTAGCTACTCCAAATGGCCGGCTTCAAATGTTTCTACAACAGGCGACATCTGAGAATGGTGATTCTCATTCGCGACAGTATGGTAGCTTCAGAGCTAGACATTTCCAGTTGGGACAATGACGACATACAAAAACAGGCAGTTAGAGTTCAATCCGGTCTACCATTCGTGTTAATGAATGTTTACGCCCGTAACGTGAGTGTGGATCTCCAGAAGTGGCAGTACATAAGTGACATATTAGGTCACGAAAAAAATGTCATTTTCTATGGCGATTTCAACGCTAAAGGCAGATCATGGGGAAACATTTCCTCCAATAAACAGAGGGAGGAGCTCGAGACTGCACTTGAAAACATTGACCTGGTTTGTATCAACAGTGGCTGTGTCACCAGGACAGCTAGCCGCCCAGGTGATGAGGACAGTGCTATTGATCTGGCGCTGGTTTCTCCTTCACTCACTATAGTGTGTAGATGGGGTGTCCTAAGGTACCACAGCAGCGACCACCACCCTTGCAGCATATTGGTGGAGAAAGGCAGAACCAGGCAGCACAAGTCAACGGTCAAGACTTTCCAGTATGACAGTACAGTGCAAGATGTGGTGAGTAAAATAAGGCACGACAAGCGCAGACAGTTTCAGGGCAGGAAAAAAAAGCTGGGAGCAGCCACCTTGGTGGAATTTCGAGGTGGAAAAGACTTGGATGGATAAGCGTAGTGCTGTAAGGAGATGACAAAACGCCAAGAAGAACAGAGTTGCCCATTCTAATCCCTGCATGCGCTTAGAAAGAGAGATGCACACAAAAGTAAGCTACTTCAAAAAGCTGGTTAAGGTGGTTAAAAGTAAAAACATTTTATGGTATGTAAAAAAGGATATGTCAAAGAGTAAGCACAGACAAGTCACTGAAATTGTTCTGGCGACTACATAAAAGCATGAGTGGGGTAGTCAAGAATAAGAGCATTTCTGACTTCCAAGGTGCTGACCTCATCTGGCAGAGGACTGACGAGGACAAGGGCAAAGCCCTCTTTGAACGCTATCTAGAGCAGAGCAACCAGACAGACATGACATGCCAAAATCTTGCCAAGGAGGTCACCTCAGACAGGTGTAAGGCCCAGAACATTTCGGATGAAGACACAGTGACAGTGAAAGAGATCACGGCTGTGCTTCAACGATCAAAAACAGCGCTCCAGGGCCAGATGGCATAAGATATGACGACATCAATAGGTGTACTGACAACGAGCTGGAGAAACTAGCAGGCATGTACAACAACAGTATGAAGAGTGCTAGCATCAAGGAGGAATGGTTACACAGTTGATTCCCTGGCCTAAGCCTGGCAAAGATCACAAACAAATTCAGGGATAATGTGTAATAACCATGCAGAATACAATAGGCAAGCTGCTGGAGAAGTTAACTGCCAGAAAAATATCAAGCCAGCTAGAGAAGCAAGGTGTTTTCCCACCCACCCTGGGAGGGTACCGTCCCAAAAGAGAAACCTGGACCAATGCAGCAGTTTGTCCCATGATGTTTATGAAGGTTTCCACTCGGGCATTGAAATCTTTGCTGCAGCGATTGATCTTGAGGACGCATACAACAGAGTACCACTGGATTTTTTAATGTTTCAGCTTCTTGAACTAAACTAAGTCCATTCCTCCTTAGTTGGATCGCTGCAGCCCTCTTCCAACGGAAAGTAGTTTTTAGATGTGGCAGTTGGACTTCGGAACCAACAACAATATATCCTGGCCTACCACAGGGATCACCATTATCTCCGGTACTGTTCAACGCCTACACAGTGAGAATCACCAGTGAGCAGATCACTGGACCTGGCAGGACATTGTCGTATGCCGATGATGTTTTAGTGTATCGTCAGGGTAAGGATAGAGATCAGGTTGCTGTGGAACTACAAACCGAACTCAATCGCATAAGTACTTGGTGTGCTGAAGCTGGAGCAATGGTCAACCCAACAAAGGCAACAGTGACATGGTTCTCTTTGAATAATCATATTGTCAACACTCCAACACCAACTGTTAATCTGTGTTCAGAGACTGTGGAAAGAACACAGGCAATGAATTACCTAGGGATACGTTTTGATCGAAGCCTTGCTTATAATGAGCACATAGACCAGGTGATAACAAAGGCCAAGTGGGGTTTGGCTGCTATGCGGGTGATGGCGGCAGCAAACTGTGAGCAGCGCCATCTATGTCCTCCTATACGAGGGGCTGGTCATGTCTGTTTTTGAGTATGCGATGGCGATCATGACTCTCAGCCGTAAGCAGATAGAAAGGATGGAAAGGATACAAAACGAAGCTATGCGCATTATTCTTGGATGTACAAGAGATACAGCATGCAGGGCGATGCGCTACCTTCTTGATTTTCCAACCATTGAAGACAGAATACAAATTTGCAGAGCACGTGCCTACCTCAGAGTTAACGCAAACACACAACATCCACTGCATAGTGAAATTAGGAAGGTGAAGGGCAGCAGGTTAAAAAGAGGAAGGTCGTGGATGGGTCAAGCCGAAGACATTCTTCAACAGGTGTGTTCACTGGAGGACTTAGAACCTGGCGAGGAGTGGGTACAAGTGCCAACAGATTTCTGTACGTCCTTTTCAGTTTGCATCCAACTAGACAGAAAATGCAGACAAGAAAATCCGGCTGCTGTGGAGGCGGAAGTACAAGCGTTGATTTTCGAGAATTCGTTAGACGGTGATGCTGTCATTTACACAGATGGGTCGGTCGTCCGACATGTGAGAAGCTCATGGGCCTTTACGGCTCGGGCCGGAGGGAGAATTGTGAAGGAGGACTCTGGTGCTTTTGTTGAGACCACAAGTAGCCTGACTATGGAAGTCATGGCAGTAAGTAAAGCAATAACATGGCTCGAGACACAGACATTCACTAGGGCATGTTTCCTTAGCGACTCAATGAGCATGCTCAAGAGGATAGAGACGGGGTGGATCCGAAGAGAGTGGTTGCTGTCTCTGGAGCGGTCTCGGCTGGCAAAGATTAGTTTCATCTTCGTGCCAGGGCATGCGGGAGTACAAGGAAATGAGCGGGCTGACAAGCTCGCAGGTGAGGCTACTGTGGAGGGCGGACGCGCCATGGACCAGGCTGACATTCTGAATGCTCTACGAGAAGTAAGACTTTTGCGAGAACCAAGTGATGACTGTGAATCTACAACCATGGCCAGACTGCGAGAACAGCAAATTAAAAGAGGGGTGGCCAAACAAGAACACTAAGCAGGGAGCCAAAGAAGATTGATAAACCAACACAGAACTGGCGAGATTTGCTGAGGAGGGGATCCGAGCACTTATGGACTGAATGGTTCGATGTGCAATGAGGATGATCTGTCGACTAACTAACTAACTAACTAATTAACTAACTAACTAACTAACTAACTAACTAACTAACTAACAAAATCCTACTTAAGCCATGTTAACATGTTATTGCTGGTATTTTGTGCAAACTGTCTGCCATCTCTTGAGACTTTCCATAGATATCATCATCATTATCATCATCCAGTGCCTTGCCGCCTGGTATCGGCGATCATGCTTCTCCACAAATTTCGATCTCCGATGGCATGGATCAGTTCATGTGTTACCGCCTTTCCGTGCCATGACACAAGACTGTCAATAATTTTCTCACACTGTCTTCCTCTGTCTCTCTTTTCACAAATCTTTCTGGTTATCATAACATGTTTCAGTTTTTTTATGTAGCCAAAAATGATGCCTGCCTCTTTCTGATGTTTATAATAAGTTGTCTTTGCGACTTAGCCTCCCTCAAAATATCCAGAATGCTCATGTTTACTGTCCACTGAGTTTTCAGTATTCTTCTATAAAACCACATCTCCAAGTCTTCTAGGGTCCTGACGTCCTGCAAGATCCTTACCACGCTAGCGGTGGTAATGACTGAGGGCGACGAGATACCACGCCAGGTATCGGTAAACAAGAAAGCACAACAGCCTGAGGGATTCATTCCAAGAATCACTAAATGTTCAAATGCCAGAGGGCTGGCCACAGCAGAGTAACATGTCGCAGTAAGACAGAGATCTTCCGATACTGCGCCGATCACCACACCTTCAAGGAGTGTCCGCTGGCCATCAGGGCACGGACTTCCGAGCACCCAACAACAAGAGAAAGTGCGCCAACTGCCTGGGCAAGCATGGAGCAAGATACTTAGGCTGTCCGTACCTCCAAAGACACCAAGAAGTCTTAAAGATCGCCATTACCACAAAGACACCATACAAGGAAGCAATGCGGAGATGTGAGACAGCCACGTGTATATCACAAGCTGAAAGAGATCAACTGCAAAACCAGATAGACGAGATCATGAAGCAAGTCAAGACACTGCTGACGCTGGCACCAACTAGCGACAATGAAAAACTGCTGGCTTAAATAAAGGAGATCCAGCAAAACATCAAACAAGAGGTGGAGCACATGGTGCAGATGACAAAGAAGAATGAAGAAATTATATGAGACATCAAAGCACAGAGAGAAATGCTAAAATATTGAAAGGGGGCCAACCCAAATCAAATTAGCAGAAGAAATGGAAAAGAACACAGAGGAACCGCAAGATGAAACCCAACAAGAGACCAAGCCAGAACCGCAAGATAAAGCCAGCAGCCCAACGACGACACCCGAGACCTTCAAGAGGAAACAAATATCCCGCCAGACATCTGAAGAAAACCAAGATGAGCACCCTAATGATGGCATGGAGTTGCCCCGAGGACCTACCTTGGGGAAGTGCCTAGAATCGGCAAGGATTGAGGCAATTAGAGATGAACTCGGGCGCAAGGAATTCAGAAGGTGCTGAGAAGAAAAAAAAACAAAAGAAGAAGCAAAAGAAATTCAGGGGAAAACCGATAGAATACGATGCGGTATCCTATGACAGTGAGACCGGCTTCGAGTACTATATAGATCATGGAGAGATCATCCCGTGGGTGTCAACGGAGGAAGACTGCGAAAGGAAAGAGAAACTCTTTATCGAAAGAGAAAACAGGCACAAGGAGGAAAATGATAACATCGAAAAGCTTCTACGGACAATACACAAAGAAGGAGGCAAAAAGACCTAATAAAAAATCCTCATAAGGATTGCACCCAGCCAAGCGAAACGCTCAAGGAGCCTACACTGACAAAAGAAGCCACCAGAAGAGAGGGACACACAGGAAAACTCGCCGGCCTACCAATCCTCCAGCTGATGTCACAGACACAAACTCTTGTACAACCAATCCGAGTTAGGACTTACTCATGAGAGCGCACAGACAAGAAACAAGGTGAATAAACCCACAAAAACCACGGACCTCAACTCTAATCAAGGCTGAAGAAGCAGGCTGAACGAGGCTGAATTTGGAATTTTTGTTTTTGAACGAAGTCAAGTCAAGGCTTCTAGGGATTTGTTCGCTTGTTTACTAAGTTTCATATAGTAAAGAATAAAGTAAACAAATTAGCACAAGTGAAAATATCACCGTACTCACCTTGACAGGCGCCATTAGGACCTATCTGACTGCCACTCCAGCACACACACTCAAAGCTGCCATTCAAGTTCCTGCACTGCCTGTAGCTAGGACAAGAATTCTGTGAGCATTCATCCACATCCACAGAGCAATCATCTCCTGTCCAGCCTGTCTTACACGTACAGTTGCCAGTAGCTCTATCACAGTGATCCGTGTTGCTCTCCACACAGTTGCAGGTAGTTGGGCAACCACTAGTACAGGCTGCAACATGTAGTATTCATACAGTTCTGTGTTACAACACATCAAATATCTTGTCACTATTTTGATTATATATCATACATATGCACGTAATCTCCCATGTGGTGCAAGGGTTCATAAAGTAAGCAAAGAAGAGGAAAACTGTAACCTGCCCTACAGGAGGGAATCAAGGAGGTTTGGTGTTAGACTGGCCACCTCATCTCATATACAATTGTAGCTGCAAAATCCAACCAGTCATGAGCAATGGGTTTGGCTTGAGCTGGTTGAAGGCAGCAGCAGCAGCAGCAACAGAAGTGAGATATACAGACAATCCCATAGAGGATACTGTTACATGAATAGAGATGAGTACGAGGCCATCGAATATGTTCATCATCATCATGTGCCAAGAGAGTGATCAAAGTTCACCTTCTCACATGATCACCAGAGTGGGACAAAAGGCGTATTCACTTTCTAGTTTTGGCAAAGCCATCCAGGTGCACATCCTTTTCTCCTTCTTTGGCCGTGTCAGTGTAGTTGCTAGGAAGCTACGCTGATGTCATAAGAGAGATAGGCGAGGGTTTGGTATCTGTGTCTGCTGTCTTCTAAAGTGAGGGAAAGATTGACCATCTATTCCTCCGTGCATTCCAGCCTATACAACTTGATGGTCATAGCACCTTACACACATACAGCAGGTCCTGCTGCAGAACTTTAAACAAGTATGGTATTCTTCACATTTTCTTCAGAAACCACATTTCCACTGCCATTAGATGTTTCTCAGCTTGTCTACAAATTGTCCACACAATACTGTTTTTATAGATTCAGCAGCACCTGGTGTAAGTCGCGAGTCTTCCCCTAATTATTGCAGGCGACGAGCCTAAACGTCGAATCTGTGTCCGACGGTGCTCCCGACATTACCACCACAATTCACTATCAACAACGCTGGCACAAAGGGTCTGTACAAAGCACAAATATAACACTAAACAAATAAGGATTGTGGAGAGACATGATCACCCTAGCCAATCAGTCAGGAGATTAACGAAGATCTATCAGAAGAATAGAAAATATTCAAGTCATAACCCTGCAGAATGAATAAGATAATACAGTAACCAGGAGCTTAAAAAAGATCTCTAAGAAGAGAAAATATTCCAGTAATAACTCTGCCGAATGAAAAAGAGAATATAGCTAGTACAATCAGTACATGTGAGACACTTGACTTACTGCCACAGGAAACTCCATCAGCCTGAAGAAATTGTCCTGGATGACATGAACACCGGAAGCTTCCATCTGTGTTGATGCAAGTCTGGTTGCAGGGGTTTCCTTGCTGACATTCATCCACATCTGGAAACAAATAGTATTCTCAATTCACATTCATCCACATCTGCACACAAACAAGTCAACTTAACAGTATGCCTCAATTCACATTCACTCACTGAACAAGACTGGCAGCAGGCATATATTTTATACCTCATTAACTGACTCAGTGCCGAGGGATAATATATTGCTAAATTTGACCTCTTTTTTTTTGTATAGTAGGAAAGCATATTGTGATACAATGGTCATTATGTAATTTGTTTTATTTTGTGGTACCCTCCACAATTGCAGTGCTCAATGAACAGAATTTACATTACAATACTTGTTCATTTGATTGTGTACCATGTTTTGTCAAAGCCTGCTATTTGTTTGGTACAGAATCAGTTAAATACGTGAACATCATGTGCTTCTATGATTGTGTAGCTTGAAATATGTTGTTGTCTAGTGTGTTCTATATCTTTCTTACTCTTCTTTGTCTTCCACGTGTGTCAGTCAATACCTAGGACATTACTGATCTAGTATAAATAAATCAGACACTTCCTCATTTCAGTACAATATCTATCTGATTGAAAATTTAAGCAATTTTAGAATTATTGAAATATCAGTCATTGTTTCATTTTTCAGAAAGGACTTTTTCTGGAGCTTCACATCTTCTAATCATCAGTTACAACATGTAGAAATGTAGGAACTTAAATAACACAAAAGGCCAGAATGATAATTTACACATTAACAGAACATACATATACAGAATATATCTGTACAACTATTGGTAGTAAGTTGTACATCAACGATACTTGTTACATAACAGCATATACCTGTACAAGTATTGGTAGAGAAGTTGTACATCAACGATACTTGATACATAACAAAACATACCTGTACAAGTATTGGTAGAGAAGTTGTACATACACAATATTTGCCATTTAACAGCACATACCTGTACAAGAGTTACTGGAAGAGTTGTAAACATAACCCCTGTAGCATGAGCAAGTGAAGCTCCCTTGAGTGTTGGTGCAGACCTGATCACAGTTGTGAAGATTTCTGTTCAGACATTCATTTTCATCTGAGAATAATAAAGTAGTAGTGATAACAGCTGTGAAGTGTCTTGTTCAGACAGTCATTTTCAACTGAAAACAATTGTTTTTGAAAAAAAAAAAGAAAAAAAAACCAAGTCTAAACACTGTGAACAAAAATAGTAGCAATGACAATATAGTAAAATAAGTGTTATATGCTGAAATATGAAAACAAGAATTAACAAATAATAAAGGATGGGAAAGAGGAGAAAACTGAATATGTCATTTTGATTTTTAAAAAAAATAGGAATAATAAAAATAAATAAACTAAACATTATGAATAAGGAACATGTCACAATAATGCACACTTCTATAAATATACATTTCAGAAGCTGAAATAGACAACACAGATATTTTCATATTTCAATGGGAAGGATTCATAATTTACTTTGTTTTATGTTGAGTAATTTCTTACAGTAAGCACATGATGAGATGCAGTGAAATATGCCTGACAATAAATTGTGTGACCTATTGTTTGTGTTTTCATGATTAAAATTCACAATGAGAAAACATTGTGTTGAATTCCAAAGTGTATTTAAACTACCTACAATATTTATAAGATGTTAATCTCTGATGGTGATGTGGAAGACAAGGGAAAACCCCATGTTCCCAAGAATAATATCAATATTATATCTTATACAATAATTATATCTAACATTAATACAGTCAGATGTATATTGAAGTGACATGTTCCAAACACCTCATGCCAGTATTTGGACTAAACAACCTGCACTAAACACATTTTAAAGCCAAGCATGTGTTTATGTATATGCGTGTGCACATCCTTTGCAGAAAGTTCTGCACAACCCCAACCCTAGGTTGATTTACTAGACATTATTTACTTTCAGTAGTTTGCCATTTCTTTCTGAATGAGAAGTCAACATTGAAGCCTAGCTGATCGCTGTAGGGATGGATCCCTGTAGGGGTGGATCCCTGTACACGACCGTCAGCACACAATAAGTTTAAGCACAAGTCCATTAGGCCCCACTGACTTTCATATATGATTGATTGATTGAATGATTTAGGAACCAACATCACAGCATTCTGGGCATTCCCATAAGCGCTCCATCCCCATCCTCAGCAGCCAACGAAGAGTTCCAACACCATAGTACCAGTAGCAATCTGATTATATGTCTGTCTCGCCTTTCCTCTGAGCGTTGAACATTGGCCAGATATCCTCGTCACCCCTCGCTGCCTCATTCTTGCCACACCGTGGTGATCCATTTGCTCCTCCGAGGTGTACACGTGTTCCGTGACCTCCAAAACGAAGCAAGCCACTCTTCCCGAAGCTCGCCTGTCTTCACCTTCCTCAGCATGCTCTTTGAGTCAGTTACAATCACGGTGTGTGTGTGTGTGTGTGTCATATTTTCCATCCAGCAGAAAGCTGCACTGACCGCTTCCATCTCCATTCTTAAGCTAGATGTTGTGGTAACATATGCCAGGCTCTCCTGCACTAAACTTTGACCATTAGCTTTTGCTAAGAACCCCCAGTGCACTTCTCCTACCTCTCAACACCGACCCATCAGTGTAGATAATCACATCACCAGAGTAAAGATTATCCTGAATTAGTTGCTGGATTTCTACTTCCATGGCCCCTGCTGACCACTCCCTGCTCAATGTGATTATAACTCTGCACAAGTCTGACTGCTCCGCTGGCACTCTGACCCACTCCTCTCCTCGCCTAATGTTCTCCAAGGGGCACACCTGTCTGATCGCATCCTCTGCCTGAGCCATCTATAATTTCCCTCTTATCAGTCACTGACCCTTAACTGCGTCCAGCGCCTCATGCAACGGGTGATCTGTGTCTGCAGCTACTCTGAGGTATGCCTTCGCCTGCATCACCTTGAGCCTGCCAGCAACAGTAGGCAGACCAAGGATGTAACGCATACACACTACTGGGGTGTCTCTGGTGCATCCCAGAATGACTCGCAAAGCTTCATTCTGTATGGAATAGAAAGAAAAAGCAGCGGCTGCAGCAGGATATAACAATATGAATTGGAAACAAATAAATATATTAAACTCCTGCGAGAAGAAACGTACTAAACATCAACACGTTGCACGTACCTTACAAGGAGGTCCATCGTATCACGAAATACAGGTGAAAATCCGAAATCAGAAGCACTCAATAAATATATAAAATGAATAATAAAATAAAATAAAATAAACTACACACAAACGCGTACAATACGACACACAGAACGGCTGACGTTTCGATTCTCAGAATCTTTGTCAAGGACAGGACACCACAGATAGCTAACACAAAGAAATACAGCAAACGAAGAAAAAAACACAACTGTCCCTATGCCATGTGGGGCAGAAAAGGTGGCTTGGCAAGCTGCGAAGGAGCTCGTTGGCTGCAGAGTTAAAAGTGGGTTGCCAGATAGGATTTAAGTAGCCAGAAATATGCGAACAGTCTGCTATGAAAATATAGGGGTGTGGGGACAGTTAGGTATAGATATGGGGGGGGGGGGGGACAGCATAGTAATAGATAGTGTAAACAATTGGGGAACATGGCACAGTTATACCATAGCGCCCACAACAGTATTGATACCTGCTGGATGGATGCATCTGGGTTTCTCTGCTGGATGGATGCATCTGGATGGATGAATCTGGGATGCAACAAAATTGAATGCCAGCTAATCAACAATCTGGGATGCATCCATCCAGCAGGTATCAATACTGTTGTGGACGCTACGGTATAACTGTGCCATCTTCCCCAATTGTTTGCACTATCTATTACTATGCTGTCCCCCCTCCCCTATATCTATACCTAACTGTCCCCACACCCTTATATTTTCATAGCAGACTGTTCGCATATTTTTGGCTACTTAAATCCTATCTGGCAACCCACTTTTAACTCTGCAGCCAACGAGCGCCTTCGCAGCTGGCCAAGCCACCTTTTCTGCCCCACATGGCATAGGGACAGTTGTGTTTTTTTCTTCGTTTGCTGTATTTCGTTGTGTTAGCTATCTGTGGTGTCCTGTCCTTGACATAGATTCTGAAAATCGAAACGTCGGCCGTTCTGTGTGTCGTGTTGTACGTGTTTGTGTGTAGTTTATTTTATTTTATTTTATTATTCATTTTATATATTTATTGAGTGCTTCTGATTTCGGATTTTCACCTGTATTTCACGATATGATGGATCTCCTAGTAAGGTACGTGCAACATGTTGATGTTTAGTACGTTTCTTCTCGCAGGAGTTTAATATACCTATTTGTTTCCAATTCATTCTGTATGCGCTCTAATTTCACCAGACAGCGAGCAGTCCTAGCCCATAATAAATCACTGAGAGGATCAAGTGCTGATATAGTGTGAAAAGCATTCTCTGCTCTGTGTCTATTGCAGCCATAGTTTTTAGTGTATTGAGTCTCTTTTCGTGTCACAACCGTCTCCACATGGTCTTGAAGGACAGACTCCTGTCAAATGTGATTCCCAGATACTTCAGTTTGTTCTCTCTGTTGACATTTCTACCATCTATCGTTAGGCTTGGGACATCAGCTCTCACAATCCTGTTGTCCAGAGAGCACCACAAAACAGCTGCCTTTTCCGGGTGGATGACAGCACTGATTTCTGTGCACCAGTCAATCACTTTGTCTTCTGTCGCCTGCAGCTCCTGGGCCCTCCGCTCCCCATCCCTTCCCTGCCTATATGCAAGAATATCATCTGCAAATGTTAGTATCTCTCCAACCCCTGGTGCTTCTAGGTTTGCAATCTTGCTCGTATACACATTAAAGAGCACCGGTGAGATTGCGGATCCCTGTGGCAGTCTCGGGGTTAAAATATGTGGCTCTAAGGTCCATAAAACCAGACGGAGAGCAACCCGACGAGAGTGCAGGACGGCTGCTATCCAGTTCACCAACCAGGGATTGACCCCCCTCTCCATCAGTGCGGTCATCAAAATATCATATCGAACTCTATTGTACGCATCCTCGAGATCAAGCGCTACCGTCATCGTTTCCTGTCTACTCTGGAACCCCTCATAAACGTCAAAGGTAAAAGTGGCTGCATTTGACCAGGTATCTTTTCCTGGCCTGTAACTCCCCAGGCCTCTTGGAAGAAGCTTCCCCCTTTCCAAGAACTCTTGCAGCAGCTTGACAGCGACTATCTTCTCTAGAACCTTCCCAAATGTATTTTGAAGGGTGATGATCCTAAAGCCACTAAGCTTTGAATGATCACTGAATGGTTTTGGGAGAGGGATGAGATAGCTGTGCACCCAGTTCTTCGCTATTGATGCTGTCCTAATGCTCTGGTTAAAGCAGTCGGTCATTTCCTTCAGGTCTGCATCGCTCAAAGCCTTCATGTGGCCATACCTAACCCCATCGGGCCCTGGTGCCGTGTCGTTTGCCTTTTTCAAAATATGTTTAACATCTTCAACCCGTATGATGTCTTCATAATCCATGTTCTTCATGGTGCCAGATAATTCCTCTCTAACTGCATCTCTGGTGTCCGCATCATTATGATTGGTCTGCTATAAAAATCTCTGGAGAAACGCAGCCCCTTTCTCTTTGTCTGTTGTCACGCGCACACCATCATCTCTATAAATTGTTCCCACTGTCATAGGCCGATCTTTTCTTTGCATTTGTCTGTGCAGTTTCCAGAATTTCCGCAGTGTTTTATCACCTCCAATCTTCTTCATGAAACATTCCCATTTTGCATTTTTGGCCTCTGCAGCACAGCGATTGAAGACCTCCACCTTGTCTTTCTTGACATTTTCCACTGTGTCCACTTCCTCTCGTGAGCTCCGGGGTGTCTGTCGCACTTTCTTTAGCTGCTTCACTGCAGCTCTCTTTGCTTTCCAAGCATGGTCTACTTCTGAGGTCCACAATGGGGGCTGCACACAAGGAGTTTTAACAGTCCTGTTGCAAGCCCCCTGTCTGAGGCGTCCAAGAAGGCTATCGGTCCAGTCATACGGGAAGGTCTTGCTCACTCTCCCAGCCTTAACTTTCCTGGATTTAGAGATCAAGACTGAGCATGGCATGTGATCACTCCCGTGGTCATTCAAAACAGTCCACTTTACATCAAGGACTGATGACTGGGAGACAAGTGCCAAGTCAATAGCTGTGTCTGCATTGCCAGGCCTCATTACCATTCTAGTCGGCCTAACATCATTTATGCAGACCACATCGGAGTCCACTATGGCATTCGCAAGGGCAATTCCCTGTCGGTTTTCTCCACTACTGTCCCAATCTCTGCTCCTCGCATTGAAGTCTCCACATATGAGTAGCCTATCACTTGGTAATTCCTCCAATTCCTTAAGCCAGTCCCAGTGTCCCTTACTGATAAAACAGTCCACTGTGGCATATACATTTATGATGTTCCAACTTAAGTCACCAATCTCCATTTGTATACCCTGGACCTCTCTTGCACTGTGATTCCACTGGCTCAAGTCAAGTGCCACATGCTTCACTCCTTCCTTAACCAGCAGACCTTGCCCATGTCTCTTCTGCCCAGTAGGGTTTATATAACTGGCGTGTCCAGGGCAATGGTATTTGTCTGTGTTTAGCTCCTGGAGCATGAGGACATCAAAATCATAATGACTTTTGTATAAATATATGATAAATGGTGGTAAAGTGTGCTTGCAAGGTCTTGGTTCAATCCCTATCAGAGGGAGAATTATTCTGACCAGTACAGCTCCTGGATTGACCCAGCCTCATAAACAGACAATTGTCACCATATTCTAGGAATTGTTTGGGAAGGTCAGGAAACTAGAAAGGGAAATGGCTACCCTCACTCCA
Source organism: Cepaea nemoralis (assembly GCA_014155875.1). Lineage (NCBI taxonomy): Eukaryota > Metazoa > Mollusca > Gastropoda > Stylommatophora > Helicidae > Cepaea > Cepaea nemoralis. The sequence goes on from JACEFZ010005253.1 coordinate 729,594, forward strand.
TATCTTGTGGCTTAGAATATTCGAAGACCTAACACTTCACAACCCAGTGGCAGTATGTGCTAAGGGACTACTTATATCTTTGATATACAAACAGTTGTGTCACTATTACCACAGGAAATCATTGATAAAATGTCCTTCTTACCTTGACACTGTCCACTGACCCAGACAAATCCCTTGCGACACTGACAGACAGAGCTTCCTCCGGCAATGACACATTCCTCATTGATCTCACAAGTCAGTTCACCATTAGCACATCTATCTATGATATCGGTGCAGTGCTCTCCTGAATAGAAAGTACAGTAATAGTAGCTAAACTGATGGTATCATTTCCAAGCTGCAAACTTATGTGCCACTATGTACAATAATAACAAACAATGTGAAGAGCCAGACAATGTGAAGAGCCAAACAAAGCCATTGTGGCAATTTGAAAAATGTGGAATCAAGAAAGAATCAATGCTGTTTTTATATGTATCGTAAACTGATTAGAGTCATTAGACGTAGACAGTCAAATTTTTTTGGGGGCATGTTATGAGAAGAAATGACTTGGAGAACTTGGTGGCAAGATCGAAGAGAATATACCAAGGGGAAGACAGAGAAGTAAATACCTGGATGGCTTGGCCGCATGGCATGGTCGAGACAGGAACACGGAGCTGATCCAAGACTCTGATGATTGAGTGAGATGGCAAAACATGACCGCCCACGCTTATCGGCATGGCATATGATGGATATATATATATATATATATATATATAAGGTAAGACATGTCAACATGATGAAGATGCTTGCAGATCTAGAAATTGATGGAAAAGACCTTAGACTTGTAAAAACATATTGGATACAACAAGCTACCATAAAAATTGATAATGAAGTAGGTCATTATCAGCCTGTTTAAGAGAGGCATGAGACAGGGATGTGTAATGTCTCCAGATCTTGTTTTCCTTGCCCAGTGAAAATATTTTCAGAAATGCAGAAGATATGAATGGAATCATCATTGGGGGATGAAATGTCAATAACATTAAATATGCGGATGATACGGTATCGATTAAAGACAATGAGCAAGGATCTGCAACATTTAATAGATGCGGTTGTTGTACACAGTGGATAATTAGGGTCAGGATTAAATTGTTAGAAGACACAGATTATGGCCGTCACTAGGAAGAAGGAAATACCACAATGTAATATACAAGTAAATGGGAATATTCTTAAACATGTGAATCGGTACAATTATCTTGGAACAGTCATGACATCTGACGGGAGATGCCTTGAAGAGATTAGAACAAGAATCGCTATGGCAAAGGTAGCCTTTTGAGAGATGGGAAACATACTGACCAGTAAACATATGTCATTTGCAACGTAATAAAGAGTGATTCATAGAACCTGTACTTTTGCATCGATGTGAAGCGTAGACAATGAGCAGTCAAGTTGAAAAACATCTGATGACTGTGGAAATGTGATTTCTGTGGAAAATGCAAAGAATACCACTGACAGACAGAAAAACCAATGACCAAGTCCTACAAGAAACAAATGAAAACCATAAACTGATTAGAGAAATTAGACGAGGACAGTCAAAATATTTTGGCCACGTTATGAGAAGAAATAACTTTGAGAACTTGCTGACAACCGGGAAGAGAACAAGAGGAAGACAGAGAAGTAAATACCTGGATGGCTTGGCCATGTGGTATGGTTGAGACAGGAACACTGAGCTGATCCATGACTCTCTGGTGATCGCGTGAAATGGCAAAACATGACCGCCACGCTTATTGGCATGGCACATGGTGGATAAATCTCTCTCTCTCTCTCTCCCTCTCTGTGCATGTGTCCCCCCCCCTCCCAATGTATACACATATATAAAAAGAATTGAATTAATACCGTTGAAATTATATGTTTCAAAGATCATTATGGAAAGACCCCAAAAAAAAAAAAAAAACGAATAAAGAAGATTTAAAACAAATTAGAAACAAACTGTGAACAGAAAGATACAGAAGCCGAAGCAAACCGTGCTTGCAACAAAGAGATGTGCAGGTTGCCAGCTGAGGAAGATAATAAATGACATTTAACTAACATTCCCTACCTGTGTATCCAGGTTTACAGACACATCCGGTCAATGGGTCACAACGAAGGGCTCCTTTCCCACAAGAACAGCTTCTGTTACACTGAACACCCCAGGTTCCCCCACTACAGGCTGGTAAAAGAGAATCAAACCACACTTGCAGCTGCTGATAAAACAACTATAGATACAGAAGCACAATAACATCTAAACACACACAAGTTGTTTCTGGTGATACTCCAGACATCAAGACAATGTAAACCACTTATAGACACTGTTTAACTCTCGATCTTGACCAGTCAGATAAAACCCAGAGACAAACGAACCTCAAACATCCATTAAGAATTAAAACCAAGACAAGCACTTATAAATAAGAGATCAAAATAAAGACATGCCATGACTAACCTGTACAAGTTCTGCCATCATTCTGCAGCCTGTAGCCTGGTGGACAGGAACAAGTGTAGCCTCCTTGTGTGTTGTTGCATCTGTCTTTGTGATCACACTGATTGTCTTCTTGTGAGAGACACTCATTGATGTCTGCAACAACAGTCACCATGTCAATATACATACATGTGTAAATTAAGGCAGTCCCATGGATCACCAATGGGATCTGTTGTATACACCTTCACATATTCTAGGCCTATGGCATAATGAGGGGTGCCCAGTTCCCTTCCTTACTGCCAGAACCCATTTTCTGAGGCTGGCTCAACCCCAGAGCTGTATTGGCTGGACAAAAACAACCTGTCACTGCTTGGCACTGAATCCAGACCAATGTCTTGATAAAAAAGTTAGTTGATATCCTTTACAGGACATCACAGTCAACCCCAGTATTTTTTTTACTGATTGTGCTTTCTTGGCAAGTTTACATTCATTACTTTCTGAATGACCAGGACCCATACCATTGTATGAAAACCATTGCAAGGCAGTCTGCTTTCAAATCGCCAGCAGTTGTGTTTTGAATGCGGCATACAGGATTATTAATTGTGTTCATAACCCCTTTGCCACAGAGCTGGTCTTGGTAAACAAGAGAAATATCACCTATCCCAATGTGAATGTGTGAGTGTGTGTGGTAATATAGTGGCTAGTCCACTTTCTCACTTGTCCAGTGGTTCTGGGTTCAATCTCTTCTGAAGCAGGATTTACTTTTACATGGTTCTATAGGGTTGATCCAACCTCATGAAATGTATACCAGAACATTTTCTAGGAAGTCAACCATGACACCAACTTCATCACCATTCCGCCAGTGTAGTGTAGGCAATTAGTATTAACTAAATTGATCTATTAAACCAATGTTTATTACATTGAGGAATAAACATCACTGCACTTGAGACAAGCTAATGAGTACTCAGTCTCTTCCAGCATAAAATGAAGGGTGTGCTTGCTGATTGTGCCTGTGATGGTAGCTATACACTTGGTCTCTGTTCACTGTAACCATTTCCACTTTATTCCTTGCTTCAAAAGCCATAATTGAGCAGATTCATCAAGCCAGCGCAGAGCGGCCTGCTTTTGCAGATGTATGGGATTATGAATTGCATTCGTTACCCCTTCGCCACAACATCATTCAGCTTTACTAAAGCTGTAAAAACATCATCACAGAAACTACAAAATAACTAAGTTTTTCTTCACATTTCTAGTTGCATTAAACATTATTTATATGACAATGTTTCTTTTACCTTGGCAAGTATTCATTCCAGTCCTTCTATATCCACGAGGGCAGATGCAGAAAAATGTTCCATTCTCATTACGGCTACATCCATTGGTGCAGTTCAGATTACACACTGTTTTATCTATATCCACATAAAAACAATACTAATAATATGCTTATTTAATGTCAACAATTGTGGAATGCAATCAAAGGATTAACTTCACAACTCTAGCCACAACAACTTTATGCAAACAAATGTCCACTAATAGAGGCCAGTAATACGAGTTGAAGGTTATAATATAAACAGTCTATGTTACGCCAATAACATGCTTTGATGACGGAAAATACTAAAAGATCTATAATTTTTTAACATTGTAGTGTAAAAAAAAGTACTTTCGTTGTATATGAAGAAAACAGAAACAATGGTTATATAAAAGAAAAAGATGACACCTAAATGTGAGATAACAATAGAAGGGAACATTCTTAACCAAACTGATAAATGTAAATACCTATGGACACTTATAACATCAGATGGAAGATGCACCGCAGAGGTTAAGTGCAGAATAAGTCAAGTAAAGTTACATTCCAGAAAATGAAAAGTATCTTTCGCAATAAGTCATTGCCACTGAATGTAAGAAAGAGAGTGCTGAAAAGTTATATAGCACCTGTGATGGCAAGGCACATGATGATGGTGATTATGATAAATGTTAATACCGCTTTTTCCATAAATACAATGAGAATACTATTGTTATACAGTTGATAATTGAGGGATTTGTCAAATGGTATTGGAAAAATATAACTTTAATTCACATCAAACTGACATTTAATGTTTCCTTTCATTATGAAGGTGGGCAAAACACTGCAGCAATACTTGCAGTACTTATAATAAAGTAACTAATAGAAGCCACATGTAGTTACATATCACATAATACATTCTTATCCTGCGGGCTCTCTCCATGTCCACTCCATATCATTCTCTGTCTCTAATTCTCATATCCATGTATTTGTATGCCTCCCTCTAGTCTGTTTGCCTTGTGGGTTTCACTGAAAGGACCTTCTAATCACACTATTATCATATATTCTCAGTTAGTGTTCTATCCAGCGCCAGCATCTTTCCCTCACATGTTGAATCAAGATGTGAAGGTTCAGTACTAGTCCAGTACTTGAGTCTTCTATACACTGGTTACAACTTTGTTACTTACATATCTCACACTTGCGTTGGTCAGCAGCCAGTCTGTATCCGTCATTACAAACACATCTGTAGCTTCCAGGTCCATTTTCACAGATATGCTCACAGCCATCATTGTGACTGGCACACTCATCAATATCTGAGAACGGAATCAATGGGTTAATGTTAATAACTGATGTGAACAGTGACACATAATGTTTTTGTTGGTTGTTTGTGTTCGCTCGCTCTGAAGTGAAGTGTATGTTGTTGTTCTCTAGTTCTGAAGATTGTGTTCTCTATTCCACCTTTTCTGTTGAAATGGCCCATAAATGTCATTTATCTTTTTCTTATAGTCTTGATGACTTGACATGCAGCTGTCAATACCTCATTTTGTTTTCCTTCTGTCCATGATATTCTCACCATTCTTCTAAAATAAAACCACATCTTCTCTGTCTTCAGTTTCTTCACCATTTCATTACTCATTGTCCAAAAATGCATCCAAACAGAGGAAATGTCACTTAAACAGATGACTACCTACAATATAGAGGCAATGTCACAAATACAGATGTCTACCCACATTGCAGAGCCAATGTCATAAACACAGATGACTACCCTCATTATAGAGGCAATGTCACAAATACAGATGTCTACCCAAATTACAGAGGCAATGTCACTTAAACAGATGACTATCCACATTACAGAGGCAATGTCACAAATACAGATGTCCACATTACAGAGGCAATGTCACAAATACAGATGTCCACATTACAGAGGCAATGTCACAAACACAGATGACTACCCACATTACAGAGGCAATGTAAAAAAAAAAAAACAACAACAGATGTCCAGCCACATTTGGACAAAACAATAATTTGATGGTCACATTATGAGGAGACAGAAGCTGGAGACAGTTGTGTGACTATGATGAATAACTTTTAAAGTATATCGGCATTTGGTGCCAGATGTTCCTGAGTTTTAAGTTTGTGCTAAAGATCAATGGTTCATTCTCATGTCATCTTGTTCCTCTTTTACCTTGCGGTATCGAGGTGACGCATAAACAGCTGAAGTGTGCCCGTTTATGGCTTCATGTATATCGAGATTTCCATGGACCGTTATTCCCTCTGTCCATCGTTTACATCATCGGCCTCTTCTTCTGGTTCCATTTGGTATGTACATCATTGCTTGTTGTCGTATACTGTTAGTTGGTAGTTTAGTTATGTGGCCGAACCATTTCACTTGCTGTTTTCTAATGAAACTAACGGTGCTCTAACCCCCACTTTCGTCCTGATTTCATAATTTCTGATTTTCTCTCGTCTTGATAAGTTGAATATTCTTCTCATGAATTATAGTTCATTTATTTCCCTAATTTTCAAATTTATGCTGGTACTGAAATTAGGAATAATTATATTGGTGTTATAAGTAAATTAAAGAAAATAAAAGACACTTTTACATGCCTTTAGACACATTGAGCATGTGATGCTACACCCATATTTGTATAGACCAATCAGCACTTTATGGCCGAATGGATAAGAACACATATTAAACATCTGGTACGCTGATCCCAAGTTAACAAGTTCAACCCCTACACCGGTCCATTGGACTAAAATGTTGATTTTCCATCCTTGACTTAAGGACATAAATTACAAGTACCTCAGAAGTCGGAGTGGGTTTTCTAATTCCGAAGGACACTGGTAATATGGAAGGATAATCCACATGCAAAATTAAGTCCAGTGCTATTATAAGTAGTGTGTATGGACTACGCTTGAGTTCAAGTAGAGGGGAAAAAACACACAAAACATATTTGATTGTGTTTTGTTTGTAGATATATTTATTTTCATTATTTGTTTGATGTCTTTGTGTATTTTGTTATGTACGCCCGTATTTGTCATTTTTGTTTGATGTATTTGTTTTGTGTGCTCGTCTGGCTTCTGTTTTCACTTTTGTGACTTGTTTCTCATTTTTGTTTATTTCTGTTATTTGTTCGACATTGTTGGCTGTTTTTATTATTTGCTGGACATCTTTGTGTGTTTTGTTATTTACTTTTTTCATTTTGTTTGTCACCCATGTCTGTTTAAAAAAAAATTCATTTGATTTCTTTATTTGCTTATATTATTTTTTTGTCATCTTTGCTTGTTTCTGCTATTTGTTATTGTTTGCCTTTGTTAATCATTTTTGATTTTGTTATTTGTCAGACATCTCTATTTGTTTTTGTTTTTATTTTGACAACTTTGTTCTTTACAATCTGTTTGTCAACATTGTTTGTTATTTGTTTGCTGATGAAGGCTTGTCACTGCAACTTCTGTTTGTGACTGTGCTCTTTGTAAAGTTGATCTTCAATATTTCAAGAGGTTTTGTGTGTAACCTTTCTTACCTTTGATGTCTTACCTTCACAAAGACCTGTAGCCAGATTTCGTGTGTAACCTTCCTTACACACACAACTGTAGTTGCCCACATTATTAATGCAATTTTCTACAGTCAGATCACATCGATTCCTGGAGTAAGCACATTCATCAATGTCTGAAAACAACGTTTATGACAATTTGTACTGTTGTTCAGGACATTTTATTCATACAGAAAAAAAATCACAGGACCCTGCAATGATGGACAACACCAGAAAGCAGGTAAACAACCTCAATAGCAATAAATGTGACCTGGCTGAAAGTTGTGAGTAAGTTGATCATAATTTAAGAAATTTTCTTATTGTTATTCTTGCGTTATAGACATTATAACGTATAATTCCAGAAATAATTTCACAGAGTTGAGCTGAGTCAAGAACCGTCATCACAGTACTCAGGACATTCCCATACCTGCTCCATCCTCATCTGCAACAGCCAGTGAAGAGTCCAATACTAATTATACCAGTAGCAGTCTTGTTATGTGTCCATCTGGCTCACCCTCAGAGTCCTGAGTGTCTACTAGATCCTCTGGTCACCATCTGCAGCATCATTCTCTCCAAGCCATGATGATCTATCTGTTCTTCTGTACTATACACATGATTCCAACAGACCCTGACAATATCTGCCTTATCATGCACCAATACCCCACCAAGTGATGCAGACCCAGCCAATCTGTCCGTCTGCTCATTTCCCACAACACCAGCATGTTCTAGGGAAAACATCCAACATTGATCAATAATGGAACCATGGTGGTGTAGTGATTAGTGCACATGCCTGCCAAGACACTGGTCCTGGTTCAATCCCCAGCAGAGCCAGGATTTATTTTTCCGGAGTACTGTAGCTCCGAGGTTGATTTCATCTCACAGACATGGGTAACAGACAGTCCCCTGTATATTCTGGGGATTTTCTGTGAAGGAAGAGCAATGAGGAAGAAAACTGGTCACCCCACCTCATTATGCCGTGATTTGTATTATGTGAAGGCCTAACACTCCACACCTCAATGACAGTATCTCTATGTAACTACCTTGACCTTTCAAAAATACATAATGTGTAACAGTAATGTAAACAAGTCTGAATGGTGTTTAAAGTAAAGTTTTGGAAATCCAAATATAATAAAATGTGATGTAAAATTGTGACAATTTGATATTTCTGAGTATCTGGATATGGTTCAGCTATGAGAAGATTGATTGATTTAAAGCAATAATAGGTAGTCTCAGTAATGAAAGCTACATTTTGGGGACAAAATCATGTAGGAAGAAAGACATCATCTTGGCAAACTATGATTCGATACGATTCGATTATACCATTACCTACTTCCACAATGAACCTCAGAAGAAAAGTTATATTAGGGTTCATCGTCTGGCTCAGATTAATAATAATGTGACCAAGCTAGCAATAAGGATATTAATTTGAAGGTGATTGTTTCGTGTGGAATGGGTCACCTCACTTCAGAGGTCACAGATTGTGAGAATTGTATGGATTTTTTTGCCCTGGCCATACGAAAATGCGGGGGAATGAACAGGCTGATTGGCTGGCAGAGAATGCACCTCTTGGTGGTAAATTACCTATGGGCAAGGGAGAGGTGCTCATGCGCCTGTGGGACCAGGTGGAAAAGGCTGAGGAACAGATTGAGAACCTGTCCACAGCCTTTTGACTTATGTAATGCCAATCATCTCTGATACCAATGTTCCTCCATGCTGTGATGTGACACTGTCCAGCATCTTCTCTCTTGGTTTCCCCCTACACTCCAGTTTTCTAATTGTGATGACATTTTCCAGCTTTCCCCTAGTTATGAAATAGCAATGCATATGAACTGTCTTCTTCTGATGCAAGTAACTAGCTCTCTTCGTGAGTTAACTTCTTTCAAGATATCTTCATTGCTCTCTCTATCTGTCCACGGAGTTCTCATCATTCCACATACAACCATATCTCTGCAGCTTCCACACAATTCCTCACTTTACTAATTTCCATGATTTCTTTCCGCATGGATTCTAGGTGGATATTCAAATATAAGAAAATGTGATTTAAAATTTGTGACAACTTGATGCCTCTGCGTATCTGAATACAAGTCAGTTGTCAGATGATTGACATGATTGACTGGTTTAAAGCAAGGATAGTTAATCTGTCATAAAACTGCTACCTGTCATGAATGATACATGTTGGGGGAAAAATAATGTAGGAAGAAAGACCCCATTTTAGCAAGTTATGATGCGGTATTCTTCTTCTATAGTCAGCTATCGGAAGATTGGCAGGTTCGAAGCAACATTGTTTTACACAGAGAGTCAGGAAACTGAAAACTGATGAACTCTCCATTTTCACAATAAAAAATTTAGGAAAAAAGATCCCACTTCGTCAAGATCCGACAGGGTTTTACAAAAAGTCCAGCAAATTATCCCTTTACACACCTTAAGGCATATTGGGTATATGGTGCTAGTTCATATGTTTTATAGACCAATCAGATTTAGTGGGTGATGTGGTCAGTAAAACGCAGGCCACCTTTATTTTCCAAGACATTTCCTGGTATTCATTTTTAGACTGGGCTGACATTGGAATAAAGGTCAATTTAACAAATCCACTCCAATGTGAATTCAAACCCATGACCACTGAGTCAGCGGGCATGCATCTAGCCCTTCCCAACTGTTGCTCCCGACCTGGTGTCAGCACACGGGAAATCACTGCCATTTCACAAACCTCCATTAGTATTTCTGGTGAAATTGCCCATTTCAATTTATGATGTTTCTCTGGCATGTGTGATCAATGTTATTTGTATTCTATATTTAATCACCAATAACGTTTATGCACATCACCAATGTCATTTTGGAAAACACAATTAATAACCTAAGAATTTTGCCATGGTCAGTGTGTTAGTAGGCTGCAGATATTTTTTTAGCAACTTAACTAAAGTAGAATGGCTTAGATGAATTCTTCATACAAACAAAATTAAAAGGTTAACTATTACACATTGCTTGGAAGTGAAATATTTAGACTGCGAAATAAAAGAAATATTATACGTTGGCCAAATGTAATAGATTGTCTTCGCAATAAAAGCAAAACAAGACACTCGCACAAGTGATAACAATAGCAAAAAATACTTTATGGAATGCTTTAATCTTCTGAACATTCAACGTTTTTCATAAATGCTTGGAGATCATAATGACAGACTGTGACTGGGATCCTGCTAGACTTAAAACAAGGAAAACAAACAGAGAAGGATATCCGTAATATTTCAAATAGTCATAATATGCTGGTCTGGTCATGTTTTTGTTTCTGTACATGTTCAGCCATGCATAGTTAAAGTTCTGAGAATAGTTTTCCATTGTTACAAAGTTGTATGTTTTTAGATCATTACAAATCTCACCTGAGCAAACTCCGTTGTCCATTAGGTAGCCATCTGGGCAAACACAGCTGAAAGAACCAGGCTCATTTACACAGACTAGTCCATCAGCACATGCGCCAGAATCTGCACACTCATTCACATCTTTATCACAATTTGTCCCTGACCAGTGCTCGTCACAGACACATCCCCGAACTTTGTCACAGGTCCCTTTACCTCGACAGTCACAAGTGCTGGAGCAGTTGTCTCCAAAGCTGGGGCTCTCACATTCTGGACATCAAGAGAGATTTGGACATGTTGACAAAAATATTTACTTGATGAAACAAACCATTGAAACAGACATCTGTATGTTCCTAATTACCTAAGCTGCATGATAATAGCACAGTACAATTCTATGTGAGAAAGTTGCTAGAGATGGATAATCTAACATGGTTTTCCCCTCCCTCCCCCATCCAAGAATACCAACAAGATTGTGAATGCCTGTCACTACATCATCATCATGTGCCTTGCCAAATAGGGTAAGAGCTCATGTCTCTCCACAGATCTTGGTACTTGGTGTTCTGGATCAATTCTACTTATAACACCGACTCTCCCCTTCACATACCATCTATCATAATTTTACTCTGTCTTGCTACCACTGATCTTTCCAGTCATCACAATGTTCTTCTATGCCTTACTTCTCATGATATGATCAAAGAACATTGTGTGGCAAAATGACGTAAATTATTCCACATAAAAATGTCTTGATATTATTCATTTCAATATCTCAATTTCACCGAGATCTATGGAGAGCCATGAACGCCTACGCCAGCCGGCACGGCACTTGATGATGATGATGATGAATTTCTTTGTTAGTAAATACAGATGAAATGTGAATAGAGAAAACAGACTGAAGTACCTAGGAATCACTTTTGATAGAAACCTGTCCTGTAGGGATCATGTTAAAGTGGTCATTACAAAACATCAGAAGGAGCTCAATGCACTGAAGAGTATGGCAGCAAGGGATATTGAACAGAAAAAGCTATTCACACTTTTTCATCATTTGATCATTTCAGTGTTAGAGTATTAAATGGGAATGATCACTGTCTCAAAGAGTCAGCTAATGAAACTAGAGCGCATACTGAATAAAGCTATGTGGGTGATTCTGGGATGTACAAGGGACACCCAAATAATGTTTATGCGATACATCCAGGCGTTGCCGATACTTGCAGAAAGACTCAGTTGCAGACAAGGTCATACCTCAAGGTGGCTGCGGACAAGGAACACTCCAGCATGATTCCCTGGATGCAGTCAAGAGCCACAGACTGCTAAGAGGAAGATCATGGATGGCTCTGTCAGAAGATACCATTAGAGAAGTCTACACACTTTAGAAGATAGTCAGAGGCAAGGAGTGGGTCAGAGTACCAAATATACATTAGACGTGTGGGGTTATAATCACATTAGACCAGTGTAGGGAGTGGCCAGGAGGTGCTACAGAAGTAGAAATTCAGCAATTAATTCATGATTACTCTTGGCCTGGCGATGTGATTATATATATCATGGCTCTGTGTTAAGAGGCAAAATAGTGCCTGGGGATTCATAGCAACAAAAAAAAAATGGCTGATGTTTAGTAAAGGAGATCTTGGCATATGACACCATAACTTCAAGGATGAGAATGAAGGTGGAGGCGGTTGCTGCAGCTTTCCGCTGGTTGGAAAACAAACATTTTACGCATATTGTGATTGTAACTGATTCACACAGCATGCTTACAAAGGTGAAGGCACGCTTCATGCAGAATGGCATGCATCGATTCATATTGTGACAACGGGAAATATTTTTAGAAAGAGAGATGGAAGACAACATGATAAATTCATAATAGTCTTGTGTCATGGCACCGAAGGGAGTCAACACACAAACTGATCCTTGTTATCGGAGATCGCAATTTGTGGAGAAGCATGATCGCCCACGCCATCCATCAAGGCACTGGATTATGATGATGATGATGATGCCATTAGAGAAGTCCACTTTTCACTCTTACATACTAACAATGCCCCGATTACACATCAACAATGTCAACTGTACTACGTTGTACAAGCTCACTGCTTACACAACACATGCACATTAACAGGACAACAGAAATACAATTATCCTTGCACTGATCTAAGCTGTACTACATGAAAAAAGTCGAGTTACCAATCTTAAATAACAACAATGTCAGCTGTACTAAATGGTACAAGCCAACTGTTTACTCCAACACACGCACATTAAGAGGACAGCAGAAATGCAGTTGTCTATACATTGATCTAAACCACTGGTTCCCAAGCTTTTCAAGTAGAGGGTCATTTCTACTATTTTCGGTAGTTAAGCGGGCCACAGCGTTATCAAATTATAAAATCGTGCAATATCATTCTTACCTTTCTTAACTTAAATTTTAAATCAGTTTCGAAAATCGCTATTATTGTAATTAATTTACAATTGTAACTGTTCTTCATAACCAGTTACTTAAGTTCAGATACCAGTTTATCAATGTCTGGGCACAAATCTGTGGTGACCAAAGTCATAAGCGCAGCTAGGTTACTGTCGATGAGTCTGGAACGTTGCTTGTTTTTTTTTATAACGGTCATTGCGGAAAATGACTGCTTGAGGCATGGGAACCTCTGATCTAAACTATACTATCTGAGAGACGTCACCTTACCGATCTTACATACTAACAATGTCAGCTTACTACATGGTACAAGCCCAGTGCTAAAGACACTGCAGTGGAGCAAGCATGACAAGAACTTTCTGATCGACAGAGGCAGTCCGCCCCCTTTCCTGGAAATTTCGCATCTTTATCTTCCTGAAAATCTCTGGAGGCGATACTTATGAGTCATGACTTCGGGTGACTTTCTGCAGCCGTGGGTTCGGACGATATATTGAGACAATGCATTGTCTTTGTGCTTGTCCTCCCTCAGAGATAAAAAGCATCACTCACCTGGGGCTTTGTGCCCTCACGCATATTCTACTTCTTATTCCTACACACCAGAAAATACACTACTTATCCAAACATGTTGCCCCATCTATGCCCAGGATAGCCTTAACTATACCACATGAGAGAAGTAAACTTACCAATCTTACATACTAACAATGTCAACTGTACAACGTAGTACAAGCACAATTCTTACTCCTACACACTCAAAAATCATCAGACATTTAACCTCTACAATCAATCTCTACTCACCCAAACACGTGACCCCATCTATGTCCAGACTGTACCCAGGATAACATGAGCATTCAAATGTGCCCACAGTGTTGGAACAATTCTGGCTGCAGGGGGAGCTACTTCCCTGGCTGCATTCATCCACATCTGCAATTGAGAATAATTATTTGTATTACATTCACTTTATAAACAAATGTAAGGCACACCCAGAGAGAGAGAGAGAGAGAGAGAGAGAGAGAGAGAGAGAGAGAGAGAGAGAGAGAGAGAGAGAGAGAGAGAGAGAGAGAGAGAGAGAGAGAGAGAGAGAGAGAGAGAGAGAGAGAGAGAGATTTAAAAAAAAATTCAATTCAACTTTATTTTAAAAGGGTTACAAATTGGGCTGGCCCGTCTTACATTCAGCCCTTCCAATCACTCATCTTTCATTCATCAATAGTGCATGATGCATTCACATAAGAAAATGCATTGTCACATGAATGTTGTAAACATAAACAATGCATATTACAATGTTATGAGACACATCCCTCACCCACCCACACAACCACTACATATACCCAAACCCACCCACACACATCCCCATCCACCCACATACAACCCCCACTCACCCACCCACACATATCACCCACCCCTACATACACACCCTCCATCCACCCACACACATCCCCCACCTGCACACACCCCACCCACTCCAGCCTCTCACATATCCACCTCACCAACCCACACACAGCCTCATCCAGCCTTACACCCCCCCACTCACATCCCCCACCCAAACACCCACTAACCCATCCTTCCCTATTAACACACATCCCCTCTCACAAACATCTCCCCACAACACACCCATCCCCCCAGCCTACACATACCCACCCACCCATATCCACACACCTCCAACCACCCAGCCAAACACTCATCCCCCAACCACACACAAACCCCACACCCACCCACATACACATTCCCCACCCACACAACCCCACCCTCCCACATACCCACCTTGCACACCCATACAGCCTCACCTAGCCACCCAGAGAGAGAGAGAGAGAGAGAGAGAGAAGGTGTGGGGGTGGAGAGAGAAAGAGAGGGGGAGAATTGGGAGAGAGATAGCGAGGGGAAAAAGAGAGAGGCAAGGAGGGAAAGGGGATAAAGAGAATTAAGGAGGGGAGAGGAAGGCAGAGAGAGAAAGAAAGGGGTAGGGGTGGGAAAGAGATATGGGGGAGGAGGGGAGAGAGGAGATATGGGAAATCATGCATCAGGGCACGGGAAATTATCAGCATACGAGTGGATATATATATATATATATATATATATATATATATATATATATATATATATATATATATATATATATATATATACTGTTTCAGAACATGACTTTAGAAGAGACATGATCACCCACAGGCCAGTTAGTCCGGTAGTATGTGGTTATATATATCCCTCTGTGTGTGTGTGTGTGTGTGTGTGTGTGTATGTGCGTGCGTGCGTGCGTGCGTGTATGATTATATATCATGTGATATATCATATCACGATGAATTTCCGTTGAGCCTGTCCTCTAACGTGCTTAATCAATGATTAAAGAGCACAATCACGTGTTAGTTTCCACTCAACGGAAGTTCATTATATATTCACGAAAACTATGCACATTTGAATTTCTCACGAAGTCAAGTTGCAAAAGTGACAAAGTTGATAGAGAGAAAAACAATTACTTGTTTCGACGCTCAAACTACAGAAGATACACAACAGACCTTTAAGTACCAGAGTTGAAGAAAGTATGGGAAGGGGTGTTAGAAGGCATTGATGACGTGAAATGTGAAAGTTACAACAACTAAGAAAATGAACAATGATGAAAAATTAAAACATGAACTGGCTATATGAACTGCTGAACACATGGACTCATGTTGATAAAGCTATGAACTCACTGAAGGAATGATCTTGTCAAAACATACACTGTCGAAAACAGAAACTTACAAAAACAACAAAAATTGCTGGTGACGACATGAACTTAACAAAAATCTTATGCTGAAGAAATGAACCTACGAAAACATAAATTGCACCTGGACTTATGTTGATGAAGCCATAAGCTTACAAAAATATGAATCTGAAAAAACAAACGCACCAAAACATGAACTACGAAGACATGAACTTACAAACTAAAAAAAAAAAATAAATAAAAAAAGAAAAAAGATAATTGCTGATTGATTGATTGATTTAGGAATTTAGGAGCCGACATCACAGCATTTGGGGCATTCCCATAAGCGCTCCATCCCCATCCTCAGCAGCCAGCGAAGAGTTCCAACACTAATAGTTCCAGTAGCAATCTGATTATATGTCCGTAGATAATTGCTGATAACGACATGATCATACAACCAAAACAAAACAAAAAAAACTGGTGTTGAAGAAATGGTCTTACCAAAACATGAACTGTCGAAGATATAAACTTGCAAAAGGAAGAAAAAAACAATTGCTGATGACGACATGAACATACAAAGAAATAAAAAAAAAAAAGACTGATGCTGAAGAAATGGACTTGAACTGCCGAAGACATAAACTTACAAAAAAGGAACACAGTTGTAAGACACGAAGATCACTTATGCATGATGTGTGACATTTCTTTGCACCCTGATGGATACTACTTTATGAGGTGAGAAAGCCATGAAATCACAAGTGGACACCTTTGTAAGAGCAAGTGGGGAATTTGTTAGGAAACGTGTGCAGGTTGATAGGATAAGTATACAATTTGTGATAGCAAGATTTCAAGTTATGAGCGCTAGTGGACATGTTGTCAGGTCCAATGGGTAAGTTGTGAAAGCCAGTGGATAAGTTGCTAGGGGAAGTAGGTAAGTTGATAGGATAATCCGACAAGCAGTGAGCGCAAGTGGGGAAGTTGTCAGGACAAGTGTGCTAGTTGATAGGACAAATCGCCATGTTGTAATAACATGTGGACACATTGTGATAGCCAGTGGGTAAGTTTGTACTAGTGACAAAGAGAACAGTTTTGAGAGTAAGTGATATAGTTGTTAGGCAAGTGGTTAAGTTGATAGAACAAGCTGACAAGATGTAAGAGCCAGTGGACAAATTGTTAGAGCAAGTGGGGAAGTTGTTAAGGCAAGTGATAAAGTTATGAGCGTATGTGCGACAGTTTTCAGGGCATGTGGGAAAGTTGTCAGGGTAAGTCGACAAATCATGAGAGCAACTGGGGAAGTTGTTAGGACATGTGTGCGAGTTGACAGGGCAAGTCGTCAAGTTGTAACAGTAAATGGACAAATTGTGAGAGCCAGCAAGCAAGTGGAACAGTTTTGAGAGAAAGTGGGATAGTTGTTAGGGTATGTGGGCAAGTTGATAGGGCAAGTGAACAAGATGTGAGAGCCAGTGGACAAGTAATTGGGGCAAGTGGAAAGTTGTTAAGGCAAGTGGTAAAATTGTGAGCGTAAATTGGCTAGTTGTCAGGGCAATTCTAAAAGTTTTGAGAGCTAGTAGGAAAGTTTGCAAGCGTAAGTGGGTAATTTGTGAGAGGCAATCGAAACGTTGTAAAAGCAAGTGGACAAATTGTGAAGTATTTAGGTCCAGTAGGTAAGTTGATAGGGTAATTCGACAATTTGTGAGAGCAAATGGGGGAGTTGTTAGGGCAAGTGTGTGAGTTGATAGGGAAAATCGACAAGTTGTATTAGTAAGTGGATAAATTGTTGGGAAGTTGTCAGGGCAAGTCGAACAGTTGTAAGATATATGGGGCACTTCTGTATGCGGTGAGGGACCAGTTGAATGACATGAGAGCCACTTCTACCTCAAGAGAGGGTTATTTATGTTCGTGACGAGGACCACATTTGTATGACATGAGGTGAGGGAATTGTGTCTTATTTTTCAAGTGAATTTGTCATTTTCAGTGGTTGTCAATTTCTTTTTGTGTGCTATATTTTTACTTTGACTTTTACCTTTGGATGTTTTGCTTTACTTTTGGTACATCGATTCAGCCTTTTGTGTTGATTTCTTTGGTTTGTATCAGTCTGATGATGTGTCAGTTTGATAGTCTCAATGGTTGTCATTTTCAGTGGTTGTATAATTTTCTGTTGTTGTCGATGTCTTTATGTGCGTGTATGTTGCATTTTTAGTATTGGTAGGAGAGAGCTGGGCAGATACGACATCGACATTGCAGCCTTGAGTGAGACACAACTTGCAGAAGAAGGCCAAATCTGTGAAGTAGGTGCCGGCTACACATTTTTCTGGAGTGGAAGGAAAAGGGAGGAAAGACGCCAATTCAGTATGGGATTTGCCATTATGTCGGCCCTGGTTGGCAAACTAGCTGAGTTTCCGAAGGCTATAAATGACAGACTTAGGACTATTAAGTTACCCCTGCTGAAAGGAAAGAAGCATGCAACCATCGTGAGTGTCTACGCACCAACCATGACAAATGAAGATGACGTCAAAAACGAGTTCTATGATGACCTGCACAACGTATTAACATCTGTTCCCAAAGGAGACAAATTTTACTCCTTGGGGACTTCAATGCCAGATAAGGCAAGGACACCACCTCTTGGAGTGGCATTATTGGAAAGTACGGAGTCGGACATTGTAACAGCAATGGGCACCTTCTTCTTCAGACCTGTGCCGAACACGATCTCCTGATCATCAACACAAGTTTCTGTCTTCCCACGAGAAATAGGACATCATGGATGCACCTTCGGTCAAAACACTGGCACCTCATTGACTATGTCATCGTCAGAAGGAGTGACAGACAAGACTTTCGGGTGACAAAATCCATGTGTGGTGCTGAATGTTGGACAGACCATTGTCTCATTATCTCGAAAATAAACTTACACATCAAACCACATCGGCGTCCTCAAGGGGTAAAAATGCAAAGCAAACTAAATGTCACCTGCCTAAACAGCAAGAAAATGCAGCTGTCATTTGAAAACATGCTGGAAGACAGCTTCAAGCCAAATGCTGCAGCTAAACAGGATGCGGAAACACAGTGGAGAGCCCTAAAGGACATAATTTACAACACTGCTATGGAAATATTGGTTGCTGTCCCCCGAAAGCATAAAGAGTGGTTTGATGAAAATTCCGAAGACATCAACCAATTGCTGGCCGAGAAACATCTTCTCCTCAAGGCACATATGAATGACCCAAAGTCAACAACAAAAAAAAGATGCACTCAATAACATTCAGAGAGTAGTGCAGCAGAAACTTCGGCACATGCGGGACTCCTGGCTGAGCAACAAAGCTGATGAAATTCAAGGCTTTGCTGACAGACATGATATGAAAAACGTCTACGACTCACTGAAAGCGGTCTATGGTCCTCCATCACCAAGCATAGTTCCCCTCCTCAGTGCAGATGGGGGAACATTGGTCACCGATAAGAAAGAAATCCTTCAACGCTGGGCAGAGCATTTTAGCAACATCTTAAATGCAATTTCCTTCTTCGATGATGAAACCATCAACTGCATTCCTCAAGTTCCCACTAATGATACACTCGATGATCTGCCAACCATAGTGGAACTAAACAAAGCCTTCCAGCAACTTTCCAGCGGCAAGGCACCTGGTCCTGACTCCATCCCAGCAGAGATATACAAGGCAGGTGGGTCGGTCCTAATAGAGCAGCTTCACCAAGTCTTTACAAACAAATAGGTGAACGAGACCATGCCACAAGATTTCAAGGACGCGTCAATAGTCCACATTTACAAACGTAAAGGAAACCGCCAATCCTGTGACAACCACCGAGGCATCTCCTTGCACTAAATCGCAGGGAAGATACTCGCCAGAATTCTTCTCAATCGCCTTTGTGACGGGACAGCCCCGGCAGCATCATAAATACACAAGTTTGAAAGGAATTACAGAGCCCACAATATTTTTCTAAAATTCTCTAAAAGAATAAACGTTCCCCAGAAGAGGATAAAAACGTAAGAGAAAAATACAGAGTCACGTAGAGCCCGCACTATCATTTTTACTACATTGGTAGATCAAAGCAACGTCTGGTCTCTACATCTAAGAGATTTTCCCTTTGATGTTCTGATCAACCAGACATCGCGGAGCCAGTCAGTTGAGATTGACGTGTTAGTTTACAAGCCTGCGGTTGGAATAGGGACTAACACCTTACGTTCAACAGGACCTAACGTGTGAACCAGTCACGGCAGAATGGGAGATAAGAGGGTCAGCCAGACCCGTCTGAAATAATACATGGCAGTGCTACTCAGGGGAAAACCCCGTGTGATCCAAAGACGGCAATATAATGCAGGCCTAACACCTATCTATAAGTCCAGACATTGGGGAGACGGGACAACGTCTGAGTTGCCACCACAAAGGAGCAATTAGGACCAGATACTTGACACCTCACGGCAATACAGCGGCAAAGTAGGAACACATGGCTGACACACTATTGCCAGCAACCCAGGAAGGCGGGTGTTAATAGCCTATTGGAATGTAATGACGCAACTGCATTGCCGCCAAAGCATGTTTCATTGTTTCAGGCGTGGCGGGGCATCGGTCAATTTGATTGACAGATGAAACTACCCTTCACAGGAAAGGAGGAGGGGTGAGAAGAGTTTGGGACTTAATCCATCCCGTCATAGTACATGTGGAAAATAGGTGGAGTTAATTAATAGGGGATATATTAATTAGCCAACGTGAAAACTAGCCAGGGTTGAAGAGAATAAAACTACATGCATGGCCAGCAAGACTTCAGACGCAAATTTACAATAGCATTCTTAGGATACCTACTGGAGAAATATTAACATTTCGTTCTGTTGGACTTCTGTACGAAGTCGTATGACAGGATTTCCTAGCTATAACCCAGGTAATACCATTATTCTGAGTTTGTCTGCTTGTCTGAAGGCCTTATAGTTTCTTGTTTCTGTTTATTCTCCCAAACTTTACACTCGTGGATTTTCTTTGTACTTAATGTTCCAGTTCTAGCTTTACTATTACACTGAGAACTACCTTCTTCTTTCATTCACTACTTGGTTGTCTGATTTGTTGTATGTGATAATTTGGAGAAATCCATTATCCAAGCTACATGAGCGTGTGGCTTATTCATGTACAGGAGATGCATTTAGATTCATCCTGTATGATGTTAAACATTGGGGAGACTGACTACTTAGGAGAAATTCCTGAGAGCTACCAGTCTCTTGATAGCGTCCAATTAACATTGATTATTTGGACCAACACTTTGAGTGCCTACCAAGATTATGGTGAAACCACTTGGTTTGAGGAATGGCACCAGTTCACCTTGTCTGCATGATGTCTGCATGAGGACAGACATGACTTAGGACATTCAATATCCCAGACAGATTCAGGGAAGGCATTTAATGTTCGACAGGACTGTGCGACCAGCCCTTCCGACAAGACAGTATGAATGAATCAGAAAGGGAAAGAGTAAGTGAGGTGAACTTATATGGGAAACACTCCATTACACAAATGTATATGAATATGTATGTTTTGAGCTATAGATGTTCTAAATAGTTTTATTAATATATACATATATATATATATTTATTTATTTAGAACTGATATATGTTTATGTAACATGCCATCATATATATCATCATACCATCATATATTATGACTTGAATGTATGTTTATATGAATGTATAGACATATGTGTTTTGAGATGTGTAGACGTAGATACTACCCATCTCCGTTCGTTTCATTCCAGATCTCTTAGGAGCAATGGACAGTCAACAACCCATATCAGGAAGTGACTTAGCCTTGTGAGGGACCAATTTGGACTCCTTCAATCTGACAGTGAACTGCGTCTCACTGGGGGAAGCATGATCTATGTGACCTCATAAGTTACGTATACCATACCATAATCATCATCATCATCATCATCATCATCATATGATCATCAATAGCAATAATAAACACAGTTGTTGTATTTTAAACTCAGTTGTCTGTATAATTCTAAATGTTTATAAATGTTTGTGTAGCGTAATCAAGTACACACCTTATATCATTTAGTGGGGGTTCGCACATATTGTCCAGAAGTGGGAATCTATGTCCGGGAGGTATCTTGCCTATGCAGTCATAAGTAACCAGATTACGTTGCATGTCTTAACTCCTCCTTTCTCACTTCTGGTGATACCAAGTACAGCCACATCTATATATAGAGATATATTCTATCTTCAACGAGCCACTTCTTGGCTGTTTTCTTGAGTATCAGGGACAGTGTCTTAAATCAGCATAACAGACATTTGTTCCACGTTTTCTCTCTGGGATCTGGGGTAACAATTAGTTCCTTCTGACAGAGTTAGGGGATCTTAAACTGCATCCAGAACTTAACACCAGCAGAAGAAAATGATGTTGGCTGGATGGTTGCCCAACAGGGAGCTACCTCAAGCCAGTTGGTGACAGCCTTACAGCCCATCTCGATCAAAGTCTTCTTCCTGAGAGTCAATGTGGCTTCAGAAAAGAACGAGGAACTGTTGACATGATTTTTGCTGCAAGACAGCTGCAAGAGAAATGTCAGGAACAGAACTCTGAAATGTTCTCCACTTTCATTGACCTCACCAAGGCTTTTGATACAGTCAACAGAGAAGGACTGTGGAAGATTATGGCGAAATATGGCTGTCCACAAAAGTTTGTCCAAATAGTGCGGCTATTTCATGATGGTATGCAGGCAAGAGTACAGGAAAATGGTGAACTGTCTGAGACCTTTCCTGTCACCAATGGAGTGAAGCAAGGATGTGTCCTGGCACAAACACTCTTCAGCATAATGTTTTCAGCTATGCTGACGAATACCGTTGAGAACAATGCCATTGGAATAGACATCAACTACTACATGGATGGAAAGTTGTTCAATCTCAGAAGGCTGAAAGCCAAAACCAAAACTAACAGTGACACTGTCAGAGAACTGCTGTTTGCTGATGATTGCGCTCTATATGCAAACTAAGAGGCAGACATACTACACAATATTTCAGCTTTCTCATATTCCTGTGCCAACTTTGGGAGAAGACTGTAGAAGACTTTGGAGAAGACTGTAGTTATGTACCAGCCAGCTCCAGGGAATAATCACACAGTGCCGAATATCAAGGTGAACAGTCATAGACTAAGTGTTGTGGACAAATTCACCTATCTTAGCAGCATTGTGTCACAAGCTGCCACCATTGATGACGAAGTGAATGCAAGAATCTCCAAGGCCAGCATAGCCTTTGGCGGACTGTACAAGAATGTATGGGACAGAAATGGAATAAGTCTGCAAACAAAGCTGAAAGTCTATAAAGCAGTTGTATTATCCACATGTGAAACATGGACTGTTTATCAGCGACATGCTAGGAAATTAAACCACTTCCACACAGTCTGCCTTAGGAAGTTATTGAAGATTAAATGGCAAGACAAGATCCCAGACACTGAAATCCTAGAAAGAGCGTCCATGCCCAGTATCCACACTCTACTAATGAAAAATCAGATTCGCTGGGCTGGTCAATTAACTCGCATGCCAGATCACAGGCTTCCTAAAAATTTTTTTTTATGGCGAGCTGTGTTGTGGTAAACGCTCCCAAGGTGGCCTGCGGAAACCCTTTAAAAACACTCTGAAAGTCTCACTGAAAGCTTTTGGAATTCATCTTGACACCTGGGAGACTGCTGCTAAAGACTGTAATTCGTGGCGTACATAATTACATAAGGGTTCAGTCACTTGTGAAGCAACCAGGACTACAAGAGCTGTGACAACAAGGCTTGACAGAAGAACCACTGCAGGAGATTCTCCTCCAGGAACGTCAAGCATTCTTTGCCCACGTTTGTTTTGCTTTCTTTTGTTGTGTCAGCTTGTCGTTGTCAGTTTTTGATCGTTTGAGTAAGTTTTTATTGTTTTTGTGTCTTCATTGGTTGTGTCAGTTTTTATTGAATGTGTGATTTTCTGTTGTTGTTGATCTCTCTCTCTCTCTCTCTCTCTCTCTCTCTGTGTGTGTGTGTGTGTGTGTGTGTGTGTGTGTGTGTGTGTGTGTGTATGACATTTTTACTGTATTGGTTACATTTATGTTGTTTACTTCTGTTTGTGCCAGTCTGTCGTTGTGTCATTTTTCATTGGTTGTGTTGATTTCTTTGATTGTCTCAATGGTTGTTATTTTTCAGTGGGTGCCATTTTCAGTGGATGTCGATTTCTCTCTCTTTTTCTCTCTCTCTGTGAATGTTACGTTTTTACTTTGATGTTTACGTTTGGATGTTTTGGTTTTCTTTTCGTTGTATCAGTCTGTTGTTATGTCAGTTTTCATTGGTTGTGTCAATTTTCATTTTTTGTTTATCACTATTGCTACTTCTACTAATATCACCATTACTGCTACTATTATTATTGCTGCTGCTGCTGCTGCTACTAATACCACCTTATTTACGCCACACCCACTTTTTGAAATACCTACCACCTCACCACCTCTTACTTACACCTCTATGAGTCTTTAGACCACCACCTCCACCATGTCACTAGACCTACCCTCTCTTATGCCAGCGCCCAGCGAGAGACATCAATAAAATTTCAGCTTGCAAATTGAAGAGGATGATCAATAATCAGTGGTAATATTGTGTCCTCCTCCTCAAATATGCTGGATAAGGGTTGTGTAACACTACTCAAAACAGCTGCAATCCAGTTCACCATCCATGGACAGACTTTCTTCTCCATTAGAGCTTACATCAAAATATCATATATGACTGTTGTACGGGTCCAAGAGATCGAGTACTGCCACCGCCATCTCCAGTATGTTTTTGGAACCCTTCATAAGCATCATAGGCAAATGTGGCTGCATCTGACCAAGTACAAGTATCTTTCCCTGGCCGGTAACTTCCCAAACCTTTTGGAAGGAGCTGCTCCCTTTATAAATATTCCTGAAACTTAACATACACTGCTACATGTAAACATTTACCAACACATCTGCTAGGATCACTGTCACTGATCCTGTACCCGATATTACAGCTACAAGACACTTGACCATTGGTCACTGAGCAGACTTGTTCACACTGTCCACACTGTGATGAGATGTTGGCACCTGGAACAAACCAATCAGGGTTAGTTACCACAAGCTGAAAGTATTGGCTATTGGATACAAGAAGCAAAGTTACTGCATTCAGGACATGCACATGTATATAGGCACATCATTTGCCTCAGCAGAAATCAAAGATGTAACCTCATTGCACTATAACTGGATACACATCTAACATCATCATCATCATGTAGCAGGTCCTCTGCAGAAAGTTACTTTCATCATGGCTGGCTGAAACAATGTTTTGATCCATTGCCAGTTGTCCTGCTCCATACACTCTTGTCTGAGGTTTCTGCAAAGTCCTGTGTCCACCTTTGTGCTGGTAGACTTCTGCCACTTCTTCCAGTAACCGTGCCTTCTATTCCTATTCTCTCCCAGCCACTGAGACGGTTAATATGGCAAAGTATTTCAATTTCCTAGACGTTGCAGTTTATGAACTAGTGTTTTGAATGTTCGGATCTTGAAGAATGACAGTATGTTATTCCTTCTTGGTCAACTGTATTCTAAGCATTTTTCTGTAATATTTAAAATCGACTACAGCAAAATGTGATCTCGCACACAACTTGCACAATTGGTGCTTAATTCATTTGTGGCAATGCACTATACATTAATCTTACTCCTTACATTATTAAAATATTGATCAATTACCCCTCAAATGATGAAAATATTGATCAGCTTCTACTTAAATGAATAAATCATTGATTAATTACTCCTTACATGAATAAATCATTGATTAATTACTCCTTACATGACTATATGACATGACTAATTAGCAGACAAGTTTGAAATTATGTGGAAGCTGTAGTTTTACAGACGAGTGATGAGAATACGTGGACGGACAGACAGACAAATGAGGATATCTCACAAAGAGAACCAGTTACTTGCATCAAAAGACAGTCCACATTCTTTGTTCATGTCACGAAAAGGTGAAATCTGGAGTTCGTCATCACAACAGGAAGGCTGAAGGGGAAGAGAGGCAGGGGGAGACCAACAGATAAGGTGACAGACAGTTTGACATCATGCATGGTATGGAAGAATGTTGGTATCAGAAATGATTCGCAGCACAAGAAGGCTGTGAGCGCACATGATCACCAACAGCATACGATGTCGACTATTAGAAGAAGACGACATGACTAAAATACCTAGATACTTCTGGGCACTTTCAGCTACAGACAGTGGCACCTTTTACCCAGCTCGTCCCAGCTGTGGCTTTCAATGTTTATGTAACATTAACTCTTTCATTTCTCAAGAGTTCTTATTGTAAAACCTTTAGTCTCAGAAAGCTATTTTAATCGTTCCTGGAACAGAAAGGGTTAACAGAATTTTCGCCCTAAGCAAGAACTGACAGAAGTCATACAACAAAATAAAGATTAACAGCAAAAATGAAACAAGTGCACAAACATTAACAGCAGGTATTTTTTATCATAATGAAATTCAGAAGATTAAATTGAGGATAAGATCATTATGAATGAACGGATACTGTCTAAGGAAGAAATAAGAAAAGATAAAAAAACAAAAATGGAAAGAAACTAGAAGAACATGAGACACGAATGTATAAAATTACATGATGGATATCTCACCAATGATACATGTTTTCCCATCAGTGCCCAGTCTGTAGCCCTGTGTACAAGAACATGTGTAGTTTCCTGCTGTGTTTGTGCACTCCTGTGTACAGCCTGATGTTCTTTCTTCACATTCATTTATGTCTGTGGACACAATTGACAGTCAAAGATTACACGTTAATAACTGCAACAGTAGAATATGACAAAATTGAGAATATTCTTAACAGACACATATCTTTTGCCTTCTTCTTCTCATTGACTCTCTAGCTGAGACTCACACATTTAAAATGTATTTTAACATGTAAATGTATGATACATGTAAATGTATCATATTCCTACATGTAAATGTATCATATTTTAATGTAACCGAGAAACTGGTAACAGAAAAACATTTTCTGCAGGAGTGTCCAACATATGTAGAACAGAGAGAAATCTTTTGGTCCACATCCGCTCCATCTGAGTACAAACTCTGTGAGGATATCAACAAGCTCAAGTGGACTGCTGCTTTATTTGCATTTATTCATATTGACATCTGAAGGTGAACGAAGAAGAAATCATATTTCTCGACACCATTGCTAAATACTTAATGCCACCCGCATCCTCTTTCCACTGCCACCAATATATAGTTCAACCTTATGTTAAGCATTATGTCTTCACACCACTGCTAATTACTTAATGCTGTTAGTACATACTATATATAGTTCAACATTACTTTAAATAATATGTCTTCACACTACTGCTAAATACTTAATGCTGTCAGTATATACTATATATAGTTTAACCATACTTTAAGTAATGTCTTCACATTATTTAAAGCTAGTTGCATACCCTTTACAGGACGTTGCAGTCAACACCAAAATTTTTTACCATTGTGATCTCTTGGCAAGTTTATGTTCAGTTGTTTGCCATTGCTTTCTGAACGACTTGCACCCATACCATTTCGTACAAAACCAACGCAACACGGTCTGGTGCCAAATCGCGCGCAGCTGTGTTTCGAACACGGGTATGAAGGATCACGAACTGCATCCGTAACCCTATCACCACGGAGTCGGCCTTCACACTACTGCTAAATACGTAATGTCATCTGTGTATGCTATATATAGTACAACCTTACATTAAAGCTACCTGGGTAAAGCTGGGGCGACCATCCCCAACCCAGCGCGTCCACAGGTTGCGGAACATGGAACAGCCTCAAGATATGAAGGTTAGCTGCGAATATCCAATAAGGAGCCGTGGACCAACTGGCGGTGGGCACAGAGGGCGAGGCGGGATCTCAAGGTGGGGGATGAGTTCCCTAGAAAATACCTCATATGCTTGGAGACGTGCCTGCCAAGCGAATCAGGGGCACTCTAACCCCTCCCCTGGGTAGGTGGAACCCATTAGCTTTGGACAGCAGTCCATATAGGAGACGGAAAACTCCAAATATAAACCCCCAAGTTCAAGTGCTGAGAAACTGAATGGTCATGGGTAAACTGGTCGCGAACGTTGGACGTCAGGCAGGTGTGAGGGGCGGCACCAGGCGTATGGACTCCTGTGGGACATCCCATGCCTCTTCCCTAGCAAGCAGGCAATGCTAGGGTGACCGGTTATTTCCTGCAATATCCAAACTGTGTTTATGGAATTAATTAAACACAGGAATCGTCGCCGGAGCTATGGAGCACGTGCTCTGCGCTTTACACATCTTTCAGAGGCTAGCGAAGAGAGAGTGAGGAGGAGAAGACGAGGAAATGGTGTGAGAAGAAGGCTTAGAAATAGGAGGGCAGGCGCCAGGAGAATAAGACGAAAAGTGGAGAGACTAGGTTTCAACCATGTAAGAGTGGGATACTGGAATTGTCATAGTGCCAGGTAGAGAGGTCCTGTATTGGAGAGGCTAATATAAGTTTTTCATGGCCTCATGCTCCAGGAGCTAAATACAGACAAATACCATTGCCCTGAGAACGCCAGTTATATAAACCCTACTGGGTAGAAGAGGCATGGGCAAGGTCTGCTGGTGAAGTACTTGAGAGGTCCAGGGTATACAAATGGAGATTGGTGGCTTAAGTTGGAACATCATAAATGTATATACCACATGGACTGTTTTGTCAGAAAGAAACACTGGGAATGGCTTAAGGAATTGGAGAAATTACCAGGTGATAGGCTACTCATATGTGGAGACTTCAATGCGAGGAATAGAGATTAGGACAGTAGTGGAGACAACCGACAGGGAATTGCCCTTGCGGATGCCATGGAGGACTCCGATGTGGTCTGCATAAATGATGGTAGGCCGACTAGAATGGCAATGAGGCCTGGCGATGCAGACACAGCTATTGACTTGTCACTTGTCTCCCAGTCATCAGTCCTTGATGTAAAGTGACCTGTTTTGAATGACCATGGGAGTTATCACATGCTATGCTCAGTCCTGATCTCTAAATCCAGGAAAGTTAAGACTGGGAGAGCACACAAGACCTTCCGGTATGAGTGAACCGATAGCCTTCTTGGACGCCTCAGACAGGGAGCATGCAACATGACTGTTAAAACCCCTTTTTTGCAGCCCCCATGGTGGACCCCAGAAGTAGACCATGCTTGGAAAGCAAAGAGAGCTGCAGTGAAGCAGCTAAGGAAAGTGCGACAGACACCCCGAAGCTCACGAGAGGAAGTGGACACAGCGGAAAATGTCAAGAAAGACAAGGTGGAGGTTTTCAAGCGCTGTGCTGCAGAGGCCAAAAACGCAAAATGGGAATGTTTCATGAAGGCGATTGGGGGTGATAAAACTCTGCGAAAATTCTGGAAACTGCACAAACAAATGCAAAGAAAAGATCAGCCTATGACAGTGGGAACAATTTATAGAGATGATGGTGTGCGTGTGACAACAAAGAGAAAGGGGAGGCGTTTCTCCAGAGATTTTTAGAGCAGACCAATCATAACCAGGGATGCAGTTAGAGAGGAGTTATCTGGCACCACGAAGAATATGCATTATGAAGACATCATACGGGTTGAAGATGTTAAACATATTTTGAAAAGGCAAAAGATATGGCATCTGGAACAGATGGGGTTAGGTATGGCTACATGAAGGCATTGAGCGATGCAGACCTGAAGGAGATGACCGTCTGCTTTAACCAGAGCATTAAGACAGCATCAGTACCGCAGGATTGGGTGCACAGCTACCTCATCCCTCTCCCAAAACCATTCAAGGATCATTCAAAAGCTTTGCGGCTTTAGGATCATCACCCTTCAAAATACATTTGGGAAGGTGTTAGAGAAGATAGTCGCTGTCAAGCTGCAAGAGTTTTTGGAAAGGGGGAAGCTTCTTCCAAGAGGCCTGGGGAGCTACAGACCAGGAAAAGATACCTGGTCAAATGCAGCCACTTTTGCCTTTGACGTTTATGAGGGGTTCCAGAGTAGGGCAGGAAACGATGGCAGCAGCACTTGATCTCGAGGATGCGTACAATAGAGTATGATATGATATTTTAATGACCGTGCTGATGGAGAAGGGGGTCAATCCCTGGTTGGTGAACTGGATAGCAGCCGTCCTACATTCTCGTCAGGTTGCTCTCCGTCTGGGTGCATGAACCTCAGAACCACATATTTTAACCCCGGGATTGCCACAGGGATCTGCAATCTCATTGGTGCTCTTTAATGTGTATACGAGCAAGATTGCAAACCTAGAAGCACCAGGGGTTTGAAGGATACTAACATTTGCAGATGATATTCTTGCATTAGGCAGGGAAAGATAGGGAGCAAACAGCCCAGGAGCTACAGGTGACAGTAGACAAAATGACTGACTGGTGCACTGAAATGAGTGCTGTCATCCACCCGGAAAAGGCAGCTGTTCTGTGGTGCTCTCTGGACAACAGGATTGGGAGAGCTGATGTCCCAAGCCTCACGATAGATGGTAGAAGCGTCAACAGAGAGAACAACCTGAAGTATCTGGGAATCACATTTGACAAGAGCCTGTCCTTCAAGGACCATGTGGAGACGGTTGTGACAAGATCTCAAAAGGGACTCAATGCACTTAAAATTATGGCTGCAATGGATACAGAGCAGAGAATGCTTTTCACACTATACTAGCACTTGATCCTCTCAGTGATTGATAATGGACTAGGACTGCTCACTGTCTCAAAGAGTCAGCTGGTGAAATTAGAGCGCATACAGAACGAAGCTATGCGGGTCATTATGGGATGCACCAGAGACACCCCAGTAGTGTGTATGCGTTACATCCTTGGTCTGCCGACTGTTGCTGGTAGGCTCAAGGTGATACAGGTGAAGGCATACCTCAGAGTAGCTGCTGACACAGATCACCCGGTGCATGAGGCGCTGGACGCAGTTAAAGGTCAGCGACTGATAAGAGGGAAATCATGGATGGCTCAGGCGGAGGATACGATCAGACAGGTGTGCATCATGGAGAACATAAGGCGAGGAGAGGAGTCGGTCACAGTGCCAGCGGAGCAGTCAGACTTGTACAGAGTTATAATCACATTGAGCCGGGAGTGCAGGGAATGGCCAGCAGGGACCACGGAAGTGGAAATCCAGCAACTAATTCAGGATTATGCTCGCCCGGGCAATGTGATTATCTACACAGATGGTTCAGTGTTGAGAGGTAGGAGAAGTGCCTGGGGGTTCTTAGCAAAAGCTAATGGTCAACGTTTGGTGCAGGAGAGCCTGGCATATGATACCACAACATCTAGCTTAAGAATGGAGGTGGAAGCGGTCAGTGCAGCTTTCCGCTGGATGGAGAATACGATACACACACACACATCGTGACTGTAAATGACTAAAAAAGCATGCTGAGGAAGGTGAGGACAGACAAGCTTCGTGCAGAGTGACTTGCTTCGCTTCGGAGATCACAGGTGGCAAGCATCGCCTGGATCTTTTCTCCTGGGCATGCCGGTGTGCTGGGGAATGAATAGGCGGACAGATTGGCTGGCTCTACAAAACTTGGTGGAGTATTGATGCATGACAAGGCTGACGTGGTTGCAGCCTTGTGGGAACACGTGTACATCTCGGAGGAGCAAATGGATCACCATGGTCTATAAAGAATGAGACAGCGAGGAGTGACGAGGGGATTTGGCCAACGCTTGAAGCTCAGTGGAAAGGTGAGATGGACATATAATCAGATTGCTACTGGTACTATTGGTGTTGGAACTCTTCGCTGGCTGCTGAGGATGGGGACGGAGCACTTATGGGAATGCCCCGAATGCTGTGATGTCAGTTCCTAAATCAATCAGTCAGTCAATGAATTTAAAGTTATTTTTTCCCCCACACTACTGCTAATTACTTAATGCTGTCAGTATATACTACATATAGTTAAATCTTACTTTAAGTAATGTCTTCACACTCCTGCTAATTATTTAACACTGTCAGTATATCTATATATATATATAAAACAAAGTGTATGTATGTAAATATATATGCATGTCCTTTATTTTTTCGCTAACGGCCCATCCGATTGAGATGAAATTTTCTACACGTCTTCCTTTCATTCCAGAGCTGCCAACTGTGATATTTTTTTTAGTGTGAAATCGCCTGCTTACTCAGTATTATTTCATTTTTCATTAAAATTTATATATAGCGAAGGGACTTAACTCTAGAAAAAGTTATTTCAAGGGGCATAACTTTTAATAACATTGTTGTATAACTTATAGTCATATTGTTGTATCGTTTTCAAAGATTTATAAACTCTTTGTCTATAGTTATGTACCGGCATATGAGTTATAATAAATAATGATACAATCTTTAAGGCATTTTCAAAGTTTACATAAAAATAATGCATAATGCATAACATTGTAACTCATCTTTCTATACTTAAGAAGTTATCTAAAAGATGTTGAACATCTGTCTGTCTGTCTGTCCTGTCTGTCTGTCTGTCCTGTCTGTCTGTCCTGTCTGTCTGTCCTGTCTGTCTGTCCTGTCTGTCTGTCTGTCCTGTCTGTCTGTCCTGTCTGTCTGTCCTGTCTGTCTGTCCTGTCTGTCTGTCCTGTCTGTCTGTCCTGTCTGTCTGTCCTGTCTGTCTGTCCTGTCTGTCTGTCTGTCCTGTCTGTCTGTCCTGTCTGTCTGTCCTGTCTGTCTGTCCTGTCTGTCCTGTCTGTCTGTCCTGTCTGTCTGTCCTGTCCGTCTGTCCTGTCTGTCTGTCCGTCTGTCCTGTCTGTCTGTCCTGTCCTGTCTGTCCTGTCCTTCCTGTCTGTCTGTCTGTCTGTCTGTCTGTCTGTCTGTCTGTCTGTCTGTCTGTCTGAACATCGTTGAACATCGCATCTTTAGTGTTTTCCGCCATCATATCGGCACGATTCGCTTGACAGCACTTCTCAGCGCTATCAAGCCAAGACGCCTTACACATTTCAAGCAGCCTGATATGGGGGGAAAATGGCACGTCGTAATAGCACAAAGAAACAAGCAGCTTCCAAGATGCATAGTGAGAAAACCGACCAGACTATCAAGAAGACGAACCTGCCTTTGGAGAGTCTGCATGCAAGCTGTAATAAAGTATCTGAACCTACAGTCAATGAAACTACCAATAAGAAGAGCGACGACTACCCACAGACGAACACAAAAACTTGTGAGAGGAAGGAGGACCAAGACACCAGAATCAGAAACACTGATTCAAACACAGTCAGATGGGTGGTCAAGCGGCTAAAAATGGAGCTTACTGATCAACAAATACAGAAGCAGCTGCAGGAAGAAAATCTTCACGTCAACATTTTGAAGGCAGAGCGGATTCTTACCTACTCAGAATTAAATGAGATGCTCCACACCAGGGACTGGGCGAATCCGGGCCGCGTCAGACAGACAGACAGACAGACAGACAGACAGACAGGCAGGCAGACAGACAGACAGATAGATAGATAGATAGATAAACAGACAGGGAGGGAGGGAGGGAGGGATAGACGGAGGGAGAGACAGAGGGATGGGTCTATTAGACAGACAGACAGACAGACAGACAGAGATAGATAGATAGACAAACAGACTGACAGACAGACAGACAGACAGACAGACAGACAGACAGACAGACAGACAGACAGACAGATAGTCGGTAACGGGAACGAGAACTTATATGACTACTTATATGAATTAAATGAGATGCTCCCCACCAGGGACTGGGCGAAGCCGGGCCGGGTCAGGCAGACAGACAGACAGACAGACAGACAGATAGATAGATAGATAGATACATAGATAGATAGATAGATAGACAAACAGACAGGGAGGGAGGGAGGGATAGACGGAGGGAGAGACAGAGGGATGGGTCTATTAGACAGACAGACAGACAGACAGACAGACAGACAGACAGACAGAGATAGATAGATAGACAAACAGTCAGACAGACAGACACAGACAGACATACAGACAGACAGACAGACAGACAGATAGTCGGTAACGGGAACGAGAACTTATATGACTACTTATATGAATTAAATGAGATGCTCCCCACCAGGGACTGGGCGAAGCCGGGCCGGGTCAGCTAGTACTACATATAGTTCAACATTACTGCTAAATACTGATAACTGTGGCGAAGGGGTACTGAACATGATTCACAATCCAACATTCTTAATCAGCTACAGACTGCTGTGTGTTGATTTTTAACAATGGTGTGAGCTTTGATCGTTCAGAAAGCAATGTCAAACTACTGAAAGTAAACTTGCCTAGTAAATCACAAACAGCTAATAAATGCTGGGGTTGACTGTGACATTCTAGAAAAGAAGGCAACTAACATGTTCAACTGCTCAATACCTCATGCCAGGAACATCTACAATACAGAATATAACCTATCTGTAAAGTAATATTTCTTCACATGACTACTGAATACTTAACTGATTCAGTGCCAAACAAAATAGTAGGAAAAAATTGCAAAATTGTACCAACATTTTACTGACATTATACACATTCAAGTACTATAATGTAAATTTCCATTCTCTAAGCATTGAAATTGCGGAGGATACTGCGAAACGAAACAAAATAACACGATGACCCTAGTTTGGCGATATATCGCCCTTCTATCCAAATTGGAGGTCACATCAGATGATATACTATCCTTCAGTACTGAATCAGTTAATGACACATCAGTTCAGAAGATAAGCAGTGACTGAACTTATCAAGGACACAGTAGAAAGATGTTTCTAGAGGATCATGACTGCCTGCGCCGTTCGGAATGGCACATTATATCACTTTATTTCCAACACATGGAGAACAATATTACCAACGCAAGCTCGAGGGTTTGTCTGGCTCAGTCGATACCCTGGCCTGCAGTAACAACTGTATGACCTGTATATGTTCAGGCACCCTTGGTCGCATGTTTTGTTGTTGAGGCATTCATTTATATCTGTAACAG
Organism: Cepaea nemoralis; assembly: GCA_014155875.1. Taxonomy (NCBI): domain Eukaryota; kingdom Metazoa; phylum Mollusca; class Gastropoda; order Stylommatophora; family Helicidae; genus Cepaea; species Cepaea nemoralis. Next base: position 764,169 of record JACEFZ010005253.1, read on the forward strand.
AAGGATACATAATCGAATTAATAAACACGCAGAAAATAGTTTCCTGTTTCTGTATTACACAGGAATTGAAAAAAGTTCCCCCGGGAAGGTTAACCCGGTCAACAAATGCCCGCAGAGGTCGGATGTGTCGGCCTAACGGCGCAAGAACGCAGCTCTGCTGTAAACAGGCACAACGCAGTCACGTCCGAAAAAAAATCTGGATGAACGCAAAAGGAGAAAAAGAAGAAGAAGAAAGTTCCGGAGGCAATAAAAGCCATGGGTTATGTTTTTATTTTTAGCATCCGCTCGCCTTGAACTCAAGTGTAGTCCATACACATATTACTACTTCTAGTGCACTGTACTGATTTGTGGTTTAACATTCCAGGGTTCCTCGCCATCAGGCAAACCCACTCTGACTTCAGAGTTACTTGTAATTAACATCCCCAGGGAGAGGACGAGAAGTCAACATGCATCTGTGACAAAACCAACCAGATCCCGTGTCTTTACTCTACAGGGGATGCATCGGTCGGTAAGAGACGAGTCGTCTCCCGTCAGATCTGAAAATAGCTAGGAAGATCCCCGGCTAAAATAGTCCTGGCGAGAGAGTTCGAGATTATTCTCGAAATTAGAGGCAGAGTGTGTACGTGATGTTGGCAGTCATGTAGGACATACAGTCCCATCGGGTTGCTCGGGATTCTAGACTTCTCCGTGACCCATGAGATTCTCTAGGGTCGAGAAGAATTTGAAACTGCGTATAACAGAGTGGCTCTGTAGAGAGATTAGCTGGCGTGCAAAGGGAAAAAAGGTCTAGTAGCTGATGCACGCGTGAGCACCCGGTAGTTAAGTAACTAGGGACGCTCACACGCTGACGTGGGGGTAGTAAACAGATTAGTTACCACCAATTTCTCAGCCCGGCAGGACGTGAGCCACATCTAAGTAATATGCTACGTTTTTGATATGAACATGTTTCCTGCAATAAACTCAGACAGTATCTACTGATTGGCCTCTGCGTTCCTTCAGTCACATTCGTGTCCTGTTGCTCTATTATAGGACACGAAATGGTGCCGTTGACGGAGGATTTCTGCTCGGATTGCCACGGCCAAGCAAAGTGTTCTCCAAAATTACACGTCAACTTGATCAGATTGTATTGATGCACAATTGGGAACTTGTACAGAACACACGCCATGAACTTTCTTGTCAACTGTACATGCAAGGCTGAAGAGATGGCGTAAAATTGCAACTCGGTTATTTTTGAAGGCCGTTCAAGTCAAACTTCATTTCAAGTCAGTTATTTTTGAAGGCCGCTCAAAGTCAAACTTCATTTCACGTCGGACGTTTTTGCAGGCAGCAAAAGGCAAACTTCATTTCAAGTCGGACGTTTTTAAAGGCCGCTCAAAGTCAAACTTCATTTCAAATCGGCCATTTTTGAAGGCCGCTCAAAGTCAAACATCATTTCAAGGCAGACATTTTGTTTGAATGCCGCTCTGGACTGAAGAAGTTTCAACTCAGTCGTTTTTTTGAATGTCGCTCAAGGCTGAAGAAATTTCAAATCGCTTTCTACCAACCGCTCAAGGCTGAAGAAATTTCAAATCGCTTTCTACCAACCGCTCAAGGCTGAAGAAATTTCAAATCGCTTTCTACTAACTGCCCATGGGGTGAAGCCAGAAGCCAGAAGCCAGAAGTCAGAGGTCATAAGCCAGAAGCCAGAAGTCAGAAGCCAACATGGTATGTTTTCCGAAGCCGATATGTCACTGAAGCAAACACTACTATCGTTGAGAAGTTTACGGGACCTGCGAGTTTGAAGAACATTGTCGTTGGGTGGAACTTACAGACTTTCTACGCCGCCGTTGAGGACAGGCTGAATAATGTAAATTTAATGGTAAAATTTGTTTAAAAAATAAATTATAAATGTGATTATATTATTTTAATTAAGTACTATAATTAATTGAAGTTAATTAATATAGTTAACAAAGATAGTAAAATGGCACAGGATGAAGCTTCCTTGACGCAGGTTCTAGGTGGAGTAGGTAGAGCCATATCTAAGTTGGACACAGCCTTGAAACAATACAGCATAGGTATTGATATTGAGAAATTCAGTGGTCAGGCAAGATATTTCAAAAAATGGATTGTAGCCATCGAGAAACACGCTTTTTTGGTAGGAGCCACAGATGAAGAGAAGAAAAAATTTGCTTACCAGACAAGTGTAACGCCAGTATCGGACCACATTAGGAGAAAATTAGAAGCAGGAATAGATGAGACTTGGGAACATTTTAAAGATGATTTAGCACATAAATACGCAGAGATCACAGATCCCCAACACGCATTTTCAGTATTGAGACAATCTAGACAAGACAATGGAAAAAAGTGTTCTGTTGTATAGTGATAGGCATATTAATCTAGCTGAAGAGGCATTTCTAGGACATAATTACAAGGGGAAGAGGTAGAAAGGATGCTGGTTGGAATTTTCGTGGATGGAATAAAGTCGGATGGACTGAAATTCAAGTTAATGAGGGAAAATCCAGCTAGGTTATCACAGGCTGTGGATATAGCCATACAAGAAGAAAGTTTGAGAAGGAGATTTAGATTAAGGGTAGGAAGAGAAATAGGAAGCAATAGAGAAGACAGAATGGAGGAACCTATGGAAATAGGACAAGCAAGGTATGGATGGAGAAGAAGAGGAGAAATACAGACACTGCAGGGAAATAATGAAAGTACTCACGATAGAGAAAGACAGATGAGAAATCCTATAAGAGAGACAGTAGGTGGTACAAATATGGTCTGTTGGAATTGTGGACAGAGGGGACACAGTTATAAATTGTGCGGCAACAAACGCGCTCAGGTCAACACACAGAATCATGTTAATGGGAGGCAAAACAGAAATAGCTGGAGACGGAATAGGATAAGTAATATAGAAACAAGGACATATAATAGAGGTCGACATAGTCGGGGTTTCAATCCAAATGGCCAGTATAATACCACTACGCTAAGGCCACGTCTTGCTTCAACCTGCTTTAACGGTGGGCAGGAAGTACACTTTTATAGACCGTGTCCAAATAATAGACAGCCGCTTTATAACAGTGACAGAAAGTACCGCAGGCGTGATATAAACTGTATAAATCTAAAATCTGACATGACAAGGACACGGAGGTATATGGAGAAGCAACATAACAAGCCAGAAGTCAATGCTTATCAGAGGAAGAATTTTTATAAGAAACGATGGAACTGGCCATCTAATAATGAAGAGGTGAGAACATTGCGAAATCAGTGGTTTGAGATCAGACGGTTGAAATATTCACTTACAAAGTCAAACAAAAGAGAAGGTCAGGCCAATAGAACCTCAGGTAGTCAAAAGGTGTTTTCAGTTTTTAAGGGCAGACAGGAAAGAGAGACACAGACACAAACAGTTAGTAATGTGGAGAAAAGTACCCAGACACCGATTGATAAAGTAGAAAAGAAAACTCAAGTACAATCAACTAAGAAAGTGGCACGAAGAAGGCGATTCAATGCAGTAGGGACTTCAGAGCAAACACAGGTGAAATCAGTAAAGGGAGACACAGTTGAAATTGAGAAAGATAGACAGACAAAGAAGAAAGTTAGAAAAAGCGTTGGGGATAGATATGAAACCAGTATGTTGGTAAATGTGGAGGATTATACGACAGATGGCTCAGAATCCTCGGAGTTGGATATGGGTTACATACCCGACCGAAGTACGAAGCGTGATAACAGAAATGGGAATACCAGAGGTGCTAGTTCTGATTACAAAGACGTTGCTTCCTCTTCTATAACATGTAAACAGGCTGCTAGAACAACTATAGGGACTGACTACTCAGAAGATGAAGTGAGAAGATATAAGATATATACTGAACAGACTGACGCGATAAAGACACATACAACAAATATAGGTAATAGAAAGAAAGTATTTAAGAAGAAGAAGAGTAATAAACAGATAGCAAGAACGGGAATTAGTCCGACTTATACTGAAGACGACGCGAGGAAGATCATAGAATACATGACTTTAAGACCTGAGTACTTTACAGTTACAGATATTGAAGACGAGACAATCTGCTATGATTGGAGTTGAAAGTATGGAGTCTATGGAAGAAGTAAACGCTCCGTATAAGAATACTAGACAAGCAGTGAAAAGAAGACTAGATAGACAACGAGAAAGAGAAATTAAAAGACAAAAAAGAATTAGGGAAGGTTCATCAAGTGACGAAGATATCCCAGTTTTAGAAAGGTTATTAAGAAATCAGGATAAACAGATTAGGTTGGATATTGAACGGAAAAAATTGGAAGCTAGTAACGTAAATACAGAAGAACAAGAAATGGATGAAAAATCAGACACTGATGAAAATAGTAGTATGAAGGAGGACATTATAAGTTCTCGTCATGAAAATGAAGACATTGATATAGAGATGGCACTTATAGAAAAAAAATCTAGCATTACTGAGGAAGTGGAGGTATGGCAAATAGATTGATAGGAAATTTTGCAGATAGCTGGAGAGAATTTTTTTTTTTGGATTTAAGGATGATTTAAAATGTGAGACCTATGTATTGAGGTTAGAAGACAAATCATTTTATACCACTGTATTTAATGAAATACAGTAGCTGTAAATTACAGATGAATGTGGTGATTAGAGCAGGTTGGTGGATAGCCTAGTTAAGATTCGTTGTGTTTTTCTTTAGCAGGTAGACAATTGGTTATGAGTCCAAAAAAGTGACTCATAATAAGTAAATAGGTTTCAATTGAATATGATTTTTCGATGCATCATGTATATTAAGTTATATTATTTTCATTAAGGTTAGGGGATATGAGTATCAATACATTTTCGGGTGGTTTACGCATTACGGGGATACCGTGGTTAACGGGATGCATATTGTTTAGTTACCATTTAATTTTATGATATGACTTGTTGTGTTTTCCTTCTTTTACATCTAAAGTATCGGTCCGTAAAAGAGACCAGTAATGGTAGATGAAAAGAATAGCAACACTGCAGCCTACCACGCATGTCGTAAGAGGCGACTAAGGAGGCTTGATGGTTCCGTCGCCCTGCTACTGAGTGAGTGCGTGGCGCGACACTGTGAGTTTCGTGTGAAATGCTTTTGAATCTGCCCGAGGTTTTTTGGAACGTGACTGCATGTTCGGAGCGATGGCAGCTGGCTATGTCCCAGAGTTGACCGGTTTTTGCCTTATGCAGAAATGCGTGGCTGCTGGGCTTCTGGTTGACTGCCACTGCCATCGACGATGAACTGTATTTCGTGGACTGTGTGGGTGAACATTTAAGAATCATCCAGATGGGAAAATGACTGTCGATTCCATCAGAGATAAACTGGGTGTTTCGTGGGGGACTATTGTATTGACATTCTGGCCGCAGCATTATGCATAGTGTATCTGTGCGGGCTGTTGTTTGTCGAGACTCCTGTCTTTTCCACTTTTCACATTGGGCAGTGGGGAGCGTTTTGTGTGATATTCACTGGCACAGGAATGGAGCATAATGGGGATGACCCGTTGCTGTGAAGTTGGAACTGCGACTAACTAACTAATTTTGTCTTGATTTAAGTTGATGCTTGTTTTATTATGTATATTTAATTTGAAAATGTTGGGGATAAATGATGATGATGGAATAATTTGGGGGGAAAGCGTTCTGTTTTGAATTACGCTTGGTTTTTAATGACTCAAAATTTGTGGTTTCAGTTATTTTGCCTTGTTTAAAATCAGTATATTAAGTTGATGACTGTTAAGACTTGTTTAAAAAACTGTTATTATTTTGCTCTGAGTAAAGAGTTGGTTTAGATCAATAAGACTGGGCCTTATTGAATAAGTAATAGGATCCTTCGTTCAGATAATAATAAGCAAACGACTTTAGACTATAAAGAGAGACATATTCGCATTGTTAGTAGTGGTAAATTTAGATAAACATGGAGTGAGGGCCATGTTTGAAAGCTTAGTTTAACTGGGGGTGGCCAGAGATGGGGCTGTAGATATCAGCACATATCATAATCGTTCATAACAAATGAACGATGAATACCAGAGATGTTTATAAGAGGATGTGGGGGTTGTAATAGGTGCTGCTCTAGTCAGCGTTAACAGAAACACATGGATTGAAAGCTATGTTTGGATTGTGGGGGAGATTGGTTTAACTCAAAAAGGGGGCTGTGGTTGTCAGCATTAAACGTATGTCAGCACAGTATTTGGGGAGTAAGTATGGACGCTGTGGTTACAGCATGAAATAATATAGGAACAGTAAAATATTTTTTTTAACATGGATCGAAAGCCATGGAGGTTTGGGAAGGTGTGTTATAAATAAAGGATACTAATATAGTATAGACAAGGGGAAAGGTACAGACATGAAGTCATATTTTACTGGCTGTTGTTGGCAGCACAAATGATACAGGTCAGAGAGTAGAATAATAATTTTATTCTTGAGAGTATAAAAAGATGGAGATTTAGATCGACGTAACTTTTAACAAGAATATTTACTATGAACAAAATTGAAGAACATATCACTTTCATGGATTATATGATTCGTTTTTTTTTTTTTTTTTTTTTTTTTTTTTTTTTTTTTTTTTTTTGAAAACATTATTTTATAAAGTTTTGTGAGTGCACGGGAGGATAAATGTGACTACCTCTTACTATCTTCTTGGTGCGCACCAACCATTTCTCTGTCTATCCTGTGTTGTTTCGTTGATGTTCGCGAGAGTATGATATGTTGCATAACGCATGATAATCTTCAATTTTTGTTTATATACCAATGATTTCGATGGACATACGTGTAAGCGGTTTGCTTGGGAAGTGTATTATAAAGTAAGATGTTGTAATATAGAAGAAATAATTACGGTGTAATGTTGATGGTGAATGAAGAAGAAGTATAAGTTCACGGTAAATAATAGAAGAAGAGTAAGAATTGTTGGAGGTCATAGCGGTTGGCTATAAGACATAAGTAGTAAAGTAGTGGAGTTGTAGGAGTAGAAGGACTGTGGAGTAATGAATAAAAGTCAGTTACAGGTTGGAGGTATATGATTTTTGTTGAGCCATGTTAAAGCTGTTTAAGGCCTGTAAACGGGTTGCTTATGAGGTACAGAAACGAAGAAGAAGTAATGGTGAATAGCGGTTGGTTTATTTGGGGTAAGATGGGCCAGAATATAGATTTAGCGGATAGTGGTCTTGAAGCTTAACTCGGGGGTCGTAGATTTAGGGTGGGTGAGTTAAGACTGTTCGGGGAAAAGTCTCGTTGAGGGTAGAGAGGAAATATAACAGAGTGGCTCTGTAGAGAGATTAGCTGGCGTGCAAAGGGAAAAAAGGTCTAGTAGCTGATGCACGCGTGAGCACCCGGTAGTTAAGTAACTAGGGACGCTCATGCGCTGGCGTGGGGGAAGTAAACAGATTAGTTACCACCAATTTCTCAGCCCGGCAGGACGTGAGCTACATCTAAGTAATATGCTACGTTTTTGATATGAACATGTTTCCTGCAATAAACTCAGACAGTATCTACTGATTGGCCTCTGCGTTCCTTCAATCGCATTCGTGTCCTGTTGCTCTGTTATACTGCACAATCAGCTCTGAGCAGTAAGTTGCCAGCCAACTGTTAACAGACACGGCCGCAATGAACTGATTGCTTGTAATGATGTCTTGTCAACCGCTTGCCAGGGCGCGACACTGAAGCAGTCCAGTAGTGTGGTGATTCGTAATCTGAAGGTAATATCTTAATACATTATTGCTTAGCAGTTGTCCTTAAATATAGCACAGGCTGCAGAAATGTTGTAAGCGAGATGCGAATATTTTCCTGCCCACCTGTCGGCATATGTAATTAGCTGTATCGATCGGCGAGTGAAATATTTAGGTCAGCCGCTGACTGTAACAACAGGTGTTTGTGCTCGTTAACAAATCAGGCGTGTTTAGTTAGTCACACCTGCTCAGCTGTTTGAAACTGACGTTATTGTAGGAGATATATTTAACGTTGTTATATATTAAATAAATTCACAAGGCTTGTTAATGTAGAATTTACTATGACTTTGTCACTGCTACTTGTGAGTGTGTTTTGGGTAATTTAACAGCGATGTTTAGTAAGTGTGTTAACTATGTTGTTCATTGATTGCCTAGATAGGGTTGTGAGGATTTCTTGACACCAGTTAGGGTGTAATATTAAATGCATTACTAGTGATGAGTTATTATCTTGAGTTAGCTAGATGTGTGTTATTAATTCCTGGAATGAAGGTGTTATTATTTCCATTAGGATGTGGAGATAGTATTTGCTAGGTGAGGACGCCAGTGCCCTTACACCTCTATGTGGGAATATCTTGTAGTTACCAGATAGAGGTAGTTAGGAATTCCCGGAGGATTTGTGATGTCACAACATGTTTATTTTGCCTGTACGACCGAGTGTCTTTTGTGTGCCCGACTAAGTGAATATGCATGCTCGTTCATGTTTATTTGTCTGCCCGATCGAGTGTATTTGCCTGCCTGAACGTATTGATTCTGCATGCCCGACCGTGAGTGATGCTACGCGCTGTAAACGAGGCCGTTGCATTTGTACCGATCCGAAATATGAGCAGAATGTTGATGTATGACTACTGTTCTTCTCTTATGTAAACCTGACCCTGTTAGTGGGGGAACCACATCCACTAGGAATAGGGAGTTACAACTGAGCCATTTAGTCCACACTTGCGGGAGGACTGAAGATCTGTGAGATGAGGGGCTGGATGCCACTCTAAACAGGACGACGTGGTCTAAATCGCCACGGAACTAAGGTGCTCTTTTTCCACAGCTGGCTGCGGGAAAGATTACTCGGTGGATTGCCACCAAACCTGTGGTAGACCTGCACATACTTGACCATCAGGAGACAAGGTCAACTAATAAAGGTCAAACCTGTTCTGGGACAGAGATACCAGGACAAAAGCATTCGCTTGGTTTCTGAGTTGTTAATGAGTTATTAACAAGTCATGATTTAGTAATTTGTTAATGCTGATATGTTAATGACTTATGATTTATGTAACTTATTGATGTTGTGTAGGCATTAATGAACTATGTTTATTTAATTGATCCATGTTTTATACTGCACAATCAGCTCTGAGCAGTCAGTTGCCAGCCAACTGTTAACAGACACGGCCGCAATGAACTGATTGCTTGAAATGATGTCTTGTCAACAGCTTGCCAGGGCGCGACACTGAAGCAGTCCAGTAGTGTGGTGATTCGTAATCTGAAGGTAATATCTTAATACATTATTGCTTAGCAGTTGTCCTTAAATATAGCACCAGCTGCAGAAATGTTGTAAGCGAGATGCGATTATTTTCCTGCCCCTAATGTTGAGTTAAAATGATGAGGATATGTCCGGCTGGACACCTCCCTGATAATGAAACCTCTACACTGAAAGATAATTAGGTATATTCTATGGTGTGTTGTTGGAAGAGAAACGGAGGATTGGAATATCTAGATACTTTCTAATGCACCCTCATGGATGTACCTCTTTGTTAAGAGAGATGATCTATTATGTTGATGATCTATTATATCATGTTATGATATATTGTTCTGATGCATGTGATGTGGTTGTTGTGCATGTTAGTCCTAGTAGAAGCCGAGTATTCTCACCGACCTCCTTGTTTCAGGATCTGGTTATACGATGGAGATTCGAGAGGTAGACCATAAACTCAATTGGACCAGCTCATTCCAGTGCCAGTCAAGGTGAAGTTTTGAGGCAATATTGGGAGTGGTCAACTGAATCTGCCAGAGTCAACACATTAAAGAAACCGGAGTTTTAGAAAGTCACGGTGAGTCTAAGCTAAGACAGCCACGATGAGTCCGACGAAGATTTGGTCAACAGATCCAGGTTGGGTCTAGGATGATGCGTCTCCTGATTCATGCCAGTAAGGTACTGGTGAATGTCTATAAAGACTCGAAGGTAACTCTTTAGTGACATGTGTACTCTCAAGGACATTAGTTCAAGCTGAGTTGAAGGACGTGAACTCTGTTGAATAATCACTACGATGGCCAGTTAATTATGTTTCAGGCCCGGCTGGGTCTTAGTGAGGTCCAGTGTATAATGGTTCATCTAACTCTGGTGAGGGTCAACATCTGTGATCTTTAAGAAACCTGAACTTGGTCAGTAACCCACAACAGTAGCCTATTTTCGTGAACACCGGAGGGACAGACTTGTTCGTGTAGGGAACTACCCCATTCCTAGGTGTGTTGAAGATTTCTGACATTGCTAATCTGTGAAGTCATTAGGTGCCTACAGAATTGTGTAGAATGGTGACATTGTGAATATGTTGAATTCTTACAATGACATGTTGGATTCTTAACCAATGACAGTGTTAGTAAATGGAGTCAACGCTCCATTTGTGTGTTGCAGAATAGTTCATCCCATTAACTTGATATGCCGAAGAGCAACCAGGCTCTTATATTCTATTGTATTGTGCAGCAGTACTTATCATCAGATTGGGACATCTAGAACTCTAGTGTCGGCCCATAAGTCATCAGTAGAGTGGATCTTGTGATTTCTTCCGTCATCAAGGGATGACCAGCGAACATTGTTGAAGTGCCAGTCACGTATCAGACATACACCTGACCAGTCCGAGATCTTACTCAGTGGAAGGAGAGAACTCTGGAAGGGTCCACGACTTGGAGTTCCTTTGCACTGGGGGTTCATCGGGTGAGTTGTTAGCCACGACTGGACGACAGCACGAACTGAAGTCACATGCTCCATAATGATGACTGATCATCTGTAGATCTTCTCGCTGTTCTCATTCAGCAGGTGTACATATTGTCTTCTATCCAGGCTTTTCAGCCATCCCTCTCTGAGTTCAGTTTGACGTATTACAAAATTAAATTTTGCTTTGTTGACCATGGCTTTGAGTACTAGTATGACTGTTGTCTTGTCCGAGTCCCCTGTGGGTAGGAATCCATAGGTGGGGAGGGAAGATCAGCTGTCCCGGCTTGTGTGGGGCCCTGTAGATGTAAAGTCCTATTGGGGTGGTTGGAGCAAAGGCTGGGGATATTAACTATAAGTAACATACCTGTCCAAGCACCGGGGGTCTTGTTACAGCACCTTTCCCATTGCAACCTGTGAGACCTGGACACTTACTAAACAAGCTGAACAGAGCACAAATGCCTCTGCATATAAATGTTATAGAAGAGTTCTAAGAGTATCTTGGATGAAGAAAAGAACAAATGCATCCATAGTTTAAGAGCTGAATATTGAAGAAGACTGGCTTTTAAAGACGATTAAAAAAAAGGAAATATTTTGGTCACTTGAAACGTCACGAAAGTTTGGAGAGAACAATAATGGAGGGGTATATGCCAGGGAAGGGAGGAAGAGGAAGGCCAAAGAGAAGATGGGTGCAGGATGTGGCTGATGATATCCAGATGGGTGTATCGGATGTGTGACATTTTGTTTATGATCTAGAGGTTTTCCAGAAGGTGTTTATGGTAGCAAGGTTCTGAAAATGACATGAATGAATGGTGTAGAATTAATAGCCATAATCTGGCTTCAGTCTTTTTCCTAAAAGCTCAAAATGCCCAAGCGTCCCTTTTGACTCAAATCTTTTGGGTCTTTTGGCTAAGATCAGAGTCTAATATTGCCAAATACTGCCTTTGGTCTGGTTGCACTGATCACCACTCCTTGCATCAAGGTGCAAAGGTGGTTGCCTCCTCTGAGGGGGCAAAGGCTAATATCCAGTACCTCAGCATCAGCACATCGTAAGTTTAAGGTCGAGCGCTCTTATCCATTCAGCCATACTGACCTCATTGGGTTATGTTACAAACCTTCTTCTGCGACTGTCTTGTGTCCCTCAATGGAGTACACTATCAACTGTCTTTGTCCCTCAATGGAGTACACATTAAACTGCCTTGTGTCCCTGAATGGAGTACACATTCAACTGCCTTGTGTCCCTCAATGGAGTACACATTCAACTGTCTTGTGTCCCTCAATGGAGTACACATTCAACTGTCTTGTGTCCCTCAATGGAGTATACATTCAACTGCCTTTTGTCCCTCAATGGAGTATAAATTCAACTGCCTAATTCCAAGTCATTTGCTTTCTTGTGCAGCTCCCTCCATTTTCCCCAATATTAAACATATCTGTCTCTAATTCTCTTCTCCAAGTGTTTTTATGTCTTCCTTTATTTACTTTCCCTTTTGAGTTCCAGGGGAACGACTCTGATTGGCACCATGCTGTTTTGACAGATGATAGTTTGTAAAATGGAGTTATACCTCTGCACAGCACAAAGCCTTCGCTGAATTTAGAGACCATGTGTTGCCCACGCAGTATGATCCCTCTCTCGGCCGGCATAGTCTACTCCAGGGAAAAGATAACACCAATATGCCTGGAACTAGACACGCTGCAGAAGCTGCCTGATCAGCAAAGCAATGCTCTAATATACGCCTTTGGAGCTGGAATTTAAAAAAAAACATATTGGGTGAACAATCCAACACGATGCTCTCGCGCCATCCATTTTCATGGCTGGTTGATTGCCTAGTCAGAAACAGTTCTTAGTTGGCTGCTGAATGTCAGCTGACACGGATGGCGTGAGGGAGACGCCGCAGCATAGGTGGGGCGATCCATGGGAAGGGTTCAGCCACATGCTGTTCGCCCACCTCTTGATAATATCTTCCCACTTGTATTGTTGTCTACCTCTAGCTCGCTTGTCTTCAACCTTACCCTTCAGTATAGATGTCCATAAAAGTGTTATGTCTTTTAATAACTTGCCTGGCATTACCAGTTCCCATCTTTACTGTTTTTTCTTCACAGAAAATGTTTAATATTACCTTGTGGTATGTTTTGTTCAAAACCAAGTCTATTCCATTGTTCTATAGTTGAGAAAATATTAAAATCCTGCAACTAATGAGGATTGAACCAAGGACCACTAACCAATTGTTCTAACAACTATAATGTCATAGCTCTCAAAATATGACTACACTCATGACATTAACACTTTCTCGTGGTTTGCTTAAATTAAACAATCAATAATCACTTTGTTAAGCTGAAGTGAATCATTTATGAACTACTTGAATTAATCGATAGTGCTAAACATTCACATCTGTGGCACCACTCACCTTCACATGATCCATTCACATCTACAGTAGCACTCACCTTCACGTGATCCATTCACATATGTGGTACCACTCACCTTTACATGATCCATTCACATCTATAGTACCACTCACCTTCACATGACCCATTCACATCTATAGTACCACTCACCTACACATGACCCATTCACATCTATAGTACCACTCACCTTCACATGATCCATTCACATCTGTGGTACCACTCACCTTCACATGATCCATTCACATCTATAGTACCACTCACCTACACATGACCCATTCACATCTATAGTACCACTCACCTTCACATGATCCATTCACATCTGTGGTACCACTCACCTTCACATGATCCATTCACATCTATAGTACCACTCACCTACACATGACCCATTCACATCTATAGTACCACTCACCTTCACATGATCCATTCACATCTGTGTAGCCACTAACCTTCACATGATCCATTCACATCTATAGTACCACTCACCTTCACACGATCCATTCACATCTATAGACTACTCACCTTCACATAATCCATTCACATCTGTGGTACCACTCACCTTCACATAATCCATTGACATCTGTGGTACCACTTACCTTCACATGATACATTCACATCTTTGGTACCATTCACCTTCACATGATCCATTCACATCTACAGTACCTCTCACCTTCACATGATCCCTTGACATCTATAGTACCACTCATCTTCACATGATCCATTCACATCGATAATACCACTCACCTTCACATGATCCATTCACATCTGTGGTACCACTCACCTTCACATGATCCATTCACATCTGTGGTACCACTCACCTTCACATGATCCATTCACATCTGTGGTACCACTCACCTTCACATGATCCATTCACATCTACAGTACCACTCACCTTCACATCTATAGTACCACTCACCTTCATATGATCCATTGATATCTATAGTACCACTTACTTCACATGTTCCATTGATATCTATAGTACCACTCACCTTCACATGATCCATTCACATCTTTGGTACAACTCACCTTCACATGATCCAGTGATATCTATAATACCACTCACCTTCACATGATCCATTCACATCTGTGGTACCAGCCGGACAAGGTCCACAACTGTAGCCCACAGAGCTGTTTCCTTGCTGGGCTGCTGTCAGATCAGTGCAGTTCTGTCCCTCAGAACAGGGAGATAACTGACAAGCATTGAGCTCAGACTCACAGTTGTCACCTGATGTTTCAAATAAACAAACAAGAATGAGACCACACTCAGAAAATACAGGGTATCAGTCATACAGGCAGTGAGAATGAGTCCCCCCACTCAGATAATACAGGGTATCAGTCATACAGGCAGTGAGAATGAGACCCCACTCTCACAATACAGTGTCAGTCAAATAGGCAGTGAGAATGAGACCCCTCCCAGACAATAATCATTATCATAAGCGTGGGCTATCATGATTTGCCATCTCACTCGATCACCAGAATTGTGGATCAGCTCAGTATTCTTTTCTCGACCATACAACATGGCCAAGTCATCCAGGTATTTACTTCTCTGTCCTCCTCTTGTACTCTTCCCCTCGATCTTGCCAGTTGTCACCAAGTTCTCCAATTTATTTCTTCTCATAACGTGACCAAATCATTGTGACTCTACGTCTAATTTCTCTAATCAGTTTACGGTTTGTATTTGTTTCTTGTAGGACTTGGTCATTCGTTTTTCTGTCTGTCAATGGTAGTCGTTTCATTTTCCTCAGTAACCACATTTCCACAGCCATCATAATTTTTTCAGCTTGTCTGCTCATTGTCCACGCTTCACATCCATACAAAAGCACAGGTTCTATGCAGCACCTCAACATTCTTTTTCTATATGCTCAGAGGAAAGGCGAGACGGACATATAATCAGATTGCTACTGGTACTACTGGTGTTGGAACTCTTCGCTGGCTGCTGAGGATGGGGACGGAGCGCTTATGGGAATGCCCCGAATGCTGTGATGTCGGTTCCTAGATCAATCAATCAAGCAATCAGTCTTTTTCTCGATACAAATGACATTTTTTATTGGTCAGTATGTTTTTTACCTCACAAAAGGCTACCTTCGCCATGGCGATTCTTGCTCGTCTCTTCAAGGCATCTGATTCTGTTCACTGTCTGCAATCAAGACTGTATCATCCGCATATCTAATGTTATTGATGTTACATCCCTCAAGATGATTCCTTTCATATCGTCAACATTTCTGAAAATACTTTCTCTGTACAGGGAGAAAAGATCTAGAAACATTAACCAGCCCTGTCTCACACCTCTCTTAATAGGCTGATATTGACCTGCTTCAATATCAATCTTTATGGCAGCTTGTTGTTTCCAATTTATGTGTTTAATGAGTCTAAGGTCTTTCACATCAATTTGTAGATCTGCAAGCATGTCCATCATGTTGACATGTCTTACTTTATCGAAAGCCTTTGTGTAGTCAATAAAGCAAAGATGTAAGTCTTTGTTTACCTATATAGAACATTCAACCAGTGTTCTCAGCATATTTTCAGCATTAACTGTACACTTGCCTTCTACAAACCCATGTTGTTCTTCTCCTATTTCGGGTTGTATTTTCTTCCTAACCCTTTGCATGATAATTCTTAGCAAAATCATTGTAATGTGCCTCATTATACTAATTTGTCGATGTTGATCACATTCCAAATATATAAAAGATACTCAGATAATACAGGGTGTCAGTCATATAGGCAATGAGAATGAGACCTCACTCCAATAATACAGGGATATAGGCATATAGGCATATAGGCATACCGCAGAAACATTCAAGTACATTTATTTTCTGGACATTTTACCACTTTATACAACAGAAGGATGTTTTTTCTATCACATTAATCTTGTCAGTGGTTTTTGATTTATGGAAGAAGCATAACAGAAACATGGCTCTCCCCAACTACATGAGGGCAAAATTATATGATTATGGGGCAATGTCTGTACTACACTGCTGACTTTGTAATAAATAAAATAGGTACTGTTGAGGAAATATAAAGGACACTAATTCTCAACACTATTACACATGATCTTACTAATGCATGTGATACCAAACAATGCACCATACATGTACAGGATAGTCCATACGTTGCAAGCTTGTCTTAACCCGTTCTGTCTCAAGCAGTTGGTACTGTAACATAATACTTATCTCAATCAGAATAGGTTAAAATAATAACTGCCTTTGTCAAAAGAAGATTACATAACAATTTTATAGGAAAAATCAAGTTAAACAAATGGCCAGGAGAGAGGTTAACATGATTTATCTGAAACAGTTTAAAAATTCATTGCAAATAATGGCATCGTTGTTTTGCATCTCCTTCCACTGTAAGTGAGTGAAAATATTTTCTATTGCGTACTTTCCAGCAATCAGTAACAATAGTTATATCAAACAAAAATGTGACACCAAAATGTGACATGGAAATATAAGGGAAAATTTTTAACCAAGTGGATAATTTTAAATAACATTAGACGGAAGATACACACCGGAGATTAAGAACAGAAGAGGGCAAGCAAAAGCTGCATTTCAGAAAATGAAAAGTATCTTATGCAATAAGTCACTATCATTGCATGTAAGAAAGAGAGTGCTGAAGTGCTATATAGAACCTGTTTGTGAGGGCTGGTCTGGTTCGCAAGATCAGTCCTGCGTCTAGCGTTCGTTGTCTCGGATGGCTGTGTGAGGTGCACCACAATCGGGATAGTCCGTCCCAGTCGACGCAAGTTAGCGAAACAGGAGTTTCGAGAATGTAACCGCATCGTGAAGCCAGAGTCATGGTTTGAGCGGGCAAAAGAGCAAATTTGAACCGACCGCTCGACAAAGTTTCGATAAGAGCATATCCCTCCCCCCCCCCTCTCTCTCTCTCTCTCTCTCTCTCTCTCTCTCTCTCTCTCTCGATGAGTAGTGGGCCTGCAGTTAGTAAGCTGGCATAGCTTTTCGGTCAGTCCTACCTGGCGTAGCATGGAAACTGGCCGGTTGGCGTCCAGTGGTTTTTCATGTATCACCGGGTATTGAGGGAGTGCGCTGAGCGATTGCTAAATCAAGTCAAATCAAATCAAATCAAATCAACTTTATTAGGGTCACAAATTGGGCGCGCAGGCCCGTCTTACATTCGGCCCTTTCAATCACTCGTCTTTCGTTCATCAAGAGCATTATACATTTACATAGGAAGAAAAATAAACATTGTGAAATGAATGTTGTAAACATAAACAAGGCTAATTACCATGTTATGAAGCCCATCTCCCACCTATCCATACATCACCCCACCCACACAACCCCACCTACCCACACACACGCGCACCAAGGGACACATAAACACCCCCACCTACCCACACACACGCACACCAAGGGACACATACATACCCCTCCAACCGACTGCTACTCTTGGCATGCGTGTGCATGAATAGTCCGTCTGTGCGATAGATATCTGGTTGATCCTGGTGCGAGGAAATGCAACCTAAAGACAAAATGTCATGGCAAGGCAGACCAGGCCCTAAGCCATGGTTGCAGCTGGTCTAGGATCAAAGCTCCGACATGCGGACAGTTAGAGCATTGCTTTGCTGATCCAGCAGCTTCTGCAGCTTGTCTTGTTCCAGATGTATAGGTGTTACCTTTCCTCTGGAGTGAACTAGACAGGCCTAGAGAGAGAGAGAGAGAGAGAGAGAGAGAGAGAGAGAGAGAGAGAGAGAGAGAGAGAGAGAGAGAGAGAGAGAGAGAGAGAGAGAGAGATCATGCTGCATGGGCAACACATGGTTTCTATATTTTAGCCCAGGCTTTGTGCTATGGAGAGGCAATAACTCCATCCCTGGTCTTAACCGGTCTCGGCTTTAAAGCAAGAGGTAACTGTTACGGGTTATAAGTCCCTGTCAATTGGCGTAGACATGGGGTGCCACGCGTTGCCTCTGACGGTGGGAGACACCTTCAGGTGTCACTGATCAGCTACTGCCTGCCTCAAGCTAGGCAGCCCCAGGCCAATTGGGTGCTGATCCACCACAGCCTGCATCAACGGGTGCTTGGGGCTAGGACAAAATCTGAATCGCAGGCTTTAAAACCAATGCACCTGGTACTAATAAAAAGAAAAATAGAAACCCCAATCTACGGCTTACAGCCTGGAAGGTAAGAACCATGTGTCCAGGATTTTCCACTGACTTGACCAATATTGACGATGTGAGAAAAACAGTTGTGATTGATGCTGAACTCAATTGCCTTAAAATTGATATTGCTGGCCTGCAGGAGACTTGCCTCGCCGAGGAAGGGTCACTCAGGGAAAACAATTACACTTTTTTGGAAGGGTAGAGGGCAGGCAGAAAAAAGGCAACATGGTGTGGGCTTTGCATTGAAGAATTTGCTAATGGGAATGATTGAAATTTCAGCAGCTGGACTTCATCATCATACGGAGATAACATCTAAACCATACATCATTGACTCGAAGTTACCACAGTGCTGACTATGATGCGGATCATTCTTTGGTTATTGCAAGGGTTAGACTGAGATAAAAGAGAATCTACACAGCTAAACACAAATCTAGCCCCAGGATTAATATTACTAACACTCACGATCCTGAAAAGTGCTTTGAATTTCAACAGCAACTTGAAGACGATTTCACTGATACACCAGAAAATTGTACAGTAAATGAAAAGTGGGGTAAACTTAAGGAAACTCTTTATAAAACTGCCGTAGGGGTTTACGGCACTGCGGATCATAAGAGGGAGGACTGGTTTGCAGCAAACAGCCAGACGCTGCAGCCCTTGATTGATAAGAAGAAGATAGCTCTCTTAAGAAACAAGGAAAGAACAACGCGTAACACTATGAGTGAGCTGAAGCAAGCTGGGAAGGGTGTGCAAAAGGCTGCCAGGCAGTGTGCAAATGACTATT
Source organism: Cepaea nemoralis (assembly GCA_014155875.1). Lineage (NCBI taxonomy): Eukaryota > Metazoa > Mollusca > Gastropoda > Stylommatophora > Helicidae > Cepaea > Cepaea nemoralis. The sequence continues at coordinate 783,082 of JACEFZ010005253.1, forward strand.
GGATCAAGTTATGTGAGTACATTCAAAATGCAAGTGATAAGGGAAAATCAGAAGCATGTATGAAGGGATAAAGAAAGCCTGTTTTCCAACGATCAAAAGAAGTGCACCATTGGAAACCTTGACTGGAGAAATCATCACTGAAAAGAAACAGGAGATGGATAGATGGGTAGAGCACTATTTAGAGCTTTACTCTAGTGAGACCAAACTAGCGGATGATGCCCTCAACGTCATAGAGGTCCTACCAACTCTTGACCACCTGGACACACTTTCCACCATAACAGAAGTTATGTGTGCTATAAATGAACTTGCATCTGGCAAGGCTCCAGGTAAGGATGGGATTCCAGTAGAGGTTATCAGGAGTGGGCAAGACACACTCACTCTACAGATCCACCAGCTAATAGAGCTATGCTGGCGAGAAGGACAAGTCCCACAGGATTTGAAAGATTCAAGCATCATAACATTGTACAAGAACAAGGGCGATCGGAGCGACTGCAACAACTATAGGGCATCTCACTTCTGGGTATTGTTGGAAAAGTATTTGCCAGAATTGTTCTGCGCAGACTTCAAGTCCTAGGAGATCAAGTCTACCCCGAATCACAGTGTGGCTTTCGACAGAACCGGTCTACCATTGATATGATATTCTCATTGCGACAAATGCAAGAAAAATGCCGTGAAAAGAATCAACAACTGTTTATTGCCTTCATCTACCTCACAAAGGCATTTGATTTGGTCAGCCGTGAGGGTCTGTTCAAGGCACTAAAGAAGATTGGCTGCCAACCAACTCTTCTGTCCATTGTGGAATCATTCCACACAGGCATAAGGGTAAAATCAAGCTTGATGGTGCAACTTCTGAAGAATTTGAAATCAAGAGTGGAGTTAAGCAAGGTTATGTAATAGCTGCCACCCTCTTTGGAATATACTTTTCACTTCTACTGAAATATGTCTTTCATGATCAGGATGCATTCACTCACGCTCAGATGGCAGCCTTTACAATGCTCAGAGATTGAAGGCCAAGACCAAAATTAGGAGGGTACTGATCAGAGAGTTGCTTTTTGCAGATGCTGCTGCAATTATGACACACTTTGAGGAAGAATTACAATGTCTATTATCTGTATTCTCTAATGCTTGTTCTGAATTTGGTTTAACAATTAGCAAAAAGAAGACACAGATTATGTCACAAGGTGCACATGGGGTACCATCAATCTTTATTGACGACGCCGAACTAGAGATAGTAGACCATTATACATATCTAGGATCAGTGGTAAATAGCAAATTATCCCTAGATCAGGAAATCAACATCCGGATTGGTAAGGCAGCAACAACAATGAACAGGTTAAGAATAAGAGTCTGGGAGAACACGAAGCTTACTGCCAAAACAAAAGTCCTTGTCTATCAAGCCTGTGTCCTTAGTACTCTTCTTTATGGCAGTGAAACCTGGACAACTTACTCACACCAAGAGAAACGTTTAAACAGATTTCATATGTGGTGTCTGCGAAGAATACTTGGTATTAAGTGGCAAGACAAAATCACAAATATTGAATTACTGGAAAGATCAGGTTGTGTGACGGTTTATTCCATGCTCAGTCTTCGTAGATTTAGATGGATAGGACATGTTAGGAGGATGGATGATGGTAGAATACCAAAGGACATCTTTCTTGGTGAATTACAGGTGGGTAAGAGATCACATGATCGGCCTCTACTACGATACAAAGATGTGTGCTACTGAGTGAGTGCGTAGGTGACACTGTGAGCTTTGAAATTCGTGTTGAATGCTTTTACATCTGTCCTGTACAGTGACCTGCATGTTCGGAACAATGGCTATCGGCTGTTGCTCAATTGACTGATTTGCCCTTTTAGTTAACGAATGCATTGTTCAGGAGACTACTGGGAGTCGACGCTGAAGCTGCGGAGTTCGTGCTTTGTGTGACGCTTTCGGTGGGTCGCCCTGCGGTAAAAGACCGAGCCATGTGAGAAAACACAGGTCAATGAAGTCTGTGATTTTCGTGGATGAATTTCGTGTTGGAATTATGGCGGCGGTATTTTGCACAGTTTACCTGTGCGGGCTGTTGGATTGCCGAGACTTCTGTCTATTCCACTTTTCACATTGGACAGTAGGGAGCATTTTGTGTGATATTCACTGGCACAGGAATGGAGCATAATGGTGACGACCCGTTGCAGTGAAGTTGGAACCTCGACTAACTAACTAACTAACTGATATGTGTAAGCAGGACATGATTGATACAGGTATTGATAATGCACATTGGGAATAAGTCGCCGCTGAACGTGTTGCATGGAGGGCAAATATCAGAAATGGAATAAAGACAAAGGAGAAAATTATTGCAAATAAGTCACACGCCGAGGGTGTGAGACGTAAGATGGTGCATGATAGTGGAAATTACCATGTGTTCACATGCCCCCACTGTGGACGAACGTTTACAGCGTCGATTGGCCTTGTCAGTCACATTTGTTACCGCCATGGGTAGGAGTTATTATGGCTTTTTAAATCACAAACTATCGTCTGTCAAGACGGCAAGGTGCCAACGATGACACTTTAAACCCTTTAACGAGGATCTAATGGAAGGCAAGTCTGGTGCCAGCAGCCGCGGTAATTTCAGCTCCAATAGCGTATAGTAAAGTTGATGTAGTTAAAAAGCTCATAGTTGCAGGTGCAGGCGAGCAGTCCAGCTCGCGCAGGTTCACTGCCTGTTGTCCCCGCCCTACCGTCTGCCGGCTCTCTCCCGTGGGTGCTCTTTACTGAGCGTCCCGTGTGGCCGGTGCGTTTACTTTGAAAAAAATTAGTGTTCAAAGCAGGCCTCGGCTGCCTGAATAATGGTGCATGGAATAATGGAATAGGACCTCGGTTCTATTTTGTTAGTTTTTGGAACTGGAGGTAATGCGGTGTTAGATGTGAAATTTTTGGATCGTCATAAGACGAGCTACTGCGAAATCATATGTCAAGAATGTTTTCATTAATCAAGAACGAAAGTTAGAGGCGCGAAGACGATCAGATACCGTCGTAGTTCTGACCATAACGATGCCGACTAGCGATCCGCAGGAGTTGCTTCGATGACTCTGCGGGCAGCTTCTGGAAAACCAAAGTGTGCCTCTACGATCCTTGGTCCAAGCACTTGCTGTACGGCTCTCAGCTGAGGGATGTGGATGAACACCTTTAAGTCAATATCCCCCAGATGTGAGGGTCTGGCCGTTATTCAACCTCTGCTGAATGGATGTGAGATGCATAGCCTTGCTACATGCTTGGTCCAGACATGTTTTGTACGGCCCTCAGCTGAGGGATATAGCTGAACGCCTCTAAGTCAATATCTCTTGGATGTGGCAAACCCATTTGTGGAAAGTTGAACCAAAGCTCGCTGTGCGAATGTTGTTTGCATCCTGACCTCTCATGGTTTGCGCGGGGAGCGGCCTGGGGCTAACGAATTGCCTAATCTATGTCAGTGAGAAAGTGAAGCAGTCATGTGTAGGACGTGATGAATCCTTGGGTGTGAACCCAGTACCAGAGCGCTGTGTGCCGGCTCTGCAATTATGGAAGCCATCTTTGATGGCGGATAATGCCCATGGTCTGCTCCTGCCTTCCCTGAGGGTTGACTGTTCTAACTTGGCGAGCTGAGATGTGGACGACACAACAACTGTATGAGTCGAATGTCCCTCGAAACCACGGGAAGGCTAACCCGTTCATCAAACGCCTGCTTAAGTCGGATGTGTCGGCCTAAGGGCGCAAAAAAGAAACAGTCACAACGCAAGACGTCCGAGTGGGGGTGTAATGTCCTTCGAAGCACCTGGGAAGGTAACTCTGTCAACAAACACCCGAAAATCTTATTAACACGAAATGAAACGCTTGGCTAGCGAATCCATTACTTGGGAGTCCGAAGCAAAAGCTTGCTGAGTGGATGTCGTCTGCAGACTGACCGTTCTTGGTTTGCGCAGGGAGCGGCTAGTGGCGAACAAAATGTCAAATACATGGAAGTGAGGAATTAAAGCTGCCATGTGCAGGACGTGACAATTCCTTAGGTGAGCCCAGTACCAGAGCGCTATGTGTCGGCTCTGCAATTATGGAAGCCTCCTTGGATGGCGGATAATGCCCATGGACTGCCCCTGCCTTCCCTTGTGGGCTGACCGTGAAGTCTTTGACCGTTCTAACTTGACCAGCTGGGATGTGAACGACACCACAACAGTAAGAGTCGAATTTCCAAATGCAATTACATCTGGGGAAAAAACACTCCGGATGAACGCAGAAGAAGAAGAAGAAGAGGAAGAAGAAGAAGAAGAAGAAGAAGAAGAAGAAGAAGAAGAAGGAGAAGAAGAAGAAGTCGTGTGATGAGAAGAGAAGCATTGGAGAACATGGTGATGACTGGAAAGATCGAGGGGAAGAGAGGCATAGGCTGACCAAGAGAAATGATGCAGGATGGAATGAGACGGTGGCATAGAGAAATATCAGCAACAGTGTTGATGCAGAACACCAAAGACATAGATGTGTAGAGAGACATGAATGCCTACGCCAGCTGGCATGGCACTTAATGATGATGATGATGATAACATTCTACAACAGACTGTTCAACACAGTCTTCCTCCCAACATTATTCTATTAATGTCACTCAAGAAATTAAAACTTAAAACAACAGAAATTAAACGTCTAAGACAAATTCTAAATGTACATGCATGAGATGCATACAGAAATTATGATATCAGAAAGCAAATAAGGACAGCACCAGAGTCAGACTGTATTAAGATAAAGCAAATAAGATAGATTGGTATGCAACAAGATTATCAAGAGACAGCTCTCCAAGAAAGAGCTTAGACATGATGGGTTGTTCAACAAACGTTAGACTGATGGAATGTCTGAGGATACAAATATCACCATGAATGAAGCTCGCACTAGGGTTCTCACCAAATGTCTCTACATAATTTCATGCTGAAATGTAAAATAGGAATGTAGGAGAAGAAGAAGAAGGCTTTCTGATAGTTGTAGTACATGGACAAACCAAGATGTTCAGCCTCAGCTATGTGTACTTCAAGTAGCTTGTTGTATTCTAAACGTTAACAGTCATATTTGTACATCATTCTGTACTAAGCACTTTGCAATATGCTTATTGATTACCCCATTGGAACAGTCATATGATCTGATCAGAGATGTCTTGTAGAGATTAGAACAGGAATTACTATTGCAAAAGTCGACTTTAGCAATATGTCAATATGGTCCCAATCAGTTGTTACAGTGATCAAACTTTCTGAGCCAATGCTTTCACTTCTTCTGTTGTCTGCATTTGCATCTTTAACCCAAGCCCACAATGTAACCCACTTGATGCTTTCTTTAAGTAAGTTCTGGTCCAGACAGTCATTACTTAACTTATTAGTTGTCTAAGGTGGACACAGTTAAGATTCACATCTCAAGTGATCTCACCTGTGTAGGCAGGGTAACAGTTGCACTTCAGTATCTGGAACTGTCCCTCCAGGAACTCGGCCTGAGTCTCATTGCTGCTGCATGCTCCATGTTGACTGCAGACTGGACATACAGCTATGGCAATTCTCAGAACTGGGGAGTAGGCTCCCTTAGAATCTTTGGCTCTAATGCTGCAAATATATCAGAAATATTCTTAAACAAGTGAATCGGCACAATTATCTCAGTGATGTCATAACATCTAATGGGAGATGCCTTGAGGAAATTAGAACGAGAATCGCCATGGTGAAGGTAAGATGGAAAACATACTGAGTAATAAAAAGATATCATTTGCAACAAGAAAAGTAGTTTTGAGATGCAACATAGAACTTGCACTTTTGTGTGGATGTGAAGCGTGGCCAATGAGCAGGCAAGATGAAAAAACATCTGATGGCTGTGGAAATATGGTTTCTGAGGAAAATGCAAAGAATATCATGGACAGACAGAAAAACCAATGACCAAGTCTTACGAGAAATAAATGAAAATCGTAAACTGATTAGAGAAATTAGACGTAGATAGCCACACATTTTTGGTCACTTTATGAGAAGAAACGAATTGGAGAACTCGGTGACAACTGGCAAGATCAAGTGGAAGAGAATATGGGGAATGCAGAGAAATAAATAACTGGATGGCTTGGCCACGTGATCCAAGACTCTGGTGATCGAGTGAGATGGCGAAACATGACGACCCACGCTTATCGGCTTGGCATATGATGAATGAATATCAGAAATAATGTGATGACAACATGAATATTGCCCACTGTTGACTGAAACAATAATACACCACCCTGTGCAAATCAGTAAGTGTCTGTCTTCTACAGCAGGTGTTTAAACTGTTCAAATTATGTATACAATTGTTTGTATACCCCTGGGGTTCAGTATTATATCTAACTTCATATAATAGCAAGATTATATTTCTTGTCACATCAATAACTACATCTTTATTCAGGAGTCAATATTTTATATATCTGTATTCAGAAGTCAATATTTCTCAAGATGTCTTCATGAAGTGTCAATATATTAAATACATCTGGCCAATGCTATCACAACACACATTATATTTAAATATTGAGCACAACCCACTAATGGCAACGCTGATCGTATTCTGTTATGAACCTAACGCCTATCCACGTCAACACATTATATTGTCATCCCACCCAACTTGATTGATTACTCCTTCATGAACAGATTGTTGACTCCCTTAATTCTTTCGGTACTAATGAGTTCACTATGTTTCTTTATCAAAAAGCTGCTAATAGACAAGATAGAAGAGTTATGGAAATAGACTCAAACAAAATAGATAGAACATAGCTATCTAAGAGATAGGGGACAGAAAGGACAGAAGCATGTGAGAGAACTATGAATAGTTCTCCAACTGGACACACTCGTGTCCTAAAAGGGGACAACGTAAGACGTGAGCTGGGGTTACCCAGGATAGAATGGGGAAACCCACATCACGAGAAGTGTCCAGGGAAAACACTGGTACTCCAACCGGGTGACCAGTAATTAACGGCGTGCTGGAACACCGAGCACGCAAACCAGCTAACCCACGAAGGGTCTATCGCTTGTGGCTGGACACGCCACGAAGAACCTCAGACCGGGACTCGACAGCCTAGTAGACGGACTGCTGTATTCGCTAGGAATACTGTGTTGCTTAGAAAGGACCGTACTAATAGATATGACTTAGACTCCTTAACTTTGATAGAGATTACCATCGAGACCATCTCTCATTTCATATCATCACCATACATCATGATATGTATTAACCATGTGGCTATCCGCCGCTCGCCGAGCGAATGTAAATTAAGCTCATAATAAACTTGTATTATACTTGTATCTTTTGCATAACCTTCGTGTTATCATTGCTTGTGGTACAAAAGCGGAAATCCTTGTATGCCTGTTAAAGTTGAGTTGCTGACATTCTTTAATACTTCATATATGTTATGATTTTTTGAACTCTCTTTATCCCATACTATTTTTACATAAATCTACAGTGTCCTAGCTGCAACTGTCATTCTTTCTGTTTCACAGTGACTATGATAACTCCTTCAGATGCATCTGTTTATGACTTTAATAAAGCAGCAACTACTTGAGACAGACAGATACAGTAACTGCTGCCTAGGGCAGAAAGAGTTACAGCAACTGCTGCCTGGGACAGAAAGAGTTACAGTAACTCTGCCTGGGGCAGAAAGAGTTACAGTAACTGCTGCCAGGGGCAGAACGAGTTACACATCCATTTTATCGCACTTCTTAGTTTGTCTAAACATAACCATTTGAGAATAGAGAGAGTTACAGTAACTGCTGCCTGACGCAGAAAGAGTTAACCCAGCTATGTTATCACACTTTTTAGTTTATCTAAACACAACTATGAGAGCATATTTTCAAAATACTTTAAAGAAAAGAAAATAGTTAAAAGCGTAAGGAAGAAGTGCAGTATCTGTAATGACAGCTACAAGAGAAGAGGGTGATTGCTCAATACTAGAACAGTCAGCTTATATGTTGTCACAGAACGCCGCTTTACCCTTCCAGAATATTTTCTCAGCCTCCAAATTTGAGAGGCCAATTTCAGAAAGAATGAATTATCACACTGCTCCATGGCTATCCGGCCATGAGGTAAGATTATTCACAATAAAGCCAGCAAGTAAACAACCACCAGGGATGGCTTTCTACCTGAGAAGTGTAAATTGACACCAGTTTATCTAGCCAGCCAGACTGGAGGGCAGACTCAAATAATTACCTGTAGCCAGTGCAGGGTGGCAAAATGATAACACTAGCTGACCACAGACAGAATGCTGTGTGAAAGCAGAATGAAGGCTGGTAATTAAAAACCGTTCAGATTTGATGCTATGGTGAAGGCAGGGGGTGAATGGACACCTGGACCCAGGGGAACCGATTAACTGTGAAGTGTCAAGACTGGCCACACAGAGTAAATGTTGGCAATTAAAACTGAATCAGGAATGCCAGAGGGGTGTGAGGTGTCTGAAGGCAATTAAAACAATTCTGGGGAAATGTGAATTTCTACTTGTAACCCAAACAGGGTGCCTCCCCAGGAGATAAGCTTAATTAATAGAACGAGATAAATAGGCTAGGCTTAGAAGGTTTCAAGTCAGAATAAGTCAGACATTTGAACAGGTATGAACTCTCCTTGTATACATTTGTATCCCTTGTAATGTTAGTTCTCAGTAACTATTCCAGTCTTTTAGATATATTTACTGATTTTCAGTCTATATCTGACCTAGGTTACATCAAGAATTATCATTGTCTCAGGTTACTTGAGTGTGCACTAATCTGTCTAAATTCAGTGTACAATATCATATTGCTTTAAGTGTTAGTCTCCTGAGAAGTAGGAACCTTTTGTAAGGCAGATCTTGGCTAGGTATACTTTTGTGTGTCTTGGTAGATGCTTGTCATTTCTTTGTACACTAGCCTGGTCGCTTTTTGTTGTGTGCATTTGTTGTGCAGAATATAGTTAACTGACTATTTTGCTTTTATTCTTACCACGAGTGGCTAAGAGGTGACTAAACCAGGCAGACCAGCAATGCAGCTGTCCTGGGTGGTTACTTCGATGAGACTTGTTTATATTCCTCATATTTATGTAAACAATATTGTTACCAACTTTGCATAATGTTATTATGTTAAATATCATTATATGTCTATTTTGAAGTAATATACTGTAGGTGTATTGGATGTTTGATATATTTGAATTGTCATATGCATCATTTTTGTTATGCGCTAGACATGCACTCGGCAGACTTTTATTTGGTCTGTTATGTATATTGAAACTATATTTCTCAGTTTCTTGTAGATAAGGATATTACTGCCTTTTTGCATTCATACTACGTATATAGGAATAATCTTATATGCCATTTTGAATTCGCATACCTTAAGTTTAGTAGTTGTTGATTTTTATATGGTAACTCACTAAGAATAATTTGGTGTTGTGCTGTTGTGAGTGCATTGGCACATTAGCCATTGATTGCATTTTTAGCAGAGGTGTAATGGTACAGACCTTGCCCACAATTGGTATAGGGTATATGGTGCTTAGCCTTCTCAGTGTGTGGTGCACGAGCGTTTAGCGTAACTCACGGGAGTCTTTCACAGATCTGAACACGGCTTGTAAGCCCGTATGATCAGGTACTATTATGATACAATTACCGACCCTGTAATCTGTGAACCCAAATGTTGGATGGTACCCACTATGAGGAACCGAGTGTCTGAATTAGGGACATGGACTTAGGAAACTTCATGCCTCATGACGGATGTTATAAGGAGGCAGAAATGTAATTACAGGCATGTGAGATGACTGGAAAGTCCTTCCCAGACAGTAGGACAGAGATGTATAGGGAGCAGGAGGATAGTGAACGCAGTAGAGCTGGAAGAGAGACTTAGCTAGACTTGTCATTGTGAGTGTGTTTATGGTGATAGATTGTATGTATTAAGTAGGATTGTACTGATGTAGAACTAGATAATATACATTCTTGACTATCTCTTCCAAGCCCTCAACAGCAGCCCAGTTTCCCGTGCGGTGATAACTAGGGGAGACAGGACAGAACATTACGGTTCTGAACACCGTCCGGCTGTGGGGAGATCTGACCATAAATGTTCGCTGATCAGACCACGACTGTTTGCTGATCTGACCATAGCTGCTTAGCTGATCTGGACCACAGATCCAAACAGGATCCAAGAATCACGAGTTATGTATATGTATTTTCCATCAATTCACATGTAAAAATTGCATAGTTCACCATCACGATAATTATCCACGACTAATGATAGACAATAAATGTTGTAGTTTGTTTTAACTCATAGTTCAGTTGTTGTACTTTTAATTCTAATTATGCATACGTGTTGGTGTGTACATTGGTGGTGGCTTGTCATGAAATGCAGCCTTTACTTCCCAGAACAATTTTCCGTTCACCATGTAGAGAAGTTACAGAAGAACAAATGCAATTCTCTATAATAAAGGAGGAGAAATGGAAGACAGAACAATCAGGCCTGCACACATAGAGGCATAAAATGTTGTAGCAAAAGGAACCCATTCAACTGTGAAGTGTCAGAACAGATGGCTGCTGGCCACTAAAACAGGACAGTGGGAATGGCAATAAACCCATAATTAAATCACACAGACAGTCCAGCGTAAAGGTGGTACATGTCAAACTGATAATTACACCCCACTGGAGGGCAGACTGAAACTGAGCTGGGCCTGGCAACTCAAAATCGCCCAGGTGTGAACAACATTGACACAGGGAGAGATAATAGCCCCAGGGCTGTAAACAAGCCCCGTCCACTCTGACTGGCAGACTCAGGAATGTGTGAAAACAGATCTGATAAGGCAAGTAACACTGGGCCTGTGGACTTTGTACCAGACAGAGAGGAGCAAGGTGTGATGGCCAGTTTGCAGTGATAATTGCAATTAACGTCAGGGGGAGATAAGAAGAATTTATGACTGGAATTCCTGGGAGATAAGTGTCTACTGCTAGGCTAGGTATAAAAACCCATGCTAGACCTGTTCCCTTTAGATTAAGTCTGACTTCAGAACAGGTAGGCCCCCAGCTCGTTTTGTAGTCATATGTATGATTCTTATGTTGCTAGATTTCACTAGGAGAATTAATTCTTAGTAACTAGTCAAGTTTTAGATGTATGTACTGATTTTCAGTCTATATCTGATCTAGGTTATTTCAAGAACTATCTTTGGCGTAGGTTACTTGAGTGTTCTTTCTAAGTTCTGTGTTCAATATCATTGTGCTTCATGTATTACTCTTCTGAGAAGTAGAAACTTGTGAAAGGCAGATCTTGTCTAGATATACTTGAGGTGTCGTAGCAGATGCTTGCCATTTCTTTCTAAACTAGACTAGTCTCTTTTTGGTGTGTGCATTTGGTGTACCGAATATAGTCAACTGACTATTTCTTTAATTCTTACCACAGCAGTAACTAAGTGGTGACTAAACCGGACAGGTCAGCAATATGGCTGGTCTGTGTGGTCATTTCAATTAGACTTGTTGTATATCTCATTTTGTAGGTATACAATATTATTACTCATTAATAATGCCTTATGCTATTATGTTGAGTATCATTATATGTCTATCTTGAAATAATATAATGTATGTATATCGGAGGTTGATATAGTTGAATTGTCATATGCATAATTTGGGTATATGTTCTGTAACATATATGGAAACTATGTTTCCCAGTTTGTTGTAGACAAGGATATTACTTCCCTTTTGCATTCATATTTCGTATGTAAGTATAATCTTATATGCCATTTTGTATTCGCATACCTTAGGTTTATTTGATGTGATTTGTTATATGGTAACTCACTAAGAATAAATTGGTGTTGTGCTATTGTGCGCGCATTGGCACCTTGCCTATTGGTTGCATTTGTAGCAAAGGTGTAATGGTACAGACATTACCCACAAGTGTTATGGGGTATATGGTGCTAAACCTTTTTCATCATATGGTGGAGGGTAATTCACGGAAGTCTGGCACAGATACTGGGCACGGCTTGTAAGCCCGGATGATCAGTCATTATTATAATACCATTACCGACCCTGTGAGCTGCTAAACCAACTTTGGACGGAGCGGCTGTACGACACAGAATTTCTGTATTAGCGACATGGACATGGGCGGCAGAAATGTAATCATTACAGGCGTGTGAGACAATTGAAAAGCCCTCCCCAGACTAAAGACAGTAGGGAGAAGGAGGATGGTGAACGCAGTAGAGCTGGAAGATAAACTTGGCCAGACTGGTCATTGTATATGTATGTGTTAGTATTACTTAGAATTGTGCTGATGTAGAACTAGATATAACACATTCTTGACTTTCTTTCAAGCTCTCACAAGGAGCACCTATGTTATAGATCTCAAGAACGAGTGACTGACTAGGTAGAGCCAGGACTGACCGGAGTAGTCAGAATACCGGCAAGCTGTTTTTTTTAGTCTACTGGAGAGTGGGGATCTGGACCACAGATCCAGATAGTTCAAGTAAAAGTTATGTAATGTTTGTCATCAATATCAATATGTATATGATTTCATCATCCTCATATTGACAACCATCATATGTCTATTGTTATGATTAGTAAATAAATGTTGTAGTATTGTAACTCATAGTTCTGTCATTATATTTTTTCCAATTGTGCATACGTGTTGTGTGTGTACATTGGTGGGGGTTCACTTAGACACCAAGGAAGGGAGCAGTCAGGGAGAAAAACCTGTACTGGAATAGTTGTCTTTACACTTTAATTCAGACTTAAAAATCTATCCTAGCTAACCTTCTCTTTCCCATTCCTTGGCGAATATTCAGCACAGTTCATTTTAATTTTGTAACGAGCCACTTGGAGCTGTACGTTGGATATTCAGGGCTTAATCTGTAGTTCAGCCACATAGGGTTTGTCCCTAGTCAATTTCTGAATATTTGGGGTTGCTCGCCAGTGGATAATACTTTCATCTAGCCGGTGGGGCACCCCGACTTATGACAGATTGGGCTTCTCGTCTGGAATTTGAATTCGGACTTCTCGCTTTTAATATACGCCGGTACTAGACCCTAGACATACGATTTTTAAAGTTAACTCTTGTAATCTTCAGTCATCAAAATAGACTATCACCAGATGTAGCTAATTTTAGTTGAGGAAGTTACAGAGTATAGATATAACTTTTCAAAAGTGTATAACAGATAAGAACTTATGAGAAAACTACCCCATCTATCATTTATGGATAAGTATTTTAATTCTTATCATTTAGTGTATCATTCATCATTTAATGATAACTGATCACTTTAATCATAATTACATTGATGTGTTTGATGATTTAACTGCTTGATTGATTTGCCATTTTATGCTTACTTATGCCATTTTCATTATGACATGTATGCAGTGCATTTTAATATTTATTTAGGTAAATATTACTGATTACTGTGTAGTATATCTCTCACACTTACTTCACTGCGGTCGCCAGAAACTACTTGAATATTACTTTCAGTTGTCTTTCACTGCTGAGGTTTAACTCTACACATTGGTTTGATTCTGCTGTCATTGGTTCACTCTTGTCTTTCTAGCTTAGCTCTGAATTTGATAGATACATAGGAGCTTACCTGAATATAGCCATTAGCAAATATGGACTCACCTTCCCAGGATCTAGATTATCTGAAGGCGCGCACAGATTACTTAGAGTCCACGAGAAGGTTAGGCATAATAGAGGGCTTAACAGGAGAACAATTAGAAATATACATCAGAGACGAGATGAAAGAGTGGGACATGGCGGAGGAACAGATGACTAAAACAATTGATGAGTTATTTGAAGCAAAAGAGCGTAGCAAAACTGAAGAAGCAGAGATTAATAAAAATCGTATGGAAGTAGTCAATGCAGAGAGTCTAACCTTTCTAGTGGAACATAAGGTAGGAGATATGGATGCTCACCCAACCAGGAAGGAAGGGACATCTTTGCCAACCATCGCGGAATCAGAGTTAGTGGACCGGGAACTACAGGTTCTCATTCTACCCAGTCCTAAACGGAAAAGAGGGAAGCAAAAACGGGCCAAGGGCACTTCAAGCAGTCACAAACGTGATAACTGTTTGCACCACGGAAATTGTGGTTTAACTGTACAGGACCTTCAGGGAAACCACTTCACTTCTACGCGGAATGAATCTCGAGAGAAAGAGGAACTGAAGACAACCTTTAATGAGGTCGCAGGCAGAGACCTAGCCGATTCTCACATTCCCTTCGGTTCAGAGAATCACGAAGTGGAATTACATCTGACTGAAATAGGGAGGAAGGAAGAAACGGAATCCCAGGTGAATTTCATTACTGCAACGCGGGAAGAATCACTAATTATCAGTTCAGATAATTTAACTATTAACAGTTACCCAGAGGACAATTGTTTGTACTACGGTTTGCCAGTACAAGACTCTCAGGAATCTCATTTTACTTCAACGAGGGGTGAAACTCAAGAAGAAGAGGACCTGAGGACATCTTTTAAAGAGGTCGAAGATGGAGAGGTAACCGACCTTATTATTCCCTTCAGCTCAGGCAAGCAAGAAGTGGGATTACATTTGACTAAGATAGGGATGAAGGACGATCCGGAACCCCTTGTGATCTTTGAGGCTGCAGCCCAGGACAAGACACTAGATCTCAGTTCAAATCATTTACGTAATTAACTCAACTGGACTTAGCCCATGAAAGCAGGACCAGAGAGGAACATCCAGACAAGGAAACATTTCCAATTGTTATCGCGAAGTATACCAGTTCGGAGACTCAGGAAACACAGGGAATTGTTAGGAGCCAGAATATTGATTCTGATTTTGTGCAGACAACATTGTCTGTAGATACTAGCAAAGAAAACTCTTCACACAAGATGGAGGTAGAACTGCTGGCATCGCTATAGCTGAAATAATCAGGGTATTCCTGCGATGGGAACCTAAAGTAACAGAAGTCAAGAGTGGTTTGGAATCAACACTCTTAGGACTAAATCTACCCTTCAGTCAGGTCGATTTGATAGGAGTAGATCAGCTATTTGTGGATACTTTATTCAAAAGTAACTCCACTTTATCGCCTTTGAATAACTATGTTATTTCTCAAGGCTGGACAACTTGGCACACTAAATTTCCAATTTCTAGCACGGTTTGTACAAGAAACTCTAATGCAGAGAAACTCAGCCCGTTAACTGATTATCAGGGGAATAAACCGCGACACCGAGGAGGGACGATTGTTACGCCCGACTTTGAAGGAGGAAAGCGCCAGTTGAATTTATATCATGGGACCATGATGTGTAACATTATTCCTTTCAAAAGGAAGATATTGATGGATCAGTTAAGGATCTATAAAGAATGGAGGAAAATCACGGAGACAAGCTTTGCTGTGGCCAGCTTATGCGAGACTTCACTACGGGGACATCCTCGGCTGAAAGGATTAAATCACGTGAGTGAATGGTGTAAAACAATTGCCCAGAGGCGTCAAAGAATCCCGTTGATTGTGATCTTTCCCAGAGGGGTAAACATACAACCTCCTGACAATTACCGGATTTTACCATGCTATTGCATGGAATCCCGGTCGAAGACCAGGTACAAGGACCTATCAAGAGTATCCTTGGATTTTGGAAATGGGACGTCTTTATGCAGATGCAGGACAACCCACTGCCACAAGGAATATTGGAAACCTTTAGGCAGATACAGAATGGAGAGTGCTTAGGCATGATTCTGGGATGTACGGCGTGCTTTGACAAAAGATTTCTGGCAGAAACTTTTTTTAAAGGGGGAAGCTCTGTCATGAAATGCAGCCTTTACTTCCCAGAACAATTTTCGGTTCACCATGTAGAGAAGTTACAGAAAAACAAATGCAATTCTCTATAATAAAGGAGGAGAAATGGAAGACAGAACAATCAGGCCTGCACACATAGAGGCATAAAATGTTGTAGCAAAAGGAACCCATTCAACTGTGAAGTGTCAGAACAGATGGCTGCTGGCCACTAAAACAGGACAGTGGGAATGGCAATAAACCCATAATTAAATTACACAGACAGTCCAGCGTAAAGGTGTTACATGTCAAACTGATAATTACACCCCACTGGAGGGCAGACTGAAACTGAGCTGGGCCTAGCAACTTAAAATCGCCCAGGTGTGAACAACATTGACACAGGGAAGGATAATAGCCCCAGGGCTGTAAACAAGCCCCGTCCACTCTGACTGGCAGACTCAGGAATGTGTGAAAACAGATCTGATAAGGCAAGTAACACTGGGCCTGTGGACTTTGTACCAGACAGAGAGGAGAAGGTGTGATGGCCAGTTTGCAATGATAATTGCAATTAACGTCAGGGGGAGATAAGAAGAATTTATGACTGGAATTCCTGGGAGATAAGTGTCTACTGCTAGGCTAGGTATAAAAACCCATGCTAGACCTGTTCCCTTTAGATTAAGTCTGACTTCAGAACAGGTAGGCCTCCAGCTCGTTTTGTAGTCATATGTATGATTCTTATGTTGCTAGATTTCACTAGGAGAATTAATTCTTAGTAACTAGTCAAGTTTTAGATGTATGTACTGATTTTCAGTCTATATCTGATCTAGGTTATTTCAAGAACTATCTTTGGCGTAGGTTACTTGAGTGTTCTTTCTAAGTTCTGTGTTCAATATCATTGTGCTTCATGTATTTCTCTTCTGAGAAGTAGAAACTTGTGAAAGGCAGATCTTGTCTAGATATACTTGAGGTGTCGTAGCAGATGCTTGCCATTTCTTTCTAAACTAGACTAGTCTCTTTTTGGTGTGTGCATTTGGTGTACCGAATATAGTCAGCTGACTATTTCTTTAATTCTTACCACAGCAGTAACTAAGTGGTGACTAAACCGGACAGGTCAGCAATATGGCTGGTCTGTGTGGTCACTTCAATTACTTGTTGTATATCTCATTATTACTCATTAATAAGGCCTTATGCTATTATGTTGAGTATCATTATATGTCTATCTTGAAGTAATATAATGTATGTATATCGGAGGTTGATATAGTTGAATTGTCATATGCATAATTTGGGTATATGTTCTGTAACATATATGGAAACTATGTTTCCCAGTTTGTTGTAGACAAGGATATTACTTCCCTTTTGCATTCATATTTCGTATGTAAGTATAATCTTATATGCCAGTTTGTATTCGCATACCTTAGGTTTATTTGATGTGATTTGTTATATGGTAACTCACTAAGAATAAATTGGTGTTGTGCTATTGTGCGCGCATTGGCACCTTGCCTATTGGTTGCATTTGTAGCAAAGGTGTAATGGTACAGACATTACCCACAAGTGTTATGGGGTATATGGTGCTAAACCTTTTTCATCATATGGTGGAGGGTAATTCACGGAAGTCTGGCACAGATACTGGGCACGGCTTGTAAGCCCGGTTGATCAGTCATTATTATAATACCATTACCGACCCTGTGAGCTGCTAAACCAACTTTGGATGGAGCGGTTGTATGACACAGAATTTCTGTATTAGCGACATGGACATGGGCGGCAGAAATGTAATCATTACAGGCGTGTGAGACAATTGAAAAGCCCGTCCCAGACTAAAGACAGTAGGGAGAAGGAGGATGGTGAACGCAGTAGAGCTGGAAGATAAACTTGGCCAGACTGGTCATTGTATATGTATGTGTTAGTATTACTTAGAATTGTGCTGATGTAGAACTAGATATAACACATTCTTGACTTTCTTTCAAGCTCTCACAAGGAGCACCTATGTTATAGATCTCAAGAACGAGTGACTGACTAGGTAGAGCCAGGACTGACCGGAGTAGTCAGAATACCGGCAAGCTGTTTTTTTAGTCTACTGGAGAGTGGGGATCTGGACCACAGATCCAGATAGTTCAAGTAAAAGTTATGTAATGTTTGTCATCAAGTATCAATATGTTATATGATTTCATCATCCTCATATTGACAACAATCATATGTCTATTGTTATGATTAGTAAATAAATGTTGTAGTATTGTAACTCATAGTTCTGTCATTATATTTTTTCCAATTGTGCATACGTGTTGTGTGTGTACTTTGGTGGGGGTTCACTTAGACACCAAGGAAGGGAGCAGTCAGGGAGAAAAACCTGTACTGAGATAGTTGTCTAATGACGTTAATTCAGACTTAAAAATCTATCCTAGCTAACCTTCTCTTTCCAATTCCTTGGCGAATATTCAGCACAGTTCATTTCATTTTATTACGAGCCACTTGGAGCTGTACGTTGGATATTCAGGCCTTAATCTGTAGTTCAGCCATATAGGGTTTGTCCCTAGTCAGTTTCTGACTATTTGGGGTTGCTCGCCAGTGGATAATACTTTCATCTAGCCTGGTGGGGCACCCCGACTTATGACAGATTGGGCTTCTCGTCTGGAATTTGAATTCGGACTTCTCGCTTTCAATAGACGCCGGTACTAGACCCTAGACATACGATTTTAAAAGTTAACTCTTGTAATCTTCAGTCATCAAAATAGACTATCATCAGATGTAGCTAATTTTAGTTGAGGAAGTTACAGAGTATAGATATAACTTTTCAAAAGTGTATAACAGATAAGAACTTATGAGAAAACTACCTCATCTATCATTTATGGATATTTGTGGATAATACTTTCATCTAGCTGGTGGGGCACCCCGATTTATGACAGGGCTTAATTAATTACCAGGGAGGGGAAAGCAGTCTGCGGGGATAATTTGCAATGGCTAGAAATCCTTCTAGAGATGTAAACCTAGTCACCTAACTTTCCCTTTTCCCACTCCTTGGCGAATATTTAGATCAGCTAATTACGAGCCACTTGTAGCTGTACTCTTGAAATTCATGGGTTTAATCTGTAGTTCAGCCACATAGATTCTGTCCTTAGTCAATTTCTGACTATTTGGGGTTGCTCGCCAGTGAATAATACATTCGACTAGGAGGTGGCGCACCCTCGCTTCCGACAATTGTGGTCCCAGTCCAGTATCAACAATTGCCACTTCTGACACATGTCCTTTTGTCTGATTAGGTAAACTGAGCACTTAGGTCTTTGTCTTAGGTGCACTGACATGAATTTTAATGGCAGATTTAAGTAATGTCACTTTCATACAATGGACTATAGGAAGATACAATTTGGCTCCTTTTGAAGAAAATCTTGTGATGGAGACATGAAGAGGCTAATGAATGATGTTACACAATTTGTACACTATGAGAATACTCAGTCTAAATTCATATTCTTTGGACACATCATTAAAAAGGAGGAAGCTGAAGTATGTCAAAGCAACAGGAAAGTTGGATCTACACTGATGGGTCAGTGGTGACAAACAGAAGTAGTGGCTAGAATTTCATTGCAAAAGCTAATAGACGATACTTGAAAAAGGAGAGTCTGGAATATGAGACTATGACCTTCAGCATGGGAATGGAGGTGGAGGCAGTAGCAGCAGCCTTCCGATGGTTGGAGGAGACCAATGAAACACACATTGTATTCATTAAGGACTCACAGAATATGCTTAGTAAGGTGAAGAAAGGAATGTTTCATGTAGAATGGCTTGCCTTGCTTCAGAGGTCACAGATTATGAGAATTGTATGGATTTTCTGTCCTGGTCATATGGAGTGCGGGGAGAATGATCAGGCTGATAGCCTGGGGCTGGAGGGAATGCACCTCTCAGTGATAGATTACCTATGGACAAGGGAGAGGTGGTCGGGCGCCTGTGGGACCAGATGGAGAAAACGGGGGAACAGACTGAGAACCCGTATGTGGAGCCAATGATATGGTGGGGGATAGGCAGGGGTTCTGGAGGAATTAAAAAAAAACTGATATAGAAGCCAAGGAGAACTTTCCATCAGATGGCAGTGAGAACGATTGGTAGTATATTCTACGATAGCTGTTGAACGAATGAACTGAGTACGAGTGAGAATGTCCTGAGTGCTGTGATGTCAGTTCTTTGCTCAACTCAACTCAGCTCAGTTTAAATATGTTTTATCAAATGTTAAAGACATAACAGTGTTCGTTATATGTAGGCATGAAATTAACTGCAGCTCAAATCACACAGTACATAACTTTCTGTCACAATACTTAAGCCTTGCATACCATAAATTAATACAGATGTGTCTATTTATTATCATTACTCTGTATTGTGAATATAAAATTAAAACAAAAGATTACAAAGAAAACTACTCAAAATAGAGCTCAAGAGGTATCAGAGCTGCAATAAATTCAGTAAAGTTTTCTGCTTTATGGCATGTTTAACAAGTCAAAATACAAGTTAGATTACATGTAGCATACGATGAGAAGAGCAAATTCAACATTGACAAACAGGCAACCTACCCCAGACTGATATTAGCTTGAATATTTGGTGTGTAGCTGACAGTTCCATTCTGGTACAGCACTACGCCAGTGGTAGCCTCATCCAACTCATAAGTGACTTTGCCAACATCACTATCACGTGCTTCAACTCTGAAAGAATTCTGCTTACCCTCATTCACAAGCCAGCGGTTGTTTTTGATGTTGCTGTTGCTGGCTGACAACTGTATTGTGGGTGGGGTGTTTTCTGTGGATAATATAACATTATACAGATAACTATAGTAAGCACATTGGTGTAATGGTGAGGTTGTTACGCTGACAATGACGTGAGTGCTGCCGGTTGAGGGTTCGATTCCAGCTATTGACATTCTCTAGGGAAGGAAAACACTGGCCACCCATTCCTCCCTGCACTCAGGCCTACAGAAATATGATGACCTAACATTTGACACACCCACGGCAGGTTCCTGCTAACGAACTATTTTTTTAAAAGACCTGCAAACTGCCAGGATGACACTAATATGAGGGGAAGTCACTAAGTAAGCCACAAATGGTTGTAGAATAATAACTAAATATGATAACAACTTGAAACCAGTTTATTTTTATACATACACTAGCTGCCCGGCCAGGCTTCGCCCAGGCCCTTGCGGGGATCTATCTATCTATCTATCTATCTATCTATCTATCTATCTATCTATCTATCTATCTATCTGCTTGTCTGTCTGTGTGTCTGTCTGTCTGACCCGGCCCAGCTTCGTCCAGCTCCTGGTGGGGAGCATCTCATTTAATTCATATAAGTAGTCATATAAGATCCCGTTCCCTTTCCCGACTATCTGTCTGTCTGTCTGACCCAGCCCGGCTTCGCCCAGTCCCTGGCGGGGATCTGTCTGTCTATGTATCTATCTATGTATCTATCTATCTGTCTGTCTGTCTGACCCGGCTATTTATCTATAGCCAGGGGACTTAACCTAAGATATAGCAATGCTACTAAAAGTTATGTCCCTTTATTTAATTTTTCTTATGTTAAGTCATGTAAATTTAATTATTAAATTTTAGTAAGTATTTTAGTATTGTACACTAAAAAACTATGACAGAAGGTTGCACGGGAATGAAAAGAAGAAGTGTAGAAATATTTCATCTCAATCGGATGGACCGTTCGTGAACGCATAAAGAACGGACACACACACAAACACACACACATACATACATAAATTGCCTTTTATATATATAGATTGTCCCTTTATTTCTCAACATAATTTCCACCAACATTGATGCACTTATCCCATCGTTTTATCAGTCCTCCCAAACCGGCTGCATAGAACTGCGTGACTGTTTTCTATGCCAAGTTTTCACTTCACATTCAACTTCGCCGTCATTCGCGAAATGTTTCCTGCCAAGGTGGGTCTTCAGTGGACCAAAAAGGTGGAAATCGCTAGGGGCTAAGTCCACTGAAAACCCACCATGGCGGGAGGCATTTCGCGAATGACGCCGAAGTTGAATGTGAAGTGAAAACGTGGTTTAGACAACAGAGCACAGAGTTCTATACAGCCGGTTTGGGAGGACTGATAACATGATGAGGTAAGTGCATCAATGTTGGTGGAAATTATGTTGAGAAATAAAGGGACAATGTCTATATAAACATAAACTGGTTTCAAGTTGTCATCATATTTAGTTAGTTAGTTAGTTAGTCGTGGTTCCAACCTCACAGAAACGGGTCGTCCCCATTTTGCTCCGTTCCTGTGCCAGTGAATATCACACAAAATGCCTCCCACTGCCCAATGTGAAAAGTGGAAAAGACTCGACAAACAACAGCTCGCACAGGTACACTGTGCATAATGCCGCCGCCAGAATGTCAACACAATAGTCCCCCATGAAACATCCAGTTCGTCTCTGTTGGAATCGGCAGTCTGGATGTTTCCTAGATGTTCACCCACACAGTACAAAAAAATATAGTTCATCGTCGATGGCAGTGGCAGTCAACCAGAAGCCCAGCAGCCACGCATTTCTGCATAAGACAAAAACCGGTCAACTCTGGGACATAGCCAGCTGCCACCACTCCGAGCATGCAGTCACGTTCCAAAATACCTCGGGCAGATTCAGAAGCATTTCACACGAAACTCACAGCTGACAGTGTCGCACCACGCACTCACTCAGTAGCAAGGCGACGGAACCATCAAGCCTCCTTAGTCGCCTCTTACGACATGCGTGGTAGGCTACAGTGTTGCTATTCTTTGCTTCCCTTATGGGCCCCGGCAACAAAGACACTGCAGGTGCTGCATATAATTTTGATGTTATATTTACTAAGCAAGATGAATGTCACAGTTCTATATCAGGATAGGTAATTGCAATAGTAAAGAACATGCTATACGAGAGTTAACTGGTAGAGAGGACAAATATGGACAGCCACGTAAAAGAGGAGTTAACGGTCATGTAGAGCAGACAATGGACAACAGCTCAAAACCACACCAACACAGTGTATTGAGTTCAAGGACAGAAAAAACGATTGCGAGTAAACACGCAACTAGCCAGGAGGCCTAGAGTGTACCGTGAACACGTCTCGGAGGGAACTCAGCAGCCCGTGATAAGCGAAGGTCAAAGATTGATTGATTAATTGATTGATGTATGAACCGACATTACAGCATTCGGGGCATTCCCATAAGCACTCCGTCCCCATCCTCAGCAGCCAACGAAGAGTTCCAACACCATAGTACCAGTAGCAATCTGATTATATGTCCGTCTCGCCTTTCCTCTGAGCGTCGAGTGTTGGCCAGATCCCCTCGTCACTCCTCGCTGCCTCATTCTTGCCAGACCATGGTGATCCATTTGCTCCTCCGAGGTGTACATGTGCTCCCACAAGGCCGCAACCACGTCTGCCTTATCATGCATCAATACTCCACCAAGTTTTGCAGAGCCAGCCAATCTTTCCGCCTGTTCATTCTCCAGCACACCAGCATGCCCCAGAGAAAAGATCCAGACGATGCTTGCCACCCGTGACTTCCGAAGCGAAGCAAGCCACTCTGCATGAAGCTTGCCTGTCCACACCTTACTCAGCATGCTTTTTGAGTCAGTTACAATAATGATGTGTGTGTGTGTATCGTGTATATCGTATTCTCCATCCAGCAGGTCAAAGAGACGACAACGGAAGTAAGTGAAGCCGTCTGAGGTCAGTGTTTCAGACCATCGACAGGATAGGACGAATTTAGGAGCGAGACGAACTGATTCAGGAAATGTGCAACTGAATAGATAGAGACGGGACTTTGTATGAACGCGTAAAAAGTAAGTGCGACTTAGTGACAAGACGTACATAGTATCGACAATGTTACTCGTTTGACAAGTGATGCGACGTTTTAGAACGCTCGGTGCATGAATGTATCACGCTGAGGACGCTGAGTCTATGAGCGGGAATATGCAGTTGATGTGTGCTTTTGGCTTGTAGAGAGGATGACTGGAAACACGCGTGAGCGATAGCATTTATAAAGTGTAAATATAAATATCTATTTATTCCTGGGTGTAGCTGGAGATGTCCGTTATATAACATAAAACTAAGCCATATCTATTCTCATTCCTGGTGTTGGAGTTGTGTATATAGCTAATATTGACAGCTTACCTATCGTATACCTATTTGTACGAGTGACTATTGTCCATTCAGATGAGCTATAATAATAGGGAGGTTTATGACAGTGAAGTAGTTATGCCGTCTGCCTTAAGCTACAAATGTTGTGTGTTTGATTCTAGTCCACGATGTTTGGTTCATGCAAGAAATGTTCTTGGAGACTTGGTAGGTGGGTGGGGGAGGGGGTGTTGCTGGAGCTATGGAGTTCGTGTTTTGTGCAACGTTTTCAGCAGGACGCCCTGGGAAAAGCGACTGAGCCATATGTGATAAAACCCAGTGCAAAAAAGTCAGTCCTCCAGCCTTGTAAAACCCTGTTATATACTAAGTAATGGCGTGAGATTTGCTGGCCAGCTGCCTTCTTCTCCTCCTTCCAAGAGTAATGTCTTTAGTACTCTTTAAACACAACCAATTGTCCACTTGAGGCTGATGCCAGACCATTGCTGTAAGTCTGTGCACTATCCATTGTGTGACCATGGTCGCATTCTCCATGGATAGAAGTGGGACGTATATACGGTGGTCATTGTTGTGGTTGAATGGATACAGCCATAGTTAAGTCCCACTTTTATTACTAATTTATTGTTTCTATGCTTATGTAGCTGAACACATCATCTTCAAATGCCTTGCCGACTGGCATGGGTGATCATGCTTCTCCTCAAATTGCGATATCTGCCAGCATGGATCATTTCATGTCTTGACATCCTTTCGTGCCATTTCACAACGCTTTCAAGAATTTTTCTCTCACTGTCTTTCTCTGTCTCTCTTTCCAAACATCCTTGTGGTTGTCACAATATTTTCCACTTTTTGTCTTCTCATGATGTGGCCACAAAAATTCTGACTGCCTCTTACTGATGTTTGTGATAAGTTGTCTTTGTTACTTAGCCTCCCTCAAAATGTCTAGATTGCTCATTTTGGCTGTCCAAGAAATTTTCAGCATTCTTCTATAAAACCACGTCTTCAAGACTTCTAGAGATGCTTTTGCTTGTTTACTAATTGTCAAGAATTTAGAGCCATATGTTAAAACTGGTTTTATGCAACATGCAAGAATTCTTTTTCTGACTTCCAATAATTATGCTGAACAAATAGAATTGTCAAATTATCATTGTAAACATTGTGGCTCAAATTTGTAATAAACTGACAACATTTTCATGACAACCCCCAGTAAAGACTCGTTTGGTAAATAGTAAATGTATTGTGTTCTTGAACACACAGAATTCAAGGAGAAAGTATCAACAGTATAAATAATGGCCTTTATTTAGTTGATAATGCTTCTTTATTTTGCTGCAGTGATACATGTTTCTGTGATCATTTATACTTGGAACTGTCAGTTGTATAATTACATCAAAACATAGGACAAGGTTATGAAAGAAGGATGTTAAAACTGAGGTCCATTCACTTACTGAAACTTTGTACTTTATAGTCATTGGCTTCCTTCCCAACTTTAGTATTGTTGGCAAAATCAGGATTTCCTGTAGCAATGTAGTCATATATGCAGGCTCTATTGGTGTTCCCACAAAATTTCTGTGCTTTTTCCATCAGGCTTGGGTCAGTGTCATAAAAAAAATGTTGCACAAACTCTGGATGCTGGTAATCGTTAGTGCTCTCCCCTTTGTTGTATATAAATACAGATGTGGCTTCAGTTACTAAGTCTGAAAATATAAATGTACATAAATAATGCTACTTTATTATCAATACATTATTATACCAATTGGTTATTCACTGCCGAACTATTGGGGACCGGAATTCGGAAGAGTGCCCAATTGCATGCAGAGTTATATATAGATCACATGAAGTGAATAAACGAATAATAATACATTGGCTGAAATACTAAATACATAATCAGTGATTAAATCACTGATATTGTTTATATGTGGAGTATTTTTTCTCCACGGATGTCTATGATTTAAAAAGCAAGTCCCATAGCAACAGCTGGAACCACCTAATTGATAATCCTTCAATATATTTGAGCAATTGATGAATGTTCGTCGAAAACATACTACGAAATGTGTTTTCTTTACTAACTCTATGATTACTAATAAGCACATGTTAAATGTTGGCCAACTTCAACGTTTTATAATCTAAATATTGAGCACAACCCACTACTGGCAACGCCGATCGCATTCTGGTATGAACCTAAGGCCTATCCACGTCAATATGGAAGCACTATACTCGAGTTTCGCCCTCATTTGAGCTCGTCAGTAGTGCATATCCCTTACCGGATCCGGAAACAGTCCCGGATCACGCGTGTGAAGCGGGTGTGTAACCACGCGGCACACACTGGACACACCAAATTATCACAACAGAATATCACAACGCTACCCATCGTAGGCTATGCTCAATCTTTATAATCTGTTGACTGCACAGTGATTTCTGAAGATTAATTTAACTCTCTTTTCCACCCACACTGGTATATGTACAAATAAATTGTGTTTGGCTTTTCAGACAAAGTATTATTAATTGTATGTGATGTTTAACCCTGCAGTATGTATCGGATGAAATACAGTGAAATATGCCAGGCAAGAAATAGAGCAATATATGGTTTGTGGCTTGTGTTTAAATTCACTAAGAGAATACATTGTTTTGAATCCACCTTTCCCCCTGAAGTTTATAGTGCGTACTAGACCTGAACACCTGCTTGACTGACTGCTTAGAAAGTGTGACGGGACAGCCCCAGCAACATCATAATTACCCAAGTTTTCAAGGAATTACAGAGCCCACAATATTTTTCTAAAATTCTCTAAAAGAATAAACGTTCCCCAGAAGAGGATAAAAACGTAAGAGAAAAATACAGTCACTTAGAGCCCGCACTATCATTTTTACTACATTGGTAGATCAAAGCAATGTCTGGTCTCTACATCTAAGAGATTTTCCCTTTGATGTTCTGATCAACCAGACATCGCGGAGCCAGTCAGTTGAGATTGACGTGTTAGTTTACAAGCCACGGCAGAATGGGAGATAAGAGGGTCAGCCAGACCCGTCTGAAATAATACATGGCAGTGCTACTCAGGGGAAAACCCCGTGTGATCCAAAGACGGCAATATAATGCAGGCCTAACACCTTATCTAAAAGTCCAGACTTTGTGGAGCCAGGACAACGTCTGTAATTGCCACCACAAGGGAGAAATTAGGACCAGATACTTGACACCTAACGGCAATACCGCGGCAAAGTATTAACACATGGCTGACACACTATTGCCAGCAACCCAGGAAGGCGGGTGTTAATAGCCTATTGGAATGTAATGACGCAACTGCCTTGCCGCCAAAGCATATTTCATTGTTTCAGGCGTGGCGGGGCCTCGGTCCATTTGATTGACAGGAAAGGAGGAGGGGGGAGAAGAGTTTAGGACTTAATCCATCCCGTCATCTTACATGGAAAAATAGGCGGAGTTAATGAAAATGGGACATATTAATTAACCAACCTGGAAACTAGCCAGGAATTGAATAGAATAAAACTACATGCATGGCCAGCAAGACTTCAGACGCAAATTCACAATAGCATTCTTAGGATACCTACTGGAGAAATATTAACATTTCGTTCTGTTGGACTTCTGTACGAAGTATTATGATGGAATTTCCTAGCTATAAACCAGGTAAACCATTATTCTGATTAGTTTGTCTGCTAGTCTGAAGGCTTGTGTAGTTTCCTGTTTTTACATATTCTCCAAAACTTTACACTGGTGGATTTTCTTTGTACTTAATGTTCCAGTTCTAGCTTTACGATTTCACTGAGAACTATTTTCTTCTTTCATTCACCACTTGGTTGTCTGACTTGTTGTATGTGATAATTTGGAGAAATCCATTATCCAAGCTACATGAGCGTGTGGCTTATGCATGTACAGGAGATACATTTAGATTCATCCTGTATGATGTTAAACATTGGGAAGACTGACTACTTAGGAGAAATTCCTGATAGCTACCAGTCTCTTGATAGCGTCCAATTAACATTGATTATTTGGACCAACACTTTGAGTGCCTACCAAGATTGTGGTGAAACCACTTGGTTTGAGGAATGGCACCAGTTCACCTTGTCTGCATGATGTCTGCATGAGGACAGACATGACTTAGGACATTCAATATCCCAGACAGATTCAGGGAAGGCATTTAATGTTCGACAGGACTGTGCGACCAGCCCTTCCGACAAGACAGTATGAGTGAATCAGAAAGGGAAAGAGTAAATGAGGTGAACTTATATGGGAAACACGCCATTACATAAATGTATGTGATGTTGTATGTTTTGAGCTATAGATGTTCTAAATGGTTTTATGAATATATACATATATATTTATTTATTTAGAACTGATATATGTTTATGTAACATGCCATCATCTATCATCATACCATCATATATTATGACTTGAATGTATGTTTATATGAATGTATAGACATGTGTTTGAGATGTGTAGACGTAGATACTACCCATCTCCGTTCGTTTCATTCCAGATCTCTAAGGAGCAATGGACAGTCAACCATCCATATCCGGAAGTGACTTAGCCTTGTGAAGGGACCAATTTGGACTCCTTCAATCTGACAGTGAACTGCGTCTCACTGGGGGAAGCATGACCTATGTGCTTCTGAGCTTTTCAGCCAGATGAGTTACGTATACCATACCATAATCATCATCATCATCATCATCATATGATCATCAAGATTAGAAATAATAAACACAGTTGTTGTATTTTAAAACTCAATTTGTCCGTATAATTCTAAATGTTTATAAATGTTTGTGTAGCGTAATCAAGTACACACATTATTGTATCATTTAGTGGGGGTTCGCACATATTGTCCAGAAGTGGGAATCTATGTCCGGGAGGTCTCTTGCCTATGCATTCATAAGTAACCAGATTACGTTGCATGTCTTAACTCCTCCTTTCTCACTTCTGGTGATACCAAGTACAGCCAAATCTATATAGATATATTCTATCTTCAACGAGCCACTTCTTGGCTGTTTTCTTGAGTATCAGGGACAGTGTCTTAAATTAGCATAACAGACATTTGTTCCACGTTTTCTCTCTGGGATTAGTCAGTGGTAATTAGTCCCTTCTGACAGAGTTAGGGGGTCTCAAACTGCATCCAGAACTAACCACCAGTAGAAGAAAATGATTTTGGCTGAGTGGTTGCCCATCTGGGATCTAACTCAAGCCAGTTGGTGACATATTGGTCTGCTCGTCCGCTATAGAATCCGGGAGTACACCCTAGAAAATTTTGGTTCGCTTCCGACTTATTGGTCTGCTCGCCCGCTATAGAATCCGTGAGTAAACCCTAGAACACTTTGGTTCGCTCGCAAGGAACGAACCTATTTCAAATCTGTTAGTCTGGTATTATTCTGGTCTTGCCCATGGATAGAACCTAGGTCATTCTCACTTACATTCTTAGCAGCATTAGTTAGTTATAATTTATTTCTAATGTAATAGCTTGCTTGATTGTGGGCAAGATGTTGACACATTAGGACTTCTTGTCCATGATAGAATCAGAGAATAAATTCTAGACTATTGATTTTCATAAACCATTCTTTCATTCTTCACCCATTACATTTGCTAAGTATTAACTTAGGAATTTGTTTCTAGGGAAGTCTGTAGAATTTAAATAACTTGTTAAAAAGTTAATAACGGATAATATATGAGTTAGTTTACATCATCCACAACTGTAGAATTAATAATCACATTAATTAGTGATATTAATTAGTTTATTGATGATTTTCTTGATGATCTTTGATTACATGCTTTATCATTTGATTTAATCATGAATAATTTGATAATGCTTAGTTAATTCAGTGTATGACGGACTGCTTTGCATCAACTTTCTCACTCTAATTCACTACTACCATTCTCATAGCAGTGTCTGTTCCTCTTGTCACTATCCTGCTCTAGTATAAATCTAACTAGCTCTCTGTAGGGTAATAATATAATTACTTGCCTGAGTTTAAGCTGAGAAGAGATCATGGATGCACGCACAGATTTCTTAGAGTCCGCTAGAGGATGGGGCATAAGGCTCAGCTTAATAGGAGAGAAGCTAGAACTATTTATCAGAGATGAAATGGATTGGTGGGACAAAGAAGATGAGCAGATGATGAAAAGACTTGCCGAATTAGCAGATATGCGTCACAAAGCTGAAGAAGATGAGATTAAGAAGAAGCAAATTGAAATACTGAACGTGGAGGAATCTACCAGCTCGACTGAGGAAAAGCCAATCACTCAAGCCGAAACTCTGATAGAAAGCGGGGAAGCTGACCGTCACAAAGAAGAGGCACGCATTCCTTCGCAAATCCCCATGGCTCAGAAAAACAAAAACTTGCGCACAGAAAGGCAGATGCTTCCCTCAATTCCGAAAAATAAACGGAATATGAACAAATGTACCAAGCGTACGGTAACCAGTCACAAACGTGATAAATGTTTACACCGCAATGAAAGCGGATTCGCTGGCTTGGCAACCCAGCAATCTCAGGAGCTTCCTAAGACTTCCCAAAGGAGAAAAATCCAGGAGGAGGAGGACCTGAGGAAAACTATTAAAGAGATCGAAGGCGAGACCTTACCCGACTCTTTTATTCCCTTCAGTTCAGAGAAACTAGGAGTGGAAATGAATTCAGCTGAGACTGGAATGGATGTAAAACAGGATTCCAGTGTTTCTCTTGGTGTGGCCACACAAGATGAAATAATTATCAGTATGAATTACTTATCTCAGGTGGGGGATGGCATTGAAAATGACACCCCACAACATTCACTTCTATTGGATTTGGCACAAGAAAACCAGACC
Organism: Cepaea nemoralis; assembly: GCA_014155875.1. NCBI lineage: Eukaryota > Metazoa > Mollusca > Gastropoda > Stylommatophora > Helicidae > Cepaea > Cepaea nemoralis. Next base: position 813,642 of record JACEFZ010005253.1, read on the forward strand.
AGGGAGAGAATACCTCAATTGGACTTGGCACAAGAGAGCCCGGCCATGGAGGAAAAACAAGACACGGAGGAGAATTCTTACGATGTCAGTATCTTGGAGTCTTTCGAAAAGGAAACTCAAGATACACAAAGCATTCATATAGGTTATACCACGGACTCTGATTCAGGGACGATAAACATGTCTGCTAACAACAAAGAAGAAAATACTTCTTTGGACAGGATGAAGGTAATACCTATCATCAACACAGCTGAAGCTAACAGGGGATCACAAATGATGGACTCTGCAGCGGAACAAAACCGGAGCGGTTGGTATACTCAACACTCAGGACCTTGTTTACCTTTCACTTCAACCAATGTTGGATGGGGAGAACAGCTGTTTATGTATACTTCTACAAGGAGTGATACAAATTCACAGTTCTTGGGGAACAACATGATTTCTCAAAGCTGGACAACTTCTACTAGCCTTAGACTTTCAAACACAGATTCAAAATGGAACTCTGTTGAAGAGGAATGCACCTGGATAAAGAATTATCGAGGGAAGAAAACTCTTAAATCAGGAGGGAGTAAACGGACGCCCTACCAAGAAAGAGGCAAGTATGAGTTGAAGGCACATCACAACACTATGATGTTTAGCAAATCTCCTGCCAAAAGGAGGAGATTAAAGGAGTTTATTATGATCTTTGGCCGATGGAGGAAAAGAAAATGGAGCAACATTACTGCGACCAATTCTTTTAAGAAAACACTGATGGCACTTCCTCTGCTTATAGGACAAGGGCCAGAAATAAAGTGGATAATAACAGTCTCTCTGCGGCGCAGGAGAATCTTGTTATACATTTTGCAATTTCCCGGCTGGGAAAAAGTAAAACCTCCAGAGGACAGGACATTACCGAGCAATAGCCCGGAAATCCGACACAACACCAGAAGCAAAGATTTGCAAGATTTATCCTGGGAGGATGGACATGGGATATTTCTTTTGACTCATAGAACATCCCACAGCCACAAAGAATATTGGGAACCCAGACTTGGAGGCAGTTGGAGAACGGAGAGAACTTAGATACATTCTTGAATGCTGCCGAGGCTCTGTTATAGGCTTCATTAATGAACCTACTTAAATTGGAGAGCTATGTGACGGGACAGCCCCAGCAACATCATAATTACCCAAGTTTTCAAGGAATTACAGAGCCCACAATATTTTTCTAAAATTCTCTAAAAGAATAAACGTTCCCCAGAAGAGGATAAAAACGTAAGAGAAAAATACAGTCACTTAGAGCCCGCACTATCATTTTTACTACATTGGTAGATCAAAGCAATGTCTGGTCTCTACATCTAAGAGATTTTCCCTTTGATGTTCTGATCAACCAGACATCGCGGAGCCAGTCAGTTGAGATTGACGTGTTAGTTTACAAGCCACGGCAGAATGGGAGATAAGAGGGTCAGCCAGACCCGTCTGAAATAATACATGGCAGTGCTACTCAGGGGAAAACCCCGTGTGATCCAAAGACGGCAATATAATGCAGGCCTAACACCTTATCTAAAAGTCCAGACTTTGTGGAGCCAGGACAACGTCTGTAATTGCCACCACAAGGGAGAAATTAGGACCAGATACTTGACACCTAACGGCAATACCGCGGCAAAGTATTAACACATGGCTGACACACTATTGCCAGCAACCCAGGAAGGCGGGTGTTAATAGCCTATTGGAATGTAATGACGCAACTGCCTTGCCGCCAAAGCATATTTCATTGTTTCAGGCGTGGCGGGGCCTCGGTCCATTTGATTGACAGGAAAGGAGGAGGGGGGAGAAGAGTTAGGACTTAATCCATCCCGTCATCTTACATGGAAAAATAGGCGGAGTTAATGAAAATGGGACATATTAATTAACCAACCTGGAAACTAGCCAGGAATTGAATAGAATAAAACTACATGCATGGCCAGCAAGACTTCAGACGCAAATTCACAATAGCATTCTTAGGATACCTACTGGAGAAATATTAACATTTCGTTCTGTTGGACTTCTGTACGAAGTATTATGATGGAATTTCCTAGCTATAAACCAGGTAAACCATTATTCTGATTAGTTTGTCTGCTAGTCTGAAGGCTTGTGTAGTTTCCTGTTTTTACATATTCTCCAAAACTTTACACTGGTGGATTTTCTTTGTACTTAATGTTCCAGTTCTAGCTTTACGATTTCACTGAGAACTATTTTCTTCTTTCATTCACCACTTGGTTGTCTGACTTGTTGTATGTGATAATTTGGAGAAATCCATTATCCAAGCTACATGAGCGTGTGGCTTATGCATGTACAGGAGATACATTTAGATTCATCCTGTATGATGTTAAACATTGGGAAGACTGACTACTTAGGAGAAATTCCTGATAGCTACCAGTCTCTTGATAGCGTCCAATTAACATTGATTATTTGGACCAACACTTTGAGTGCCTACCAAGATTGTGGTGAAACCACTTGGTTTGAGGAATGGCACCAGTTCACCTTGTCTGCATGATGTCTGCATGAGGACAGACATGACTTAGGACATTCAATATCCCAGACAGATTCAGGGAAGGCATTTAATGTTCAACAGGACTGTGCGACCAGCCCTTCCGACAAGACAGTATGAGTGAATCAGAAAGGGAAAGAGTAAATGAGGTGAACTTATATGGGAAACACCCCATTACATAAATGTATGTGATGTTGTATGTTTTGAGCTATAGATGTTCTAAATGGTTTTATGAATATATACATATATATTTATTTATTTAGAACTGATATATGTTTATGTAACATGCCATCATCTATCATCATACCATCATATATTATGACTTGAATGTATGTTTATATGAATGTATAGACATGTGTTTGAGATGTGTAGACGTAGATACTACCCATCTCCGTTCGTTTCATTCCAGATCTCTAAGGAGCAATGGACAGTCAACCATCCATATCCGGAAGTGACTTAGCCTTGTGAAGGGACCAATTTGGACTCCTTCAATCTGACAGTGAACTGCGTCTCACTGGGGGAAGCATGACCTATGTGCTTCTGAGCTTTTCAGCCAGATGAGTTACGTATACCATACCATAATCATCATCATCATCATCATCATATGATCATCAAGATTAGAAATAATAAACACAGTTGTTGTATTTTAAAACTCAATTTGTCCGTATAATTCTAAATGTTTATAAATGTTTGTGTAGCGTAATCAAGTACACACATTATTGTATCATTTAGTGGGGGTTCGCACATATTGTCCAGAAGTGGGAATCTATGTCCGGGAGGTCTCTTGCCTATGCATTCATAAGTAACCAGATTACGTTGCATGTCTTAACTCCTCCTTTCTCACTTCTGGTGATACCAAGTACAGCCAAATCTATATAGATATATTCTATCTTCAACGAGCCACTTCTTGGCTGTTTTCTTGAGTATCAGGGACAGTGTCTTAAATTAGCATAACAGACATTTGTTCCACGTTTTCTCTCTGGGATTAGTCAGTGGTAATTAGTCCCTTCTGACAGAGTTAGGGGGTCTCAAACTGCATCCAGAACTAACCACCAGTAGAAGAAAATGATTTTGGCTGAGTGGTTGCCCATCTGGGATCTAACTCAAGCCAGTTGGTGACAGAAAGGCAGGTCCATGAAGAGATATTAGTTGTCATCTACTTGACCAAGCATATAATACATTTGTTTCAATGAGTACAATAACTGCATAGCTTGGAAAGAAAAGGTGTTAGTTTTTAGTAGGTCTAAATCATTCTGTTTATGTCGCCTACGATTCCTCTGAATTGTGTTTCTTTACTCTGAGAGTCTGTATATAATAAAGTATTTCTTCTTGAATGGTTTTAAACTTTTACGCACCTTTCTTAAATACATTTAAACGCTGACAACATCAAGTGTATGCAATATAATCATCATTATTAGTGTGTGTTATGTTCTCACACAATAAACTCATCTGTTCACACCTTTCACGACATTATGTTTTCACATCACCAACTCAGTTTCACACGTCACCATGTTATGTTTTCACATCACCAACTCAGTTTCACACGTCACCATGTTATACTTTCACAGCAACAACTCAGTTTCATTCTTCACCATGTTCTGTTTTTCACACCATAAACTCATCTGTTCACACCTTTCACTACATTATGCTTTCACATTATCAACTCAGTTTCACACTTGACAATGTTATGTTTTCACATTATCAACTCAGTTTCATACTTCACCATGTTATCTTTTCATAGCAACAACACAGTTTCACACTTCACCATGTTATCTTTTCATAGCAACAACACAGTTTCACACTTCACCATGTTATGTTTACACACCATAAACTCATCTATTCACACCTTTCACATTATGTTTTCACAGCATCAGCTAACTCAATTCCACACTTCACCATGTTATGTTTTCACACCATAAGCTCATCTGTTCACACCTGTAACAACATTATGGTTTCACATCATGAACTCCACTTCACACTTCATGTTTTTGTGCTTTATATGATTACTGTTTGCCCCCTCAGAATATAACGGTAGTTGAAGCTGAGGTGGTCTAGTGGCCAGACACTCCGCTGCTGGCTCGGTGGTCATGAGTTTGATCCACATCGGGGTGGATTTAGAATTGTTTAACTGACCTGGGCTCCCAGGTCGATCCGGCCTAGAATGAATACCCAGAAATCCTGGGGAAGTCAAGGTCGGTCGGTGTGATACTAACCACATCAGCCACCCAGTGCATGCTGGTCTATACACACATGGATCTAGCACTGTGTGCCAAACAGCCCTTCAGGCTTGTCAAAGGGTCTAACTAACACTAAACTAAAGGGTCTTTTACTTACTTTTACTTAAAACTGTAGCCTGTCTTTCTACTTTCGCTGTTTTATGTTTTCATAGCTGTATTTACATTTATGTTGGTTTACATTTTCATGCTTTCAACACAGACACTTCCTGCCCTATATTGATCTGTGTTCATGATTTCAAAGCCTTCTGTTTTTATTTTCACACATTTACTGTATTAAATTTCCATAATATAAGAAAATTAACTTACAGTTTTTAGCAAACTCATAATAAATCTGTTTCTCTGTGGCGTTAGGAGGAAGTATGGTGCCATCAGGTGACAGGTAATCATCTGTGCTATTTTCATTAAAGTTGCCGAGCAGACCTCTTGTTTGGTTATGGAGTGAAGTGTCTACCTCTAAGTCGATCTCCAAACTGATCTTACCCACACGCACTTTGAAGGACACACCTAAAGAAAGACGCACACATTTTCTTGCATTCAGTCTTTACAAATATGCTTTCATCTAAAGTTGTATTTAAAATAAAAACTACCAACGTATTATTTTTTTTATATAGTAACACACAAAACTGTAAGAATATAATCATTTGGGATGCTGGCTTTAAATGGTGTCTTTCAGTGTATATCTGTTAACCTCCGAGAGTTAAATCGATCAAGTAATGAATTTAATTGAACTCTTTATGTGTATATCAGTTAACCACCAAGAGGGTAAATCGATCATGTAATGACTGCAACCTTGATCAGACTGCAAGAACATCAAGCCAAACAAGAGCAGGGGGACACAGAAGAATAGTCATCTAACACAGAACTAATGTCCTCAACTCCTACATACTGGAATTTCATCACATCTGTTGTGATAGTTAATCTAACAACAAATCAAATAAGATGAAATTCTTCTCAAGAGTGCACGTACATTGTAAAGGACAACAGGGATACGATGTTCACCTTAAGAAATCGGACACACAAATTACAATATAACAATGTTATATAGAGCTGTGACAGGTGATGAACCAAGCACTTATGGACTGAGTGATTGAATGTGCAGTGAAGATAATCTGCTATCTAACTAACTATTATATTCCAAGCAGGTCTTTTAAAATAATAAAACTATGGCCACGATGAATTAAAGCAACAAATCCCCAGGACTGGAGTTGTTAAGAAAATAAAATTTCATCTGAGAAGAAACAGACCAATGATGAATTGTTGTGAATCTTCCCAAGACAAAGAGTTTTAGCTCATATGTCTGATGAAAGTTTGTTCAGGTCATCTAATCCCCTGAGACCAGCTTACATCTATTGGAGTGATGTTAGTTTAGAAACTTCTATTGCCCCGGCACCAAAGTACCGTCTCAGTGAGTCTGTGTTTTGTAGATCTCTCCTTCTCTCCAAGCGCAGAAACCCGTGGGCTGAGCAAGACCAGTACTTGATCTTCACACCTGCTAAAAGGCATTTCAGTAGGTCACCGGGTCATGATTCAGCACTGAACATGAGGACTACCAGTGATCAGGCCTAGGTTTCCTCCACAGCTGTCAGGCATTTCAGTAGGTCACCGGTCATGATTCAGCACTATACATGAGTATTGACTGGCCAGAAAAACCAATGACCAAGTCCTACAACAGTGGTTTTCAACCGGTGGAGAATTCCCCCCCCCCCCCAGGGGGGAATTTTAGGGTTTCCAGAGGTGGGGGGGGGGGGGGATGAAGATTATTTCAAGATCGCGTTAATACAGGAACCGATTACTTGATATTGTTTTTCCCTTCATACTTTACGGTTCTTTACGTTTCACCCCTTCTAAAATCCATTTTATTAAGTAAGTAGACCCACAAATCACGTTTTGGTATGTGCTTCTATTATTACGTGCACTGTGTAGGGGCAGGAGCGGGAGGGGGGGGGGGTGATTTTAGGTAGGAAATACGAAAGGGGGGGGGGAATGACGTTGTGAAAATATGGAATATGGTGGGTAAAAAAAGGTTGAGAACCACTGTCCTACAAGAAACAAATGAAAACCGTTAACTGATAAGAGAAATTAGACGTCGACAGTCACACTTTCTGGACACGTTATGCGAAGAAATACACATAGGAGAACTTGGTGACAACTGGCAAGATTGAGGAGAACAGAACAAGAGGGCGGCAGAGAAGTAAATACCTGGATGGCTTGGCCACGTGGTGTGGTCGAGACACAGAGCTGATCCACAACTCTAGTCATCGTGTGAGATGACACAACATGACCGCCCACGCTTATCGGCATGGTACATGATGATATGATGAGTAAAGAACCCAATTGACGGCACATACAAGTCACCTGCTACAGATAACACTGATGGAGTAATTTGGTCTGACTTGTAAAGAACCCAATTCAAGACACAGATAAGTTACCTGCTACAAATAATAATGATGGAGTTGTTAGGTTTGACTTTGAAATAACCCCTTTCAAACATAAAATAGCAACCCTACAGTAAACAAAAAATATCACTAACCACATGGGAATGTTACTGCAACTGTGACCTTGCCACCTTCGTCTCTTCTTACAACATTTAAGTAGTCTGTTGATTGACTGAAATCTGGATTGTTGTAGAATTTGTTGGTAAAATCCATTCTATCAATTAAAATTACCATGGCTGTGAATAAAGAGAACATTCGTTTAAAAACAATTTATTCACCCACATAAATAGTTCACACATTTCAAGTTATTATCTGATAATTATAATCACAAGACTAACAGCTTCCTGCCAACTTAGGCATTCATGAATCTCCACAGATTTCTTCCTTCGTGTTCTGGATAAATTATGTGACGATATTCCTCCATTCCAGTTCATCCAGCAGAATGTCTTTCTGCCTTTCCATGCCTCTTTTACTGCAACAGGGAGTGACCAGAGGTCTTGGACAACACTCATTACACTGAGGAAAGGCCGGAAGGACACATAATCAGAAGACAACTGCCACCATTAGTATTGTGATTTTCCACTGGCTGTTGAAGATGAGTACAGAGTGCATATGGGAATGCCCTGAGTGTTGTGATCTTGGTTCTGGACTCAACTCAGCTCAACTTATCTACTGCTGATCTTTCCAGGCATCAAAACATTTTCCATTGTCTCTTTCTCCCTCTCTCATGACATGAACAAAGAACACAGCTGGTCTCCTCTTATATTTGTAAATAATGCCCTACATTCATTAGCCTTGCTTCTGACACATTTAAGCTACACTAGCAGTCCATGGTTTTGGTAAAATTTGTCTCAGAAATTACGAGGGGAATCCAAATGAAAACCTTAAGTGTTTTTTGTGGGGTGAATATATTCTGAAAAAGTAAAGAATACGTGTATGCAGTCACCACTGCGTTCAATGCAAGTACTCCAATAAAGTGCTTGGATTCCTGTAGGAAAATCGACTCTGGGGTCACTACTCGATGTGTTTGACCTGATTGTGAACACAGAAGTTACGCCGTTTTTAAACTTCCTACTCCACTCATACACTTGCTGGACTGACAGGCATGCATCACCATACTGGGCCTTCATTCGCCGATGAATTTCTCTAGGTTTCGTTAATAAAACTTCACTGAAAAAAAAAACCAAAAAAAAACGCTGCTCCTCTTTGGTGCATGTCAAAAGTGGAGCGGTCATTTTTAAACCGTCCTTTTGACGTCGGCTTATTCATCTGTACAGTTATATCACATGCTTAACACTCTTGACATCTTTAACAATAATATTGACAGGTTACAAGACATTAGAATGGTTACTGAAATTGCTATCACACTTTTAAGGTTTTCATTTGAAGCCCTCTCATATTTGTAAATGTTTTACTTTCATTAGCCTTGCTCCTGGCACATGGTTAGTTGCTGTAGCAGTCCAAGGTATTCGCAAAATCCATCTCTGTTGGCTCCAGTATCTTCTTAATTTGTTCAGTCCATGTTTAACTGCTATACAGCGGACCTGGTTCTCTATAACACTTCTGACATTCAGTGATAGTAACTCATTATATACTTTACTTTTCATTTCCTGAAATGTAGCTTTTGCTTGACCAATTCTGCAGTTAGTGTCTGTCACGCTGAGAATACAGATCACAAAGTGGAACCCAAGAACTGCTAAAACAGATGCTTGCAGTCAGCAAACCACAGCTTGACTGCTTGTGTCAGGATGAGCAGACTAGAGCCGATCAAGATAATACTCCACTTCCAAGTGGAGGTCCTAGAAACAGTCTGCACACAGGGACGTCTAGTAGAGGGAATGAGCAACAAAGAGGGAAGGATCATCAAATCACAAGTATGTGTTTGTTCAAGTCAAAGGACTTTCTAGTTATGCTATTCTCAGGTTTTCTTAATGTGTGTCCTGTCCAGTACCAGTGCCATTCCCCTCAGCTCTTGGTTCACTGGAATCTGCCAAGTCCTCACCCTAAGCGCTGCATGAGTGATTCTCACATACTGCTTAATGCTACATTGGTATGGTGGTCTGTGTGCTTGCTTACAAACACAGTGGTCAAGGGTTGATCCTCAGCAGGGGCAAGATGTATTGGTTTCATCGGTACAGTTATGGGGTGAATTAGACTCATAAAATGGGCACTGAATAGTTTTCTTGGAGCTGTCTGGTAAGGAAAGTTGGAAAGAAAGGAATTGGTCCATCCATCCATTTATCATGTGCCATGCCGATAAGCGGTCATGTTTTGCCATCTCACTCGATCACCAGATTCGTGGATCAGCTCCGTGTTTCTTTCCCGACCATACCATGTGGCGAAGGCAACCAAGTATTTACTTCTCGGTCTTTCCCTTGGTCTCTTCCCTTCGATCTTGCCAGTTGTCACCAAGTTCTCCAATTCATTTCTTCTCATAACATGCCCACAAAGTTTGACTGTTTACATCTAATGTCTCTAATTAACTTATGATCTTCATTTGTTTCTTGAAGGACTTGTTCATTGTTTTGTTTTTGTGTGTCGGTCCATGGTATTCTTTGCATTTTCCTCATACACCACATTTCCATAGCCATCAAATGTTTTTCAGCTTGTCTGCTCATTGTCCAGGCTTCACATCCATACAAAAGTGAAGGGTCTATGTAGCACTTCAACACTGTTTTTCTCGTTTTAATTTATATCCTTTTATTGGTCAGTATGTTTTTCATCTTGCAAAAGGCTACCTTCGCAGTGGCAATTCTTGTTCTAATCTCTTCAAGGCATCTCCCAAGGAATTGGTCACCCACCTCTGTGGCCTAGAATATGTGAAGGCCCAACTCTGCTCCCAAGTAGCAGTGGATGCCTTGGAACTATCTTGACCACTAATATAAAACTGCAATATGACTCAGTGACTTGACATGTCAGAATACTACATCTAGACAGTAGACATGTCTCAAAATACGTCTTCAGCTTTCTTTGGTTAGTTGGTCACGTCTGATAATAAGCAATGCATTAATGGATATTTATAGGGGGCAAACAAGAAGTAAAAAAAGGATGGGTCCTCCTGCAAAAGCAAGGAAACATAGCACTAGGTAGTGTCTATTATGGCATGGAGATCACAAGGAATGAGAAGACAGAGAATCCAAACTGTACCTGAAAAAGGATAAAAGATATAACAAGAAAGTTTGTAACGACAGGAACACAGCTGGGAAAAGATTTATAGCCTAGGATGGACATGTGTTGAGAGCAACACATATAGATGTAAGCTACATGAACTAGCTATATTGTATGGCATCCAAGTAGAGTCATTTATACAAAACTAGCTGACACGGCCCGGCTTCGCCTAGACCCTGGTGGGGAGAATCTCATTAATTCATATAAGTAGTCATATAAGCTCCCGTTCCCGTTCCCGACTATCTATCTGTCTGTCTGTCTGTCTATCTGTCTGTCTGTCTGACCCGGCGCGGCTTCACCCAGACCCTGATGGGGAGCATCTCATTTAATTCATATAAGTAGTCATATAAGTTCCCGTTCCCGACTATCTGTCTGTCTGTCTGTCTGTCTGTCTGTCTGTCTGTCTGTCTGTCTGTCTGTCTGTCTGTTTGACCCGGCTTTGCCCAGCTACTGGTGGGGAGCATCTAATTTAATTCATATAAGCTCCCGTTCCCGTTCCCGACTATCTACTGTCTGTCTGTCTCTCTGTCTATTATTAGAAAGAGCACTTGAAAGATCTTTACATCTTCCCCCAATAATTAACTTGGGTAAATGGAGCGTCTCATTTAATTCATATTCGGGCCCTGCTCCCGTTCCCGTTCCCAAAAAAAGACGACCAGGCCGGATCGCCCAGCCCCTGGTGGGGAGCATATAATTTAATTCATATTCGGCGGAGGGAGGAGGAGGAGGAGGGATTAGGAGGAGGAGGGAGGGAGGAAGAGGGAGGAGGGAATAGGAGGAGGGAGGAGGAGACAGGAGAAGGAGGGAGGAGGTGGAGGGAGGAGGAGGGATTAGGAGGAGGGAGGAGGGGAGGGAGGAGGAGGGAAGAGGAGGGAGAAGGGAGGAGGAAGAGGGGGGAGGAGGAGGAGGGAGGAGGAGGAGGAGGAGGGAGAGGAAGGAGGAGGGAGGAGGAGCGATGAGGCGGAGGAGGGAGGAGGAGGGAGAAGGATGAGGAGGGAGGAGGAGCGATGAGGCGGAGGGAGAAGGAGGAGGGAGGAGGAGGGAGGAGGTAGAGGGAGAAGGAGGAGGGAGGAGGATAAGGAGGGAGGAGGAGGGAGGAGAAGGGAGGTGGAGGGAGGAGGAGGAGAGAGGAGGAGGGGGAGAAGGGAGGAGGTAGAGGGAGGAGGAGAGAGGAGGAGGAGGGAGGAGAAGAAGGGAGGAGGAGGGGGAGAAGGGAGGAGGAGGAGGGAGGAAGAGGCAGGAGGAGGGAGGAGGATGAGGGAGGAGGAGGAGAAGGGAGGAGGAGAGATTAGGAGGAGGAGAAGGGAGGAGGAGGAGAGCGGGGAGGAGGAGGGAAGAGGTGGAGGAGGGGGAGGGGAGGAGGAAGATGGTAGGATGAGGAGGGGAGAGGAGGAGGGGGAGGAGGATTATAACGTATATGCCTGTAGATAACTGCAGCGAAAAGGTCCACCTATTTGAGAAATATGCAACAATTTTACATATATAGCAATGCTATTAGAAGTTATGTCCCCTCGCTATATATACATTATAATGTAAATTAAATATTAAATAATATTAAGTAAATAATGTTTGTACTCTAAAATAAATATGACAGTTGGTAGCGCGGGAATCAGAGGAAGACGTGTAGAAAATGTCATCTCAATCGGATGGACCGTTCGCGAACGCATAAAATACATACAGACATACATACAGTCTCTTTTATATATAAGATGTCCAGTCCTAACATGGTACTGATCACATACTTGTGTTTGTTGGAGACAGCTGCACTTGAAACCTGGCGTTGTCTTTCTCTTGAGCAGCAAAAGCTGAGAACACAGTTCCATTGAGCAATGTCCCATTGATTTCTATTCTCTGTGTGCGTGCCTGTTCACACACACACCGAAAAATAAAAACACTAAACATGTAAATATGTACCCTAAAGCTGTCCCGTGCAGTGTTTGAATTAGTGCAATTGTACAGGTCTGCATGGCCGAATAGTGAAGAACGCATGTTCTTAAACATCCATTGTGCTGGTGCCGAGGTAAGCGGTTCAACCCTTATACCGAACAGCTGGACTAAATTGTTGACCTGTCGTCCTTGACTTGGGGACGTTAATTACAAGTACCTCTGAAGTCGGAGTGGGTTCGCCTCTTGGCGAGGGGCACTGTTAATAGGGAAAGTTAATCGACACGCAAAATTCAGCCCATCACTACTATAAATAGTATGTATGAGCTACGCTTGAGTTCAACGCGAGCGAGCGCAAAAAAAAAAAAAAAGTAAAATTGTCTGGTTCAAACTGCTGTTGAAGGATGTCATTCTTCCCTCGCACAGCTATGGAGTCAAGATAGCCTCGTAAAATGAGCACTATAAGTAGTGGGTGAGGAAGAAGTGTGTCTCCTCACCTCATAATTAAGTTAACTAGTATGTGTGAAGTCGTATTACTTCATCGTCCTTGTCTTGGTGACGCAAATTACAGGTGTCTTTGAAGTCGGATTGGGTTCGCCTGATGGTGAGGTACACTGATAAATGTGAAAGCTAATCCACAAGCAAAATTCAGTCCAATGCTACTAAAATACGTGGGCGAGACAATAAGTAAGTCACACAGTTCTGTGGGATGGCAGGTAAATGTAGTTAGTGTTGTTTACAAGTGTCATTAGGTGGCAGCTATATGGAACTTCATATTTTCGTTGGTCAGGTGGCGCTAGGTGTCTCATGCGCATGCGCAGCGCATAAACAAAATGGCGACTGCACTTACAGAGTGTACAACCAAAGAGCAACGGGCTGTTGTGCGTTTTGTGTGGGCAATAGGACTGCTTGCAAAAGACATTCATAAGGAAATGCTTCCTGTTTATGCTGACAAATGTTTGTCCCGTAAAGCGGTGCATAGCTGGGTAGAACAATTCGACGAAAACGTCTAGGACTGCTGACTAGAGGAGTGTTGCTTCTTCATGACGATGCCAGACCATATACGATTAGATTAACTCAGGAGAAAATTAACCAACTAAGGTGGAACATCCACCTTACAGCCCCAACTTAGCCCCTAGCGATTTCCACCTTTTTTATCCACTGAAAACCCACATTGGTGGGAGACATTTCGCGAATGACTCCGAAGTTGAATGTGACGTGAAAACGTGGTTTAGAAAACAGAGCACGCAGTTCTATGCATCTGGTTTGGGAGGGCTGATAAAACGATGGGATAAGTGCATCAATGTTGGTGGAAATTATGTTGAGAAATAAAGGGACAATGTATGTATAAAAATAAACTGGTTTCAAGATGTTATCATATTTAGTTATTTTTCTACAGCCATTTGTGACTTACTGATTGACTTCCCCTCGTAGTGTGTATGGACTACTCTTGAGTTCAAAGTGAGTGAGTTGCCAAAAATAAAACATTATTTACATTCCCATGACGAAGTGAATACCCATATCTGTATTCTATCAGTAAGTCAAAATACATCATACGATAGGGTTAAATTTAAATCTATTAAAAAAAAGTAAAGATCTATTTTTAATGTCTTGGGGAATACTGGGTACATGGTGCTAGCTCCATATTTTAATTAGAGCATCCAGAACTTGATGGATGATAAGATCCTGTATACTTTTCAAAACACCTTGTTCCACAACTGTTTATATATTATATTCCACGAACTTTAGTAGTCCAGTTTTAAATTGGAAAATTCTATTAACTTATTCTCTACAAAGCAATAAACAGACCTGTCACGAATGCTTTTTCACCTCCCTTGTTGTTAAACTAAGTGTTTCTGTCATAGTTGCTTCTTTAACTACTTCAGTTCCAAATAGTTATTCTTTTAACTGTATCTGACCCAGAGTGTTAGAATTTATGAGGAAGTGTTCACTTCAATGATACATCCAGAAGATTGTAAACAACAACAGCCCCTCCTCCCCCAAGCAAATGCATATTTTAAAGCACAACGAGAGGTTAGCATGGTTGAATGGATGAGAGAGCTTTCTCTTAAATTTCTGATGTGCTGATGCCAGGTAGGGGGTTCAGCCGTTACACAGGTCAGCTGGACTAGAATGTTGAATGTTGACTTCTTGTTCTTGACTTGGGATCATAAATTACAAGTAGCTGATGGCGAGGGACACCTGCAATTGGGAAAGCTAATTGGAACGGAGAATGCGGTCCAGTGCACTAGAAGTAGCAGCACATATATGGATTACACTTAATTTCTAAGCCAGCAAACAAGAAAAACATAAATAAAACTTTCTATGAAATAATATCAGTAAATCAAAGTATAGTTTTAACGGAGAATTAAGACTACTGTTAACAAACACCCTATTGTGAGAAAACTCTCCGTTGTGGCAATTGACCTACCTGAAGAGTGAAGTTCTGACTCTGGACAATCATTAAACTGTACACTCCCCAGCCATTCATGGCATACGTACAGTTGTCTAGTGTGGTGATGGTGGGATCACCCAGGGCAGATGCTGGAATGTGAAAATGTAGGACGAGATATATTTAATTAAATCAAAAATACAGACAGTTTGGTTTCTTGGCTTCTACGAATCAACATCATAGCATTCTGGAGTGAACTATAGATCACTGTATACTTCAGCAAACATGGCCAGTTGTAGATGCTGAACATTCCAATAACACATTGGATGTGGATACATGGCCAGATGTAGATGCTGATCATTCCGGTAACACATTGGATGTGGTTACATAGCCAGATGTAGATGGTGATTATTCCAGTAACACATTGGGTGTGGATACATCGCTAGGTGTTGATCCTGATTGTGACAAGGTGACAAAGATACGCCCCTCTTGTCTTGCATGTATTAAATAACGTACAACGTCTCTCTCTCTCTCTCTCTCTCTCTCTCTCTCTCTCTTTCTCTCTCACAACACACACACACACACACACACACACACACACATATATATATATATATATATATATATATATATATATATATATATATATATATATATATATATAGTGTCACAATGCCCTGCAACAGACAGACATTGGCTGTTGTCTAAGGTCCATATATCTTGCAGATATAACTAAGCAGTGCAGGATGGACCAGTCACAATTATCACCGATCATTCACTATGATCAACAACTATTAGGCACTTGAGAACTGTGGTTTCGCTCACACATAGAAGCTTTATTACTGATGAATATATCTGATGCATATGCACGATCGCCGGAACACTCAAAGATTAGGTAGATACATTAGCTCCATGCGAATACACTCCTGCCTTACCGGCCTTGTGAAATAACCTGTTACGCTTGACTGTCTTCAGTGGTTGATAGAACCAACTCAACTCCAATCAATCAATCAATCAATCAATCAATCAATCAATCATTCAATCATTCAATCAATCAATCAATCAGGTTCCGTCTCCACAATAAAGTTGGCTGCAATAGATCTCCAACACTGTCTGTCTCTCGCCTTGACTGTACCGATTGTCACAATCAGGATCAACACCTAGCGATGTATCCACACCCAATGTGTTACTGGAATAATCACCATCTACATCTGGCTATGTAACCACATCCAATGTGTTACCGGAATGATCAGCATCTACATCTGGCCATGTATCCACATCCAATGTGTTATTGGAATGTCAGGCTGATGTTCGTCCATCATTTGATGTTATCTTCCCACTTACATCGTTGCCTACCTCTTGCTTGCTTGCCCTCAACCCTGCATTTCAGTATGGTTTTTATAAGAGTATCATGTCTTTCAACGTTAGTTAATTATTCTTTCCTATTGAGCCCAAGGCGGCGCATAGGGCAGAAGTCATGGCTCTCAATGCCTGGCAGTTCGCTGCCACCTGTTGTAGGTCTTGGATGTTCAGTTGGCAGTTGAATGACCCTTCTCTGATTATGGTTCTACGCAGGGTCTCTCATGGTCTTCCCGTTTCTTTTCCCTACCGATGTCCATATGAGGGCTTGGTATGGGAGTCTTGTCCTGTCCGTTCTGATAATATGGCCGATTTAGTTTCAAGGGCGTTTCCTTATAAAATTGGATACAATATCTTGCTTGGTCTCTTGTCTTATTTGCGTATTGGTTCTGACATCTGTCCAGTGGAGGTTTAGAATTCATCTAAGACGTTTGTTCTCAAAATTTTCTAATTTAAAAAAAAAATCTAAAGCTACGGTTGATTGCCAACTCTCACATCCATAAGTTAGCACTGGAATCACACAAGTGTTGAAGATTTTAAGTTTCGTGTGTTTGCTGAGTGCCTTTGACTTCCAGATGTTTGACAGTGTATTGAAAGCACCAGATGCCAGTGCGATTCTAGATGATATTTCTGGCGTTGAATCCCCCGTAGATGTCATTTTACTTCCTAGGTATGTGAAGCTGTTGACTTTTTCAAGAACGTGGTTGTTTAATTTGATGTCGTCTGAACTGTTGGTAAGATCAATAGTGTTTGTTTTTGCGGTGTTAATTTGGAGACCAATTTGCCCTAACATTTTGGAGTGTTTGGTAAAGTCCTGATTTTTCTCTGGCACAAATTGCCTGAACTTAGTTCTGTATCCATGTTCAGTCAGACTGAAATTCGTAAGCAAGCGTAGACGCAGAATCGTATAGTTATTTCTTTCTGACACTTTTAGATTGAACATTGTATCCAATGCCTTGCCCGTAGAATATTCACTGAGTTGCATAGCGCATTCTGCTTCTGGAATTCCCAAAGCCTCTGCCGCTGTCTCATATCTGTCCAGATATGCCTGTGTCAGGTCTTAGACAGATATGACTGAGCTACCCTATAACAGTAGACGGTACTACCTGCTTTCTGTTAGCGCCGAACGTTGGGCGGCGCTTACCAAACCCGACATCCCACATTGTGCCAACGGCTTCGAGCGGTAGGGCGCAATTGGGAGGGTACAAGCCGTACCCTGGTGCAAGGAAATGCAACCTAAAGACAAAGTGTCATGGCAGGGCAGACCAGTCCCTAAGCCTTGATTGGCGGCTGGTCTAGGATCGAAGCTCCGACAGGCGGACAATTATAGCATTGCTTTGCTGATCCGGCAGCTTCTGCAGCTTGTCTTGTTCCAGATGTAGAGGTGTTACCTTTCCTCTGGAGTGAACTAGGAAGGCCGAGAGAGGGATCATGCTGCATGGGCAACACATGATCTGTATATTTTAGCCAAGGCTTTGTGCTATGGAGAGGCAATAACTCCATTCCTTACAAACTATCGTCTGTCAAGACGGCAAAGTGCCAATGATGCCTGGATATTATCTCTATTTGTAAAATATGGTAGTTTTAGTCGCTGTAAATTGTGAGAATGTCTTTTGCTTTTGTCGCTCTGTCCAATCGACGCTAGCTCTAATTTCGTGAGTGCAATCTCTTTCTCTATCTCAAACTTATACTTTTGTTTATTAATTTCAATAGCATTTATTTGTTTTTTACTCTTCAAATTCTAGTTTCATTATATTGACTTCTGTCTCTTACTCTTCCCGTAGACACCTGGCTACAGCTATATTATTCTAGTTTCATTATATTGACTTCTGTCTCTTACTCTTCCCGTAGACACCTGGCTACAGCTATATTCTCTTCCTGTAAACGTTTTAAGTCACGTTCACTCTGTCTTTGTTCTCTCTCAAGTTGTCGTTCTTCCTTGACTTTAGTTTCTGCAAACTCCTGCAGTTCTCTACCAGTCAAGCTTAACAGTTCGCTCGCTTCAATATATTCCATTTCAGTAGGCATTTTGGTAATTGTGGACACTTTGCTGTCCGTCAGTCAACAGTAAAGATAAAGGCACTGCTGTCTATCGTGTGTAAATTCACAAAGTACTCAAGCCCTGTACGTAAATTAATACTATTGATAATATTACTTTGTACTGAACCACTCGTGGTCATAATGTGATTTTGTGACACTGTCTTTAGTAGGGTTCTGATCTTCTCTGTACTTCCTTTTACACCGTAGTGGGGGATGAAGATATTACCCACTCGAATATGTAACAAAATAGTTGTAGAAGGTTTCTGGAAGTAGTGTTTTACACACACACACACACACACACACACACACACACACACACACACACACACACACACACACACACACACACACACACACACACACACACACACACACACACACACACACACACACTCAACTGGATGATGAACAAGTGCTGATGTCCTGTTTGACGCTGGACGCACAGGCTGATGACACACAAACAGCTGATTACAGATAAAAACAATCGACATCAACCCAATGTGCTGAACGGGGTATGCTGTCGCTACACTGGCAAACTAAGCTTGAACACGTACCAGAATACACTGAACCACTACGGCTTTCCATGAGTGAAAAACACGCCGAATAAATAACTTTATTTCTTCACAAGCAGTTCATACAATTATAAACTTGTGTAACTAACCTACTTACAACTCGTAGGACGGGGTCACTACCGACCCGTTCGGTCACACCGATAGCCTCCCTCCGTGAAATCTTGTCTTCGCGGGTGTACCACACATCTCGCCTTCTGTGCAACTGGTCTCAGTAACCATGTCGTTCTTACTCACTGTTATCAAGCTCTGGTTGCTTGACATGGTCGAATTTATGTTTACATCTTCATATTGGAACAATGGTTTGGTACGTTCTATGAAATGTACATGGCTGTGTTTCCCGACAGACTCAATTCTCTGGTTTTTGGTCTGTCCGCGATGGCCTACCGGATCCGGAAATATTGAGGTTACACACCCGCTTCATACGCCAGTGATCCGGGGCTTGTTTCCGAATCCGGTCAGAGATATTCACTACTGACGAGCTCAAACGAGCGCGAAACTCGAGTATATTGCTTCCATATTGACGTGGATAGGCCTTAGGTTCATATCAGAATACGATCAGCGTTGCCAGTAGTGGGTTGTGCTCAATATTTAAATTTCAAATCCCGAAACAACTAAATAAATCAATTTGATTATTGCTCACTGGATTTTAGGAGGCGTGGTGTTCCTTGCCAGTGAGAAGGCCTGATCGTTCGGGTCAACATCGATTGACGGACGTCACTCGCGGCGATTGAGCAGTCTTGAGCATAGCCTACGATGGGTGACGTTGTAATATTCTGTTATGATAATTTGGCCATGTCCAGCTTGTGCCGCGTGGTTAAACACCCGCTTCAAATGCCAGTGATCCGGGGCTTGTTTCCGGATCCGGTCAGGGATATGCACTACTGACAAGCTCAATCGAGAGCGAAACTCGAGTATAGTGCTTCCATATTGACGTGGATAGGCCTTAGGTTCATACCAGAATACGATCAACGTTGCCAGTAGTGGGTTGTGCTCAATATTTAAATTTCAAATCCCGAAACAACCAAATAAATCAATATGATTTATTTGTGTTTATGTGTGATTAATACACGTGCTGTGCTTTCACATGGTTAAAAGGAATAGAAAGTAAATTCATATTATATATTATGTTTATTATATTATGTTCATGGCTAAGTCTAGCCGAAGTGGTGAAGGATAATCCATCCATCATGTGCCATACCGGTAAGTCATGTTCTGCCATCTTACTCGATCACCAGAGTCGTGGATCTGCTCTGTGTTTCTGTCTCGACCATGCCACAAGGCCAAGCATCCAGGTACTTGCTTCTAGGTCTTCCCCTTGGTCTGTTCCCCTCGATCTTACCAGTTGTCACCAAGTTCTCCAAATCATTTCTTCTCATAACATGCCCAAAAATAAATTGGATAATAGCAATGTCGTATTAGGAAGGACGAATCGACATCGAGATTATACGGGAAGAGTTGGGTGCCATGAAACTGGAGTCGGTAGCAGACCTTTCAAATTTGACACATGTGCATGGGATCATCCACGCGTGTTCACGTACGCCCGGGAAGAGATATGTTAATTATATAATTAAATATTAATAAGTTTAAAAACTATTACACTATTATAGCCCACTATAAACTGATGTTTAAATATTACGAGCTATGTATAGTTATACCTATGTATAGGTCTCTGTGGCTAAGGGCTTGCGAACGCGGTTTGTGAGCCCGTATACCCGGGTTCGAAACACGGCGGTGCTGGTTTTTTCGAAAAAAATGTATAGGGGCCTGTCGTTCAGAAAGCAATGGCAAACTACTGAAAGTAACACCTGCCTAGTACATCAACAGCAGCTGAAAAAATGCTGGTGTTGACTGCAACGTCCCGTAAGGGATACGCAACACATTTTTTTTTATATATATAGTTAATTCATACAAATAGCGTAGCTATACAACCAGCCAGCAACCCACCTTGTGTGAGTGACCTTAATGTCAATCACATGCAACGCAGGCTATCGTACTCTACTTCACTATACTCGTCCACATCTTGAAATGTGTATAGTTACTAGTCTATCATATTAACACTCTAAATAGGGAATATTTCTGTGTACAATACTAGTCCAATTCTAATAGGTCTATCCTGAGTAACTCTAATCCGATGGTGTTTCCACCTTGGCGTGGTGGGGGAGCTTGAGTTTCTCAATGACCCTGAGAGCTATGCCAGCGGTAGCGTAGCTACCAGCAGGGCCACCCAAGCCGGACAGGTCAAAGGGTAGAGAACAGACAAAGAGAAACACCCTGGTCCTCCAGGTTGGGGGTTGAAGCGTGGGGTTAACATCCCCACCTTTGTAAAAACTATTTTGTTACGAAACAGATACATAAGCCTCGAATTCGGACTGACTTATTTGGACAACGACCTTGGAACGTTAAAGGACTTTTGAGATTTGGAACATGGAATGTACGGACACTATATCGAGCTGGAGCGGCCGAAGAACTAACCCGGGAGCTGGTTGAATATCAAATGGATATAACAGCAATTCAAGAAATAAGGTGGCCAGGAGAGGGTACTTTAGAGCAAAATGGAATGATTGTAATATATGGAGGAAACACCCAAAATAAACATGAATTAGGAACAGGATTTGTCATCAAAAAAGAGTTATGGGGGAACGTTCTAAACTTTAAAGCTGTTAATGACAGGATTAGTAAATTACGAATAAAAGGTAAATGGAAAAATATAACGATGATTAATGTACATGCACCTACTGAAGAGAAAGAAGATGATATTAAAGAAGACTTATATAATGATCTGGAAGATCTCATAGAAGAAACCCCCAAACAGAACATCCTGATTGTGCTGGGAGACTTCAACGCAAAAATAGGTAGAGAGCAAACTCATAAAAAAAGTTGCTGGTATGGAAAGCCTACATACAACTTCAAATGATAATGGATGGAGAGTCATCAACCTAGCAGAAGCCAAAGGACTGCAGATCAGCAGTACCAGACTGCAAAGAAAGGATATACATAAACAAACTTGGAAATCATGTGACAAGAGAACCTATAATCAAATAGATCACATTTTAATTAACAACAAAAATGCATCAAACATACAACAAGTTAGAAGCTATAGAGGAGCTGAGTGCCACAGCGACCACTTCCTCGTTGGAGCAAAATTTAAAATAAAACTTAAGAGAGCTTTCTATGCTAAACTACAAAGGTTACACCCAACATATAACAGAGAAAAACTACAAGAAATTACAGTCAAAGAGAAATTTGCAGATGAAATAAAATGTAAACTTGAAATTCTACAAAACCCGTTGGAGGAAAGCGTTGACCAAACTTGGTTGAACATCAAGAATACAATTCAAACTACCACAGAAGAGTGTCTCGGTGTGTTAACCACGCATTGAAAGAACAGATGGTTCAATCAAAAATGTGAAGAAGCAGTCATTAGGAAAAGAATGCCAGACAGTTATGGTTAAATGACATCAACAACATCCAAAATGAAGAGCAATATAGAACTGAATGTAAAGAGGCTACAAAAATAGTTCGGCAGCAGAAGCGAGAATATATGAGCAATATAATCAAAGATATGGAAACTAATCACCAGAAAAACGAATCCAGAAAGTTTTTTAAAGAACTGAAGTCAATGAAACGAGGGCACCAACACAACACATATGGTTTAAAAGACAAAAATGGGAATATGATAAATACCAATGAGGAAATGTGTAACACATGGAAAGAATACTTTGTTGAATTACTAAATTGTGAAGCTCCAAGTAACACTTTCCCACAGGAAGAGGTTCTAACGTGTGAACCACAAATTGAAGAACCTGTTTTTGAAGAAATCCTATATGTAATAACACGACTTAAAAACAATAAGGCAACTGGGGCTGATGGAATTGCTGCTGAATTTATAAAGGCAGGTGGCCATGCATTACATCTAAAGCTATACGAACTAATAATAAAAATCTGGAGGACAGAAGAACTACCCCATGACTGGAAAGAGTCATTATTGATACCTATCTTTAAGAAAGGAGACAAGTTCCAATGTGAAAATTATAGAGGAATATCACTACTGTCCACAAGCTATAAGATACTATCCGCGGTATTACTAAATAGACTAAAACCATATTCAGAAGACATATTAGGTGACTACCAGGCGGGTTTAGACAAAACAGATCAACAATAGATCAGATATTTATCTTACGACAAATAGCAAGGAAAAATTGGGAATATAAAAGAGATATCCATAACATGTTTGTTGAGTTTAAAAAAGGCTTATGATAGTGTCCATAGGAATAGTTTATGGAATGCTATGCAGGAATTTGGAATACCAAGGAAGTTAATCAACATGACCAGACTATGCATGGAAGATACTTATAATATAGTAACATATAAAGGCAGGAAATCAGACCCTTTCCAAATAACATCTGGCTTGAAACAGGGTGATGCACTATCGCCGCTCCTTTTCAATCTGACTCTAGAGAAAGTTGTAAGGAAGGTAAAGGAGGAATGTGCTATTGGAAGTACATCCAGACTGCTTTTTTTATGCAGCTGATATAGATATTATAGGGAAAATGAACAAAAGACATCGGAAATATTGACTCACTTAAAGGAAAAAGCTCAACAAATGGGGCTGGTTATCAACCAAGATAAGACAGAATATATGGTAATTTCAAGAGAAGGAACGGCTAAAAACTCTGGCCACATACAAATAGATAATATGACCATTAAAAGAACGGAAACATACAAATACCTGGGTACAATCTTCAA
Source organism: Cepaea nemoralis (assembly GCA_014155875.1). Lineage (NCBI taxonomy): Eukaryota > Metazoa > Mollusca > Gastropoda > Stylommatophora > Helicidae > Cepaea > Cepaea nemoralis. The sequence goes on from JACEFZ010005253.1 coordinate 836,972, forward strand.
CTGCTCCAACATAATAAGGGAAGAAATACAAGCTAGAATCAACTCTGGAAATAAGATATACTATGCACTACAACATCTGCTAAAATCAAATGCGCTATCTCGTAACACCAAGATCACAATATACAAAACACTGATCAGACCAGTTGTGCTGTATGGCTCTGAAACCTGGAGTACAACTAAAGGAGACGAGGCCTTGCTACAAACCTTTGAGAACAAAGTCTTAAGACGCATCTTTGGGCCCATTAGGGATACACAAAGTGGAGAGTGGAAAAGAAGAAGCAACAAAGACATTTATGATCTGTTTAAGTCCCCTCTAATCACTGGTATCATGAAGGCTAATAGACTGCAATGGCTGGGACATATAGAAAGAATGGAAGATAATAAAAAAAAAATATTTGCATATCCTTTACATGACATTGCTGTCAAAATCAGCATCTTTCAGCTGATTGTTGATTTATTCGCAAGATTACGCTCAGTAGTTTGCCATTGTTTCTGAGCGGCCGGCTCACATACCCCTAAGTTACCGACGCGATTCGAACCACTGCTGATTTTCACCGTCGTCACGTTACTTACGAGAGTATACAAGATTACGGAGAAAAGTCGCTAACCTCTAGGCCAGGAAGCCGGCATGGAAGATAATAGGGAAACAAAACTCGCTTACACTCAGGAAATAAATGACCGTAGACCTCGAGGTAGGCCAAGAAGACGGTGGAGAGATAATATACATACAGACCTGCAAGCACTTGGAATCAGCGACTGGTAAGAGAAGGTCAACCAAAGAGACGAATGGAGACGGATTGTATCTGCAGCAAAGAACCTAAATGGCTCGGAATGGTGAAGAAGAAGAAGATCCTGAGTAACTGATAGTCACCTGCCAGATTATGCTCTGCTTGTGTAATTCTTAGACAACTAGGAAAGATCATCGGTGTGTGTGATATGAGAGTATCTCTAAGTCTGTGTCTGTGAACTATCAACAACATAGGGATAGCATATAAACACATTTCTAGTGTATGAGGGTTGTCTGTGTATGAGTGGCATGATGGATACCATTCAAATAGTCGGATGGGCGAGTTATCGTCAGATTCACTATTCACCATATCTTGTTTTGTCAAACTTCTTCCCCAAATTGTTTGACATCACCAGTTGTTACAATCAACACGAGAACAACTGAATCGACAATTGATCTACTATCTAAATTTAAAAAAATATATATATAAATGTTAAATGTATATAAAAGTTTCTGCCAGGATCAGCCAGCATTGAACTTTAGTCATCGATGACATGACACAGTATCCAGAAACAGCTGAAAGCTATAAATATAATGTGTAAGCAAATTAACTTGAAACACAAGGAGCATTCTGAGACTACTGTGCTTAGGACTATTAAATGGTGCTTGACACTAATAACTAACATAGCATAAGTACCCCATTCAACTAGTCTGAGTGGAACGCCATTGTCAGTCAACAACGAGGAGTAGACGAAAACAGACGCAGAGACAGTTACAGACTATTCGTGTGGAGTGGAGGATGCTAGCTAAGCGAAACACGAACCACTTCCAGCGCCAGCCTCCAACATCATTATTAAAGTATCCAAATAGAACCACAGTGATTAATATATGCATAAAAAGCGCTAAGCGCTAGTAGAATAAAATAGAACAAGATAATTGTGCCTTTTGAAGAAAAAAAATGCTGCTGTTCTCTTTCCTTTTTCCTCATCCTTCCCACTGTACGGAGTTTAGATTGTCTCTGGTACAAGTATTTTCATACAACTTAGATTGCAACGAACTACTTCAATCTTCTCGGTTTCAGTGAATAGACATTCCTTCGGGTAGTCTTCTTGTCACTACTTTTGTGTGAATAATACGATCATTAGTCAGTGACCACGCTACACTGATCATTCCAGTAACATATTGGGTGTGGATACATCAGACCCGTCTCCTCATACATCCTTATTTGCTGGAACCACACTTAAATCCAGATTTTAAGAAATAGCTGCATATCCTTTGCAGGGCATTACAGTCAACACCAGTATTTTTTTTTTTTTGCTGTTCATGATTTCTTGGCAAGTTTTCATTCAGCAGTTTGTCTTTGCTTTCGTGACGATCGACACTCATGCTTTATATGGAAAACCAACGCAAGGCTGTCTGCTTCCAGATCGCGTGCAGCTGTGTTTCGAAAGCTGTATGCGGGATTACTACCATTCGCCACAGAACTGGCATTAAGCATTCTTAAATATGTTGTTTCATCTGTTAGTGTGTATTCAGCTAGGGTTCATTCACAGACAGTCTTGCCTTGCCATCATGAGTGTCCCATTGGTGGAGTATTGATGCATGACAAAATAGACGTGGTTGCGGCCTTGTGGGAGCACGTGTACACCTCGGAGTAGCAAATGGATCACCAAAGTCTGGTAAGAATGAGGCAGCGAGGAGTGACGAGGGGATCTGGCCGACGATCGACGCTCAGAGGAAAGGCGAGACGGACATATAATTAGATTGCTACTGGAACTATTAGTGTTGGAACTCTTCGCTGGCTGCTGAGGATGGGGACGGAGCGCGTATGGGAATGTCCCGAATGCTGTGATGTCGGTTCCTAAATCAATCAATCAATCAATCAATCAATCAATCAATCATGAGTGTCCCAACCACTGGTTCTCTTAAAGTCAATAGGTCTACTTGGATTTTTAGAAGACCATTGTCTCAAATAATGCATGAGAATAGTTCTCAAAAACATTTGATTACTTACATCAGTACAAGATCATTATTGTTTGCGTGTAATATCAATCTCAGTAATGGCAGCAGTAGCAGTCACCATGTTTGCTGTGCTACTAACATTATAACACACGTGTTGTTCGTGCATCATGAGTGATGTAGGCCACTCATTATCCAATGCGATTCAATGACTATGAGATTCAGAAGTCAAGTTTATCTCACACTGGAGTTTAGTTATGGCTGCATGTTCAGATCCCTTAGGCTCCAGATCCAAGTGAGAAAACTCTTGACAAATGTGTGCTGATTAAAGAAACAGTCCCTGGATACCCAACAACAAAAAAGCCACTAATGGATCGTTAAATGATAGATGTAGCTGTTCTTGGTACAACCCGGAGTGAGAAAGAGGATTTAGATATGCAGAAGCTTTTTGCATAAGCACTGCATAGGGCAAGCTACCTCCTCGAATTATCCCCTCCTGGATGGATATAATTGCTCTCCCACTAACTGTAATTTAAAAGAGTTTACAAGCAGTTAAGCTACACATAAACATTTACATGGACATATTATGGAGGAACTACCACTGTGTTTATTAACTTTTCATAATCATTCAACAGAAAAGTTGTTATTAATACATTAATCGTGTTGAAGCGTTAATATGATTATGATTATTATTCAAGTTGATGTTTTGATATGCTAGTGGTATGCGATGAGAGAATAATGTATGATCAAATGGCAACTAACCCGGCCTACACTATGCGTCTGAAACGTGCTTTGGCCGCTGCTTGGAGATGCGATTGACAATACGTCATACAATGAAATCTGCTGTCTACACCTGTCTACCATGTTTGCCGGTATTGGAACTATTTGTCTGCGTTTACCAAATGGGTGTCAGGCTCCGTCCGCCGTCAGTAAGTTCACACGTTTGTTTGGCAAAAAAGTCTCTCCTCAACCTGGGCTTTTGCAGCGACGTATTAACCGGTGGCTACGTTTCAGCATTTTTATGAAGTGGGAATGTTACACCTCTACGGTCCATTTCCTCTTCTGTTTGGTTACGAATAATATTTTTCAAATATGGCCTACTGGCCTAATTTTGCGGCATAAAATTGTAAACGCCAAGCAGTGCGGTGAAGTTTGAATTTTCTATCCTTTTCCTTTTGAGTTTGTATTCCGTTCTTAAGAAATTAGAGATACATTATTATATTGCCAATTCGTTTCGTCACAATGAGTGTGAAGGTGACTTGCATACAAACACAACAACCACTCATACCCACATCAACACACACAAACAACAGACAACAATGCCATTACCATGAACAAAGGCTGGACGTGGTGTGCAATGAGGGTCCCCGAAGATTGCGTCAAACTTCTTACGGAACTCAGACTGGGAATTCTCATAGCACCAGGTGCGAGCTTGCATGTTTTCTTGAGCATCTTCATAGGCCCTTATGTTGCCGAAGGCAGATGAGAACTTCCAAGGGTCACTAATGAGTAAATGCCCAGTGCAAATGAAGGAACTAGCCTGCAGAGACTGAAACCAGTCTAGAGAACTATTGCTTTTTGGGGTTGTCTTTAAGTAGCAGCACAGCTGAAAATAGATAATAATACATTTTCTATACATTACAATGTTATAGACGATAACATTTTATTGTATCAGCCTATTAAAATGATGATATTATTTCTAGCAAAGGACCTGCTACAAGATAATGATGATACTATTCCTAGCTAAGGATCTGCAACATGATGATGAAACTTTTAAGTAGCAAAGGACCTGACACAAGATGATGGCACCATACCTAGCAAAGCTGCTGCCACAAGATAATGATACTTTTTCTTCTGCTTTCGTCAGGAATATTGTTTTAGACGTAATTGTGTTGTGCCTGTTTACATCAGAGCTGCTATATTTGCACCTTTCGGCCGACACATCCGACTGCTTCAGGCATTTGTTGGCATGGTTACCTTCCCGGGTGTTTCGTAGGACGTTCGACTCTCACTGTTGTGATGTTATCCCCATCACAGATGATGATAATTCTATTTCTAGCTAAGGATCTGCCGCATGATGGTGAAACTATAAATAGTAAGTGACCTGCCACGTGATGATAATGATACTATACATATAAATTGCCACATAATGATGATGATGATACTATACCTAGCAAAGGACTTGCTACAAGATAACAATTATACTGATAGTTAGTTAGTTAGTTAGTTAGTCACGGTTCCAACTTCACAGCAACGGGTCGTGCCCATTATGCTCCGTTCCTGTGCCAGTGAATATCACATAAAACGCTCCCCACTGCCCAATGTGAAAAGTGGAAAAGACAGGTGTCTCGACAAACAACAGCCCGCACAGATAGCCTACACTGTGCATAATGCCGCCGCCAGAATGTCAGCACAATAGTCCCCCACGAAACATCCAGTTTATCTCTGATGGAATCGGCAGTCATTTTCCCATCTGGATGTTTCCTAGATGTTCACCCACACAGTCCACGAAAATACAGTTCATCGTCGATGGCAGTAGCAGTCAACCAGAAGTCCAGCAGCCACGCATTTCTGCATAAGGCAAAAACCTGTCAACTCTGCGACATAGCCAGCTGCCATCGCTCCGAACATGCAGTCACGTTCCAAAAAAACCTCGGGCAGATTCAAAAGCATTTCACATGAAACTCACAGCTCACAGTGTCGCGCCACGCACTCACTCAGTAGCAGGGCGACGGAACCATAGCCTCCTTAGTCGCCTCTTACGACATGCGTGGTAGGCTACAGTGATGCTATTCTTTGCTTCCCTTATGGGCCCCGGCAACACACGGGAGAATTATGCTGATAATATTGTGCCTAGTATAAGTGTTGCCACATGATGATGATTCTATACCTAGCAAAGGACCTGCTACAAGATGATAATGATACTATACTTAGGAAAGGATCTGCCACATGATGATGATGACACAACCCAAGGACAGAAATTTTTTAGGGGTGCCAAACATTTACCACCTTATCTTGCATAAATGAAGCTTAATTAAACCAAATATCACATTTAATTGTCTATATCAGCTCTAGTTTTTGAGATACCGGCATTTGTATATATAATTACTATTATTACAGTGTTTTCTGTATGTCTTTGGCACCTTGACAGACTGTAGTTTGTAACACTGTGCTTCAGTAAAGCATAATGACTACAACCCATGGCGGTGGCGAATGTGACTGATCAGACCAATTCGCGCTGTCGCTTTCCGGCATGGCACATGATATATATATATATATATATATATATATATATATATATATATATATATATATATATTATATATATATATATATATATATATATATATATATATATATATATATATCTTTCTATTACATTTACTGCTCATCTTCTACAGGCATATGTGAAGTATAAACATCGTGAGAGTGCCCTATTATGGGCTTCATGTATCGATATTCCCATGGACTCTGCTATTCCCTCCTTCCAACGTTTACGTGAGTAGTATTATATGATGCCTACACCCCCCCCCCCCCCGAAATTGTGGTGCCGCGTGGTGCGCACCACGTGGTGCTCGTGGTGCTGGCACCACGTGGTGCTGTGTGGTGTCTAGTGGTGGGAGTATGTGGTGCGGTGGTGCTGGGTGTATGTGGTGCCTGTGGCGTGTGTCTTTGGGTTGTTAAGCTCGTTGTTTTTGGCGGGTAAAATTTAAAAAAGAAAAAAGTCTGATCTAATGGGTGATAGGTCTCATCATGTGTGTGGTCAGGGTGGAGTGGAAGGAGCCGGCGTAAATAGTAAGCGCAAAGAAGGTGGTGGCCGGTGGTGCGACGTGTATAGTGACGTCATCGGTCCCTCGTAGTTGTATGTTTGGGCTATTAGGGTCGAATTTTTGGTGGAAAAGTATGGTCTAAGGCGTAGCGGGGGTATTAGGGGTGATGTCTCCGCACCTCCTTGTCGCATCTTTACCATGTTAAGATCGGTGTTTTGGCAGGAAAAGTATGTTTTTTTTTAAATTAAAAATAATTTAAATTTTTTTTTTTAAAAATTTTTTAATTTAAAAAATATTTCAATGGAAAATAAAAGATATTGGTTAATAGTGGTTGGGTGGGGCATAAAATCTATTATCAAACGGTGTTAGCTCATTAAATGAAAAGCTTAAAAACAGTAAAGATGGCCGCTAGTTCGTGTTGTAGTGGTATGGCTTAGTGTTATATGATGTTAAGGGGTGGGTGAGTGAAAGCGTATCTTGATGAGTGCTTCCAAACAATATCATCATAGGTATCAGATCGTTAAAGAAACAAGTAAAGATGGCCGTCGGTGTCCTCCATAGGTGCCGGGTTCGAATCCCGGTAAGGCGGTTTAGTGGTAGAAGAAATATTGATAATGTTTTTGTTACTTAGTTGTGATGGCGATAGCGGGTGGTAGTAACCAGGCTATGTGTAGCAAAGGAGAGGTGGTGTGTTGGTTGAAGCTTAGGTGCTGCCCCAGACGAGGTGACAGGGTCGAATCTCGGTGCTGTGCCACTGGTAAAGGTAATAGTCGTCAGAGTGAGTGGGGTGTCTAGTTAGTCATACGGGTTATGATTAGGGACGGTTTGTCTTTTCATGTCGCTGTGTCCACAAGTCCAATGGGGAAAACAGGCAGCCGATTTCACCTTTGTACCTACGAGTCACAAAATATAACCTAACTTAAAAATCAGAATATGATTCATAACCTCAACAGGTGTTGCCAAAAATCAGTACTCATTTTCATAACGGCTAATCCAGGGGCTTATCGTCGTCGTAATGAAGTAGGTCGTTTATTAATGTTATTGATGTATCCGCCATGGCAAATAGTTCGCAAGATTAATAAAAGTTCATATAATGTCGATAGAGGATTAAGAGCTTAACACCTATTGTCAGGCCATCCACAGAAAATCAATACCGCCACGCTAGATTCGTCTCATAATTGCGACCAGTGGCTTATAGATATAACCGTTATTGCAGACGCAGCTGTGTGCAGACTAATCTATCAGGTCACATGGTCTAGGCCATATCGACAAAAACGGGGTATAAATGCTAAGGAATATTCACTGTACAAAACAGTTTCTACCAGCCGATCAGAGCGAGGAAACCAGACAGGACAACCTCTTGATACGAGTCCACAGCAGCAGATATCGTGTATAAAAGACGACCAGCCTATATCATATAGAACTACCGCTCTCTGACAACACCAAAAACAGAGCTCACCATGTGGCAAAGCATTAATGGTAAGTTGGACTTTGATAAATCTTTCACATTTTTGTTATGTTTAATCACATCGACACGTCGGTAACCCAACAATACTAGTATAATACAGGGGATATATAGACCTAGACGTATATAACAGCTGAGGAAACAACAATATAGATTCGTAACAGCTCATATTAGGCTGTGTCAAAACGATGTGAACATAGCGTTACGGTGGTACCTTAATATACACTAGTAGTATTGGGTAGTCGTATGGGAACTGGTGGGGGTCTACATGCCCATGTTCGCTATGACATTACGGTCTTTTAAAAATGAGGGGGTCATATCCGATCCAGAGCTAATAATGATATTAGGTGTTCCCTGTACAGATGGTATAGTACCTTATTTTTATCTATGTTTTACAGATACGGATGACCAGGAAGTCCTAATTCGGAAACTGTGGGGTCTATTAAGAGCGGAACCACACAGCGATTGCCTGGACTGCGCTATTCGCAATATGCAGCAAGCCCAGCCACTCATGGATTCGCTTATGGAGTCTTGGGTTAAAAGAGATAGTTTTTATGATCTAGTAAAGTGTCGACTGCAGTCTGTACTACAAGAACACTTTACCAAGGAGGACATAATCACGCTAAGTCTCAGTAGACTTGAGGCATGTCTCCACGAATATAACGACGAACACGCAACTCCCGAGCCCTCGCCAACCAACAACGAACGTCCATCGCCACCAACATCACCGACCTCATTAACATTCAGTCAATCCACACTGGTGGATGGGTGGTAAGCGGCTACATTTAGGTCGTCAATAACGGAACAAAGCTCAATATAAATATACGTCGTTGTAGTGTTCTGTCTTCTCACGGTGTGTTTCATAGGGGTGGATACAGAGTGGTATATCACTCGAATGATCGTTTACTGACACAAACACCCCACATTCATCAGGGCTCTCACTAGTGGTAAATCGATGTCTCCTAGTGTGAAAAGCGTGAATATCAGCGCACAAGCTATCACAGTGTTGTGACCAAGTGCAACTGTTATTATTCGTGAAGAACACAGACTAAGCAAGCGTTATAAGTTCGGTGACATTGGTATCAATTCCACATTTGGTCAACAAGAAAAAAGATGTCTACGCCACCAACAGACTCTCATCAGGTTGCCCTAAGACCGGTTGTCACTAAAAATTATACACTGAACCAAGAAAGAATAGTTAGGAACAAAAGCAACAGAGATGCAAGCAGGCGGGTGTACTCGTTAAACGTACATACTCCGGTCAATGTGGTGCTATAACATTTGACAGTACAAGTCACTATGAGTCGTTTTGAACCCGTATGTTTAGCTATTACAAGAGGCAACGCATTGAAACCAAACAAGACCTGAATGGGATACATGTTGAAGAACTGTTGTCAACACCGTTGGCTAAACTCCATATGCAACACAGGACATATGAAACGTTTTCGCTCAAGGAAAGATTGCCAATATTAATTCTTGGTTAGAAATAGACGTGATCGAACTTGAAGGACGCGATACAGACGAGTAGACACACAAACAACCTGCCCGAGTCAAAGATATGATCGGTCAGTAGATCAGTAAACAACTTGAACATTAAAATATTCTTGGACACTAAAAATTGTTGTGTTTGCTGTTTTCACAGGTGTGGTAAACTGATCAACTAGGTGAAATATAAAGACTCTGGCTTCTCGAGGTCAAACAGCTACTAAGTCACTGAAATATACAGACCGTGTACCAAGCTACTGCTATCAACCAACTAGTATCAAGATATAGTATTGGCACCCAGAAGCATTATGCCCACTCCTAAGAAAGAAGGCCACTTGTGTATCACCTGTGGGAAAGTATTTACTGAAAAATACAATCTCACACGTCACGCTAATACAGTTCACAATTCCACAACCCACAAATGTCACAGCTGTGGGCGTTTGTATCAACGAAAAGACAATTTACAACGTCATATAAGAATACAACATCACACACCCTTAGACACCTCTCAAGCAGGGAAAAACACTACTGCTCACATAGTAACAGAGGAAACGGATATCCAACAAAAAGATAGAGCCAAATTGATAGCCCTTAGGAATTACTGCAAGGCGCTGTCGATCATGTTACCCAACCAGGTATTCGTATTAGAAAAAAGAGAAGACCAACAACAATGGGTGCTCATGGACACGTATGATATTAGCGACTGACTACTCAGACAAGTGTATACCACTGGGTGATTGAAAATTAAAAGAGAAAACAAATGAAAATCTATGTTTTTGTTATTTGATTTGTATCATTTTTGTAAACATTTGTCCGTTTGTACTTGTGACATTCTTCTGGTGTACTTGGGTCGTTGGCAGATATTTGTGTATTTGTACTTTTGTGGTATTGTACTTGTGTATGTGATTCTGTCTCGTTATACCAATGTGTATTTATTCCTGTCTCTCTGTCCCAATGTGTACTGGTGGTCCACTGTGTGCATGTCTCGTTTATTATTGTTTGTGTGCATCAATTGATTCCACAACCAACATTTCACATCCAGACAAAAGTACAGGTTCTATGTACCACTCCAACAGTCAAATAAGAAAAACTGTTAGCCAAACTGACAAAACAGTTGGCCAAAATAAGAAACGCCTCGACCAATATTATAAAAAGTAGGAAAAATTGTAACCAAACTAATTAAAAATGTTGACAAAAATAGGAAATAGCTCGACAAAACTTATGAAAAGTAGGAAAATTGTTCGTCAAATGTGAAAAATATTGAGCAAGTAGGAAATCATGTTAACCAAAGGTGAAAACTATTGACCAAGTAAAGAAACTTCTCGGCCAAACTCATAAAAAGGTAGGAAACTTTGTTAACCAAATGGGAAAAATGGTGGCCAAATACAGAAATATCTCGACCAAACTAATAAACATTAGGAAAATGTGCTAGCCAAAGGTGAAAATATTGGTCAAGTAAAGAAATATCTCAGCCGATTTATAACAAGTAAGAAAACATGCTAGTAAAATCAAGAAATATGTCGACCGAAGTAATACAATAGGCAAAACGATGGACAAACTTATAAAAATATCGACCGTTATAAAAATATGTGTTACCCAAATTAGGAAAAATATTGCCCAAGTTTTGAAATATCTCGACCAAACTTACAAACAGTAGGAAAATATGTCGACTACAATAGGAATATTTGTTAGCCAAAGATGAAAAATAGTGGCCAAGTAAAGAAATATCGCATCCAAACTTTTTAAAATGTATGAAAATGTGTTAGCCAAAGGTGAAAACTGTTGACAAGTAAAGAAACTTCTCGGCCAAACTTATGAAAAGTAGGAAAATTTGTTAACGAAAGGGGAAAAAATATGGGGTAAACTATGAAATATGTTGACCCAAGTAAGAAAATGTGTTAGCCAAATGGGGAAAACAATGTTGGCCAAAACATGAAACATATTAACCAAACTTATAAATATCTCGTGTAAACTTTTAAATAAGTAGGAAAAAAATATTGCTTCTGTAGTTATGTCAAAAGTATCTTGAACTTTTATCTGAACAGACATTTCACAAGACATAATTATCAACGTCAACACTTTCCCTCTTTTACATTACCGAAAGTTTCAACTTACCATTCCAACGTATCTGCTAAAGACGCACTTATACATACTAATCACCCATCTCTTCACACTCTTTGTTCTTTCTTTCTAACACAATGTGTCTCTGTCTTTCATAGATAACTTCACAACTTTTCCATGTCACATCACCAAGATACTCCAAACCTTCGTTGCACATGAGTTCTAATGAAACAGTCATAACAACATTTATGGTAATGCAATCTGTGGCTCCACCTGGGATAGTTTCAATATCATCTGAGTATTCATCAGCAAAGAGCTATTACCCATGGCTGACATCTTCAACTTTCTATACCACAATGACTCCTACACTAACCTTCCATTGTTCCATCTTTCAACAATACAAAGGGTGGTGTCGAAGTTTAGCTAACATAACATTTTGTACTTTGTCCACCGCTTTCACACTTTGTCATTTCACAGCTGCAATAACGACAAGTCTGCAACCAACACTGTCTGTTATGAAGTCGACCTTTCTTAAAACCACGTCTGTCTTAATGAGCCCTTGAATACCCTCTACCAGATCTTATAACCGACTTTCAACGTTTCATACCAAATAACATTAACACTCTCTTAGATTACAGAACAACCGATTTTCTGATGACTAGGCAGGTTTCCCAATCTAATGGAGATACATCACCTGTCCCCCTAACATACTAGGCGGTATTCTAGACAAGGAATATGGTCATCAACCATCACCCCTAAGAAGAACTTGAAAACAGCAACAGAGATTGGGTTCCCGAGACGAATTCCTTGGACTACCAGAGTAACTGACGCTGATCACCTAAAAGAGCCTACAAAACATAGAGCCTTATATACATCAAACACAACAAACTCTTTCTTACTAACCCTAACCCTAACTATACATCATCTAACCCTAACACTAACCCTAACCCCTAACCCTAACTTTAACCCCTAACCCTAACTATACATCAATCACAACAAATTCTTTCTTAAGAGACATAGATACAAACCAGTGTCAGAAATGTGAAAAGTTAAAATTTAATTAAAATTTAAAACTAATAAATCGCAATTTTATTGCGCAAGATGTAAGCTCGATATACGTCCTATACCTAACTTACACCTATACTTAGGCTATATCTGTATATTAAGTGAAGCGGGCAATAAAATTGCGATTTATTAGTTTTAAATTTTAATTAAATTTTAACTTTTCACATTTCTGACACTGGTTTGTATCTATGTCTCTTAAGAAAGAATTTGTTGTGATTGATGTATAGTTAGGGTTAGGGGTTAAAGTTAGGGTTAGGGGTTAGGGTTAGTGTTAGGGTTAGATGATGTATAGTTAGGGTTAGGGTTAGTAAGAAAGAGTTTGTTGTGTTTGATGTATATAAGGCTCTATGTTTTGTAGGCTCTTTTAGGTGATCAGCGTCAGTTACTCTGGTAGTCCAAGGAATTCGTCTCGGGAACCCAATCTCTGTTGCTGTTTTCAAGTTCTTCTTAGGGGTGATGGTTGATGACCATATTCCTTGTCTAGAATACCGCCTAGTATGTTAGGGGGACAGGTGATGTATCTCCATTAGATTGGGAAACCTGCCTAGTCATCAGAAAATCGGTTGTTCTGTAATCTAAGAGAGTGTTAATGTTATTTGGTATGAAACGTTGAAAGTCGGTTATAAGATCTGGTAGAGGGTATTCAAGGGCTCATTAAGACAGACGTGGTTTTAAGAAAGGTCGACTTCATAACAGACAGTGTTGGTTGCAGACTTGTCGTTATTGCAGCTGTGAAATGACAAAGTGTGAAAGCGGTGGACAAAGTACAAAATGTTATGTTAGCTAAACTTCGACACCACCCTTTGTATTGTTGAAAGATGGAACAATGGAAGGTTAGTGTAGAAGTCATTGTGGTATAGAAAGTTGAAGATGTCAGCCATGGGTAATAGCTCTTTGCTGATGAATACTCAGATGATATTGAAACTATCCCAGGTGGAGCCACAGATTGCATTACCATAAATGTTGTTATGACTGTTTCATTAGAACTCATGTGCAACGAAGGTTTGGAGTATCTTGGTGATGTGACATGGAAAAGTTGTGAAGTTATCTATGAAAGACAGAGACACATTGTGTTAGAAAGAAAGAACAAAGAGTGTGAAGAGATGGGTGATTAGTATGTATAAGTGCGTCTTTAGCAGATACGTTGGAATGGTAAGTTGAAACTTTCGGTAATGTAAAAGAGGGAAAGTGTTGACGTTGATGATTATGTCTTGTGAAATGTCTGTTCAGATAAAAGTTCAAGATACTTTTGACATAACTACAGAAGCAATATTTTTTTTCCTACTTATTTAAAAGTTTACACGAGATATTTATAAGTTTGGTTAATATGTTTCATGTTTTGGCCAACATTGTTTCCCCATTTGGCTAACACATTTTCTTACTTGGGTCAACATATTTCATAGTTTACCCCATATTTTTTCCCCTTTCGTTAACAAATTTTCCTACTTTTCATAAGTTTGGCCGAGAAGTTTCTTTACTTGTCAACAGTTTTCACCTTTGGCTAACACATTTTCATACATTTTAAAAAGTTTGGATGCGATATTTCTTTACTTGGCCACTATTTTTCATCTTTGGCTAACAAATATTCCTATTGTAGTCGACATATTTTCCTACTGTTTGTAAGTTTGGTCGAGATATTTCAAAACTTGGGCAATATTTTTCCTAATTTGGGTAACACATATTTTATAACGGTCGATATTTTTATAAGTTTGTCCATCGTTTTGCCTATTGTATTACTTCGGTCGACATATTTCTTGATTTTACTAGCATGTTTTCTTACTTGTTATAAATCGGCTGAGATATTTCTTTACTTGACCAATATTTTCACCTTTGGCTAGCACATTTTCCTAATGTTTATTAGTTTGGTCGAGATATTTCTGTATTTGGCCACCATTTTTCCCATTTGGTTAACAAAGTTTCCTACCTTTTTATGAGTTTGGCCGAGAAGTTTCTTTACTTGGTCAATAGTTTTCACCTTTGGTTAACATGATTTCCTACTTGCTCAATATTTTTCACATTTGACGAACAATTTTCCTACTTTTCATAAGTTTTGTCGAGCTATTTCCTATTTTTGTCAACATTTTTAATTAGTTTGGTTACAATTTTTCCTACTTTTTATAATATTGGTCGAGGCGTTTCTTATTTTGGCCAACTGTTTTGTCAGTTTGGCTAACAGTTTTTCTTATTTGACTGTTGGAGTGGTACATAGAACCTGTACTTTTGTCTGGATGTGAAATGTTGGTTGTGGATCAATTGATCCACACAAACAATAATAAACGAGACATGCACACAGTGGACCACCAGTACACATTGGGACAGAGAGACAGGAATAAATACACATTGGTATAACGAGACAGAATCACATACACAAGTACAATACCACAAAAGTACAAATACACAAATATCTGCCAACGACCCAAGTACACCAGAAGAATGTCACAAGTACAAACGGACAAATGTTTACAAAAATGATACAAATCAAATAACAAAAACATAGATTTTCATTTGTTTTCTCTTTTAATTTTCAATCACCCAGTGGTATACACTTGTCTGAGTAGTCAGTCGCTAATATCATACGTGTCCATGAGCACCCATTGTTGTTGGTCTTCTCTTTTTTCTAATACGAATACCTGGTTGGGTAACATGATCGACAGCGCCTTGCAGTAATTCCTAAGGGCTAGTCAATTTGGCTCTATCTTTTTGTTGGATATCCGTTTCCTCTGTTACTATGTGAGCAGTAGTGTTTTTCCCTGCTTGAGAGGTGTCTAAGGGTGTGTGATGTTGTATTCTTATATGACGTTGTAAATTGTCTTTTCGTTGATACAAACGCCCACAGCTGTGACATTTGTGGGTTGTGGAATTGTGAACTGTATTAGCGTGACGTGTGAGATTGTATTTTTCAGTAAATACTTTCCCACAGGTGATACACAAGTGGCCTTCTTTCTTAGGAGTGGGCATAATGCTTCTGGGTGCCAATACTATATCTTGATACTAGTTGGTTGATAGCAGTAGCTTGGTACACGGTCTGTATATTTCAGTGACTTAGTAGCTGTTTGACCTCGAGAAGCCAGAGTCTTTATATTTCACCTAGTTGATCAGTTTACCACACCTGTGAAAACAGCAAACACAACAATTTTTAGTGTCCAAGAATATTTTAATGTTCAAGTTGTTTACTGATCTACTGACCGATCATATCTTTGACTCGGGCAGGTTGTTTGTGTGTCTACTCGTCTGTATCGCGTCCTTCAAGTTCGATCACGTCTATTTCTAACCAAGAATTAATATTGGCAATCTTTCTTGAGCGAAAACGTTTCATATGTCCTGTGTTGCATATGGAGTTTAGCCAACGGTGTTGACAACAGTTCTTCAACATGTATCCCATTCAGGTCTTGTTTGGTTTCAATGCGTTGCCTCTTGTAATAGCTAAACATACGGGTTCAAAACGACTCATAGTGACTTGTACTGTCAAATGTTATAGCACCACATTGACCGGAGTATGTACGTTTAACGAGTACACCCGCCTGCTTGCATCTCTGTTGCTTTTGTTCCTAACTATTCTTTCTTGGTTCAGTGTATAATTTTTAGTGACAACCGGTCTTAGGGCAACCTGATGAGAGTCTGTTGGTGGCGTAGACATCTTTTTTTTGTTGACCAAATGTGGAATTGATACCAATGTCACCGAACTTATAACGCTTGCTTAGTCTGTGTTCTTCACGAATAATAACAGTTGCACTTGGTCACAACACTGTGATAGCTTGTGCGCTGATATTCACGCTTTTCACACTAGGAGACATCGATTTACCACTAGTGAGAGCCCTGATGAATGTGGGGTGTTTGTGTCAGTAAACGATCATTCGAGTGATATACCACTCTGTATCCACCCCTATGAAACACACCGTGAGAAGACAGAACACTACAACGACGTATATTTATATTGAGCTTTGTTCCGTTATTGACGACCTAAATGTAGCCGCTTACCACCCATCCACCAGTGTGGATTGACTGAATGTTAATGAGGTCGGTGATGTTGGTGGCGATGGACGTTCGTTGTTGGTTGGCGAGGGCTCGGGAGTTGCGTGTTCGTCGTTATATTCGTGGAGACATGCCTCAAGTCTACTGAGACTTAGCGTGATTATGTCCTCCTTGGTAAAGTGTTCTTGTAGTACAGACTGCAGTCGACACTTTACTAGATCATAAAAACTATCTCTTTTAACCCAAGACTCCATAAGCGAATCCATGAGTGGCTGGGCTTGCTGCATATTGCGAATAGCGCAGTCCAGGCAATCGCTGTGTGGTTCCGCTCTTAATAGACCCCACAGTTTCCGAATTAGGACTTCCTGGTCATCCGTATCTGTAAAACATAGATAAAAATAAGGTACTATACCATCTGTACAGGGAACACCTAATATCATTATTAGCTCTGGATCGGATATGACCCCCTCATTTTTAAAAGACCGTAATGTCATAGCGAACATGGGCATGTAGACCCCCACCAGTTCCCATACGACTACCCAATACTACTAGTGTATATTAAGGTACCACCGTAACGCTATGTTCACATCGTTTTGACACAGCCTAATATGAGCTGTTACGAATCTATATTGTTGTTTCCTCAGCTGTTATATACGTCTAGGTCTATATATCCCCTGTATTATACTAGTATTGTTGGGTTACCGACGTGTCGATGTGATTAAACATAACAAAAATGTGAAAGATTTATCAAAGTCCAACTTACCATTAATGCTTTGCCACATGGTGAGCTCTGTTTTTGGTGTTGTCAGAGAGCGGTAGTTCTATATGATATAGGCTGGTCGTCTTTTATACACGATATCTGCTGCTGTGGACTCGTATCAAGAGGTTGTCCTGTCTGGTTTCCTCGCTCTGATCGGGTGGTAGAAACTGTTTTGTACAGTGAATATTCCTTAGCATTTATACCCCGTTTTTGTCGATATGGCCTAGACCATGTGACCTGATAGATTAGTCTGCACACAGCTGCGTCTGCAATAACGGTTATATCTATAAGCCACTGGTCGCAATTATGAGACGAATCTAGCGTGGCGGTATTGATTTTCTGTGGATGGCCTGACAATAGGTGTTAAGCTCTTAATCCTCTATCGACATTATATGAACTTTTATTAATCTTGCGAACTATTTGCCATGGCGGATACATCAATAACATTAATAAACGACCTACTTCATTACGACGACGATAAGCCCCTGGATTAGCCGTTATGAAAATGAGTACTGATTTTTGGCAACACCTGTTGAGGTTATGAATCATATTCTGATTTTTAAGTTAGGTTATATTTTGTGACTCGTAGGTACAAAGGTGAAATCGGCTGCCTGTTTTCCCCATTGGACTTGTGGACACAGCGACATGAAAAGACAAACCGTCCCTAATCATAACCCGTATGACTAACTAGACACCCCACTCACTCTGACGACTATTACCTTTACCAGTGGCACAGCACCGAGATTCGACCCTGTCACCTCGTCTGGGGCAGCACCTAAGCTTCAACCAACACACCACCTCTCCTTTGCTACACATAGCCTGGTTACTACCACCCGCTATCGCCATCACAACTAAGTAACAAAAACATTATCAATATTTCTTCTACCACTAAACCGCCTTACCGGGATTCGAACCCGGCACCTATGGAGGACACCGACGGCCATCTTTACTTGTTTCTTTAACGATCTGATACCTATGATGATATTGTTTGGAAGCACTCATCAAGATACGCTTTCACTCACCCACCCCTTAACATCATATAACACTAAGCCATACCACTACAACACGAACTAGCGGCCATCTTTACTGTTTTTAAGCTTTTCATTTAATGAGCTAACACCGTTTGATAATAGATTTTATGCCCCACCCAACCACTATTAACCAATATCTTTTATTTTCCATTGAAATATTTTTTAAATTAAAAAATTTAAAAAAAAAAAAAATTTAAATTATTTTTAATTTAAAAAAAAACATACTTTTCCTGCCAAAACAACGATCTTAACATGGTAAAGATGCGACAAGGAGGTGCGGAGACATCACCCCTAATACCCCCGCTACGCCTTAGACCATACTTTTCCACCAAAAATTCGACCCTAATAGCCCAAACATACAACTACGAGGGACCGATGACGTCACTATACACGTCGCACCACCGGCCACCACCTTCTTTGCGCTTAATATTTACGCCGGCTCCTTCCACTCCACCCTGACCACACACATGATGAGACCTATCACCCATTAGATCAGACTTTTTTCTTTTTTAAATTTTACCCGCCAAAAACAACGAGCTTAACAACCCAAAGACACACGCCACAGGCACCACATACACCCAGCACCACCGCACCACATACTCCCACCACTAGACACCACACAGCACCACGTGGTGCCAGCACCACGAGCACCACGTGGTGCGCACCACGCGGCACCACAATTTCGGGGGGGGTGTAGGCATCATATAATACTACTTACGTGGTCGGCTTCTTTCTCTGCTTCCATCTGGTCTGTACATCATTGCTTGTTGTGGTATGCTGTTGGATGGTAACCTACTTGCATGGCCAAACCATTTGACTTGCTGCTTTCTTATAAAATCTAGTGCTGCTATAAACCCCACTTTAGTCCTGATTTCTTCATATCTGATCTTATCTCTTATACTTTGAGTATTCTTCTCAGGAATATAATTTCTGTTGTGATTTTTATTCTCTTTTTTTCCCCCTGTCATTGTCCAGGTTTGGCATTGGTAGCATAGCGTTGGTAGGAAGAATGTGTTGTAAAGTGCTTTCTTAGTAGTTATTGATACATGTTTGTTCTTTAGTATTGGTGCCATTTGTCCAATGAGTTGGTTTGCTTTATTTCATATATTTTCGATCTCGCCTTCTGATCTGCCATTTGATGATATACTTCCCTGGTACTTGAAACTCTTTACTTGTTTCAATGGATGTTCGTTAAGGTGAATAGTTGTTGTTTTTTCTTCTTTAGGTATAGTCATTAACTCTGTTTTGCTTGTGCTAATTTTCATGTTATGTTCCCTACACATTTCGTTTAGATTATTCATGTGGTCTTGTAATTAGCTTCTGATTTTGCTATTAGTGCTTGGTCGTCAGCAAACAGGAGTTCCCTAATGGTGTGATTTGCAGATGGTTCTTCTTCTGTGTTCTCACTATGCAGTGTTCTTGCGGTCTCTGTGTGGCTGGTTTCTTTACATATGGTGTCTATATTAGTCTGCGTGTGATGATGAAGTCCAGCTGATGCCAATGGCCGGATCTTGGGTGTTTCCATGTGACCTCCTTTGTTTAAAAAAAAAGGAGATTGTAACACATAGGCCGTTTCAGCTGCAATGCTCCAGCAGCCTTTACTCATTGTCATTCATGCGAGCGAAGTTGTATTTTCCACATTAGCATTACAGACACCGAGCATAAATATAGTCAGATTTTGGCACTGCCTTGATCACAGAGTCTAACTCCTCATAGAATTAATCCTTCACATCCTCAGAGGAAATGATGGCAAAACCACAAGTGGTTGCCAAGCGCAGGGAGAATAATCTTTCATTTCCGCCAGCTGGAATTTCAATCATTCTCAGTATTGAATTCTGCACTGCAACGCCCACTCCATATTGTCTTTTTGCTCCCTGCCCTGTACCTTTCCAAAAAAAAAAAATGTAATAGTTTTCTCTGAGTGACCCTTCCTAAGCGAAGCGAGTCTCCTGCAGGCCAGCAATATCAATGTTAAGACGATTGAGTTCGATATTAATCACAGTCGTTTTTCTCACATCGTCAATATTTGTTAGGTCAGTGGAAAATCACGGACACATGGTTCTTATGTTCCAAGTTGCAAGCCGTAGCTTGATGTTTCTATTTTTCTTTTTAGTGCTTGGTGCTTTGGATTTACAACCTGTGATTCAGAGTTTGTCCTAGCCCCAAGCACCCATTGAAGCAAGCAGGCTGTGGCAGATCAGCACGGAATTGGCCGGGGGATGCACAGCTTGAGGCGGGCGGTAGCTGATCAGTGACACCGGTAGGTGTCTCAAACCGTCAGAGGCAACCCGTGGCGCCCCTGTTTACACCAATTGACAAGGACGTACATCCCAAAACTGCTACCTCTCGCTTTTATTCCGAGATCGGTTAAGACCAGGGATGGAGTTATACCTCTCCATAACTCAAAGCTATGCTCAAGATATTCTGTTATATATAATATATGTATGTAATAATGTAATATTCTGTTATGATAATTTGACAGAGATAGGGAGGTAGGAAGAACCGAAATCCCTTGTGTTCTCTGAGGCTGCAGTCAAGGAAATTACACTAGATATCAGATCACATGATTTACCCAACGTGATGGAGTGCTTAGACAAAAGCCCACCACAGGATCTACCTCTACTGGACATAGTACAGAAAAGAGCGGCAGAAAGAAAATTCCAAAGAAAGGAAAATTTTTCAGATGTTGTGATCGCCGAGTATAGCATTTCGGAGACACAAAACACACGTGAATTGTTTTGAGTCAGAATATAGACTCTCAATTTGGACAGACAACATTGTCTGTAGCTTTCAAAGAAGAACATTCTTTGCACAAGATAGAGGAGGAAACCCCTAGCATCTTTATAGCTAAAGCTATCAGGGAATCCCAACTAAAGGAACCTGAAGTAACAGAAGTCAAGAGTGGTTTGGAACCAACACTATTAGGACTATATCTACCCTTCACTCAGGACGAATTGGTAGGAGTGGATCAGCTATGTGTGACTACATTACTCAAAAGTAACATTATTTTACAAACCTCGAGGAGCAGATTGATTCCTCAAGGCTGGGCAACTTGACACCGAGGAAGGTAGATAGTTACGCCGTCTCAGAAAGAGGAAAACGCCAGTTGAATTTATATCATTGGAGCATGGTGTTTAACAGTTTTTCTTTTAAAAAGAGAATATTGCTAGAATATTCATCTATCTATAAAGAATTGAGGAATATCACTGAGACCAACTTTGTTGTGATCATTTATGCAAGACATCACTACTGACACCCCATCAGCTGAAATAGTTAGGCCAAGTGACTGAGTGGAATAAAACACTCGCTCAAAGGCGCAGAAGAATCCCGTTGATTGTACATTTTCCCGGATGGGTAAAGATACAACCTCCTGACGATTATCGGAATTTACCGAGATTTTTCAAGGAACCCAGCCAAAAACCCGGAACAAGGACAGATCCAAAGTATCCTGGGATTATGGACATTGGACGTCTGTATGCAGACGCAGGACAACCCACTGCCAGAAAGAATACCGGAAGCCTAGATTTGTAGGCATGTGGAGAACTGAAAGTGCTTAGGATCATTCGTGGGTGCAATCGCGAGCATCGACAAAGAATTCATTCAGAAACCTTTTTAAATGGAAAGGGGGGGGGGGGGGGGGGGGGGGGGGGGGGGGGGGGGGGGGGGGGGGGGGGGGGGGGGGGGGGGGGCTTTTGTCACAGAATGCTGCGAGTTTCACCAGAATGCCTCTCACATCACATGAAAGTATTCAATATGAGAGGAAGGAAAAACTAGAGGAATAAAATCACGCTTCTCAGCAGTTTTCCATATATGACACAAAATCGCGCCCCAGTGTACAATGTCACTATCAACCTACCTATAACGCAAGACTGAGCATGTAAACTGTCGACACACAAGTGATCGAAGCCTGGGTTCTTCTTGGGAACAAGTTCAATTTGACGCCAGTGTTGTTCATCAGCGATCACAGGCTAGAATTTTACAATCACACATTTATCATGTTTTGACGTTCCATACCAGAGGTGTGTGACGCAATTGGAATTCCCTGATTTAAAGACTCTCTGGTTAATACATTGCCGGGGAAACCACGGATTGCCTTGGACTTGTCCAGCGATCAAATGTATGGAGTTTGGATTGAATAGAGACGGCTCACGTTCATAAGTGTGAAGTGCTAGACTGATAAGGAAACTACCCCGGTGGGTAGACATGAGAACTGACTAGTGCAGGAGATAATCCCGCATGACTCTAGACACTAGGTGGGAACTGAAACGACTTGTCTACGAAAACCACTTGCCATAAAACCTATGCAAATAAATCGAGAGTGAGAATAGATAAGGGCGTCAAATAGATCAGAAATGGTATATAGGCTAGGGGGTTATGGTGGTCAAATCAGATTTGCCCATAATAGAATCAATTTTAGAGTGATTAAATGCATATTCAATTTGTCGTTGAGTATGGATACTATGCTGTTTAGTATTGTCTGTGAATCTTTGTCTCTGGTATATATTCAGAAAAGCTGCGTATCTGCATCTTTATGTCTGATCTATGTTATTTCACGGAGGACTATCATTATTGTCTCATGATTGTGAACTATTCTTTCGCAGTTTCTGTATTTAGCATATTGCTACAAATGTGTTATTCTGTTTACACAAGTAGGAACCTTAGGTTAGGCAGATTTTAATTATGTTGCTATGTTCTTGTAATTTCTATGAGAACTAGCCTGGTCCTCTTTTGTTGTGTGCATTTACTGTACAGAATATAGTCAAATGACTATATTTCTTTTTAATTCTTACCACAGCGGTGACTAAGTACTGACAGAATCAGGCAAACCAGCAATTAGACTCTCTCGTGTTGTTACTACTTTGAGACTTGTTTATTGTCTCATTTCTTTTGGGTATATTATAGTATTATTAATTCATTTGTTATGCTATTATTAGGAATATCATTATATGCTTTTTTGAATTGTTATTATACATATGGTCATGTGCCATGCACAATGTTTAGTATATGTTTCAGATATTGACGTAGCAGGCTCTACGTGTAATATGCGCTATGTTGTGCTATTGTGTTCTTACAAGCAACGTGCAATGGCATATTGTCTATTGATTTTGTTTGAAGCAGAGGTGTAGTGGTGCAGACATTACCCACAATTTGTAACGGGTATATAGTGCTCTTAGCCTTTCCCGTGCGTGGTGAACGAGAGGTCATCATAATTCACTGAGGCATAGCACAGAGTCTGATCACCGGCACTTAAGCCCCCGGATCAAACTCGTGTAATAACGACACTGACCTTTTGATATGCTAAACCAACTTTTGAAAGGAGAGGCTGCAAAATACCGGGTGTCTGAATTAGTGACATAGACTTAGGACATGCCATTCCCCATGACTGGACGTTAAAAGGGAAGGCATGATATGTAATAACTACAGGCGTATTCGAATGCGGGAAAAGTCCTCACAGAACCGACAGTAGGAGATATACATAGAGAGAGTGAAAGAGGAGAGAGAATGCAGTAAAGCCGGAAGAGAGACACTGCCAGACATGTCAATGTGTGTGAATGGAGGTGAGAGATTGTATGTATTGCCTATTACTGTATTGATGTAGAACTTACATACTACACATTTTCGAATGTTTTCCTAGCTCTCACCAATAGCACCTGGTTTTTCCGTGCAGTGACAACGAGGAGGGATCAGGTGACGTCAGGACGGGACACTGGCTGACCACGCCTGTCTGTAGCGGACCATTGGGTTTCCTTAACTAAACATTGTGGACCCTGGCTAATCCTACTGGAGCGATGGGGAATCCTATTGGAATTGAGGCAGATCTTACATGTAACCCGACCACAGATCGAGACAGGATACAAGTAACTTTAGAGTTATGTACATGATTTTCATCACTACATATTTGCGATTGTCGTACTTTGAATGATTAATAATAGACAATAAAAGTGATTGTAGTTTATTTTAACTCTTAGTTCAATCGTTATATTTTCTCCAATGGAAGCAATTGACTTGCTTATCATGGTGGGGGATTAATAACATACCAGGGAGGGGAGTTATGTAAGTAGTCCATTGATAGACTTAAACCTAGACATCTAGCCTACCCTTTCCTACTCCTTGGGGATATCAAGACCAGCTAAATATAAATATTAACGAGCCATTCACAGCTGTACCCATCAGTATCCAGGAGATTAATCTTCATTTAAGCTATATAGACTTTGTTCCGAGTCAATTTCTGACAAATTGGAGTTGCTCGCCAGAGATATTACATAATTTGGCGATAAGCCCGCTTTTCTGACAAGCATGACTATCCAGGCATATGACATTCCAGGAAGTCCCCAAAAGAAGCTTTTTGTGTGTTGACTACAGACACAAAAAATGCTAGTAGTAAAGTTTTAATACAGTTTTTGTGTTTTATATGAAGGCAATAAATGCACAGTAATTACATATAATATGAATGCAGATAACAGTCATAATACCATTTATGGTATCTAACTCTAAACTTGTACATAACAATTGTCCTACTAAGAAGGTAATTCTTAGTCACCTCAAAACTAGAGCTGATAAAAAAAAAAATCTGATTACATTTTAGGAATCAGCAACGCAAAATTCCCCAAGAACAGCTATACAATTTAACAAAATATGCGTAGACCAATGTGATGATACTATTCCTAACAAAGTATCTGCCGCAGGATGATGATAATAATACTATACCTAGAAAATTACCTGATGATGATGATGATGATGATGACATAGACCGCAGAGATAACAAGATCCCACACACACACACTGGTCAAGACCTTGGAGCATCTGTCTGTGGTGGGGCCTTCCCAAGCCTGGCTAAGTTCAAAGGATGGTAAAACAATTGCTACCCATGATGCCAAACAACTGCTACTAATTTGACTAGGCTGGATTAACCACAGCACCAGTCTAGAGTGGGAAGAATATTATTATTGCCGCTATTGAGGATTGAACCTTTGTCTGCAATGAAGTAATCTAGCACATCAACCACTAATCTGTCATAGTTCACATTTATAGTAGTGTAGAGAATTATAGCTGTACATCATACTTCAAATATCGCCATCGGTAACTATAGCTTTCAGTTTTTATGTTGTCAGGTGCGTCCTATAACCCTTACTACTTTCCCCTATATCTATGAGTGTCAAAAATACATGTGTGTTTATTTATAAACCGTCTTAGTGGCCTCAACGGGTTTAACAATTAATAGACAATCAGTGTAAATGCACTTGACATTATATTTGCCCTGTTTCTCTGGTTGGTCTGTATAAGTCTTCTCTTCATAGAAGAAATCTATCGGTGCAAATGCAGTTAACATTATATTTACCATGTGTATCTGTACAAGTCTTACTTTAAAGATGTACACTATCAGGGTAAACAAACAGTTAACATTATCTTTACCCTGCTTCTATAGTTGGTATGCACAAGTCTGCTCTTTAAAGACGAAATCTATAAGTTTAAATGCAGTTAACATTATATTTACTCTGTTTCTCTGGTTGGTCTGTAAAAGTCTCCTCTTGGCTACAGCACTGATAGCAAAACACAGTGTGTCCTTGTCTTCCTTGACCAGCTGCCACTGAAGCCCTAGCTTGTCTAGTGTGCATGGACACTTATACAGTTCAGCAATCTCAGCTTGGAAGTATTGGCTCGACACGAGATCTGCATGTTTGCAAAGATATCTCTGGCACATTTGACTTCCACTTAGTGTACTGCCAGCTTCAAATGCCACAACTCCTATTTCACCTGAAATAATAAAAAGCATTCTATATTTGTAAACTTCACAAAATAATATGTACAATTAAATTTCAGCTCTACAATGTCTAGTGCTCTAATTACTGACTGTGAGTGATCATACGAGTAAATGGCTGAAAATTTAGTTAAGTGGTATGATACTTGTGTACACACGTTTCACCTTCTATCCTCTGTTCAACGGCTGGGACAGTTAGTTCAGCCTTCATTTTTAATTTCAAAGCATCAATAACTGTCTCCATGAGATCTTGTCTGCTGAAGTCAACATATCCCATTGGTGATCCTGATTCAAACACTGTGTGTTGTATGCATTTCTGAATGTTGATTAACTGTAGTCAAGACTGCTCTACTTGACAGTAAACTTAACATAGATAACCATCTTTCAGACACCTCATCATAGAATACAACATTTGATGATGTGGATATGGGATGTACACAACATAGTAAATGTAACTTAGATAACCAACTTGCTGACATCTCATCACATAATGCATTTGGTAAAGTAGAATAGAGATGTACATCTTCAGTACACCTAACAGACAACCATCTAGCTGACATCCAATAACAAAAGGCATTTAGTGACGTGGAAGTTTACAACCTCCTATACAACCATACATTTCTATCAACAATGCCCTTCGGAACAAGCAAGGGGAGCCTATGAGAGTAAGATTCTGTTGTTTCAGCCTAGAATTTCTCTAGATCGCCAGTAGTTGTAGGATTGTGTTGTTTCAGTCTAGAATTTCTCTAGATCTCCTGTAGTTGTAGTATTGTGTTGTTTCTGCCTAGAATTTCTCTAGATCTCCAGTAGTTGTAGGATTGTGTTGTTTCAGTTGTTTCTGCCTAGAATTGCTCTAAATCTCAAGTAGTTGTAAGATTATGCTGTTTTTTCCTATAATTGCTCTAGATCGCCAGTAGTTGTAGGATTGTGTTGTTTTTGCCTATAATTGCTCTAGATCGCAAGTAGTTGTTGGATTGTGTTGATTTTGCTTAGAATTGCTCTAAATCTCAAGTAGTTGTAGAATTATGCTGTTTCTGCCTAAAATTGCTATAGATCTCCAGTAGTTGTATGATTCTTTTAGACCTCCAGTAGTTGTGGGATTTCACTAGATCTCCAGTAATTGTAGGAGTGTGTTAGATCTCCAAAATTGTAGATTGTGTTAAATCTCCAGTAGTTGTCGGAGTGTGTTACATCTCCAGTAGTTGTAGAATTCTGTTAGACCTCCAGTAGATGTAAGATTGTGTTAGATCTTCAGTATTACAGCATTGTGTTAGACCTCCAGCAGTAGTAGGATTGTGTTGTTTCTGTCTAGAATTGCTCTAGAACTCCAATAGTTGAAGGATTGTGTTAGCTCTCCAGTAGTTGTAGGATTGTGTTAGATCTCAAGTAGTTGTAGATCTCCAGTAGTGTTAAGATTATTTTAGATCTCCGGTAATTTTAGGATCATGTTAGATCTCAAGTAAAGTAGGATTGTGTTAGATCTCCAGTATTGTAGGCTTGTGCTAGATCTCAAGTGCTGTAGCATTGTGTTAGATCTCTAGCGGTATTAGGATCATGTTAAATCTCCAGTAGTTTTAGGATCATGTTAGATCTCCAGTAGTTGTAGGATTGTGTTAGATCTCCAGTAGTTGTAGGATTGTGTTAGATCTCCAGTAGTTGTAGGATTGTGTTAGATCGCCAGTAGTTGTAGGATTGTGTTAGATCTCCAATAGTTGTAGGATTGTGTTAGATCTCCAGTAGCTGTAGGTTGTGTTGTTTCTTTTTACCACTGCTCTTTTCCTGATTTTCACTTTTGAAAGACCTATTAAGGCATTTATCTTGTTGACTTCTTCTTGCTCTAGGGTGTGTCAATTGTCAATAAGATTTCAAGCTTTCTCCTCTCATAACCTATCTAAAAACTTCACTGCTCACATCTGATTTCCCTATGCAATTTACAGTATTCATCTGCTGTTTGAATGACTGTCTCATATGATTTTCTGTCTGTCCGTAGTATTCCTCGCATTTTCCTCAGAAACTAATATCTGCTGTCGTTAGATGTTTCTCGGCTTGTCTCCTTATTGTTAGGGTCCTAGTTGCATGAAACAAGTCAGGCTATATAGAGTAAGTAAAGCAAAAAGTAAAGGATGTGTTTACATGCCTTGAGGTGCATTGAACATATGGTGCTAAACCCATGTTTATACATACCATTCGGTACTGGGTGCGTGACGTGGTCAGTATCACGCCAGCTGCCTTTACTTCCCCAGACATTTCCTTGTACTAGTTTTAAGGCAGCCGGCTCCCTGGTCTAGAGGTTACACGACTTTCTCCGTAATCTCGTATACTCTCGTAAGGAAGCGGTTCTCTCCGCGTCGGTAACTTACTGGGTATGTGAGCCGGTCGCTCAGAAAACAATGGTAAACTACTGAGCGTAATCTTGCCAAGAAATAAAACATCTGCTGAAAGATGCTGATGTTAACAGCGATGTCCTGTAAATGATATGCGAACAAAACAAAACAAAACAAAATGTTTTAAGACTGGGTTGACCCCTAGGAGTCTCGGTCGATTATAAAAAAAACAACTTCCCCAATAGGGATTAGAACCCATGACCATTATGTTTGCAGGGGAGCATCTGGCCACTCCGCTACTGTGACATGCAATGCTTACATAGGAGCACACTGGTTTGTTATTGTCTGACAGCTAGTCATCCCATCCACTACTCAATGCTCCGTGATTGAAGTGGGGGAGAAGAGTGTAACTTCCCCAGGCAGCTAAACTGTAAAAAGCGTTCACGGGAGGATTTCAACTGTCGCCTTTCACGGTTACAAGCAGCCACTCCACACAATTTAACATTATTGAACAAGATATTAATTATCTTGTTTTATACTGGTACACATGAAAAATAGCCAATTGCACATGGCGTCTTTAATTGTTAAAGTTAGTTGCATATCCTTTACAGGGCATCGCAGTGAATTCCATCTGTTTTGGCTGTTTGTGATTTCCTGGCAAGTTTACGTTCAGTAGTGTGCCATTGCTTTCTGAAATGACTGGCACTCATACCTTAGTATGGAAACCAATGTAAGATGGTCTGCTTCCGAATCTCCCTCAGCCATGTTCTGAACGTGCTGGGTTTATGAATTGCATTGGTAACCTCTTCACCACAGAGCCGGTTTTAATGATACACATGAAGAATAGCTAGGCACGCATGACGTGTCTAATGGTACACAGAAGAGTAGCCAATCACACATGACGTGTTTAATGTTACACAGAAGAGTAGCCAATCACACATGATGTGTTTAATGTTACACAGAAGAGTAGCCAATCACACATGATGTGTTTAATGTTACACAGAAGAATGGTCAATCACACATGGCGTGTTTAATGTTATACAGAAGAATAGTAAATCAAACGTAGTGTGTTTAATGTTACAGATGAAGAATAAATAATTTCAACTTTGCTTGAAAAAGAGAGTTTTCATATGGGATAATTGTCACTTAAGCAAACAACCTAATAAATATCAATACCGTGTGTGTGTGTGTGTGTGTGTGTGTGGGCATGTTTAGGAACCTCTTGTTTTAGAATTCTAGTAATCGTGAAATGCGTACCAGTGTTTCCTTTCACTGTTGCCAGGTTTACTGCTTTCTTTGTGTCAAAGAGCACATTTTGGACACCACTGTCTGTGGAGATTCCAACTTGAAATGGCTGGCCAGGTTGGCATGCTCCCACACCATCTTTGTAAATGAAGATGGCAAATGATTTCTCCTGAACTGCAACAGGAAAACCAGTAAAAATATGAGAACATGTTAATTATATGTTAAGTTTATAAACTGAAAATATATTTCTATCTTTTATTTCACAATATACAGGCAATGACTTGTGGTACAAACTGGACATTAAGTTCAGGGATAAACTGACATTTTCAATATAGAGTCAAATATGTTGCTTGAACTGCATTGCTTGGACTGTACTGAGATTGTGAAGTACACCATGAATAGAATCTATCCGTCAGTGTTTTTAGTCTTCCCCTACCTCTATAGTCAAATACTCCTTGGTCAAAGACACAAGGTTCCAGCTGACTGGGCTTCATTCTTACATGATGTATTGATTGACACTCTCATCACGGTTAACGCCATGGATGGATTTCAAGGGCGCCCAGAAGAGAAAGGTCACTCCTAAACTAAACATTTGAAGTGAGACCGTGGTCGAAGTCAGACCGGCTCAGACTTGATGTGGGCAATGGCAACATCATATTGCCGTCATTTGTATATATTATAATTATCTATTTTAATTATATCAGTGATTGAGAAAAGATGTTTGATTATGTAAAATGTTGGAAATTAATTAATATCAATGTTATTGAGTTGAAATGCTATCATAACATTCAAAACAATGTTTTCCCGTAGTGAATTTGAATAACGAAGACACAAACACTCCATCCATCCATCATGTGCCATGCCGGTAAGCGTGGGCGGCCATGTTCTGCCATCTCACTCGACTAGATTGCACGATTTATTGCCTGGCATATTTCGCTGCATCTCGTCAGGTGCATACTGCAGAATTCACACAACGTAAAGTAAATTAACTAGATAAATCCTTCAAGCTGAAATATACACATGTTCGCACAGTAATGTCAATTGTTTACCACGGTAATTTTAAGCTGACTAATATGTCTTTCTGTTTGCAAAAATCTGGCTTGCGTTGATTGATCATTATTGCTTCCGCAAACTTTAACAAGCGAGTATTTTGTGTGTTGAACAACACACGAAGGGCAATGTCTCTGTCAACCACATGGCCGCTTTCGAGAATATGCCTAGCAATTGATGACGCGGGAAGCTTCCGGTGTGTCGGCCCTACTAGGCTCGCATCGCCTGTCGACCCATTGAGGTATGTGTTCTGACGCTCTTTTGTTCAGCTGTCGCTCTGTTCTGCCGATGTAGAAAGCCTAGCATTTACATGTGAATTGGTAAATACAATTGTTTTTGGCTTACAGAGGAAAAGGCTCTTTTACTGCTGGTGTGGGAATCGGTGTGGTTCTATACCTACTGACTGGAGTTGCCGCACATAATGTTCGGCCTACTGCTGTGTGTGCCGGTCTTGTAGACGTTGCATTACGTCATCCCCTCGAAAAGTTAGTTGGATGAATACCTTGAGCTTAGGGACTGTAGTAGGGACATGTCATGTTGGAGACAAAAACACGGAGCTGATCTACGACTCTGGTGATCGAGTGAGATGGCAAAACATGACCGCCCACGCTTATAGGCATGACACATGATGGATGGATGGAGTTTTGTCTGGTTTTGGTTTGGGCTGTTGGCAGTGGCGCTTTATAAATCCTGTGGAGTACCCATTCAGGTTTTAGACATTCTTCAGAGTTTCAAATTCCTCTGTCAGTGTGTCCTGGGTGCATATCTTTCTAGCACGGTCAAACAGGGTCCGTACTAGGCCCCGTTTGTACTGGGCAGGTGTGAAGCTCTGAACATTTTGGTATTGTCCATGTTTCTTTGCGGTACACCGATCTTTCAGTTGTGCCGTCTGCGCAACATCTCATCAGAATATATAGGAACAGCAACGTTTCCTTATGTTCGTGTTCCATAGATAGAGAGATGTTTTTATGCATCATGTTCATTATGGCCTGGAACGATGTTGCTTGTAGCTCGTCCGTGGTGATGTGTCAGACAGACATGGCCGCTTACCAACGAACACCTTACTGCTTTAAAAGCGGTAAAGGCTAACAAAACTCTCGTAATACTGAAACCTGACAAAGGGAGTGGTGCAGTAATGATGGACATGTCTGACTACCAGAGAAAAATGGAAAAAATATAATCAGATGAATCTAAATTCAGGGTAGATCAAAAAGTAAACAAGTCGGAGGACCTGGATGCAATAATGAGGAAAGAGATCCAGAGTAGTAAGGGAAGAGTCTGCGACTCGTTTTGTGGCATGAAATGCCACATTTACTAAGAATAAAGAAGGAGGTCCGGGATGTGACTGGAGGTGCGGTCGTTTTTTAGTAAGCGCAAAGAAGGGGGTGCGGGGGTCTGTTATATGATCTGTAGCGGGTCGTGGGCGCTTATACACTATCATAATACAATTTCAGAGCTTCAAATGAAAATATTAAAAAAGTCAAAATGGATGACTTAGTGACATTCCTTGTGGTTAAGTGACCCCTTAAATTGTAGGGTAGGGTACGTATAGTGCCAAGGTGGTGTTTAAAGTGAGCAACAACGTGGTCAAACGGTCAAGGGTGGTCAAGTGACAGCTTAAATTGTAGGAAAGAGTACTGTAGTGAAAGGCTGTGGTTAAAGTGTTCGCCGACATGGTAAAGGGGTGGCCAAGTGGTGGTCAAGTGGTCAAGGGATAGTCAAGTGACCCCTTAAATCTTAGGGGTGTGTACGTGTGGTGACACTGTGGTGGTTAAAGTGAGAGATGACGGGGTCAAGCTGTGTTCAAGGGGTGGTTTATTTCCCCTTTAAATTGTAGGGGAAGGTACGTGCAGTGACACGGTGGTGGTTAAAGTGAGAGATGATGTAGTCAAAGGGTGTCAAGCGGTGGTCAATTGGTCAAGTGGTGGTCAAGTGACCCATTAAATTACAGGAAAAGATACTGTAGTGACACGGTGCTGGTTAAAGGGCTCGATGACGTGGTCAAGGGGTGGTCAAGCGGTGGTTTAAAACGGGGAAAAAGTAGTCAAGATCTACAAACGGGAAAGAAAAGCGTTTAACACAGAAAAAAAACGATATATAATGTCTTTAAGCGGGTTGAAAATGATTCTGTATGATGAAGGTAGTCTTTGGTAAGCTGGAAAACATAATGAGTAATATACACATGTAAATGGCAACGAGAAAGAGTATTTAATTACTACATAGATCCTGTACTTTTGTATGAATGTGAAGCTAGGACAAGGAGCAGATACCTTGAAAAGACATCTAATATCAGTGGAGATGTAGCTTATGAGGAAAATGTAAAAATTTAAGGGTTCACTTGACCACATCTTGACCATGTCATCGAGCCCTTTAACAATCACCTTGTAACTACACGTACCTTCTTCTACAATTTAAGGGATCACTTGACCATCCCTTGACCGCTTGACCACCGCTTGACCACCTCATCGAACCCTTTAACCACCACTGTGTCACTATACGTACATCCCCATAAAATTTAAGGTGTTACTTGACAACCACTTTACCACTTGACCACTTGACTACCGCATGGCCACCCATTGACCACGTCAAGTCTCACTTTAACCACCACCGTGTCACTACACGTACCTTCTCCTACACTTTAAGGGGTGACTTGACCACCCCTTGACCACTTGATCATCGCTTGACCAACCCTTGAACACGTAATTTAGCCCTTTAACCACCACCTTGTAACTACACGTACCCTCCCCTACACTTTAAGTGGTCACTTGACCACCCCTTGACCGCTTGACCACCGCTTCACTACGTCGTTTCTCAGTTTAACCACCACCTTGTCACTATACGAACCCTACCCTACAATTTAAGGGGTCACTTGACCACAAGTTATGTCACTAAGTCATCCATTTTGTCTTTTTTACTGTGTTCATTTGAAGCTCTGAAAGTGTATGATGATAGTGTATAAGCACCTACGACCCTCTACAGATCACATAACAGATCCTTGCACCTCCGTCTTTGAGCTTACTAAAAACAACCGCACCTCCCGGCACATCCCGCACCTCCTTATCTCATATCACAAAACGAGTCGTAGAACTCTTCCATTACTACTATCCAGTCACTTGTGAATGCGGGACTCATCAGTGAGGCCACTGCAAAAACGCTCACACCACGTGGCTTCCAAACTCCTCAGATGTACGGTCTACCCAAACTTCACAAGCCATGCATCCCGCTAAAACCGATCCTGTCCATGGTTAACTCTGAACAACGCCGAATGGCGAGATGGCTAGGTGAAATTTTAAAGCAAGTACGACAGTCCTTCGATCCAAAAATACTCAGAGATACTTTCGAACTGGTGGAATTATTGGATACTACTGACATAAATAATAAACACATGGCATCCATGGATATAGCCTCCTTATTCACCAATGTTCCATTAGAGGAAACAGTGGGGGTAAAATAAGGGAAAACATTAAAGACAAACAACTAAATATAGGCATACCAACATATATTCTGGAGATGCTACTAATACTATGTACCACCAAGATACAATTCAATATTCTAACAAAGACATACCGCAAAATTGACGGAAAGGCCATGGGGAGTCCTCTTGGTCCTATTCTAGCGAACATTTTCATGGCACATTTATACGAAAAGAGATCCTCAGACATTAACAACTTGGACTTCTACCGTCGTTATGTGGACGTTATACTAATTATCACCACAGACAAGCTACATGCAACATTGTTCCAGGCCATAATGAACATGACGCATAAAAACATCTCTCTATCTGTGGAATAGGAACACAACGAATTGTTGCTGTTCCTAGATATTCTAATGAGACGTAGAGCAGACGCCACAATTCAAAGATCGATGAACCGCAAAGAAACATGGACTGGCCAATACTTAAATTTTCAGAACTTCACACCTGTCCAGTACAAACGGGGCTTAGTACGGACCCTGTTTGACCGTGCTAGAAAGATATGCACCCAGGACACACTGACAGAGGAATTTGAACTCTGAAGAATGTCTTAAACCCGAATGGATACTCCACAGAATTTATAAAGCGCCATTGCCACCAACAGACCAAACCAAAAATAGACGAAACTACAGTCGCTAAACTCGAGGTATTCATCCAGCTAACCTTTCGAAGGGATGACGTAATGTAACGTCTACAAGACCGGCTCACTACAGCAGTAGGCCGAACATTCTGTGCGGCAACTCCAATCATTAGGTATAGAACCACACCGATTCCCACACCAGTAGTAAAAGAGCCTGTTCCTCTGTAAGCCAAAAACAATTGTATTTACCAATTCACATGTAGATGCTAGGCTTTCTACATCGGTAGAACAGAGCGACAGCTGAACAAAAGAGTGTCAGAACACATACTTCAATGGGTCGACAAGATACGACACACAGGCGATGCCTAGTGGGGCCGGCACACCGGAAGCTTCAAGTGTCATCAATTGCTAGGCACATTCTCGAAAGTGGCTATGTTGTTGACAGAGACATTGCCTTTCGCGTATTGTTCAAAACACAAAATACTCGCTTGTTAAAGTTTGCAGAAGCAATAATGATCAATCAACGTAAGCCAGGTTTGTGCAAACAGAAAGACATGTTAGTCAGCTTAAAATTACCGTGGTAAACAATTGACATTACTGTGTGAACATGTGTATATTTCAGCTTGAAGGATTTATCTAGTTAATTTACTTTATGTTGTGTGAATTCTGCATTATGTACCTGATGATATGCAGCGAAATATGCCAGGCAATAAATTGTGCAATCTATTGTGTGTGTCTTCGTTATTCAAATATCATAACATTGCTATTATTATTATGTTTTGTTTGAAGATAAGATTATTTCAGAGAAACACATATGATTGACAGTGCATACAGAGAAAGAAATAGAGACTAAGGTTTGGCTGTTGACTGATAATGCATAATGTAGCTTGTAAGATCTATAATATATTGTGACACCTGGCTTCATTTGATTAACAGCTTTGTCATATAGAATCTTTTTGGAAACCCAGTCCCTTAACGTTGGCACACCATTATGGATGTAATGGGATGATAAGATCCCATGGCTGAAGGTCAACAGTATGGGACACCCAGCCATAATTGCATACAATTATTCTATGTTAGATGTGCTATTATGTAAATTGGAAACTGTAGACCACCAAAACGTTTGGGGTAGCTATGTAATGATCAAGCTCACAGCTAATGTTAATTCAAAGATAATATATGATTATGACTTTAGATAAGTAATAATTATTTTGCATTTGTTAATTAATAACATCATTTTGGATTAATTATTTAAACACTGATTATGTAATGAAAATAATTTTATCATATTCTAATTATTTATATGGAAATTATGGAACCTAATCTGTAATTCCTATGTTTAGAAACCGCTTGGAAGTTGGAGTTCCTAGAAATAGTTAAACAATCTTCATTAATTGTCAATATATAATAAGTTATAATAAATAGAAGTGTAGAAATAATTTAATACCTTATCGTTAGTTGAAGAAACTTCAAAATTATTATTTTATTGGGGAAAAAATTTGATGAAATAATATTACATTTTATGCAACTGAATGAAAAATTACAATTCATGATTATATGCATCCAATTTGAATAATAATTACAATTGAATAACCACCGAGGATTCAGTAATTACACGATCTGCATATGTTTATGTACATCTCAGAGTGTCAAGTTTTGGTTGCCTGCCAACTGAGACGAACAAGATAAGATTACAATTAAATTAATAATAGTATGTTTGCAAATGTATGTTTGAATGTATCTGTGACAAATATATGTGATTTGTCAAATCACACCCAGTGAGGGGGGGGGGGGGGGATGTGAATGTCATGATTGAGAGTGACTAAAGCTCACACTCATATTCACATATGTCATCACGGTTTAAGGCGTGGGTCGTCTTGTGCGTTAAGCACGATTTTGACTGCGTCCATGAGAGAAATGTATCTCCTACATTGGACACTTGAAGTGAGACCGTGGTAGAAGTCAGTCCAACTCAGATTTGTTGTGAGCAATGGCAACATCATATTGCCACCATTTGTAAATATTTTAATTATATATTTTATTTATATCAGTTATTGAGAAAAGGCCGGATTTCTGGCCTAGTGGTTAGCGACTTTTCTCCGTAATCTCGTATACTCTCGTAAGTAACGTGGCGATGGTGAGAATCAGCAGTGGTTCGAATCGCGTTCAAATACACCATGCATCCATTACAGGATCGCGTGGGACACTTTTAGCTACTCCACCTGAAACTCAAGCCAGACGACATACTCCCGTCACATCAAGTACCAACAGGCCAGAAGTGCACAGACCACTCATAACCACCGCACCTGAAATCTGAGCCAGACGGGACACTTCCACCACACCAAGTCCGTATAATAGGTCGTCTTTCACACAGGAGGGTAATAATTATGAAGAAATGTTTCCTATTCTCCCCAGAAAGGAATCAACTTTCAGCAACAAAGACGTGCCACTACAACCTCCTGTTAGCCACCAACCACAGGCTGTAGTTGGTAGTCATTACATACCCATGAGACATCAACAGTATCCATTTCATTGTAACCCAGAATGGTTGCACCTCACACGGTTTAGCCCAGCTACACTTCGTCAAGCACCTATGATGTCGCTGTACCAACAACCAACACAACCTGGTATTTACTAGCAACTTAACACAAAGCAACACCAGATCTCGGTACAAGAAAGAGCCTCTCCTAGAACATTTATGTGCATATTTGGTTATTATTGTATATAGTAACGTATTAAATTGTACGTGACTATAAACATTGTCTCGTTTTGACGTCATATAAATTGATACTTAGTTGTATATCTTTTATAATACTTTTTACTGTGTTTATACTGGGAGTGAGGGGGTCATCCCTACAGATCTGTATACGTATTATTTTATTTTTGTATATTGACAGAGATGTTACTGTTTCTCTGTACTTTAGAGTGTGTATTGTTATAAGGGACGTAAGTTGTATTCATTTTGTGTTAAAAAAACAAAAACAAATCTATGATTACGCATTGTTAAAATGTCTAATAAGTACGAAAACTGGCTCAGTAATAATGGGCTCAGAATCGGGCATTTAAACATCTGCCATCTATTAGGGAAGCTGCCCGAATTATCACTTATAATTAATCAAAATTTTCCCATGTTCGGCGTTAGCGAAAGTCGATTAAATGGTAACATCTCAGATGATGACACCGCTATCAGAGGTTTTGACACCATTAGAAGAGATCCCTATCAGAAACAAGAGACTGGTATTGCAGTTTATATTTCTAACTCGCTTAACACCCACCGCACGCTAGATTATGCATCCTGTGAGATTGAGCGTGTATGGCTTGAGGTTAAACTTCAAAATCGCATACCCCTAGTAGTTGGCTATCTTTATCGAAACCCCAGTGCAGGAAATATCTGGTATGAAAAATTCACCACTATGATGGATGTAGTCTTTAGTAATGCGAGAGAAATAATACTGCTAGGTGACTTCAACATAGATACTAACAAATCAAACAAAACATAGGAAAACATAACAGAGTCATATAACTTCCAACATTTAGTCAAACAAGCCACTAGAATAACAAGATCATCTGCAACACTTATAGATCATAGTTATACTACGCGTGCTGACAGCATCACAGAATGTACTGTACCTATTAATGCAATGAGCGATCACTACCCAGTTTGTTGCACGTGGTTGAAAAGAGGTACCAAAACTCCAAAACACAAACATATAAGTATAAAATATAGAAATTATAAAAATTTCAATCGAGATGTCTTTTTACAAGACTAGCTCAACTCATCTCTGGACTATGTTTACCAACTTCCTGACCCAGACGATGCTCTGGACCACTTGCTGACGCCTTTCTAAGTATATGTGATAAGCATGTTCCATTTAAGGAAGTTCGTGTTAAACATCACACTAAGCCCCCGTGGATCACACAGGAGGTAGTTGAACTTACGAGAGACCGGGACAGGGCACATAAAAATAGACATCTAACTATGTACCGTAGTCTGAGAAACAAAGTTCAATATGTTATTCGAAAGGAAAAGAAAAACCATTTTAAGAACTTAATAATAGATAAAACCAACACTAAAGACATACGGAAAGCAATTAATACCTCGACAAACAAACACAAATCATCACAATCATTACCATCAAATCAGGTTACATGTGATCAATTCAGTAGATTCTTTCAGTTCGACATAAACCAACTGAAGGCTGCAATACCAGATGCGCCTCATGACATATCTTTATTAACATCATTCTCTGAGAACAAATGCTATGGAGACATTCCCCCAACACACCGCTAATGACGACCACTGAATTATTTACTCATCTCAGTAACCTAAACACCAGTAACTCATCAGGACTAGATGGAATCAGTAATCGGATCCTTCGCAATGCTGCACCGGCGATCTGCGAGTCACTAACCTTTATATATAATCAATGTCTCACCAAAGGTCACTTCCCATCAGCCTTTAAAATCACTAAAGTGTATCCTCTGTTAAAAGCTGGTTCTCTAGACGATCGTCTAGACGATCTACACCAGTGTTTCCCAACGTGGGGCCCACGCCCCACAGGGGGGAAATTTGACTGTTAAGGGGGGCAATTCGAAAATGGAAGAAATCGGCTGAATATAACAAAACGGGGAGACTTGAGACTGAAGTTAACTAAATTGGAACCTGACATAAGATCTCTTTGCAGCAAGCATCAAGCGCAAGGATCTCACTAAATTAAAATAATAAATAATTACTAATAATTAAAATAATATAGAAAAATCTTTCATTAAAATTATTTTGTACTTGAATTTCAGTTCTCCATTATATGTTTTGAAAATTTACTTACTGTGTTTGCTCATTAATTACCTAGTGATTTCTTCCTAAAACCTATAATTCAAGTTTCTTTAGTGAACATTTCAATGTTTGAATATTAAAAATAATGTATATGTTGAGGGGGGGGGGGCGTGGGGCAGGGGAGGGGGGCAATATGAAGTTTAGAAAGGCTTAAGTAGGGCATGGCACAAAAAAGGTTGGGAAACACTGATCTACACAGAGTGTAGACCACTCTACAAACGTCTTATTTTTAATAAGGCTAAACTAATTCACAAAATCCTATTTCAAAATGCTCCAAGCTACCTTTGGCCATTGTTTAAATATTACGAAAGACATAGCGAACGACTAAATATACTTCATGTCACTAAACCTAGGATAGACTAGTATGTATTTTTATAATCATAAAATATGTATGCATCAATGCTTAACATATTTCTCGGCATCTCATCAAGCGCATTCTGCAGAGTTGTATATCAAAGGAAGTGAATAAATTAATTATATTTTAGCTGAAATAATAAACACGAACAGTCATTGATCCTGTTCAAATGTGTTAAGTATTTCAGGCAAAATATACTTAATCTATTCATAATTTGTATTGTTTGTAGAGCTGTAAAAACATTAACAGAAGACAGAATTACATGGAACAAACCTAGCAGCTGAAGATGAGTCAAGCATCAAACACAAACGAGCAAAACAAACCTGTCATGTCAGTTTGATCTGTGCCAGGAACATGGCCAACAGCGTACACTGCCTGGAATGTGTTATTGGTGCCTCGCTGGCAGCTCTGTAAATATAGAAACGAAATGAGGTTCTTTTTCTTTTCCTTTTAAATCTGATCATATCATTCATGTGTCATTCCCACTTTTCTATCTTAATGCTCCGTTTTCTTTGCCCTGTGCCCATTCTACTCATGTCTTCCCTGTACAGATTGACTTCCCCACTCCTATTGCCTCTTTGTTTACGTTCTAGTTACTATGTCACTGCGTGGTATTGACCATATTGTCCTTCAAGTGCCGATTGGTGTACACATATATAGGCCTAGCACCATATTCCAATGTACAATGGTCTTTTACTTTATATTTTGCTCCATCACTTCCTGTCAGCTGATCCATGAAGCTGATAGCCCTCAGTTTAGAATGGTGTGCCCTGGCATTCAGTTTGATTGTTGTGACATAGAATTTGGTCAGCTCCAGAAACTCAGTTAGATTACCTTTATGTCAATTGTTAAATATGGTTGGATCAGTGTCGTTTTGATTTTGTGTGTGCTGATGAAAGCTTTCTAGCCATATCAACTTTGTCACCTGTGATTGTGTTCTTGTAAACCTGGCCAATTTAACTTTCCATTTTAGTTGCTTTCTCACCATAAGTATCGAAGAATATCAGAAGGAGACAATGTTTGTTGATTTACTCACTGTAAGTATAGACGAATATAAGAAGGAGACAATGTTTGTTGATTTACTCACTGTAAGTATAGAAGAATATCAGAAGGAGATGATGTTTGTTGATTTACTCACTGTAAGTATAGAAGAATATCAGAACGAGACAATGTTTGTTGATTTACTCACTGTAAGTATAGAAGAATATCAGAAGGAGATGATGTTTGTTGATTTACTCACTGTAAGTATAGAAGAATATCAGAAGGAGACGATGTTTGTTGATTTACTCACTGTAAGTATAGAAGAATATCAGAAGGAGACGATGTTTGTTGATTTACTCACTGTAAGTATAGAAGAATATCAGAAGGAGACGATGTTTGTTGATTTACTCACTGTAAGTATAGAAGAATATCAGAAGGAGACAATGTTTGTTGATTTACTCACTGTAAGTATAGAAGAATATCAGAAGGAGACGATGTTTGTTGATTTACTCACTGTAAGTATAGAAGAATATCAGAAGGAGACGATGTTTGTTGATTTACTCACTGTAAGTATAGAAGAATATCAGAAGGAGACGATGTTTGTTGATTTACTCACTGTAAGTATAGA
This sequence comes from Cepaea nemoralis, assembly GCA_014155875.1. Lineage (NCBI taxonomy): Eukaryota > Metazoa > Mollusca > Gastropoda > Stylommatophora > Helicidae > Cepaea > Cepaea nemoralis. The sequence continues at coordinate 878,495 of JACEFZ010005253.1, forward strand.
AGAATATCAGAAGGAGACAATGTTTGTTGATTTACTCACTGTAAGTATAGAAGAATATCAGAAGGAGACTGATGTTTGTTGATTTACTCACTGTAAGTATAGAAGAATATCAGAAGGAGACGATGTTTGTTGATTTACTCACTGTAAGTATAGAAGAATATCAGAAGGAGACAATGTTTGTTGATTTACTCACTGTAAGTATAGCAGCATATTAGAAGGTTTGATGTTCTTTGGATAGATGCTAAATCTAATTTTTTGTGTGCATATCCTGAAAAGTGCTTTCAGTTTCAACAGCAACTTGAAGACGCTTTCACTGATACACCAGAAAATTGTACAGTAAATCAAAAGTGGGGTCAACTTAAGGAAACTCTTTTTAAAACTGCCGTAGGGGTTTACGGCACTGTGGATCATAAGAGGCAGGACTGGTTTGCGGCAAACAGCTAGACTCTGCAGCCCATGATTGATAAGAAGAAGATAGCTCTCTTAAGAAACAAGGAAAGACCAACGCGTAACACTCTGAGTGAGCTAAAGCAAGCTAGGAAGGATGTACAAAAGGATGCCAGGCAGTGTGCAAATGATTATTGGATCAAGTTATGTGAGTCCATTCAAATCGCAGGTGATAAGAGAAACATCAGAAGCATGTATGAAGGAATAAAAAAAGCCTGTGGTCCAGTGATAAAAAGAAGTGCACCATTGAAAACCTTGACTGGAGAAATCATAACTGATAAGAAACAGCAGATGGACAGATGGGTAGAGCACTATTTGGAGGTTTACTCAAGTGAGACCATACTAGCGGATGATGCCCTCAACGCCATAGAGGCTCTACCAACTCTTGACCACCTGGACACACTTCCCACCATAACAGAAGTTAAGTATGCTATAAATGAACTTGCATCTGGCAAGGCTCCAGGTAAGGATGGGATTCCAATAGAGGTTATCAGGAGTGGGCAAGACACACTCACTCTACAGATCCACCAGCTAATAGAGCTATGCTGGCGAGAAGGATAAGTCCCACAGGATTTCAAAGATTCAAGCATCATAACACTGTACAAGAACAAGGGCGATCGGAGCGACTGCAACAACTATAGGGGTATCTCACTTCTGTGTATTGTTGGAAAAGTATTTGCTAGAATTGTTCTGCGCAGACTTCAAGTCCTAGGAGATCAAGTCTACCCCGAATCAAGTGTGGCTTTCGACAGAACCGGTCTACCATTGATATGATATTCTCATTGCGACAAATGCAAGAAAAATGCCGTGAACAGAATCAACCTACGTCGACTTCACAAAGGCATTTGATTTGGTCAGTCGTGAGGGTCTGTTCAAGGCACTAAAGAAGATTGGCTGCCCACCAACTCTTCTGTCCATTGTGGAATCGTTCCACACTGGCATGAAGGGTATAATCAAATTTGATGGTGCAACTTCTGAAGAGTTTGAAATCAAGAGTGGAGTTAAGCAAGGTTGTGTACTAGCTCCCACCCTCTTTGGAATATACTTTTCACTTCTACTGAAATATGCCTTTCGTGATCAGGATGGTGGTGTATACTTTCACTCACGCTCAGATGGCGGCCTCTACAATGCTCAGAGATTGAAGGCCAAGATCAAAATTAGGAGGGTGCTGATCAGAGAGTTGCTTTTTGCAGATGATGTTGCGATTACGACCCACTCTGAGGAAGAATTGCAATGTCTACTATCTGCATTCTCCAATGTGTGTTGTGAGTTTGGTTTAACAATTAGCAAAAAGAAGACACAGGTTAAGTCACAATGTGCACATGGGGTACCATCAATCTTTATTGACGACGCCGAACTAGAGATGGTAGACCATTTTACATATCTAGGATCAGTGGTAAATAGCAAATTATCCCTAGATCAGGAAATCAACATCCGGATTGGTAAGGCAGCAACCACAATGAACAGGTTAAGGAAAAGAGTCTGGGAGAACGCGAAGCTTACTGCCAAAACAAAAGTCCTTGTCTATCAAGCCTGTGTCCTTAGTACTCTTCTTTATGGCAGTGAAACCTGGACAACTTACTCACACCAAGAGAAACGTTTAAACAGCTTTCATATGCGGTGTCTGCGAAGAATTCCTGGTATTAAGTGGCAAGACAAAATCACAAATACTGAAGTATTGGAAAGATAAGGTTGTGTGACGGTTTATTCCATGCTCAGTCTTCGTAGACTTAGATGGATAGGACATCCTAGTAGGATGGATGATGGTAGAATACCAAAGGACATCTATTTTGGTGAATTACAGATGGGTAAGATATCTCAGGATCGGCCTCTACTACGATACAAAGATGTGTGTAAGCGGGACATGATTGATACAGGCATTGATAATGCACAGTGGGAGCATGTCGCCGCTGAACGTTTGCATGGAGGGCAAAGATCAGAAATGGAATAAAGACAAAGGAGAAAATTATTGCAGATAAGTCACACACCGAGCGTGTGAGACGTAAGATGGTGCATGATGGTGGAAATGACCACATGTTCACATGCACCCACTGTGAACGAACATTTACAGCGCGAATTGACCTTATCAGTCACATGCGCTGCCGCCATTTTTTTTTTTTAGCATATCCTTTTACAGGACTTAGCTGTCAACACCAGCATCTTTCAGCTGTATGTTGATCTCTTGGCAAGATTACGCTCAGTAGTTTGCCATTGCTTTCTGAGCGGCCGGCTCAGTATCCCGCAAGTCACGAGCGAGGGTCGAACCGCGTCAGCTCTCGCTCCGCTACGAGACTCTGCGTGATAAACGGGATTACAGAGAGAAAGTGTTGTAACCCCACAGCCAGAGAGACCGGCGCTACCGCCATAGGTAAAAGTTATTATGCCTTTTTAAAGCAAAACTATCGTCTGTCAAGACGGCAAGGTGCCAATGATGGTTACCTAGCAAAATAAGCGAGTGTTGCCAACTAGTAACCAAGACATTTATCACAACAACGTGCTTAGTACACCTGAATCCAAGAGACAGAGTGCAGTGGGGCAAATTGTCCAGTCATCTTCAGGAGAGACCAGAGGAGGAACCGAGGAAGAAGTCGACAGGTGTCTATCATTGGACATCTACACTATAGCTGAGTATCCCAACAGTGTTCCCGATCAACCGATACACGCTGCTGACTTTTCTAAATATTCCAGTAAAAAGTTGAAGCGTATACATGCTAAGAAGGTCAAGGACTAAACAATTGATTTCCACTTATAAACCTATAGATATTAGTTTTCTTTATTGTTTATTCTCCATCTGGGAGTAATCACCGTGTTAATTTTAATAAACTAGTAATAGCGGTGTCGTCAACTATTATTAACTAAGTAATTGAACTTTTTTCTTGTAAATCCATAGCTATAAACATATCACTTGAGTGCGTGAGGAAGAAAGTTATGTTTGCATTGATGACTAATCTTGTCTGTTGTATGAGAGTGCGACATATTGGTTTTTGTTATCTAGGGAGAGTCCAGCACTTAAACGTATGCACTTTCATATAAATTGTTTTATATATATATATTATATATATATATATATATATATATAATATATATATATATATTATATATATATATATATATCTATATATATATATACTATATATATATATCTATATATATATATATAATATTTCTAACCCAAAGTATTCCTCATCGATACTACTAATGTTGTATGTGGAAATATGTTACATTAGAGTAGCAGTAGAGTTGTATTGTACAAGTTAGTGTACCCCGCCAAACCTACAGATTTAGGCTGAGAACGTCTTCTCAGTTTGGTCTGTAAAACACGTGGCAACAGTATGTCTCGAACGGATTTGATCCTGGTCCTGACGAGAAAGTTTTTAATCTGTCATTTGATCACTAGACCTGATGATAAACGGAGGTACTAAGTCAATTGGCTATAATTATACTTATTTGTGTCCTTAGAAAATATCATCTGGCTCTTATTAAGCCTTAATATCTAAAAAGAATATAGTGAAAACCAGTGGTAACCTCCTCCACCTGATACGTGCCGATCAAATCAAGTTCAAAGGTACGTATTGAACGTTATGTACATTATTCACTGTGTGTGTATACCAATACTTCTTTATAAATTAAAACGCAATCAGGCGGGGGCAACCGAAAAGTGACATTTAACTTGACTAAACTTCAAGACTTACTAATCGAAAATAGATTATCTACATGCTGAAACGTAACTCGATTTATTCAGTAGACGATTAAAGTTAATATATACTCATTATGTGCTTAGCTTAGGAACTAACATATTCATTTAGACAATATGTATTATTCGAAGGAATTAGTTCTGATATTAAATACGTTATACTTTATTGTTATTTATTAATCTTTATCTCACTCATAGTCAGATCACTAACCCGTGCTTCAAATATAACCCACTGACAAGATCAAACATGGGGAACTGTCAATCCTTAATATCGTTTTTGTTTATAGTGAAAGTAATCTTAAGCCTAGCTGGGAAATCTCATAGATAATTAAGTAAGGGTGTGTTACTGAAGATAAGTAAGATGGTTGCTAGAATCACAATTCGTAACGGTGAAAGATGATTTGTGATGTTTCATAGATTCAACTGTTCAATAATGTAGATGGTGGCGTCAAAGTTGTGGCGTGTGATTTGATTTCATCCCAATTAATTCGTCCGATATTATGTGATGTTAATACATCTTGTGAGATGTGGTTAGTGTGTTTCCATAATTAATCAGACTTATAATATAGATGTTACTATATCAGTAGTCTGTGAAGCAGATCATCTGTGTGTTTAGACATATTAGATTTAACTATATGAATAAGAAGGAATATAATAATAATCGTGTGCTGTTTTTCCTTAGATCAAGTGTGCTGTTGATGATCTCAGTATAGAGAATTGTAGTATGCAACCGCAGATAGCACATGCTATTCTAAGTGTTTTTTTTGGTATGAGACATGTGTCGGCCATCAAGGATAGCTTACAAAGGGTATTGTTACATTTTATCTTTGTCCGTGAGTATCCCGTAGCTCTCACGTAGTGTATTAGAAATAAAATGCTTATTTTGTAATTGTAATACTCAAACAAACCACATGTATGTATTATGATAACAATAAGATTAGTATAATTAGATTGTGTGACGGCTGAAAGGATTGCAACTTTATACATCTATTTATCTGTCTATCTCCTTGCTGTGAGATTGTATTAGATAAAGAGGATCAATATTCATCCAGGCACAGTAGCAGGAATCCATTGGCATACTGTCTTTCTTTAAGTATGGTTGGTCGTCATATCTTTCCGCCTGGCACTGTTAGAAGTCGTGAGCGGTTCTGGGACTTGTGGGAATCTTACGCATAAGAATGCGAGTCATTTGGTCGCTTCTTCTGCAGTGGTTAGACTCTCTGCTCTTAGGACGTCTATGTTGTATCTACTTTGATCTGTTCTCTATCTTAGTCGTATACGCTACGCAACAGAGAGAGTTCTGGGAAGTTTATATTAATCACAGGAGGCGTAGTGCAGATAACTAAACCTGCTGTCTTCTATTAGCTATAAAGCTGCCAGTTTTACCTTCTGTTTCCTGTGCCACTGTTTGGAATTATAATTTTATGGGACCAGTATGTATACTTTCTAGTTTTAAACGAGCCACTTTGTCTCTTTTACCTGCAATTGGTAGACTTTCCCAATGGTCAATCTTTCTGTCTTCATCTGTGCGTGTAGGAATTCTCTCTACGGTCAAAGACCACGCTACAATCCCCCTTGTATAAGTAAGAGACAATTGGTGCTCTTTGGTCACATTAGCAGACACGCACTGAAAGGTATCATGACAACTGGAAAGGTCAGTGGTATATGAAGCAGATTCATACCAAGACAGATGATGTTGGATGATCTAAGACAATGACATGTAAGAATAATACCAGCATCATTGTTCTGTGACTGAGATTTGTGGAGAGATTAATGTCCACATCATTTGCAGGGATTTGCATGGCCGTATGGATACGATCATTCGCTTTTAAAATTCCCGTATGCTGATCCCGAAGTAGCGGGTTCAACCCCATCACTAGCCAGTTGGACTAAAATGTTGACTTCCGTCCTAGACCTAGGAACATAAATTACAAATACCTCAGAAGTCAGAGTGGATTCGCCTGATGGTGAGGGACACTGGTAATGGGGAAAGCTATTCCACATGCAACATTTAGTCCAGTGTATTAGAATAAATAGCATAAGCATGTGTATGGACTATGTTTTTGTTGAAATCGATCGAACAAAGAAAAAAAAAATTAAGGGCACATGATGATAATGATGATGATGACGAGTTTAAAAGTACCCCATACCTTTGGTTGAACAGCTTTCCAAGTTGCCAAAAGAATCGTATGGACATCAAAAGCATCAAGCTTAAAATACTTCTTGATATCCCTCACAGCCCTGGCCACAACTTCAGTCTGTTTGGGTGATGGTGTGCTCTGAGTGGCGGGTTCCAAGAAAACTGAAGAGTTACAGTTTTCATAAAGATGGTAGAACACTTCTCCAAATCCATCACCTTTGTCGTCTGTCCACAAGGGTGCCAGGACGCTCTGACTCATATTGTGTGCTACTTCCAGGTCTGGAGTTCCTGTCACTCCGTTGCTGTTGTTGAACAGAATCACACCATTGAAGAGAACCTGTAAAATATGTGGCAACTCTTGATTTATGACAATCTATGTATTTTTAATTGCTCATAAATAGAGACCATTTTGAGGAGTACAAAACATTACATATGTACAGTATATGTAGGTATATAAAACGTTCATGATATTTATCTGCACTAAAAGTTAGTTGAATGTCCATTACAGGATATCGCAGTCAACCTCAGCATTTGTTTCTGTTAGTGATTTCTTAGCAAGTTTACGTTCAGCAGTTTGTCACTGCTTTCTGAACGACAGGCACTCATACCATGTTTATGAAAACCTGCGCAAGGCGGTATGCTTCCAAACTGCCCGCAGCTTTGTTTCAAACGCGGTATGCGGGATTACAAATTATGTCCGTAACCCATTCGCCATCCATCCATCATGTTCCATGCCGATAAGCGTAGGTGGTCATGTTTTGCCATCTCACTCGATCACCAGAGTCGTTGATCAGCTCCGTGTTCCTGTCTCGACATGCCATGTGGCCAAACCATCCAGGTATTTACTTCTCGGTCTTCCCCTTGGTCTCTTCCCTTCGATCTTACCAGTCGTCACCAAGATCTCCAAGTCATTTCTTCTCATAACATGCCCAACACATTTTGACTGTCTACGTCTAATTACTCTAATCAGTTTGCGATCTTCATTTGTTTCTCGAAGGACTTGTTCATTGGTTTTTTTCTGTCTGTCCATGGTGTTTGCCATGCGGCGCATACAGACAACAACAATCGGAAAGTGGAAAACAACAACAAGTGCGGCGCGGACAGTGAACGCACACGAGAAAACTAGGAAACAAGACGTCAGAGAGAAACAGACGGAGGACAACAGAGATGAAGGAAAGACGGCACGGGGATATCATCAGAGCACGATCTTGAGAAGTCAACTGAGAGAAATGATTAACATCTGAACGACATAATGTAAGGATTGAGTGAAGGAAGAATCGAAGATATATTGAGAACTAAGAGCGATTAGGCACGAAACACAGATCAAAAGCAGAAGAATAAAATAGGATTTTATGGGCCGGGATCCAAGACGAATGATCATAGAAAGGTCACACAACAAATAATATCCAAAGTTCGCTGGCGTGAGTAGATTGTTAAGAATATTTATGTGAAGTCTGAACTCTGTAGGTACATGGGATAGGGCAAACGACATGTTTGACCATAATTGTAGTCGTATTAAATAGGGACAGCATGAGCAGATACGACGGAATGAGCGAAAGGCTGAATTATATTGATTGCCTGCATGTGGTATGATTCATGGGATACTGCCCTGAAATAAATATGGACTCGGAATTAAGGCATTATGTCACCGTTGTTCATGACCATTTTACCAGTTCTGTTATTCAGTTCACATTGTTTGATTGGGAACACTAAACCTAGAGAGAATGAGCCAAACTGTGCTAATGAACGAAAGTAACTACTTAGCAGTATTCTTTGCATTTTCCTCAGAAACCACATCTCCACAGCCATCAGCTGTTTTTCAGCTTGACCGCTTATTGTCCACGCTTCACATTCATACAAAAAGTATACGGTTCTATGTATCACTTCAACACTCTGTTTACTCGTTTCAATTGATATAATTTTATTGGTCTGTATCGTTTTTCATCTTGCAAAAGGCTACATTCGCAATGGCAATTCTTGTTCTAATCTCTTCAAGGCATCTTCGTGTCTTTTCGAGTCTTCGTGGCGAAGTGATCAAGCCGTTTAACTCGGGCTCCGAAGGTTGTTGGTTCGATTCCGGGCCGCGTCCTTCGGATCACGAATTAAATTTTTCGGAGACTCCTGTGGGTCGTCGCTAGAGCTACGGAGTCCGTGCTTTGTGCGACGCTTTCCGCGCTGCGGAAAGAGACCGAGCCATACGGGATAAACCCGGTGCAATGAAGTCGACCTTGTCGACTTTTAAGCGACTTTCTTTTTCTTCAAGGCATCTCCCATCAGATGTTATGACTGTGCCGAGATAACTGTATCGGTTCACTTGCTTAAGAATATGCCCATTTACTCCTATATCACATTGTGGTATTTCCTTCTTCCCAGTGACGACCATAATCTGTGTCTTCTTAATATTCAGTTCTAACCCTAGTTGTTAACTGTGTGCAACAACCGCATCTACTAAATTTTGCAGGTCCTGTTCATTGTCTGCAATCAGGTTGCAGGAATGCACCCATTCGCCACAGAGCCGGTATTTACTGGCACACAAGATTTAAATTAAGTAAGTAAATTTAAGAGCTTGTTTCTATGCCAGGAAGCTTTATGGTGCTGGCCTTATATTTCTAAATCAGTTGGCACTTTGGTCAATGACACCAGTTGTTTTTACTTTCCAAGAAATTTCCTGAGGTTCATTTTAGACTGGGTCGACCGGCAGCCCAGGTAATGAAAGAAAAGCTATCACAACTCCCTGAGACTTAAAGCAGGACATAAATAAATATTAGGTTTATAAAATATTCAGAAAAATAATAACTATTATTAATGACAATTTCTGTTAGATTTTAGCATTTTCCTACATTATTAGTTTTATTTTATATTATATATAAGTATACTGAGTCATTTTTAAGTGGAAATTATCCCACATTAAAACTATATTTTCTAAGCACAGTACACGTTGCACTTATTTATTCTTTTTGTGTACCACTAAAGATGCCATGTGTGATTGGCTATTCTTCATGTGTACCATTAAACACACCATGTGTGATGTGCATCATTAAACACGCCATGTGTGATGTGCATCATTAAACATGCCATGTGTGATCATCGTCTTCTTTAGTCATCATAACGTGCCAAGCGCATAAGCATGGATTGTCGGGGTTCACCATCTCACACGATCACCAGTCGTTGACCAGGTCTGTGTTCTTGTCCCGATTATGCCATGTGGGCAAGCCACTCAGGTATTTATATCTCCGCCTTCCCTTTGCTCTTTACCCATCAATATTGCCAGATGTCACTAAGATTTCCACTTGATTTATCCTCATAACATATACAATGAATCATGACTGTCCTGGTCTAATTTCTCGGATCAATTTTTCGCTTTAATTTGTTTCTTGTAGGACCTGCTCAATGTTTTTTCTCAGTCCATGATATTCTTTGCATTTTTCTCAGGAACTAGATGAATTCCACTGTGACTAGATGTTTTTCAGCTTGTATGTTTATTGTCCATCTTTCACAACCAAAGGGAAATATGTTCTGCTAGAAGACCATACATTGAGAAAACCTGACAATAGTATAACAAGAAAAGCCTCAGTCTGGAACCCACAGAGCAAACGAAATAGAGATAGTTAGACAATCTCACGGAGAAGAGAAGTGGAAAAAGAAATGAACAATATGTGAAGGACTTGGACACATCTGTATGAGACAGCTAAGGATAAGGGTGCTTGGAGTGAGTGGGTTGAGTTCCTGTGCCCCAATTGGAGATAGAGGACAATAGAAGAAGAAGAAGAAGGAAGAAGAAGAAGATGGAAGAATAAGAAGAAGAAGAATGAAGAGAAGAAGAGAAGAAGAAGAAGAAGACAGAGAAGAAGAAACGAACGAACGAACGAACTTTATTTTAAAAGGGTAACAAATTGGGCACGTAGGCCCGTCTTACATCCGGCCCTTTCAATCACTCATCTTTCATTCATCAAATGTGCATGGTACATTTACATAGGGGGAAAATAACATTGTCAAATGGATTTTGTAAGCATAAACAATGCATATTACGCATGATACATTCACATGGGAAAAAACATTTTCAAATGAAAGTTGTAAACATAAACAGCGCATATTGCAATGTTGTGAGACACATCCCTCATCCACCCTCACATCCCGCAGCCACCCACACATCCCCCACCCACACATACCTCCACGCACTCACACAGACCCAGGCAAACATACATGCCACCACCCACCCACAGATCCCCCACCCACACACATTTCCCCACCCACACACACATTCCCCACCCACCCCATAACTTACACGCACACACCCACCCACATATTCTCCACCACCCACCCACACACCCACAACCACCCAGCAATACACACATCACAATACCACACACACATACCCCCGCCAACCCACACATCCCGCACCTATCCACACACACATCCCGCACCCTCACAATTTTCCCCACCCACCCACACACACATCAGCCAACCTACACCCACTCACCCACCCAATATCCGCCACCTCTCAACTACACATCCCCCACCTATACACACATCCCCACCCATAAACACATCTCCCCACCTGCCCACACATATCCCCCACCCATAAACACCCAAAAAACACACACCTCCCACCCACACACACGCCACCACCCACATATACCCCACCCACAACACACCCGCCCGCACACACACATCTTCCCACAAACACACACCTTCCCCACCCATACACTCATCTCTCACACACATCCACCGACTCAAGTACTCATCCATCAACCACTCACACCCACACATCACCCACCCGCCCATCAACACATGCATCTCTCATCTACCTCCCACCCACACACACCCCAACCACCCAGCCAAATACACATCCCCCATCCTCACATACATCCTTCATCCACTTGCACATCCCACACCTCCCCCACCTCTCACACATCTCCCCTCCCACACAAAACTCCACCCATAATCACATTCCCCCCCCACACACACACATCCCCACATGCATTCCCCATACATATCCCCGCCCACACATCTCCTCACCCACCCACACATCCTCCACCTACAAACATCCTCACCACCCACACATACATCCTCCACCCACTCACATTTACCCCATCCACACACACACACGCACCCACACAGACATATCCCATACACAGACACCCCCACACTCATCCCCCACACCCATTACACACCCATCCCCAACCAACAAAATCTCCTACACACTCATTCACCTACCCAAATACACATTCCCTACCCACACCCCCAAACCACCAACACCACATACTTCCAATCATCCTTCCAATACACACACACACATCCCTCACACACACACACATCCCTTCACCCATCCACACATCACCCATAAACCCATACACATCCCCCACACACAACCCCTCCACACATACATTCCCCCCCCCCCCCCCACACACACACACATCCTCACATACACACCCACACACACATCCTCACATATAGACATATACATGATGCCTCACATGATCACTGAAACTAATAAGAACAAACTCCCATACTTTACACACAGTTGAGTAACTGACGATTGTCGTGAGTATTCTCGCAAAAATTGTAAGAAGTGGAGAAAAATGTGTACATACACATTGTGCAGCGTAGAAATTAGTGATGCAATTCAACTGTCTCTCTCTATCTCTCTCTCTTTTTTCTCTCTCACTCTCCCCCCCCCCCCCAACTGACTCTCTCTCTCTCTCTCTCTCTCTCTCTCTCTCTCTCTCTCTCTCTCTCTCTCTCTCTCTCTCTCACTCACATCACAGTAATGTTATATTATACATGATAAAATCAAGTGGCATACAAAATGATAATATGAAAAATGAGAATACACCCCCGCAAAAAAAAAAAAAAATATGGCATGGCATGTTACAGGACAATCAAGTGGCATACAAAATGATACCTCGTAATATGAAAGATGAGAATACATAAAAAATATGGAATAGCATGTTACATGACATGCGTGCGCTCAACTCTCTCTCTCTCTCTCTCTCTCTCTCTCTCTCTCTCTCTCTCTCTCTCTCTTTCTCTCTCTCTCTCTTTACGTAACACTCTCACACTCATTCACTCTCTCTCTCTCACTCACACTTACTAACTCTCTCACTTACTCTACAGTAATTTACATGTGTTCATTTTATGCATGTTAAAATCAAGTGCATAAAATGATAATATGAAAATGAGAATACACAAAAATATGGAACAGCATGATTAGATGACATGCGTGCACTCAACTCTCTCTCTCTCTCTCTCTCTCTCTCTCTCTCTCTCTCTCTCTCTCTCTCTCTCTCTCTCTCTCTCTCTCTCTCTCTCTCACACACACGTACACACACACACACCCACACACAACATACACACGCAAATACACACATATACCCACGCACATACACACACCTACACACATCCACATACTTTCGCACCGTACTCACATAACACACAAATACACACTCCCTCGCATACACTGCACGCATGCACACTTACACATACAAAAATATACAATACATATACGAGCACACACACATACATACACACATACATATAAACACATATAAACACACATGGACGCACACCTTAACACACTTACAGACATACACACACAGAGGCAGGCACAGATACACACATGTACACACACATATACACCCATACAGACATGCACACACACACATACATCCACACATATAAACACACGCACACATAGACACACATAGGCACACCCATCCACCCACACACATAAGGCTGCCTCACATAATCACTAAAACTAATATGAGTAAACTCCCACACTTTTCACAAGTACACACTGTCGACTTTCGTGAGCATCCTCACAAGAACATTCAAAATTGGGACACAATGGGAAAACATGGAAAATATGGAAAATTGTTGATTGAAATAGGTATACATTGTGTAACGTAAAAATAAAATATGGTGGTCCAATCCAGTAAGATAATTCTGGAATTGACATAAACATGATGAAATAAGCAGTGCATGTTAAATTCAATTGGCAGTAAAAATGCTAATATGAAAGATGAGGATACAGAAAAATATGGCATAATGATATGCTTGCGCTCATTCCTCTGTTCTCTTGTCTCTCTCTCTCTCTCTCTTCTCTTCTCTCTCTCCTCTCTCTTCTCTATCTCTCTCTCTCTATTTCTTTTTCTTTCACGCACACTGGCACACTAACTCTCTCATTGTCTCATTCTCATCCCTCTCTCCCCCTCACCATTTCTCTCTCTCATGCTTATACGCACTCACTCTCACACTCGCCCTCCACTACCAACACACACACATACTCACATATTCACTCTCACTCAATCTCTCACTCACTCTCCCACTTACACTCACTCTCTTACCCTCTCTCTCTCTCTCTCTCTCTCTCTCTCTCTCTCTCTCTCTCTCACTCACTCGTTCACTCTCTAAACCACAATAAATCACTCTTTTATTCGCACACACAGACAAGCAAACACACACACACACACTAACTCACTCTCACTCATTCACTTTCTCATGCACTCTCTCACTCTCTCTCTCTCTCTTACACACGCACTCGCTCTCACACTCACTCACTCGCGCACATACACGCATACCCACAAATTCTCTCTCACTCACTCACGCTCCCTTACTCACTCACTCACTCGCTGACTCTCTAACTCACACTCACTCACTCACTTTCTCACTCTATCACACAGACAGGCAGACACACAATACATCCACTCTCTCAAATTCACTCATTCTCGCACTCAATCTCTCACACATACGTCCACACACACTCACTCACTTTTACACTCACTCAAGCACACGCGCATGCACACTCTCTCACTCTCTCTGACTCATACTAAGTCTTCCACTCACACTCTTTCTCACTCACTCTCTCACCCACTCTCTCGCTCACACACATACAGTGAAGAATGATAGTGGAAAAATGATACCAGTAGGTGACTTATGGAGGCATATAGTCGGTATGAAGTAAGTATTGAAAGAGTTTTCGGTTGAATGTGTAGGGACTCATTGGAGTTTTCAGATCTGGTGGAAGGCTATTCCACAAGTGAGCACCAGAATATGCGAAACAAGTTTTTTTATAAGTCCAGTCTAGGCTTAGGAACCTGTAATAAATTTAAGCGCTTACTGTTCATTGCATTAGATTGAATTAACGGTAGAAGATACTTTGGGGTATTTTCAGATATACACCTCGGAGGAGCAAATGGATCACCATAGTCTGGCAAGAATGAGGCAGCGAGGTGTGACGAGGGGATCTGGCCGATGCTCGACGCTCAGAGGAAAGGCGAGACGGACATATAATCAGATTGCTACTGGAACTATTAGCATTGGAACTCTTCGCTGGCTGCTGAGGGTGGGGACGGAGCGCTCATGGGAATGTCCCGAATGCTGTGATGTCGGTTCCTAAATCAATCAATCAATCAATCAATCAATCAATCAATCAGATATAATTTTATTCACTAATTTGGCTTTGTTAAAAAGGAAGCGCTTTCGAAGTGGTAGAAGTCTTAGATGGCTGTATAATTTATTACTTTCAACGTGCTTTATGCTAGAAACTAAACGTATAGCGGGGTTTTGAAGCGAACACAATTGTTTCATATTAGATTTAGGGCAACCATCACAGACTGTGGAACAATAATCGAGTGGTGATTAGATATAGGATGCTTAGAATATTTTTCGTGTGCTTTCATCCAAAAAGTGCTGAATTTTAGCAAGTTGGTAAACTTTTTGTGCTATTCTCTTGGTAAGGACGTGAACATGAGAGCTCCAGTTTAAATGTCTGTCAATTAAAAGACCTAATCTTTTATGTTCATTTAAATTAACTATAGGTAACGTGTCCACGTGGAGCTCGAGCGGTGTCCCAGTTATGGCTAGGGTCTGTAGCTTTTGTCTGGTCGTTATTAGCATGGATTTGGTTTTGTCGATGTTAATTAACATGCGGTTTTCATTGCTTCATCTACTAAGGTTGTCAAGTTCGTTTTGTAAAGAGCTCTCTAAGTCACGAAGGCTCTCTTTACTAGTGTAAATAGTGCAGTCGTCCGCAAATAAATCACACGAAGTATTGAGGTATAAAGGAAGATCGTTAATGTACACTGCAAAAAGCAGCGGAGCTAGTATTGAGCACTGAGGCACACCAATATTAAGTTGTATGGGTCTTGGTAGACAGTTATTGAAGGACACTACTTGTTGTCTGTCATATAAAAATGACGTAAATAGGTTCACCATATTGGTGCTAGTCTTCATTTGTTTTAATTTTCTAATTAAAATATCATGATCTACCATATCAAAGGCTTTTTTAAAGTCTACAAATACTACTCCACAAAAGTTGTCATTGTTGATACAAAGATGCCAGTTATCGGTCATTTTTGTAAGGGCACTATGGCAAGAATATTTAGGTCGAAACCCAGATTGACTGTCAACTATTAGATCGTTGTTAATTAAATGATGTAGTGTTATTTTATGCATGTGTTTTTCTAATGGCTTTGATAGCGACAATAGTAAGGAAATAGGTCTATAATTATCCAAGACGCTATTATCAGTTGAGCCATTTTTAAGTAGAGGATAAACTTTAGCAACTTTAAAGGCAGATGGAAAGTAGTTTTTGGACAGGCCACTGGTTATATATTGAAACGTTAAGGACTCACTAATAATTGGTGCAACACACTGAAGAATTCTATTACTGATACCATCTAGGCCTTCTGTATTTGTTGCTTTGAGATTCGAGAGATATTTATATACTTCTGCAAAAGACATCAAGGGAATCTCAGGGGGAATATTTCTAGAGCATTTCCCTTCACAGAACGATGACAGTGAACTTAAATTACATACTTAGTTTGGTATTGAGGACTTTAGATTCTCTATTTCTGATTAAAAGAAGTAACTGAAATCCTCGCATGTTATAGTGTTTGGCATTGCTGAATCTGAAGCGTGTTTCTTGTTGGTTAGCGAGTTAATAGCCTTCCATATATTTGTTTTATTTGATTTATCTACAATCAAATTTTTGAAATGATCTTTCTTTATCCTACGAATTTCATATTTAACTTTATTTCTTAGTCTGCGGTAATTGATAAAATCTTTATTTGTGTGTGCTTTATCTCGTTCTCTCATGATTTCGAGAACTTCGCTAGTGACCCATGGGGATTTATGTTGATTCTTGACTCGAACTTCTTTGACTCGCACATGTTTATAAAATACATTGTAGACAGTCTTTCTCCAGTAAGCTAGTGCATCATCCGGATCAGGAAGTTGGTAAACATGTTCAAGGGCTGCATTTTTTAAGTCGTCTAAAAATATATTTTGGTTGAGAGCTTTAAAATGTCTAAATTTGATGCTTAAATGTTTATTTTTTAGGAGTTTTAAACCCAATTTTCGACCACGTACAACATATTGGGTAATGGTCACTAACTGCACTAGAAGAAGGAGGAGGAGAAGAAGAAGAAGAAGAACAAGAACAAGAACAAGAACAAGAACAAGAAGAACAAGAAACTAAAGTGGAATCCTATCCGTCATTATTTACCAAGCATTTCACTGGCGGCCACATTAGAGTGGAGGCTAGACATTGGCCTGCCAGTTCGGCCGGTGGTAATAGGTATTATCTGCATCTGGGACAGATTTGAATGATTAAGACTGACCTTGACTCCCAGGTTGACCTAGTCTAACATTGGTACCGGGCAAGGTCTAGGGAAGTAAAGGTGACAGGTGTGACACTGACCACATCACCCACCCAGTGACAGATGGCCTATACAAATCAAATCAAATCAAATCAAATCAACTTTATTAGGGTCACAAATTGGGCGCGCAGGCCCGTCTTACATTCGGCCCTTCCAATCACTCGTCTTTCGTTCATCAAGAGCATTATACATTTACATAGGAAGAAAAATAAACATTGTGAAATGAATGTTGTAAACATAAACAAGGCTAATTACCATGTTGTGAGGCCCATCTACCACCTATCCATACATCACCCCACCCACACAACACCCCCACCTACCCACACACACGCGCACCAAGGGACACATACACACCCCCACCTACCCACACACACGCACACCAAGGGACACATACATACCCCACCAACCGACCCATCCCCCTCCCGCACATCCCCCACCCGCACACACTGCCCTCACCTGATCCCCCAACCAAAACACACTCGCCACCCACAAACATTCCCCCACCAACCCACACATCCCACTCCCATCCACATACACATCCTAACCCACACATCCTCTCCCCACCCAAACCTCAAACCACCCATCCCCCAGCCACATCTCTATCGACAACATATTCCCCACCCATGCACACAATCCCCCACCAACCCACACATCGCACATCCACTCACACATCCCCAAACCATACACACACATCCCCACCAACTAACATGTCCCCCCCCCCCACACACACACACATCTCCCTAACCACCCATACATCCCCAATCCACTCACACACACCCCACCACCCACACATACAACTTCCACCCACCCACACATGCCATAACCTAATCCCCCACCACACAATCCCCCACCCGCACATCACATACACCCCTACCACGCACTATTCCCAACCCACGCACCACACACACATCCCTCACCAACACATCCCCACTTACACACCACACACATATCCCCCACCCAGATACCACACAATATTCCCACCCACACCCACACAGATACCCTTACCCATCCACCCCACATACCCCCACTCACACACCACAAAAAATCCCCCACCCACACACACATACCTCACCCACACAATATCCCCAACCAACACACCACACACCTCTCTCCACCCACACACGCATTCCCTACCCGTCCACCAACAGACACTCACTCACGCAAACATCCTCCACTACGCACCCACACACCCACCCCCAACCAATCTCTCGATCACAATACCACTACCCACACACACCCTCCACCCACTCACACCCCAACACATACAACTCCCTCACCCACCTACACATCCCTAAGCCACTCACACACCCCCACCCACACATTCCCCATCCACACACACACATCTCCCACCCACACACCCCACATACTTCCCCCAACCACCACAATCCCCTACTCACCCACACATATACCCCACCCATACGCACATTCCCCGCACCCATCACACACATCCCCCACACCACACACTATCCTCCACCCATACCACCACAAACATACCCTCCACCCACACATCATTCACACATCCCCCACCAACACACCGCACGCATATCTCAAACCCACACACCCATACACTTCTCCCCACCCGCCCGTTGCATCCCCAATCCACCCAACACAATCCCCTACCCACACAACCCCAGCCTCCCACACATACTTCCTCAAACCATCCACACATCTCCACCCACATAAACACACATCCCCCGCATCCGTCCCATACACATATCCTCCACCCATACACACATCCCCCACACCCATTCCAACACCCCTACTTTCACCCCCACACATCCATCCACACATCCACCAACACCCACAAATACCACTACCCACCAAAACCCACACACCCCAACCCATCCAAACGCATACCCACACCCACACAACCCCCACCCACACATATCCCCACACTCACACACATCCTCCACATACACTCACACTTCCTCACATCTAGACACATACAAAATGTCTCACGTTAGTATTGAAACTAGTATGAACAAACTCCCACACTTTACTCACACACATACACTGACACTTGTCATGAGCAGTCTCATAAAACATGGAGAAAAATGTGTACATAAAATGTATGTGACGTAAACATAGTGATGCTCTCTCTCTCTCTCTCTCTCTCTCTCTCTCTCTCTCTCTCTCTCTCTCTCTCTCTCTCTCTCTCTCTCTCTCACACACACACACACAATTCACTCTCACACATTCACTCTTCCGCTCATTCACTCTCACGCTCACTCATTCACTCTCCTGCTCACTCATTCACTCTCCTGCTCACTCATTCACTCTCCCGCTCACTCATTCACTCTCCCGCTCACTCATTCACTCTCACGCTCACTCGTTCTGTCTCTCATTCACACTTACTGACTCTCTCACTCAAACTACAGTAATGACATGAGTTTATATTACGCATGATAAAATCAAATGGTATTTAACTGATAATATGACAGATGAGAATACACAAACATATGGATTCGCGTGTTACATAACATGCGTGTTACACGACATGCATCAGCTCAGCTCTCTCTCTCTCTCTCTCTCTCTCTCTCTCTCTCTCATCTCTCTGTATTCTTTCATATACACACACTCACACGCATGCGCACGCTCACACACACACTAACACATCAACTCTCCCACTGTCTCACTCTCTAACACACATCCTTCACACACACACACACTCTCTCTCAATCACACTCTCTCACACATACACATGCACATGAACGCATGCACGCACGCACACACTCCCTCACTCACTCTCACACATACAAGTACGAATGCATGCACTGACACATTCCCCCACCATTTCTAGCTCAATCACTCTCTCCACACACGCACGCACATACTCTCTCCTCTCTCTGACACCCACTTTCTCTTTCTCTCTCTCTCTCTCTCTCTCTCTCTCTCTCTCTCTCTCTCATCTCTCTCTCACACGCACACACATATATAGTGAACATTATAGTTAAACAATTATAATGACAATTATACTGAACAATTATACCAGTAAATGAATTATGGTGGCATATAGTCGGTATGGATTAAGTATTGAAAGAGTTTTCGGTTAAATGTGTAGGGACTCATTGGAGTTTTCAGATCTGGAGGCAGATCATTCCATAAGTGAGCACCAGAATAGGCGAAACATGTTTTGTATAGGTCCAATCTAGGCTTTGAGACATGTAACAAATTTAGGCGCTTGCTGTTCATTGCATTAGATTGAATCAGCGGCAGAAGATACTCTGGGGTATTTTGAGATATAATTTTATTCACTAATTTGGCTTTGTTGAAAAGGAAGCGCTTTTGTAGTGGTAAAAGTCTTAGATGACTGTACAAAATATTACTTTCAACGTGCTTTATGCCAGAAACCAGACGAATAGCGCGGTTTTGTAGAGAACATAGTCGTTTTAAATTAGATTTAGGGCAACCATCCCAAACTGTGGAACAGTAATCGAGATGTGATTGGATATAGCATGTATAGAATATTTTTCGTGTGCTTTCGTCCAGGAAGTGCTGAATTTTAGCAAGTTGGTAAACTTTTTGTGCTATTTTCTTGGTAAGAGCGTGAACATGAGAGCTCCAGTTCAAATGGCTGTCTATTAAAAGCCCTAGTGTTTTATGTTCAGTCACATTAACTATAGGTAACGTGCCCATGCGGAGTTCGAGCGGTGATCCAGTTATGGCTATTTGGTTTTGTCGATGTTAATTTGCATGCGGTTTTCATTGCTCCATCTAGTAAGATTATCAAGTTCCTTTTGTAAAGAATTCTCTAATTCACTACGGTTTTCTTGACTAGTATATATAATACAGTCGTCTGCAAATAGATCACAAGTTGTATTGATATATAAAGGAAGATCATTAATATAAACTGCAAAAAGCAGCGGACCTAGTATTGAGCCCTGAGGCACACCAATATTAAGCTGTGTGGGTCTTGATAGACAAAATACGGGACTAGCACCATATGCTCAATATACCTTCAGGAGTGTAAAAAGTGTCCTTCACTTTATCTTTCCCCACGTATTTATTTCATTTAGAGACTGCCATCCTGTCATTACAAACAAATATAACATCTTAACCAAACATTCTTGGCTGATGAACCGATGATCAAGTATAAAACCACACCGATATCTACTCCACGTGTGAAGGAACTATTGACTCCGTACACCAAATCAAAATGTATTTATCAATTCCAGTAGAGTGCCAAGCAACTTGCATAGGTAAAATATAGGCAGTTAGAAAATCAAATAACCAAACATATACCAGTGTTGGTGATAAAGAGAGTTAGTTAATCATACTTTAGGATTCCTTGTGCAGTCGACTCCAAGCTTGGACATATCTGAGCAACTGCCATACAGTTAATAAACAAAAGGCATATCGTTTATTACATTCGATGAACAATAACTGATTGCTCAAATATACTGAGTTGTTTAGTGCAGACAGAAAGACTTCATTTTAAATCTGTAATTATCATGGGGATAACAATTGCTCCAATTGTAACAATATCAGTGACTGTGTGTTTTAAGTATTTCAGCTAAAGTATAATTCATTTCTTCACTTCATATGTTAAATGGTTGTTAAATGGATGATCTCCAGATGGGTGTATCGGACGCGGGACATCATGTTTATGATCGAGAGGTTTTCCGGAAGGTTGTTATGGGAGCGAGGTTCTGCCCAGAACATGCTACTGAATGAATTACATCTCATCTCATCGTGTTCCTCTTGTACCTTGCGGTGTCGAGGTGAAGTATAAACATCGTGAGAGTGCCCGATTATGGGCTTCATGTATCGATATTCCTATGGACTCTGCTATTCCCTCCGTCCAACGTTTACGTGGTCGGCCTCTTCCTCTGTTTCCATCTGGTCTGTACATCATTGCTTGTTGTGGTATGCTGTTGACTTGTAACCTACTTGCGCGGCCAAACCATTTGACTTGCTGCTTTCTAATAAAATCTAATGCTGCTTTAATTCTCACTTTAGTCATGATTTCTTCATTTCTGATCTTGTCTCTTCTTGATATGTTGAGTATTCTTCTCAGGAATCTTATTTCTGTTGTGATTTTTCCTTTCTCTTTTTCTATCATTGTCCAGGTTTGGCATTGTTAGCATAGAGTTGGTAGGAAGATTGTGTTATAAAGTGCTTTCTTAGTAGTTATCGATACAAGTTTGTTCTTTAGTATTGGTGCCATTTGTCCATGAGTTGGTTTGCCTTATTGCACCTATTTTCGATCTCGTCCTCTGATCTGCCATTTGATGATGTTATACTTCCTAGGTACTTGAAACTATTTACCTTTCTCAAGGGATGTTCGTTTATGTAAATTGTTGTTGTTTGTTCTTCTTTAGTTATATTCATTACCTCTGTTTTGCTTGTGCTAATTTTCATGTTATGTTCCCTACACATTTCGTTTAGACTATTCGTGGGGTCTTGTAATTCACCTTCTGATTTTGCTATTAGTGCTTGGTCGTCTGCAAACATAATTTCACTAATGGTTAGATTTGCAGATGCTTCTTCTTCTGTGTTCTCGTCATGCGGTATTCTTGCAGTCTCTGTTTGGCTGGTTTCTTTACATATGTTGTCTATATATGTTACGAACAAGAGAGGGGACAGGACACAGCCTTGTCGTACTCCAGATCTTATGGTGAAGGGTTCTGAGTGTCCTCCAGTTGCTCTCACTATGCATTCACTGTTGTTGTGTAAGCTTCCACATAGGTTGGTTAGATGTGTACTCACTCCATATTGTTTAAGGATTTCCCACAGCTTTTTTCTATCTACTCTATCTGAATGAAGGAATACGTTAAATACAACAACTTGTTCATGAGATCTGTACGTACATAAGCCACTGACTGCAGACTCTTGCCAACTGGTGTATCTGAGCTGAACTGGATGGGTGCGCTGACTGGGATGTTGTTAATCTTAATCTTGTTGCTTCTTTTGGGGTCAACTGTTTCATCAGCAGCTTCAACTCCATTAGGGTAGAGTGATGCTATAAATACGATGCACAAAGAAACATGATGAAAGAAAGAAGTCAATTGTGTGTTTAGGTTAAGTTAATTGCATATCCTTTATAGCACATGGATAAAAATAGGAGTATGGCAAAGTTGCGTGTTGTCCCCAAGCTTCTTCAACCTATACACAGAAAGAAATTTTAAACAAGTTGAATTGCCTGGACTTAACTGATTCACTGCCGTGGTATAGTATATCGTCTTAATTGAAATGCCCAAAAACATACGGCAGAAGTCATATGTGTTGTCCTGGTTGTGTCAGTGTGTAATTTGGTCACATTTCGTACTGCAGAGCTCAACGTATATAGTTAACCAGATTACTGATGTCATCACTGCTTCGTTTGGTGCTCAACTATCGTCCAGCGAGAGTTATGTTTCCATTGTGTAGTGACTTTAACTATGTACTTACTATTTGATAGATTTTTTTATTACATTGGTTTTGTTCCCTGTATACATGTATATACTGTGTTCGCGAGGAATGAGGCGCTGGAACCTCTTTCCCCCGGGTAGATTGGGCCCGTTAGCTATTACAGCGACCAATCTAGGAGATGGAAAACTCCGATTATAAACCCCCAAGGTTATTTTGACCGACGTGCCGAGGGCTGAATGGCCACGGGTGAGTTGGTCGTGAACGTGGGACGTCTGGTATGCGGGCGGGGCAGGCCAGGCGTATGGACTCCTGAGGGACATCCCCTGCCCCTTCCCTAGTGAGCAGGCAATGCTAGGGTGACCGTTTTTTCCCTGCAATATCCAAACTTTGCTAATGGATTTAATTAAACACGGGAATCGTCGCCGTAGCTACGGAGCACGTGCTCTGCGCTTGACACATCTTTCAGAGGTTAGCGAAGAGAGAGAGGAGGAGAAGGTGAGGAAATGGTGCGAGAAGAAGGCATAGAAATAGGAGGGTAGGCGCCAGGAGAACAAGACGAAAAGTGGAGAGACTAGGTTTCAACCATGTAAGAGTGTGATACTGGAACTGTTGTAGTGCCAGGCAGAGAGGTCCTGTATTGGAGAGGCTAATATATGATTTTGATGTCCTCATGCTCCAGGAGTTAAATACAGACAAATACCATTGCCCTGGATACGTCAGTTATATAAACCCCACTGGGCAGAAGTGACATGGGCACCGTCTGCTGGTGAAGAAAGGCGTGAAGCATGTGGCACTTGACTTGAGCCAGTGGAATCACAGTGCAAGAGAGGTCCAGGGTATACAGATGGAGATTGGTGGCCTTAGCTGGAACATCATAAATGTATATGCCTCAGAGGACTGTTTTGTCAGAAAGGAACAATGGGACTGGCTTAAGGAATTGGAGGAATTACCAGGTGATAGGCTACTCATATGTGGAGACTTCAATGCGAGGAACAGAGATTGGGACAGTAGTGGAGAAAACCGACAGGGAATTGCCCTTGCGGATGCCATGGTTACTCCGATGTGGTCTGCATAAATAATGGTAGGCCGACTAGAATGGCTGACATATGTCTGGGTTCACTGACATTAAGGAGAGTGACCTTGCTAGTACATAAACAAGTGACCGGGCATGAGAAAGAATAGACGAAAGTTGGAGACAGTGAGTTAAGGGGTGTGAAGAGGTTTTCAGCCTGCTAGTGTGGATGGGGGGAGAGACAGTTTTAGGCTGGGTAGTAATGTGGTGGGGAGCCCAGGGGGGACGGAAATGAAAGGTAAAAAGACAGTGGAAAACATTGACTGGGGGGCAGTTGAAGCTGAGGGTCGGATAGTTTTGGAGAGTGGAGTTTAGACCCGACGAGGAGGAGGTCGTGGTCTGAGAAAGTGAAGAATCGTGACGGAGTTAGGAAGAGAACTCCGCACTGTGGTTTTCCAGGGATAGTGAGTGGAATTCGAGACCCAGAGTGGGTTACTTTGAGTCGGGCCTAGAGAGAGGCTAGTATACCTGTCGTGTGGGATGAGATTTAGTAGGCCTTGAGAGGCAGTGTTATTCGAAGTGTTCCATTGAGATGGAGATATATTCTGAGAGAATTATTGTTCCTGGATTTATATGTTACGTGTGTCCGTGTTAATTCAGAATTAAAGGAATATTATGTGCGCAAATTCAATCTTATTCACTGAGTGATGGATGTGTGCTGCAGTGGTGACTTGTAGTGTGAGATAGGTGGATAGCTCAGCTTCCACTCTGCAGTGAGATAGTAGAAGCATTAGACCCTAGACAACAACATTCTTCGTGTGGTACAAAAGCGTTTGTGTCAATGGCAATGAGGCCTGGCGATGCTGACACTGCTATTGATTTGGCACTCGTCTCCCAGTCATCAGTCCTTGATGTAAAGTAGACTGTTTTGAATGACCTTGGGAGTGATCAAATGCCATGCTCAGTCCTGATCTCTAAGTCCAGGAAAGTTAAGGCTGGGAGAGCGCGCAAGACCTTCCGATATGAGTGGAACGATAGCCTTCTTAGACGCTTCAGACAGGGGGCATGCAACAGGACTGTTAAAACTCCTTTTTTCAGCCCCCCATGGTGGACTCCAGAGGTAGACAATGCTTGGAAAGCAAAGAGAGCTGCAGTGAAGCAGCTAAGGAAAGTGCGACAGACACCCCGAAGCTCACGAGAGGAAGTGGACACAGCGGAAAATGAGAAGGAAGACAAGGTGGAGGCTTTCAAGTGATGTGCTGCAGAGGCCAAGAACGTAAAATGGGAATGTTTTATGAAGGAGATTGGAGGTGATAAAACACTGCGAAAATTCTGGAAACTGTACAGACAAATGCAAAGAAAAGATCGGCCTATGACAGTGGGAACAATTTATAAAGAGGATGGTGTACGCGTGACAACAGACAAAGAGAAAGGGGAGTCGTTTCTCCAAAGATTTTAAGAGCAGACCAATCATAATTATGCGGATACCAGGGATACCCTATTTCTCCCCTGCCTGTATGCAAGAATATCATCTGCAAATGTTAGTATCCTTCCAACCCCTGGTGCTTCTAGGTTTGCAATCTTGCTCGTATACATATTAAAGAGCACAGGTGAGATTGCAGATCCCTGGGGCAGTCCCGGGGTTAACATATGTGGCTCTGAGGTCCATGCACCCAGACGGAGAGAAACCCGACGAGAGTGCAGGACGGCTGCTATTCAGTTCACCAACCAGGGATTGACCTCCTTCTCCATAAGTGCGGTCATCAAAATATCATAACGAACTCTATTGTACGCATCCTCGAGATCAAGCACTGCCGCCATCGTTTCCTGTCTACTCTCGAACCCCTCATAAACGTCAAAGGCAAAAGTGGCTGCATTTGACCAGGTATCTTTTCCTGGCCTGTAGCTCCCCAGGCCTCTTGGAAGAAGCTTCCCCCTTTCCAAAAAAATCCTGCAGCTTAACAGCGACTATCTTCTCTAAAACCTCCCCAAATGTATTTTGAAGGGTGATGATCCTAAAGCCGCTAAGCTTTGAATGATCCTTGAATGGTTTTGGGAGAGGGATGAGATAGCCATGTAACCAATCCTGCGGTACTGATGCTGCCCTAATGCTCAGATTAAAGCAGTCGGCCATCCCCTTCAGGTCTACATCGCTCAAAGCCTTCATGTGGCCATACCTGACACCATCAGGCCCTGGTGCCGTGTCTTTTGCCTTTTTCAAAATATGTTTAATATCTTCAACCCGTATGATGTCTTCATAAGGCATATTCTCCATTGTGCCAGATAATTCCCCTCTAATTATCTGGCACAATGGAGAATATGCCTTATGTTTCCATCTGGTCTGTACATCATTGCTTTTTGTGTTATGCTGTTGGTTGGTAACCTACTTGCATGGCCAAACCATTTGACTTGCTGCTTTCTAATAAAATCTAGTGCTGCTATAACCCCAACTTTAGTCCCGATTTCTTAATTTCTGATCTTATCTCTTCTTGATACGTTGAGGATTCTTCTCAGGAATCTCATTTCTGTTGTTGTGATTTTTATTTGATCTTTTTCTGTCATTGTCCAGGTTTGCCATTGGCAGCATAGAGTTGGTAGGAAGATTGTGTTATAAAGTGCTTTCTTAGTAGTTATCGATACAAGTTTGTTCTTTAGTATTGGTGCCATTTGTCAATGAGTTGGTTTGCCTTATTGCACCTATTTTCGATCTCGTCCTCTGATCTGCCATTTGATGATATTATACTTCCTAGGTACTTGAAACTATTTACCTTTCTCAATGGATGTTCGTTTATGTAAATTGTTGTTTGTTCTTCTTTAGTTATATTCATTACCTCTGTTTTGCTTGTGTTAATTTTCATGTTATGTTCCCTACAAATTTCGTTTAGACTATTCACGTGGTCTTGTAATTCAGCTTATGATTTTGCTATTAGTGCTTGGTCGTCCGCAAACAGGAGTTCTCTAATGGTTAGATTTGCAGATGGTTCTTCTTCTGTGTTCTCGTCATGCGGTATTCTTGCGGTCTCTATGTGGCTGGTTTCTTTACATTATGTTATATCCCTTTATTTCTCAACATAATTTCCACCAACATTGATGCACTTATCACATCGTTTTATCAGGCCTCCTAAACCGACTGCATAGAACTGCGAGCTCTGTTTTCAAAACCAAGTTTTCACTTTAATATTCAACTTCGACGTCATTCGCGAAATGTCTCCCGCAAAGGTAGGTGTCCTATTTATGCTGACACGTGTTTGTTCCGTAATGCGGTGCATAGCTGGGTAGAAAAAGTTACGAAGGCGAGTCAATTAAGTCACGCAGTTCTGTGGGATGGCAGGTAAATAAGAACAGAGCACACAGCTGTATGAAGCCGGTTTGGGAGGACTGATAAAACGATGGGATTGTCAGAGTGCTGGGAGAGACAGAGATGGAACTAGAATAGACATAGATACAAGTAGGACAAGGACAGAGGAAAGTAAAGGACAGAGACAGGACATGATAGGGACTCTATACAAGAGTATACATAGAGAGAGAGACAGTAGAAGGAGGTAGTACTCCAAACTAGTGTTAGGACCAGACCTAGACAGGACACGCATGTGTCATAGCTAGGACATAATTAGGACATGACGGGATTCACTCCCGTAATAAGACAGAATACCGTAAGCACGGGGATTACCCGTAAACAGACTGAACTCTAGTATAGCTGTAGGACGAGGACTGGACAACTGGACAAACGTGGTAAGTGTGCCAGCACGCCGCACAGCTAACCGCACGAGAGAGGGGGACGAGAAACTGGACTTGAGATGTGAATTGAGTCAGACGGAGACTGACAGTCGGTGTGACAAGAAATCTGTGTTTTCCCTTATGGTGTAGAGTTGAGAAAAAGCATAGTTACACTTAATCAATGATAGTCTATTGAATAATGATTGTGAATTGTGTTCGCTCAGAGAGCGAGATGTATAAAACATAATTAAACAGGAATTTGGAATGTCCATTCACCCAACGATGTGTTTTGTGATTTCGAGGGATGAATGAAGGGTTCGCACGAAAACAGGTTGTTGACAGGGATAAGTGCATCAATGTTGGTGGAAATTATGTGGAGAAATAAAAGAAAATGTATGTATAACAATAAACTGGTTTCGAGTTATCATTTTTAGTTATTTTTCTACGGCCATTTGTGACTTACTTATTGACTTACCCTCGTATTAATGATGTTGAGTTGAGTCAAGAACCGACATCATAGCATTCGGGACAGTCCTATACGTGATACGTCCTCATCCTCAACAGCCAGCAAAGAGCACCGATACTAATGGTACCACTAGCAGTTATTATAGTTATGAGTCCGCCAGGTCTTTCCTCTGAGTCCTGAGTGTCGGCCAGATCATCTGTTCACTCCCAAAGCACCATTCTCTCCAGGCCGTGAAGATCTATCTGTTCTTCTGTACTATACACCGACTTTACTTATAGAAAGGCGATTCATATAAAAAATGCTATAATTCAACGTTCGAAAAAATAAGTTAAAACTGACCAGCAAACTATGTACACCCAGCATTAAAAAAAAAAATTCTCACCAACACATGTGACTGCATCACTGCTTAAATCCATATCCTCAGGACATAGGCATGTTTCTTTATTATTGACTGGGTTTACATCACACAAATGGGAACATTTCTTCCTCATTGCTTCACTGCATCGGGAACTGGCTGAAATATTACACAAGCAACCACTATTTATAGTAATGCATGCAATGGACAAATACTGGAGATAATACACAAAAACCAGAGGTAACTACCATGGAAACACCATTTCTATACTAAGCAACCCATTGTTGCATTCAACCTCAGATTGGCTGGCTCTGCAAATCTTAGTGGAGTATTGATGCATGACGACAAGGTAGACGTGGTTGCGGCCTTGTGGGAGCATGTGTACTCTCGGAGGAGCAAATGGATCACCATGGTCTGGCAATAATGAGACAGCGAGGAGTGACGAGGGGATCTGGCCGACGCTCGACGCTTAGAGGAAATCCGAGACGGACATATAATCAGATTTCTACTGGTACTATTGGTGTTGGAACTCTTTGCTGGCTGCTGAGGATGGGGACGGAACGCTTATGGGAATGCCCCGAATGCTGTTATGTCGGTTCTTACATCAATCAATCAATCAATCAATAAAATCAGCATGTTTTGGCTGTTTGTGATTTCTTGGCAAGTTGCGTTCAGTAGTTTGCCATTGCTTTCTGAGCGACCGGCACTCATACCACTGTATGGAAACCAACAGAAGGTGGTCTGCTTCCAAATTGCTCACAGATGTGTTTCGAACGTGGTATGTGGGATTACTAATTGCATTCGTAATCCCTTGGCCACATCTGGGTAGATGTATTTAATAAACTTCATTCTATGTCAAGTAAATCATTACATTCTCTGGTTACTCATCACCTTCACCCAGTGAAGAACTTGGTCTCCCATAAGTCTTGTAAAGTGTCTACTTTCACAAGCCAGATGCCCTGCCTCTGTTACTGTCATGAGTAAATTATCTACCACATCTAGAATTCATCTACATTGTGGTCGTCCTCATCTCTGCCTCCATAATTATCTTTTCTAGACTTTCATGTGATTTTGCACATCCAATATATTTAATATTTCAATTTTGGGTGTTGTTGTTGGTCTTAACACCGAGTGTGTTCGCCTTTCTGTCCAATGAATTTCAATCCTTTTCTGTAATACTTATATTCTTTGGTTACTCATCATGCCATATAAAAAGGTTCAGATAATTCAAAGTACATATTACCATTCGGAGGTTAAATGCCGAGCTTTTAGATATACAAGCTTAAATATTATCCTATGACTAAAATTAATACATCATCGGCACACATTTATTTATAGTGGCGTGTCATGTTTCAGGATATACTAGTGCCATGGACCGATATGAGGTAGACAGCGGTAAAGTAATAGAGTAAGAACATGTTTACCATAGAATAGGAATTGTCAGAGTGAGAACAGTTCACGCGATCACTGTGAACGAATACGCACGACTGAGTCGAGGGAAGTCGGTGAGCAACGGATGATGATGATGAAGAACAAAGGGAAGCCATTCAGAGAAGTTGCGTATCACGTGACATTAGTTGTGTGGTCCACGGAAACGACACGGCTGGACAGAGTTAGTCTAGCCAGGGTCCCGATGGGAGACGGTTGTGAAACGAGTGTGGAAACGATGCGAGATGAAGTCGACATTGTTTCAGTATTAGAATGACGCTTCAGTCTGAAGCAAAAGTATTTCACCCACGCCGAGCGGCTAATTGAATAGCCATTCAAGTCCATTACAGCGTGCGGAGTCGACGGCAGTTGAGAATGCCCCATGCCCGATGTCAAGGGCAAGTGACCGTAAGTTGCTGATAGAGTAGCCATTGTGTAAGAACTGTACTTCAGCGTTTTGAACATTGTTTAGATTTGATAATTACTTATCGCTTGCCAGCCCGCACCTCTCGGCAATGCTTGACATTGTTTGCTGCGATAATTGATTATAATAAACACTGAAGAATGGCAAGGACATTTGCTTGTTTGCTATTTCATTGTGATGAATGTTCCTGTTTACTCCTGTCACTGCGGCTGAACCAACGAGCCAGCAATCAGCTACATGGCAACTAGGTTAGGTAAAGGGTAATCCCTGTCCAAAAAACAACATTGGGCCATCTTTCCTGATGCCCAGAAGTCCCATGTCATGCTTGCTTCGCGATGGACTTTATATCACTCATGGCTAGATAAACCGTCACAAGGAAACTAATTCATGATGGTGTGACATGTTGGAAGACCATTGATTGCTTCCCTTCAATT
Organism: Cepaea nemoralis; assembly: GCA_014155875.1. NCBI lineage: Eukaryota > Metazoa > Mollusca > Gastropoda > Stylommatophora > Helicidae > Cepaea > Cepaea nemoralis. Next base: position 909,624 of record JACEFZ010005253.1, read on the forward strand.
CTTTTGATGCCAGAAGATTTCATTGCAGTTGCCCAAAGGGAACAACAAGTCCATTGAAAAAGCATGGGTAAATTAATTTCATATAGGCAACACTCCTTACATAAAACATATATTGTGTTGTATAAGGCTAACCTTATTTCTTTGTTAGGCTTAGACCAAACTTAGAATTCATAATAACACCACGATTTGCTCTATACACGTGAATATTAATTTATTACACATGGCGCGCTGTTCGAAACAGAAACAGTTGAAATGTTTAAATATTGGGAGACCAAAGAATATTTCCTTTGAGTTGAGATGAGTCAATAACTAACATCACAGCTCTCGGGATATTCCCATAATGCTCCGACCACATCTTCAATAGCCAGCGAGGTATACCAGTTGCAGTCTGATTATGTGTCCATATGGCCTGTCTTTGGAGTACTGGGTATCAGCCAGATCCTCACTCCCTGCAGTACCATTCTCTCTCAGCCATGAATATTTATCTGCTTTGCCACACTATACACATGGCCCCGATTGGCGCTGACCATGTCTGCATTATCATGCACCAATACCCCACCCAGCAGTGCAGACCCAGTCAATCTGTCCGCCTGCTCATTTCTGCATGTCCTGGGGAAAAGATTCAACAGATTCTCAAAGTATTTGATTTTTTAAATTGAAGCATTCCACTCTGCACGAAGCTTGTTTGCATGTTTTCACCTTTCTCAGCATGCCATTTCCTTTAAAACCAACACATATTGGGAGACCAAATAATATTTCCCGTTTAAAACCACAAATATAGGGAGGCCAAACAATACTTCCTTTTAAATCACACACATATGTAAAGAGACCGAAGAATACTTCCTTAAAATCCACACATATTGGAAGAGATCGAAGAATACTTCCCTTTAAATCCCACACATATTGGACGAGGCAGAAGAATACATCCCTTTTCAAACTCACACATATTGTGAGGCCAAAGAATACTTCCCTTTAAATTCTACACATATGGGAAGAGACCAAAGAATACTTTGCTTTTAAAACTACAAATATAGGAGGCCAAAAATACTTCCCTTTAAATCTCACACATATTTGAAGAGACCCAAGAATATTTCCCACACATATTTGAAGAGACCCAAGAATACTTCCCACACATATTGGAAGAGACCAAAGAATACTTCCAACACATATTGGAAGAGACCAAAGAATACTTCCACTTGACACCAACACATATTGGAAGGCCAAAGAATACTTCCTTTTCAAACCCACAAATAATGGGAGACCACAGGTTGCTTTCCTTTAAATCCAACAGACATAGGGACATCAGAAAAGTTTTCTCTTTAAACCCACAAACATGGGGAGACCAAAGAATACTTCACTTTAAACTATGTTAATATTTAAAAGTAAAACAATATCTTTCTTAAAAACCTTGGGAAGCCAAAGTTTACTTCCATTTAAACCCTGTAAATATTGTGTGGTCAAAGAATACTTTCCTTTAATACCTACAACAATGGGAACTCAAAAATACTTTCCTTTAAAACCTAAAATATTGCGAAGCTAAAGAATACTTTCCTTTAAAACTTACAGCATTGAGAAGTCAAAGAATACTTTCCTTTAAAATCTACAATGTTGGGAAGTCAAAGAATACTTTCCTTTAAAATTGTTAAAGACAATGTAGACAATGAGTTAACAACAAATACTGTAAAATGTTTTAGTTTTAGTTTAGTCGACGGATCAACATCACGGTACATGGGTGTAACCCTTAAGTGATCCGTTCTACTCCAAACTCAAGCCTTAGACCGGGGAAACTCAGCTCACTGCACGAACGCTGTAGCAACGGCGTGGATCCTGAAATACTTTGGGTAGGTTCGTAACTTGAAATTTTGCCCGGACAGTGCCGTTAGGCTACTCTGTTTCGATTTCCAACTGCTAAGGGATATTTTTACCTGCGTAACAATACACACGGGCGTCCGATCTCACTACCCAGAGACCAGGGGATATTTTGTTACAAGAAGTCAAAGGGAAAAAATCCCGGCCCTCACCGGGGCTTGAACCCTTAATATACTGTATAGTACAAATTAGCAACAATAAAAACACATCAGAATATTTCACCAGGTTTACATACAACAACTTAGTCACACGGCTCCTATATTCAGATTGTCTTAGTTTTACAATAAGATATATTTGAACATTGAATAGAAAATGTCAACATTTTTAGCACTTAACTTCAGTTCAGACTTACCTTTACACAGACCAAAGGTGTCCTTAACATATCCAGAACGACATTTACATGTGTAGGACCCCTCTTCATTAGCACAGTCAGAGTTTGCCGGGCAAATCGTTCCATTTCGGCACTCATCCAAATCCTGTGAGCAGCCCCGTCCTACCCAACCAGGTTTACAGAAGCAAACACCATTGGTGTTGTCACAGATTTCAGTTTTATCAAAGGCACATGAGCAAGGAAGGTCACACGTTTGATCTCCATATGTGAACAAGGGACATTCTGTGAACAAGAGAAAACACAATGGCCAGTGATAATTAGCTTTTAGTATAAGGTGACTTCATGTAATCCATTGCAGATACTACTCTATGAGTATCAAGTGACAGAACTGGCCAAGACCTATTGACGCGTCCTTGTCGAGCGTCCTGGGAAACAGGTCCCTTCGGGGTCCTGGCTAAAGTCAATAGGATCGCCGATTCCTCCGAAGTCGGAGAGTGTCTGCCTGTACGGCGAGGAACCACCAGTCTGCACACCAATAAGCCAGACATGGGACAACGGATACTCACGCAAAACTCAGGTCCTGTATGACATCACACTGATGTTGGACAACAGGATGTCTTCATCCGACATACAGGACTTCGCGTTGGAGCTCAAGCCAACGAACACAAGCAAGCAAGCAAGTGACAGAACTTTGCATACAGTTGGTAATGATATTATATATTTAAATCTACAGCATTTCTTCGTCTTATAGTCCATGCCGTGTGGGGCTAGTCATCATTTCTGTTTACATCCTTTTCTCTCTTGTGCTGGCAATTATTTCTTATACCAATGCTCCTCTACGGCATGAAGCCAAATTGTATATCAGTTCTCATTGTGAAATCACACCTTGTAAGATATCTTCACTGTGCTTTTAAATTTCTCCATCTTCTTATCATTCTTCTTTAAAACCACATCTCTACAGCTTCCAGCGATTTCTCACTAGCCTGGTTAGCTGTTCTTAAATAACTTCCATACATCAGGATTGACCCAATGTAGATCTTAAGAACTCTCTTTCTCACCTCGATTAATGAAGAGATATTGCACAGAGTAACCTCATCAATGTTTATAGCAAAACAATACACAGAAGCCTTAGAGACTCATCCCTGGCAGACTTTAGTGGGACCATCACAGCTGAGATGGCTTGGTCAGGTCTACAGAAGGGGAGCAAACAGCAGCCACAGCACACATATTTGACCAAAAGCCAAAGGTCAATACTGTTAGAGAAGTTGAAGAGTTTGCTGCAGCAAACTTGAAAAGACACTTGAGCTCCAAGAGCCAAAACTGCACGAAAGGTTACAGACTGGAGAACTGTCTGCGCTATACTACAAGAACTCAACCTCCAGGCTAAAAGACGTGGTGAAGCAACACTTTATTAAATTAATACTTCCAGTATTTGTTGTCTTTATAGCAGAGATATCATTTTCAACCCTTTTGGGTTATACATGCTACAAAGGGCTTCTCATAAATCTTTAGCCTGATGATGAAGGAGTAGACGGAGAAAATTGAAATTTGGCGGAGTTCTTATTCCTTCTCAGTGTAGCCACCACCTGAATTTATGCATTTCTGCCATCTCTGCGTGACCTTGAAAAGACTTCAGAATAAAACAACCTGTTTTTGGAACTAAACCAGTTATCAAAAGCCAGTATGACATCTTCGTCACTGTCAATACGATTTCCTTTCAGCTGTATTTTACGATTTGGTGAATCTAAGTCTCATCTACCGTCCCCATGGTCTTTTACATGTTTTCGACCGCCACACGTTGAGCAACTTGGCCACAGCAATCAACCCGTGTTTGTTTCTGTTCACATGTCAGCAGGCGCGGGGCACACACTTTTCTCATGTTCAGTCTGTTGTGTAAAATTCTAAAAACTGTACTCTTACTCAGTTTTGCTGAACCCAATATCTCTGCAATTGTCATTTTCCTATCCTGGCCTATGATTTTCTTCACTTTTGCAGCATTTGCATCATTGCACTCTGAGGACAGTCGTCCTGGTCTTGGCAGATCTGCAACTTGGGAACGGCCACACTTAAACTGCAAACACCAATTTTTTACAGAAGCATTCGAAGGACGGACTTCCTCAAACACTAGCCCCATCCCCATGTGTATTTCTGTAGGTGTTTTATCCTGTAATATCAAGAATTGTATCACAGTCCTGGCGTCTGATTTCTCCATTGTTCTGACAAACCGTTGGATGTGCAGATCTGGTCAATAGGGTGTGTTGTGCCATGCACCATATCGGGAAAACCAGTTGAGGTGGGGAATTCATAATTAATATGTCCATTACAAATTGAATAAGCTATACATGTGCCAAATTTCAATTTTCTCCGCCTACTCCTTCATGGTCAGGCTAAAGACTTATGAGAAGCACCTTGTATATATAAGTGGCGTTCATTTGAAATCCGTTCTTGCCGCACCGCGCATAATTGCGTACGTTGAACATGATCATGTCATAGTCGTGTGATATGTACTGACCAATGAATAAAAGAGAGCACGTGCGTATCGTCCCATGATGGATAGTTTCTATTTCTGACCGTTGATAAAATGGCTGGGTTGATCCAAAATCCGTCCAAAGAAGCTCAAAGAGCGGTGATTCAGTTTCTTTCATTTGAAGGATGTCGAATATTGACATTTATCGAAGAATGCAGGCAGCGTATGGTAACAAATGTGTGCCGAAGACAACAGTGACAGACTGGTCACGAATGTTTCGGAAAGGTCGTCAGTTCACGACGGATCTTCGACGGCCGAGTCAAGCGCATATTTTTGCAACAGAAAAAACCATCGCCAAAATTGATGCAGCAGTACAGATGAACCGTTGTCGAAGCATACGTTCGCTAGCGAAAGAATTTGATGTGTCAATTGGGACAATTCAAAAGGTCGTTCGTATGAAACTGCAATATCGGAAGGTGTGTTCACAGTGGGTACCACGGATGCAGACCGACCACCAAAGAGAGGAACGCATGGGATAGTGTTTGAACCACTTGCTGCGTTACAGAGTAGATGGTGATGTATTTCTCTTCCGCATAGTGGCAGGCGATGAATCATGGTGCCACCACTTTGAGCCGAGCAGCAAAAGAGAGAGCATGCAATGGAAGCATGCTGGATCACCAAAAGCAAAAAAAAAAAAATTCAAGTTACAGGTTTCCGCTGGTAAGTTATGCTGAGAGGATTTTTTTTTTTTTTTTACTATGAAGGGCTATTGTTGGCAGACTTTAAAGAATCTGGTGTCAACATCAACTCTACCCACTATTTGCAAACACTAGGCAAGCTGCAAAAAGCTCTCAAGAATAAACGACCCGGCATGCTTTCTCGCAGTGTGATTTTGTTGCACGATAATGCTCGTCAGCATGTCGCAAAAATTGTGCAGGAAGCATTAGCAAGGAAGAAGTGGAAAATTCTACAACATTCAGCCTATAGTCCTGATTTGTCACCATATGATTTTCATTTTTTCGGACCTCTAAAAAAAGCTCTCAATGGGCAACGATTTCATACAGATGCAGACGTAATGAACGCGGTAAACACTTGGTTCAGTGAGCAACCACAATCCTTTTTGCGGACGGCATTCACCGCCTACCTAAGCAAAGGGATGCTTGCCTGAATGCCTACGGCGACTTCTTCTGACCAACCCATAAGTGCATAATTCATTCAAAATGAATGCTTTGTTTAATTCTACCACACATGTTAATGTTTCTTTCATGCTTTTGTAATAAAGCCATCGGAGCGGATTTCAAATGAACGCCCCTTATAGAAATACATTTCATCGTCGACGATAGCGGCAGTCATTAGAAAACCAGCAGTTGTACAGATATTATTGCAGCTAGTTCAGCAACTGGCCGGCCACCATATTTCTGAACATCTTACAACATCCAATATATATATATATATATTATATATATATATATATATATATAATATATATATATATATATATATATATATATATATATATATATATATATATATATATATATATATATATATATATATATATATATATAAAAGACAATGCATGTCTGTATGTCCTTTATGCGTTCGCGAACGGTCCATCCGATTGAGATGGAATTTTCTACAGATTTTCTTCTCATTCCCATGCAGCCAACTGGCATAGTTTGTTAGTTTACAGTTATTTACGTGATACAATTTAATTTTTTAATTACATTATAATTAATATATAGCAAGGGGACTTAACTTAAGAAAAGTTATATCAAGGGACATAACTTTTAGTAGCATTGCTATATATGTAATTTAAATAATTGTTGCATTTTTCTAAAGTTTTATAAAATGTCCATCTACAGTTATCTACAGGCTTATGCGTTATAATATATATTATAAAATCTTTAAGGCATTTTCAAAGTTTTGATAAAAATAATGCATCTATTTTAAATACGTGAAAATTTTCTAACTCATCTTTTTATGTTTAAAGAAGTTATCTACAGTCATGTAGGTGATTAAAAACAGTTTTCATTAAAAATAATGGATTTATTTTAATTACGTTAGAATTTTATTTCTGTACTTTTTTGGGAGAGAAACTTTTGAATTACGCCGAAGTCAACCAAGCATATCTTGGATATCGAAGTATTTGTTTTTTCGTTCGCTTGGCCGGGAGAAGGTCAGTACAAAATTCACACTTGCATAAAATGTGCATATGCTTTATTTTAATTTTAAAAAGACATTGTTTTTGTTTTTAAAAAAAGGTGCAACAATAGTTGGCCGCGTATGCGGTCAACATCAGGTTTTCCCAACATTTCATTCAATGTGTGGGTGTGAAAGAGAACACATGGTGTGTGGAAGGACATTCTTAATTAGCTTTTTATTTTTTGGTTCATACTTTATGCATACTATGTAAATATGTCATACAGACCTACACAAATACCATACACGCAGCATGCCTGTTAAAATACTAAAATTACGAACCCATTTTTCCCGCAACGGGAACGGGAAAGGGCCGAATATATACTCTCTGTGAATCAAAACAAAGTGATAAAAACTTAGAACCTCAAGAATTCGGAATTAAAAAAATATTTGCAGGCCGTTAGATGGCTAAAAAAAAAAAAAAAAATCAAAGTTTTCGTAAAATAATGGAAATTTTCTAACTCTGAACAATATCATCAAAGCTACAATTTTAAGTGTGAAATTTAAAGGAGAAGATGTACTGTTGCCTCGCATCCCAATGATTCCAACAGATATGCCATTCGAATTCAAACGTCTGCAGTTTCCGGATAGATAGATAGATAGATAGATAGATAGATAGATAGATAGATAGATAGATAGATAGATGGATGGATGGATGGATGGATGGATGGATGGATGGATGCATGGATGGATGGATGGATGGATATATAGATAGATAGATAGATAGATAGATAGATAGATAGATAGATAGATAGCTAGCTAGATAAATAGATAGATAGATAGATAGATAGATAGATAGATAGATAGATAGATAGATAGATAGAACAAACTTTATTTTAATAGGGTAACAATGTGGGCACGCAGGCCCGTCTTACATTAGGCCCTTTCAATCACTCATCTTTCATTCATCAAATGTGCATGTTACATTTATATAGAAAAAATAACATTGTCAAATGGATTTTGTAAGCATAAACAATGCATATTACACATGGTACATTCACATGGGGGAAATAAAACATTGTCAAATGAAAGTTGTAAACATAAACAGTGCATATTGCAATGTTTTGAGACACATCCCCCATCCATCCCTCACACCCCGCAGCCACCCACACATCCTCAGACACCCACACATTCCCCACCCACCCACATATACCTCCACGCACACACATACATCACCCACCCACTGATCCCAGACCCACACACATTTCCCCACGCATACATTCCCCACCCATCCCATAACCGACATGCACACATCCACCCACATATTCTCCACCACACACCCACACACCCGCAACCACCCAGCAAAACACACATCTAAAAAACACACACACTCTCACACCCGTCAACCCACACATCCCGCACCTATCCACACATACAACCCGCACCCTCACACTCACAATTTTCCCCACCCACACACACATCAGCCAACCTACACCCACTCACCCACCCAATATCCGCCACCTCTCAACTACACATCCCTCACCTATACACACATCCCCACCCACAAACACATCTCCCCACCTGCCCACACATATCCCCCACCCATAAACAACCAAAAAAAAAACACCCCCCACGCACACAGACCCCACCACCCACATATACCCCACCCACACACATCCGCCGTTCACACACATCTTCCCACACACACACACATCCCCCAACCATACACTCATCTCTCACACACATCCACCCACTGACGTACTTATCCATCAACCACTCACACCCATACATCACCCACCTGCCCATCAACACATGCATCTCTCATTTACCCTCCCACCCACACACACCCCAACCACCCAGCCAAACACACATCCCCCATCCTCACATACATCCATCAATCCAACCGCATATCCAAACCTCCCCCATCTCTCACACATCTCCCCTCCCACACAAAACTCCACCCATAACACATTCCCCCACACACACATCCCCCACTCGCATTCCTCATACACATCCCCGCCCACACATCTATCACCCACTCGCACATCTCCTCACCCACCCACACATCCCCCACCTACAAACATCCTCACCACCCACACATACATCCTCCACCCACTCACACTTACCCCATCCACACTCACACAATCCCACCCACACAGACATATCCCATTCACAGACACCCTCACACTCATCCCCACACCCATTACACATCCATCCTTCAACTCACACAATCTCCTACACACCCATTTACCCACCCAAATACACATTCCCTACCCACATCCACCAACCCACAAACACCCACATACTTCCAATAATCCTCCCAAATACCCCCCCCCCCCACACACACACACACACACACACATCCCTCACACACACATACATCCCCCACCGACTATATATCCCTTCACCCATCCACACATCACCCATCAACCCATACACATCCCCCACATACAACCCCTCCACACATACATTCCCCATACCCACAAACATATCCCTCGCATACACACCCATTCAAACATCCTCACATCTACACACATACATGATCACTGAAACTAATAAGAACAAACTCCCACACTTTAAACACAGTTGAGACACTGATGATTGTCGCGAGCATTCTTGCAAAAATTGTAAGAAGTGGAGAAAAAATTGTACATATACATTGTGTAGCGTAAAAAGTAGTGATGCAATTCAACTCTCTCTCTCTCTCTCTCTCTCTCTCTCTCTCTCTCTCTCTCTCTCTCTCTCTCTCTCTCTCTCTCTCTCTCTCTCTCTCTCTCTCTCTCTCACTAACTCTCTCACTCACATCACAGTAATGTTATATTATACATGATAAAATCAAGTGAATACAAAATGATAATATGAAAGATGAGAATACAGAGAAAAAAAAATATGGAATGACATGTTACAGGACAATCAAGTGGCATACAAAATGATACCTCGTAATATGAAAGAAGGGAATGCATATAAATATGGAATAGTATGTTACATGACATGCGTGCGCTCAAATCTCTCTCTCTCTCTCTCTTTCTCTCTCTCTCTCTCTCTTTTTTACCTACACACACTATCACTCTCTCTCTCTCTCTCTCTCTCTCTCTCTCTCTCTCACACACACACACACACATTCACTAACTCTCCCACTCACTCCACAGTAATTTACATGTGTTAATTTTATGCATGTTAAAATCAAATGGCATTCAAAGTGATAATATGAATTATATATATGGAGTAGCATGTTACATGTCATGCGTGCGCTCAACTCTCTCTCTCTCTCTCTCTCTCTCTCTCTCTCTCTCTCTTCTCTCTCACACACACGTACACACACACACACGCCCACACACAACATACACACGCAAATACACACATATACCCACGCACATAAACACACCTACACACATACACATACTTACGCACACGTACTCACATAAAACACAAGTACACACTCCCTCGCATACACTGCACGCATGCACACTGACACACACAAACATATACACATACATATACGAGCACACACACATACATACACACACATATACATATATAGATAGATAGACAGATTGGAAGATATCTATCATCAACAGCCAATAAATGGTGGGCGGTGGGTTGACTGCAGTGTACTGCAAACGATATGCAACTAACTTTCTCTCACAAAAAATTACTTTTTTTTTAACGAACGAAAATCTTTATTTTCAAAGGGTTAAGAATTGGGCACGCAGGCCCGTCCTACATTCTGCCCTTCTTCTCTATTCCTCTCATACATTCTTTCATTCAACATCTCGTAAGAAGCAATTCTTTGACAACAAAAGAACAATAAGCATTAAAATGCATGAAAAGTAACTCGTTGAGGAAATGTTTAACATGGGCGGGCATCATAAATACCCAACGTGGGTGTAACGCGCCATACATATGAGAATGTTAAAAAAATTAATGTGCTGTTGAAGAAAAATAAAAAGATGAATTAGAAAATTTTCACTATTTAAATAGATGCATTATTTTTATGAGGACTTCCTGTTTCAAGATGGCGACGGACGGTCGTGTTGTTTTGTGTTCGTTAACTTTTTCGCGTAGGGGATGGATGTATTCATCTCTTGCGTGTAATTGGTCTGCCAGGATGTAAAACCAGGAGTTTCTACTCAAGATCTGCGCGGGTGCTACGGAGTTCGTGCATCGAGCGAAGCTTTCCTTGAGTGAATTTTCAGCAGCGTGTGTGGTTCTCAGCAGTCTGTGTTTACGTTTTTTCAACATGGCGGAACAACGTGTGTTTTCCGAGGGTTCAGCAGTCAACATAACGAAGCGGCGTGGTAGCCGCGAAGGGAGGAAGAAACAAGGTAAGCGCGGTGGTTTGAGACGTTTTAGACTCAAGTGTCACCGTCTAGGACTCAGGAACATCCGTATTCTATATTGGAACTGTGCCAGTGTAAAACAACGGGGCTCTATTTTAGAAACCCTAGTTTACAGGAACGACATTGTAGCACTCCAGGAGACGAGACTGGGCGATCAGCCACTCCGAATTGCCGGCTTCAAATGTTTCTACAACAGACGACATCTGGGAACGGCGATTCTCGTTCGCGACAGCATGGTGGCGTCAGAGCTAGACATGTCCAGTTGGGACAGTGACGATATACAAATACAGGCGTTGAGAGTTCATTCCAGTATACCATTCGTGTTGGTTAATGTTTATGCCCGCAATGCGAGTGTGGACGCACAGAAGTGGCAGTGCTTAAGTGGCATATTAGGCCACGAGAGAAATGTTATTTTCTGTGGTGACTTCAACGCTAAAGGCAGATCATGGGGAAACACTTCCTCCAATACACAAGGGGAGGAGCTCGAGACTGCACTGGAAACCATCGACCTGGTTTGTATCAACAGTGGCTGTGTCACCAGGACAGCAAGCCGTCCAGGCGATGAGGACAGTGCTATTGATCTGGCGCTAGTTTCACCTTTACTCACTACAGTGTGTAGATGGGGTGTCCTAGGACACCATGGCAGCGACCACCACCCTTGCAGCATATTGGTGGAGAAAGGCAGAACCAGGCAGCACAAGCTAAAGGTAAAGACGTTCCAGTATGACAGTACAGGGCAAGATGTGGTGAGTAAAATAAGACGTGACAAGCGCAGAACGTTTCAGGGCAGGAAAAAAAGCTGGGAGCAGCCACCGTGGTGGAGTTTCGAGGTGGAGAAGGCTTGGGTGGATAAGCGTAGTGCTGTAAGGAGATGGCAAAATGCCAAGAAGAACAGAGCTGGTCATCCTAGTCCCTGCTTGCACTTAGAAAGAGAGATGCACACAAAAGTAAGCTATTTCAAAAAACTGGTCACGGTGGTTAAAAGCGAAAAATGGGCAGAGGTGTGTCAAAGAGTAAGCACAGACAAGTCACTGAAATTGTTCTGGCGACTACATAAAAGCATGAGTGGTGTAGTCAAGAATAAGAGCATTTCTGACTTCCAAGGTGCTGACCTCATCTGGCAGAGGACTGACGAGGACAAGGGCAAAGCCCTCTTTGAACGCTACCTTGAGCAGAGCAACCAGACAGACATGGGAGGTCGAAATCTGGCCAAGGAGGTCACCTCAGACAGATGCAAGGCCCAGAACACTTCGGATGAAGACACAGTGACAGTGAAAGAAATCAAGGCTGTGCTTCGACGATCAAAAAACAGTGCTCCAGGTCCTGATGGCATAAGATACGACGACATAAATAGGTGTACCGACAATGAGCTAGAGAAACTAGCAGACATGTACAACAACAGTATAGGGAGTGCTAGCATCAAGGAGGAATGGTTACACAGCTATCTGATTCCCTTGCCGAAGCCTGACAAAGACCACAAAAAAATTCAGGGATATCGAATTATAACCATGCAGAATACAATAGGCAAGCTGCTGGAGAAGGTAATTGCCAGGAAAATATCAAGCCAACTAGAGAGGCAAGGTGTTTTCCCACCTACCCTGGGTGGGTACCGTCCAAAAAGAGAAACCTGGACCAATGCAGCAGTCTTTGCCCATGATGTCTATGAAGGTTTCCACTCAGGCACTGAAACCGTTGCTGCAGCGATTGATCTTGAGGACGCATACAACAGAGTACCACTGGATTTTTTAATGTTTCAGCTTCTTGAACTAAACGTAAGTCCATTCCTCCTTAGTTGGATCGCTGCAGCCCTCTTCCAACGGAAAGTAGTTTTTAGATGTGGCAGTTGGACTTCGGAACCAACAACAATATATCCTGGCCTACCACAGGGATCACCATTATCTCCGGTACTGTTCAACGCCTACACAGTGAGAATCACCAGTGAGCAGATCACTGGACCTGGCAGGACATTGTCATATGCCGATGATGTTTTAGTGTATCGTCAGGGTAAGGATAGAGAGGAGGTTGCTGGGGAACTACAAACCGAACTCAATCGCATAAGTACTTGGTGTGATGAAGCTGGGGCAATGGTCAACCCAACAAAGGCAACAGTGACTTGGTTCTCGTTGAATAATCATATTGTCAACAATCCAACACCAACTGTAATGCTGTGTTCAGAGACGGTGGAAAGAACGCAGGCAATGAATTACCTGGGGATACGGTTTGATCGAAGCCTTGCTTATAATGTGCACATAGACCAGGTGATAACAAAGGCCAAGCGGGGTTTGGCAGCGATGCGGGTGATGGCGGCAGCAAACTGTGAGCAGCGCCATCTATGTCTTCTGTACGAGGGGCTGGTCATGTCTGTTTTGGAGTATGCAATGGCAATCTTGACTCTCAGCCATAAGCAGATAGAAAGGATGGAAAGGATACAGAATGAAGCTATGCGCATTATTCTTGGATGTACAAGAGATACAGCATGCAGGGCGATGCGCTACCTTCTTGATTTTCCAACCATTGAAGAGAGAATACAAGTTTGCAGGGCACGCGCCTACCTCAGAATTAACGCAAACACACAACATCCACTGCATAGTGAAATTAGGAAGGTGAAGGGCAGCAGGTTAAAAAGAGGACGGTCGTGGATGGGTCAAGCCGAAGACATTCTTCAACAGGTGTGTTCACTTGAGGACTTAGAACCTGGTGAGGAGTGGGTGCAAGTGCCAACAGACTTCTGCACATCCTTTTCAGTTTGCATCCAACTAGATAGAAAATGCAGACAAGAAAATCCGGCTGCTGTTGAGGCTGAAGTACAAGCGTTGATTTTCGAGAATTCGCTAGACGGTGACGCGGTCATCTACACAGATGGGTCGGTCGTCCGACATGTGAGAAGCTCATGGGCCTTTACAGCTCGGGCCGGAGGGAGAATTGTGAAGGAGGACTCTGGTGCTTTCACTGAAACCACAAGTAGCCTGACCATGGAAGTCATGGCAGTAAGTAAAGCAATAACATGGCTCGAGACACAGACATTCACCAGGGCTTGTTTCCTTAGCGACTCAATGAACATGATCAAGAGGATAGAGGAGGGGTCGATCCGAAGAGAATGGTTGCTGCCTCTGAAGCGGTCTCGGCTGGCAAAGATTAGTTTCATCTTCGTGCCAGGGCATGCGGGAGTACAAGGAAATGAGCGGGCTGACAAGCTCGCAGGTGAGGCTACTGTGGAGGGCGGACGCGCCATGGACCAGGCTGACATTCTGAATGCTCTACGTGATGTGAGACTTTTGCGAGAACCAAGTGATGACTGTGAATCTACAACAATGGCCAGACTGCTAGAGCAGCAAATTAAAAGAGGGGTGGCCAAACAAGAACACTACGCAGGAAGCCAAAGAAGATTGATAAACCAACACAGAACTGGCGTCGTTAGCCACTACACGCTGCGGGATTTGCTGAGGAGGGGATCCGAGCACTTATGGACTGAATGGTTCGATGTGCAACGAGGATGATCTGTCGACTAACTAACTAACTAACATTATTTTTATGAAAACTTTGAAAATGCCTTAAAGATTATATCATTATTTATTATAACTCGTATGCCTGTAAATAACTGTAGAAAAAGAGTTTATAAATCTTTGAAAACAATGCAACAATATGACTATAAAGTATATAGCAATGTTATTAAAAGTTATGCCCCTTGAAATAACTTCTCTTAAGTTAAGTCCCCTCGCTATATAGAAATGATAATGTAAATTTAAAATATTAAATTTTAGTAAGTAAATAGCTGATTGTACACTAAAAAACTATGACAGTTGGCTGCACCGGGATGAAAAGAAGACGTGTAGAAAATTTCATCTCAATCGGATGGACCGTTCGCGAACGCATAAAGAACGGACACACATACATACTATCACCAGCGTCGAGGATAAGCTCAATGTTCCTGTCTCGTCCATGCCATGTGGTCAAGCCATCCAAGTATTTTTCTCTCGGTCTTCCTCTTGGTCTGTTCCCTTCGATCTTGCCAGTTGTCACTAAGTTCTCCAATCCATTTCTTCTCATAACATGTCCAAAATATTTTGACTGTCTACGTCTAATTTCTCTATCACGATTTTCATTTGTCTCCTGTAGTACTTGGTCATTGGTCTTTCTGTCTGTCCATGGTACTCTTTGTATTTTCCTCAGAAACCACACTTCTGCAGCCATCAGATGTTTTTCAGCTTGACTGCACATTGTCCAAGTTTCACATCCATACAAAAGAACAGGCTCTATGTATTCCCTCAACACTCTTTTTCTCGTTTCAATTGACATCTTTTTATTGGTCAGAATGTTTTTCATCTTGCTAAAGGCTTGCCGTGGCGATTCTTGTTCTAATCTCTTCAAGGCATCTCCCATCAGATGTCATGACTGTTCCGAGATAATTGTACCGATTATATATATCAAAGATATGGAAACTAATCACCAGAAAAACGAATCCAGAAAGTTTTTTTTAAAGAACTGAAGTCAATGAAACGTAGGGAACCAACACAACACATATGATTTAAAAGACAAAAATGGGAATATGATAAATACCAATGAGGAAATTGTAACACATGGAAAGAATACGTTGTTGAATTACTAAATTGTGAAGCTCCAAGTAACACTTTCCCACAGGAAGAGGTTCTAACGTGTGAACCACAAATTGAAGAACCTGTTTTTGAAGAAATCCTATATGTAATAACACGACTTAAAAACAATAAGGCAACTGGGGCTGATGGAATTGCTACTGAATATATAAAGGCAGGCGGCCATGCATTATATCCAAAGATATACGAACTAATAATAAAAATCTGGAGGACAGAAGTTTTACCCCATGACTGGAAAGAGTCATTACTGAAGCCTATCTTTAAGAAAGCAGACAAATTCCAATGTGACAATTATAGAGGATTATCACTCCTGTCTACAAGCTATAAGATACTATCCGCGGTATTACTAAATAGACTAAAACCATATTCAGAAGACATATTAGGTGACTACCAGGCGGGTTTCAAACATAAAGATCAACAATAGATCAGATATTTATCTTACGACAAATAACCGAGCAAATTGGGAATATAAGAGAGATCTCCATAACATTTTTGTGGATTTTAAAAAGGCTTATGATAGTGTCCATAGGAATAGTCTATGGAATGCTCTGCAGGAATTTGGAAAACCAAGGAAGTTAATCAACATGACCAGACTATGCATGGAAGATACTTATAATATAGTAACATATAAAGGCAGGAAATCAGACCCTTTCCAAATAACATGTGGCTTGAAACAGGGTGATGTACTATCACCGCTACTCTTCAATCTGGCTCTAGAGAAAGTTGTAAGGAAGGTAAAGGAGGAGTGTGCTATTGGAGGAACATCCAGACTGCTTGGTTATTCAGATGATATAGATATTATAGGGCAAAGTGAACAAAAGACATTGGAAATATTGACTCACTTAAAGGAAAAAAGCTCAACAAATGGGACTGGTTATCAACCAAGATAAGACAAAATACCTTGTATATGGTAATTTCAAGAGAAGGAACGGCTAAAAATCTGGCCACATACAGGTAGACAATATGACCATTAAATGAACGGAAACATACAAATACCTGGGTACAATCTTCAACTGCTCCAACATAATAAGGGAAGAAATACAAGCTAGAATCAACTCTGGAAATAAGATATACTATGAACTACAACATCTGCTAAATTCAAATGTGCTATCTCGTAACACCGAGATCATAATATACAAAACACTGATTAGACCAATTGTGCAGTATGGCTCTGAAACCTGGAGTATAACTAAAGGAGACGAAGCCTTGTTACAAATCTTTGAGAACAGAGTCTTAAGACGCATCTTTGGGCCCATTAAGGATACACTAAGTGGAGAGTGGAAAAGAAGAAGCAACAAAGACATTTATGATCTGTTTAAGTCCCCGCTAATCACTGGTATCATGAAGGCTAATAGACTGCAATGGCTAGGGCATATAGAAAGAATGGAAGAATATATGGAAACTCATGAAATAAATGACCGTAGACCCCGAGCAAGCACTTGGAGTCAGCGACTGGCAAGAGAAGGTCGACCAGAGAGACGAATGGAGACGGCTTGTATCTGCATGTAATACAACTCATAAAAAATGCTCTATCTAGACAAACAAGCAGCGGTTAGAATAGATGGCGAGACATCAGGTTGGTTCCAAGAGATAACGGATTTATATTATAAGGTCAAGCCCAGAATTTGTTGTAAAAGTCAGTAAAGGGTGCCTTTCCACACAATAAGGTGTAATGGGTATATGGTGTTAGCCCAACATTTTTAGTCCAATCGGAATTTCATGGGTGATGTGGTCAATACCACACTGGCCACGTTTAAAGTTACTTTCACACACCCATGGAGCATAGGGCATAAGCAGCTTGATACTATTTTTGTAGACCAAACAGCAGTCAGTGGGTGACGTGGTGGTATTATGCCAGCAATCTTTACTTCTCAAAACTTTTCATGGAACCCATTTTATGCTGGGTCGACCTGGGAACTCAGGACACTTTAAACAATGTTTAAACTGCCCTGACGCAGATTGAACCCAATACCACCAGTACCGCAGGCTAGCTGCTACACTACCGCGGTTTCCACTGCCCGTTATTAGTTCCCCAAAAATACTACAAATTAACCATGATAAAAAAGTGAATAAATGGTTCCCCCCACCCCTCCTTTTAAGTTCATGGTTTGCATATGCACTTTCCTCATTTGGACTTTGTGGTACTTAATTCCATAGTCCAACTACTGATTTGAGTGCTTGATGCGACACTGTTATCTGTGGCTTTCTTGTGGAATGCTTTCTCGTCTATTCGTGGTGGTGTGGTGGTTTGTGTTGTGAAAAATGATGTGTGGTCAGTTGCTGCACTAGCATGTATGTCTTACGTAGTAATGCTTGTGCAACCGTTGGTCTTATAGGATCACAGCTTCTATCGACGATAAACTATATGCTCTAGTGGCAGATGGTTGTGTTGGCACTCTGACAGCGGCCTCATGCATCATGCATGAGTGTGTCGTTGGTTCTGTTGAGACTACTGCCTGTTTCCCTTTCCAATGGGACAGTCAGAAATATTTTGTGTATTTTTTTTTTTTTTTTCTGGAACAGGAACACAGTAATTATGGGATGACCCGGAGCCATGAAGTTGGAACCGCGAATAACTAACTATTGTCACCGATACTATTCCTGTATACACTCAGTAGGTAGTCACACATTCACTCTCATGTGCTTCTGCTTACGCATAATCTACCACTGCATTAGTAACGCGTGTCTGTACATAGTAATGACATAGTGTGTTGTGCACTTCAACCACAGCATAATTAATCCGTTCATTCTATAGTATGCTCCTGACGAGTTACAGCGACATATGTCAGACAAAACATTCACTTAATAGCATAGTTAATTATACTGTATTCACATGACAAAACACAGCAAAATATGCGAGGCAATACGTCCTGCAATTTGTCCTTCAAGTAATTTGTGTTAAAATTCACAACAGAAAAACAATGCTTTGCATATAAAATATAATCATGCTTACCATGTGAGTAATAAGTGCCATTGAAGCCTGGAGTATTATAGTCATAATTGTATGAATTAGATCTGAAGGTAATTCTCATTTGTTCACCCCTTGTTCTGAGTAAACCAGGAGAGTTCTTTCCACAATACTCCCCAATGAGTCGACTGCTGGTATCACTGTCATCATACACTTGTACTACATCAGTATAGCATTTTGAAGTTGCATCCACATAAAACTGAGAAAACCTGTTACAAATAACGAAACAGAGAAAACTTCAGAAAATGATGCATGGTTTGTTTATTACATTTTGTACATCTTTATTAAGTAATAGCAATAGCCATATCATGCGGTTTTATATGCATGATGAGGCACTGTAATCTACCATATATGTCATAAGAAGCAACAAAGAAAGACCGGGCAATGGGCTGACTTCCCCATTTTGTAGAATAACCAATCATGAACAAGTCTACAGATAAAAAACAAACAAACAGAATAACCAAGGCAACCAACAGGAAAGAAGGCTCTTCTAGAAAATGTGCGTAATGCAAAGAAAGCCACGATGAGTCCAGATAGCAGATTTTCTTCCTCTCACCTACGGACCAGGTATGAAATGGGAAAGACAGCACGGGTGGCAGAGGAGATGTAAAAAAAATAGAGGCAGATCTAAAAACATATGGAGAAGAGACGTAGAAACACACATGAATAATACGGAGAAGACAAAATTGGGGCTGAATGAGATTGCTAAAGATAGAAACCCTTAAAGGATGTTAGGCCTGTATTGGGGGGGGGGGGGATATTTTCAAGTATTTGGAATTGTAAGCCTGCATTTGCTCCTTCTGCCTTTTATAAATTAATCATTAATGGCGTTCCAACCTCACAGCAAAGGGTCACCCCATTATGCTTCGTTCCGTGATTGACTGATTGATTGATTGATTGATTTAGGAACCGACATCACAGCATTCGGGGCATTCCCATAAGTGCTCCGTCCCCATCCTCAGTAGCCAGCAAAGAGTTCCAATACCAATAGTACCAGTAGCAATCTGATTATATGTCCGTCTCGCCTTTCCTCATGGCGTAGAGCGTCAGTCAGATCCCCTCGTCACTCCTCGCTGTCTCATTCTTGCCAGACCATGGTGATCCATTTGCTCCTCTGAGGTGTACACGTGCTCCCACAAGGCAGCAACCACGTCTGCCTTGTGTGACCTAATAGATGGTCTCCCCTCTAGTTTTGCTTAAATTACGGTTAAGATTGTATTTTTTCATTTTAGATATATAGTGAAAAAAGATCTTTTCCTATGTTCCTATGTTGTATGTATCCTTAGATAGTCATGTATATTGGGCAAGGAGTTAATCTCCTGTAAACCTAGTACATATTCTATGCTTCTTTAACTATATATATATATATATATATATATATATATATATATATATATATATATATATATATATATATATATATATATATATATATATATATAATACATTATAGAATAGGAACAGTTGTTGTTTGTATATACGGCCCCAGCGCAGGTTTGACTGGGTAATATACTCAGTTTGGCCTGCAACCATTGTGGCCACACGAGAATCTGCCTGGTCAGTTGTCGTCAGCCGGCAGATCGTTCAATTCACCGAAAAACCTGATGCTGGAGCGAACAAAATCCAGGACTAGCTTTAAAATTTACTGGGAGTTGAGATTATAACTCGATAGGCTCTAGTTAGCCATCAGTTCAATAGAGCCAATTTCAGAATAAAAGTACTTAGTGTATCTAATCTACGCTAGCGGCACTGTACCCCCATTGACAGGTGTGATCACAAACATTTGGAAGGTACGTTGTTTTAATTAGTACTATTTTTCACACACACACACACACACACACACACACACACACACACACACACACACACACACACACACACACACACACACACACACACACACACACACACACACACACACACACTGTCAAAGTCTCACATGGGGTCGGTATGGACATAAAGATAGAAGGGATTTATAGAAGGGATATAACCCCAATAGAAGGGAACTAAATAGACCCACTCGAATGCTCGAACAATCTAGAGCCTTCGAGAAGGATAGGTCAGTTGGCCTACGGCTCCGTGGACACAGGTGGAACCCGCCTACCGCGTGCCAGGACCTGTTCCACGAGAAGCTCGAAGAGAGTTACAGCCCGTGTCCGACCGAGACACGTTAGAGGGCAGACGGCGACTGGATACCGAAGGAGAAACAGGGCTAAGCTTAAGGGGGACTTGATAGATAGAAACCAAGTGTATTTAAAGTAGGTGTTAGTCACAATAATGCTTTTAAAATGGTTAAAATGTTAGCAGATGCATTGTATTACATATCAAATTAAAGAGAATTGCACAGGGAACCTGACAGTGTTAATAATTAATTGATAGGTTACAAATATTATGACAATAATGAGAGATTTAGTAATAACAATTGAAATTAAAGTGTTAAAAATTATGAAAAAAATTCACTTACCAAGTCTTTATTTTATATCCGAAGCCGCTAATCCAGTTAAATTTAGTGAATTATATTACACACACCAGTTGTCTTCAAGAATATCACAAGAACTGCTCCATAACATGAATAAAACGAAATGAAATCATAACATTATGAAGTACATCATTTTCAAAAAAAAAATGGAAAAGCCATCACATTCTTAGTAAAATTCACTGTTGCAACAAGCATGTTGAAGGAATAGAAAAGTCACCGGTCATCTGATGGCATTCTCGGCGGTAACTGAGGTCAGAGGTGGAGATGACTCAGTAGTGGAGTATCCCCTAAAACCTCAGGAGACCAGGAATGATGTCTTACTCAACCCTGACGCGGAGACGTCTGAGTCAGAGAAGAGTAGACGAATTACAGTGTCTCATGCACCGTTGCGTACAGATAAACCTGGTCGCACTAAAATTGTCAAAGTCGATATGAATTTTAAAACTACGGACTCAGCCCCACAAAATCATTAACCTGTTCGTACGCGAACCGAGAACCTTTATTTTTCTAGTATATATTACATTCCTGGAAATCATAATTCAGGGGACGACAGTTGTAGAAGACAATATCCACAGAGTACATCTCTCTGGAACAAACACCAGGGGAGAAGGGATCTAAGAAGAAGTCTTTAAAATGAAGAAACATGGTTGAGTAGACAGTGTTCCACATAAGAAGAGGGTGAGACTATTCCAGATGACCCAAGGATGGTAGAATGAGTGCTAACAAAACTATATTGGAATTCCGCTGGGAGAAAAGTTTGTTTCTCAAACTTTTCTTTTAACGGTTGGAATCTGTGATGTAATAGACGGTCTCCCTTCTAGTTTAATTTAGTTTAGTCGTTGGATCAACATCACGGCACACGGGTTTAACCCATAAGTACTCCGTTTTCCTCCTAACTCAAACCTGAGTCTGGAGAAACTCACCTCAATGCACGAACTCCGTAGCATCGGCGAAGATCCTGAAATACTTGGGTAGATTTTTAACTCGAAATTTTGCCCGGGCAGCGCCGTTAGGCTTCTCTTTTTCGATTTTCAATTGCCAAGGGGTGTTTTTACTTTCGCAACAATACACGCGGGCGTCCGATCTCACTACCCAGAGACCAGTGGAAATTTTATTACTGGAAGTCCACGTGGATTTTTTTAAATAAATCCCGGTCCTCACAGGGGCCTGAGCCCAGGACCTCCAGCACTCGAGGCGGACACCATACCTCGAGACCACTCAGCCCCCTTCCCTCTAGTTTTGCTTAAATTAGGTTAAGATTTTATTTTTCATTTTAGATATATAGTGAAAAACGATCTTTTCCTACATTCCTATGTTTTATATATCAGTAGATATTCATGTACAATGGCCAAGGAGTTAATCTCATGTAAACCCAATACATATTCTATGTTTCTTTAACTATATATTGTGATATACTTTATTTTCACAAACGTAACATGCTGTAAATATTTCCCGTCGACAATTAAAGTCTGAATACCGCAACGGGATTGTTTGTTTCACAATTGTACATTCCAAGATTTAATATAACCCATTTGCAACGAAAAACGTGGACCGGAAAAGCCAGCGTATAAATACAGCACGCAAATCTGACGGCAGCCTGTTTGTTTAGCAGCCCAAGCAAGGGAACAGGAGAAGATTCGATGAGCGGAGTGAGTGATAGTCTCTTCAAAATCAACTTATCAAAGATAACTTAGCCTTAGTTAGGTTTATGAAGACAAACATCAGCCTACGACATCGCATTGGAAAAATCTGAATCCTGTCGCAGAAGTGTTTGGAAGATATTCATTTAACATGAAAGGTAGTAGTCATACTAGTGTAGATCTAGACCTGACTTTGTGAAGGTTGACTGCAGCACTTGTTGAGTGATGCCCTTGATAGAGTAGTGCAGAAACTTATCTACCTGCAAAAGTTCCATTTGTCTCATAGGAGAGGTAATCTTTATTTAAACATTTACCTGCCAAAAATGGAAAGAAAACCAAGAGCCAACTTATAATGTTCTACTCAGACCTGGAATACTAAGACTACAGAACATACAGCAATCAAGTGTTAGCCAAAAGGGTCCACAAACCTGGAAGTGGAGAACCCTGAGTGTAGACAGTTCTTTTTTTTTTCAGATCATCCATGCCAGTAAAAGATGAGCAGTACAGGTCATTAAAAATATAGCTGGAAATATATACTTTACAACTGGCCCATCCATGCTGTACAGTTAAACTTATATGTATATGTCCTACTTGAATTTCATAATATTGTCAATTTAGAATGCAATGTTCAAAATCCAAGTTTATGTTTATTAAATAATAAAACTGAGGTCATGTCATGTATTGATTGTATTTTTACTTGTCATAGTCAAATTGTTTTAAACTACCCTAGATAGAATTAATTAGTTGGTAGAGGAGAGGCAAGGAACCACTTAAAGTATATTTTTTGTATAAAAGGGAATAACACTTTTCAGTTATTTCCTGAAGGTATTCCTTGGTTCTCTAAAACTCTATTTTTGGTCTCAAACAATTGAGTCAGTACAGCTAAATTAATAAAACTGGCATGGTCACATTGGGAAAAAGGACTTTGCATCCTTTCTCTCTTTGGGGTTGAGCCATAAATCTCTACGTATTCAACAAGTTGGGTGTTAAGTTAGGGTATTTCTTTAATCAGAAAGTAGAATATAGCAGGTTAGAATAGTAACATTCACCTAGTCAGAAGTTATCATATCATTAGATATTGGTAACGTTAGGTAGATAACTCTAATCAGACATACGTGCTTTGCTGAAAGTCTATTCTCTAGGTATACAAGTGTATTCACCTTCAGAGAAGACAAGAAAAGCGTAAGAATGGCAAACACCGCCAGAATGAGAAATCTTTTCATTGAGACTGGTAAGCAATGCGACCTATCATGTAAGGAGTTAGCTCAGTATGTTAGTGATGATTTCGAGAAACACGAACGTCTACAAGCTGAGAAGAAAAAGGAGGAAAGGCGTCTAAAAGCTGAAAATGAAAAAAAGGAGAAGGATAGACAGGCAAACAGAGAACAAGAAGAAAGAAGACAAAAACATGAACTGGAAATGAGGAAGTTGAACAATGAAACCGAGTTACAACGACTGGAAATCATGACCCAACATAATCCCTCAACAGATCAAAGTAGATCTTCAGCTGAACCACCAGCGGAAGCAGCTTCAGTTCAGGTGAACGCCATGTCTTTTCCGTTGAATCCTTTCAACGAACAAACAGACATCATCGAAAATTATTTATCAAGATTCGAGAGGATGTGGGTGATGTGCGGATTGGAGGTGACCAAATGGGCAGTTAAATTGTCACATGGCCTTCGCGGAATTTCTTACGAAGTATTCTCTAGGGTACGACCGGAGGAGTTTGGCAATTATAACATCCTGAAACAAGCCTTATTAGCTAGATTCGAAATAGACGGAGATAATTACAAGAAACAGTTCAGGACTGTTCGGAAGGAAGCAGGAGTGAACTTTTCTCAATACATAGAACGACTATATTCCTACCTAAACAAATGGCGTACCATGTCTAGATTTGAGGAAACCTACCAAGATCTAGAAGAAATGTTTCTAATAGATCAACTCAAACAGAAAATGTCTCAGAACACGAGAGCATTTCTAACACACAATGGAGCTGAGAGATTGGAGTCTATCATTACTGAAAGATATGAAAAGTCGCAGAAAGAGGTGGGAGGTAATCAAAGAACTATCAACAATCCTCTTCGCGAATTCCCCCAGAAGACCAAAGATAAGGGAGAACCAAAATCCAGCAAACCAAATGGATCTAATGGATCAAATAAGACTACTACAACTCAGAACCAGCAGGTCAAGTGGGAGAAGAAGCCCTACTGCAGCCATTGTAAAACTCATACTCATAACGCAAACGATTGCAAAAAGAAGCCCCGTCCTCTTACCACAGCCTGTGTTGTAAAACCTAAATCAGAGAGAAGGAACCGTAATGCTCGTTCCAATATGGACATGAAACGGAACACCAGCTCAAAACTGCCAGTCATAGAATCTGTCAACCTAAACGGATGGACAGTACAATGTCTCTATGATACAGGTTTATTTTTCGACGCAATTGCACAAGCCTCATTGGTAAACCCCGAGCAAGTTACAGATGAAATTGTCGAAATACAGGGATTTCTGAAACGTTCCGTGCCTATGACACTTCATGTTGCCAAGGTCAGCATAACTTCACGCTATCTTACCGGAGAAATCAGAGCAGCGGTCTTGGAAGACCCAATTTACCCTGTCATGCTCGGATGTCGAAACGTCTTTTTAGGAGAACCAGTACAGCCAATTATAACATCAGCGGTGACTACGTGACAACAGGCCAAGGAAACTCCAACGACAACGGCAACATCAAATCTTCAACCAGAAGATTTAAAACAAGCTCAAGCAACAGATAGTTCACCTGGGACGTGCTTCCGTAAGTTGCCAAAATCACATAAACCTCCTAGAAAAGATGATTTCTACATGAAGAACGGAATTCTTCACCGGAAGGCAGGAAAGTTAGGACAAGAATATTCTCAACTGGTTGTTCTAACTACTTACCGAACGCAAATACTTGAAATGGGACACAGTATGCCGTTTAGCGGACATATGGGAATCAATGAAACAATGCAACGAATCTCAACCCACTACTACTGGCCTGGGTTTAACATGGACATTCAACGATATGTCAAATCATGCCCAGAATGTCAGAAAGTAGCCCTAAAGAACTGGACACCACCAGCGACATTAGGGGAAATGCCCATCACTAGAACTTTCAACAAGAAAGCGAAAGATAGAGAGTTAGCGGTGGGAGAAAACATGTTATTACTTCTTCCCACGAGTCTAAACAAGTTGCAGATCGGTTGGAGAGGACAATATGTAGTGAAGGAGAAAATTTTGAGAACAAACTACAAGATCTCTATAACGGGGAAAGAGAAAATCATTCATCTCAACCTGTTACGAAAGTATGAGAGACCCACCACCGACTCAGCACATTTGATAGCAATCGCCGTTGCAACAGAAGTTGAACATGGAAACTCAATGGGAGTGGAGTATCCTCTGCAGTTCAAGGAGACTTATCGAGATGTGGACATTAACCCAACATTAACGACAGATCAGCAGCAGCAGATTATTCGAGAGTGCTTAGAGAATTATGCAGAGATACTAACAGACAAGCCAGGACTGACAGATCTTGAAGAATTCGACATGAAGTTGAAGGATCCAACACCTGTGTGAGTCAAAACTTACCCTGTTCCATACGCCTAAGCCAAACCTCTCAAAGAAGAAATTCAACATCTGCTTTCAGCTGGGATAATATCACCCTCTGAATCACCTTGCAATGCAAATGTAGTTTTATTGAGGAAACCCAGTGGTGAATATAGATTATACATTGATTATAGGCAGCTGAACACTGTAACAGAGTTCCAACTGGAACCACTGCCAGATCAGAATAAACTTTTCACCAGCCTTAACAGAGCAAAATACTTCACAAAGATAGACCTCAGAAAAGGATATTATCAAATCCCAGTGAAAAAGGAATTAAGACCGTGGTTAGCCTTCAGCACTCCTGATGGACACTACGAATTTAACGTTCTTCCTTTCGGATTAAGCAATTTTCCTAGTATCTTCACTCGCATGATGAGGAAACTTTTAGGACTATTGGAAAATCCACGTCTTAGCAACTTCATGGATGACATCCTGATTGCTACAGAACATTCGAAGAACATCTTGAGACATTGAAGATACTGCTCAACCGCCTGAAAGAAGTGGGGTTGACAGCAATACCAAAGAAGTGCCAGATTGGGTTCCGGCAATTAGATTTTTGGGGACACACAATATCTCAAAGCAAAATGCAACCTCATGATGGTAATGTGAAGAAACTAATGAATGCACCGCGACCCAGAACCAAAAAGGATTTTTCGATCTTTTGTATCCCTCTGTGGATTTTACCAAAGATACATCCCAAACTTCAATTCCCTCGCATCTCCGTTGACAAATCTCACTCGGAGAGGGGAACCAGAGAATGTCGTTTTGTCTGCTGACTGCGAGAAAGCATACGCGGAGTTAAAGAAAGCTTTAACAGAAAAATCAGTTCTTCATCTGCCAGATCTAACACGTACATGGATACTTAGGACGGACGCAAGAAACATAGGAATTGGTGTCACCTTATTAGAAGGAATGGACGAGGATCAATCAATGCTCTTTCCAGTTGCCTATGCCACTAGAAAATTGAATTCAGCCGAACGCTATTATTCTACCATTGAAAAAGAATGTTTAACTTTAGTTTGGGCAGTAGAGAAGTTCCAGGCGTACCTGTATGTGAAACACTTCACAATACAGTGCGATCATCAACCTCTCAGGTTCCCGGCAGCATCCAGAAACATAAACACTCGATTTATGAGATGGTCATTACTTCTACAACCGTATTCTTTTCAAGTAGAATATGTCCCAGGAAGAATAAATGTAGGAGCAGACTTTCTCAGCAGACATCTGTGCAAGATTCTGTGCAAGAATCAGAGGAGGAAAGAAAGAATGGGAGTAGAAAGGAGTAGAAGAAATATAAGTTTGTTACGATTGCTCAAAGCTACTGTTCTTCAGGCGAACAACAGTCTGAGAGGGAAGCCATGCGGTATACTTTATTTTCACAAACGTAATATGCTGTAAATATTTCCCATCGACAATTAAAGCCTGAACACCACAACGGGATTGTTTGTTCCACAATTGTACTATCCAAGATTTAATATTTCCCATTTGCAACGAAAAACGTGGACCGGAAAAGCCAGCGTATAAATACAGCACGCAAAGCTGACGGCGGCCTGTTTGTTTACCAGCCCAAGCAAGGGAACAGGAGAAGATTCGATGAGCGGAGGGAGTGATAGTCTCTTCAAAATCAACTTACCAAAAGATAACTTAGTCTTAGTTAGGTATATGAAGACAAACATCAGCCTACGACACCGCTTGGAAAAATCTGAATCCTGTCGCCGAAGTGTTTGGAAGAAATTCATTTAATATGAAAGGTAGTGGTCATACTAGTGTAGATCCAGACCTGACTTTGTTAACTTTGACTGCAACACATGTTGAGTGAGCACCTTTTTGAGTGATGTCCTTGATAGAGTAGTGCAGAAACTTATCTACCTCAAAAAGTTCCATTTGTCTCATAGGAGAGGTAATCTTTATTTAATCATTTAACTGCCAAAAATGGAAAGAAAACCAAGAGACAAATTATAATGCTCTACTCAGACCTGGAATACTAAGACTCCAGAACATACAGCAATCAAGGGTTAGCCAAAAGGGTCCACAAACCTGGAAGTGGAGAACCCTGACTGTAAACAGTTCTTTTTCAGATCATCCATGCCAGTAAAAGATGAGCAGTACAGGTCATAAAAAAATATAGCTGGAATATACACTTTATAACTGGCCCATCCATGCTGAACAGTTAAACTTATATGTATATGTCCCACTTGAATTTCATAATATTGTCAATTTAGAGTGCAATGTTCAAACTGCAAGTTTATGTTTATTAAATAATAAAACTGAGGTCATGTCATGTATTGATTTTATTTTTACTTGTCATAGTCAAATTGTTTTAAACTACCCTAGATAGAATTAACTAGTTGGTATAGGAGAGTCAAGGGACCACTTAAAGGATATTTTGGGTATAAAAGGGAATACAACTTTTTCAGTTATTTCCTGAAGGTATTCCTTGGTTCTCTAAAACTCTATTTCTGGTCTCAAACAATTGAGTCATTACAGCAAAATTAATAAAACGGGCAGGATCACATTGGGGAAAAAGGACTTTGCATCCTTTCTCTCTTTGGGGTTAAGCCATCAATCTCTACGTATCCGAAACACACACACACATACACACACACACACACACACACACACACACATATATATATATATATATATATATATATATATATATATATATATATATATATATATATATATATATACACACACACACACACACACACACATTATAAAATAGGAAAAGTTGATGTTTGTGTATACGCCCCAGCGCAGGTTTGGCTGTGTAACATACTCAGTTTGGCCTGCAACCATTGTGGCCACACGAGAATCTGCCTGGTCAGTTGTCGTCAGCCGGCAGATCGTTCATTTCACCGAAAAACCTGATGCGAGAGAGAACAGCAGCCAGGACTAGATTTAAAATTTACTGGGGCTTGAGATTATAACTTGATAGGCTCTAGTTAGCCATCAGTTCAAGAGAACCAATTTCAGAATAAAACTACCTAAAGTATCTAATCTACGCCAGCGGCACTGTTCCCCCGTTGAAAGGTAAGATCACAAACATTGTGAAAGGTACGTTGTTTTAATTAGTACGATTTTACAAAAATATATTTTTAATTAGTACGATTTTACAAATATATATATATTTGCAGCAAAGAACCTCAATGGCTCGGAAAGCTGAAGAAGAAGAATATATATATGTATGTATGTGTGTGTGTATATATATATATATATATATATATATATATATATATATATATATATATATATATATATATATATATATATTCTTCTTCAGCGTTACGAGCCATTGAGGTTCTTTGCTGCAGATACAGTCCGTCTCCATTCGTCTCTCTGGTTGACCTTCTCTTGCCAGTCGTTGATTCCAAGTGCTTGTAGGTCTGTATATATATTATCTCTCCACCGTCTTCTTGGTCTACCTCGGGGTTTACGGTCATTTATTTCCTGAGTGTAAGCGAGTTTTGTTTCCCTATTATCTTCCATTCTTTCTATATGCCCCAGCCATTGTAGTCTATTAGCCTTCATGATTCCAGTGATTAGCGGGGACTTAAACAGATCATAAATGTCTTTGTTACTTCTTCTTGTTCACTCTCCACTTTGTGTATCCCTAATGGGTCCATAGATGCGTCTTAATACTTTGTTCTCATACGTTTGTAGCAAGGCTTCGTCTCCTTTCGTTGTACTCCAGGTTTCAGAGCCATACAGCACAACTGGTCTGATCAGTGTTTTGTATATTGTGATTTTGGTGTTACGAGATAGCGCCTTAAATTTTAGTAGATGTTGTAGTGCATAGTATATCTTATTTCCAGAATTGATTCTAGTTTGTATTTCTTCCCTTATGATGTTGGAGCAGTTGAAGATTGTACCCATGTATATGTATGTTTCCGTTCTTTTAATGGTAATATTATCTATATGTATGTGTGGTGTAGATTCAGTGGTGGAAATATATGATAATTAATAGTAGAAAGCAGGAATCGCCAACTGCGATCGGAATAAATATATAAATAATGGAGACGTCGCTTATACTAAGACCAAAATAGAGGAATAATGAAGGGAACGGCGACACACAAAATGACAAAATCTAGCAGGCGGGCACTGGACTATCGAATAATGGTCAGACAATGAAGCTTGATATTTAACTAGGGGCTAATATAATATATACTAGAAAAATATATCGCCAGTGAAGAATATAATTATAGAATGAGATGGGTAATTCTGAGAAATAAATGGTGATAGGAAATACTGATATTTAAATTGTGAAATAATAGTTCTTTCACGTAGTCTACTGGAGACCACGCAGGTCGGAGGTCACCAATGACAGCGTGGGACCGGCCTCCCATTCACATCAATATCCTTGCTTCAACGTAGTCCTTCACTGCCTACCCTCTGCATCTATGGTAATACTTCAACTTCCTGTAGAATGTAACTTGTGTGTGTCGGGACTGAATCAGAATTATAATTTACAATACTGCTTCATGTGCTGAGATAGAAACTGTGTGATTCATAATATACGTTCATACTTCGTCAAGTGGATGTACTATTGTGCTTTATAATCTATGGTGTTCCTTCGTCGATTGAATGTACTCTGTATGATTCATAATCTGTAGTGTATTTCGAATGAATGGAATCTGTGTGATTCATAATCTATCTTCATACTTCATCAAGTGAATGTAATCTGTTTAATAATATATGTTGATACATTGTCGAGTGAATATAATCTGTGTGATTTATAATCGATGTTTGTGCCCCATAGTTAAATGTAATCTGTATTATGCATACTCATTGTGTACACTTCATAGTGTTAAATGTAATTGGTGTGATTTATAATATATGTGAATGCATCACAGTAAGAAGTACAATCTGTATGTCGTAGAGTGTGATCAGACTTAGAAATATACATTGATGTGCCAGTAGTCTGTAAAATGGAATACATGTGTATCTGAGTCTGATTAGATTGATAGGATGTGACTAAGGAAACAAGTAGTTGTACACTTTAGCCGTTTGTCATGGTGTTGTCATAGCGCTAGGGATCTGTCTGTGACAGAGGTGATAGTCTTGTGACGCTAGTCGTGTTTGAATATGAGACTGAGAGCGAGATGCGAAATGAATGTATCCTGAGCGTAGGACGAGCATTCACCGGTTCTGTTCTCTCTGAATACATTCCAGAAGTTCTGCACCTTCATTGTTGGTGCCACTGAGTCATCAACAAGCAGTAACGAATGCGTACCTGACTTGAACACCCTGTCTATTGCCGGAGAGTGTGTGAATCAGCAGCTTGCATGTGAACATCATCAGAGTCGACAACCTGCGAGCCTTGTCATGAGCTAAGTGACCAGCTCAACGTCTGACGCCATAACTCAGCAATCCAAGTTATGATTATCTGTGTAGATACCTTAGCTGGACTACACCAATACTTGCCAAGCATGTTCATAATACATTTATTGTCGTATTTTACATTTCTACATACGCTAGTCTGTTATAGTCTTGGTTAAGATTGGGATATTGAAAGAACGAAGGAATGAAATTTATAACTGCCTATGTGTACTATATCTCCGTGTTGTGGGAGAGGATTAGTGAAAAGGGGGCTCTTGTATTTTGCAGGCAGTCATCGCCAGATTCCTTAAGTCTACTGTCTAGAATACTAGTATGGTGTTCGCTTTACCTATCTGTGAATAAACACTGTCTGAAGACCTGGTCATTCCTGGGACTGTTCCAAATCATACATCTTAGTTCGAGCCATTTCGGCCTCTTCTTCGACAGTAATTAGACTTTCGGAATTCTGAAAGTCTATTTGTTGCTATTTCTGATCCTTATCTATCAACATAGTCAACATACGCGACACTTTTCATGCATCAATACTCCACCAATTTTGCAGAGCCAGCAAATATCGTTCCCTTTCCAGTAATAGTAACACAAAATGCTCCTCACTGTCCCATGTGAAAATTGATTAGACAGCAGTCTCGACAAACCAATAGCATGCACAGGCATACATGCATGAGGCCTCTGCCAGAATGCTATCACAACATTCCGCCAATAGAATTACAGTTAATCATTGACGGAATCGGCAGTAACCAGAAAACCATCAGTTGAAAATACATTATTCCATAAGGCAAAACCAGTTAGTTCAGCAACCGACCATTCGCCATTTTTATGAACATCTTACAACACGCACAGTATTTCTGTATGTACGGGAAATGTTCTTCTTCTTCTTCTTCTTCTTCTTCTTCTTCTTCTTCTTCTTCTTCTTCTTCTTCTTCTTCTTCTTCTTCTTCTTCTTCTTCTTCTTCTTCTTCTTCTTCTTCTTCTTCTTCTTTTCTTCTTCTTCTTCTTCTTCTTCTTCTTCTTCTTCTTCTTCTTCTTCTTCTTCTTCTTCTTCTTCTTCTTCTTCTTCTTCTTCTTCTTCTGCTGCTGCTGCTGCTGCTGCTGCTGCTGCTGCTGCTGCTGCTGCTCCTCCTCCTCCTCTTTCTTCTGCATTCGGCCGGAATGTTGTTTTAGACTTAATTGCGTTGTACTTGTTTACAGCAGAGCTGCTATATTTGATGATCCTTTCAGCCGTTTTAGTGATTATATCTTTTGGCAAGGCCCATTATTATGATGATGATAATGTCTGAATTGGCAGGGTTATATTTTTCATAAATTAAGTAAAGGACCCGCTTCCACATCTTGAGACATATTGGGTATATGGTGCTGGACGCATATGTTTATAGATCAGTCTGCACTCAATAGATTATGCATTCAATATCACACCTGCTGCCTCCACTTCCCAGGTCACTTGTTTACATCCCTGTCTCAAGGGTGGGAGGGGGGGGGGGTTGGACATTATCATTAGACCAGCTGGCAAGTATGATAGCCACTGAGCTACCATTGCTCTCTGGACTGTATTTGGGGAACAATATTTCAGTGTTTGTAACGATGAGATAGGTCATTCCTAGTGTCTGCAATGGCACGTCAATAATTCATAGTGTCTGCAATGACAGTTCAATCATTCCTAGTGTCTGCAATGGCAGGTCAGTAATTCCTAGTGTTTGCGATGGCAGCACAGTCATTCCTAGTGTCTGCAGTGGCAGGTTAGTATTGTAAATCAGTAATTTATAGTGTCTGCACAGGCAGGTCAGTAATTCCTATCGTCTGTTATGGCTGGTAAGTAATTCCTATTGTCTGCAGTGGCAGGTGAGTATTTGTAGTCAATAATTCATAGTGTCTGCAATTGTAGGTCAGTATTTTAGGTCAGTAATTCCTGGTTTCTGCAATGACAGGTTAACATATAAGGTCAGTAATTCCTAGTGTCTGCAGTGGTAGGTTAGTATATGATGTCTGCAATTCCCAGTGTCTGCAATGGTAGGTCAGTATTTTATATCAGTAATTCCTACTGTCTGCAATGACTGTCTACAATGGCTGGTCAGTATTTGAGGTCAATAATTCCTAGTGTATGCAAGGGCAGGTTAGTATTTGAGGTAAGTCATTTCTAGCGTCTGCAATGGCAGGTCAGTCATTCCTAGTGTCTGCAATGGCAGGTCAGATTCTCCACTTATCTTTTTCATGTACTCATTCATTGGCACCTTTCCGTCTTGACAGACGATAGTTTGGTACATTCTGCTTCAAAAAGGCTTAATAACTACGATCCATGGCGGTGGCGAGTGTGGCTGGTAAGGCCAGTTCTTGCTGCAAATGTTTGCCCACAGTAGGTGCATGTGAAAACATGGTCACTTCCACCATTTGCACCATCTTACGTCTCTCACGCTCTGTGTGTGCTTTGTCTGCAATCATTTTCTCCTTTGTCTTTATTCCATTTCTGATAGTTGCCCTCCATGCAACACGTTCAGCGGCGACGTGCTCCCAATGTGCATTATCAATGCCTGTATCAATCATGTCCCGCTTACACACATCTTTGTATCGTAGTAGAGGCCGACCCTGAGATCTCCTACCCGTCTGTAATTCACCAAAAAAGATGTCCTTTGGTATTCTACCATCATCCATCCTCCTAACGTGTCCTATCCATCTAAGTCTACGAAGACTGAGCATGGAATACACCGTCACACAACCTGATCTTTCCAATACTTCAGTATTTGTGATTTTGTCTTGCCACTTAATACCAAGTATTCTTCGCAGACACCGCATATGAAAGCTGTTTAAACGTTTCTCTTGGCGTGAGTAAGTTGTCCAGGTTTCACTGCCATAAAGAAGAGTACTAAGGACACAGGCTTGGTAGACGAGGACTTTTGTTTTGGCAGTAAGCTTCCTGTTCTCCCAGACTCTTTTTGCTAACATGTTCATTGTTGTTGCTGCCTTGCCAATCCTGATGTTGATTTCCTGATCGAGGGATAATTTGCTATTTACCTCTGATCCTAGATATGTAAAATGGTCTACTATCTCCAGTTCGGCGTCGTCAATAAAGATTGATGGTACACCATGTGCACCTTGTGACATAATCTGTGTCTTCTTTTTGTTAATTGTTAAACCAAATTCAGAACAAGCATTGGAGAATGCAGATAGTAGATGTTGTAATTCTTCCTCAGAGTGGGTCGTAATCGCAGCATCATCCGCAAAAAGCAACTCTCTGATTAGTACCCTGCTAATTTTGGTCTTGGCCTTCAATCTCTGAGCATTATAGAGGCCACCATCTGAGCGTGAGTGAATGTATATACCGTCATCCTGATCACGAAAGGCATATTTCAGTAGAAGTGAAAAGTATATCCCAAAGAGGGTGGGGGATAGT
The DNA here is from genome assembly GCA_014155875.1 of Cepaea nemoralis. Lineage (NCBI taxonomy): Eukaryota > Metazoa > Mollusca > Gastropoda > Stylommatophora > Helicidae > Cepaea > Cepaea nemoralis. Next base: position 944,816 of record JACEFZ010005253.1, read on the forward strand.
ACACAACCTTGCTTAACTCCACTCTTGATTTCAAACTCTTCTGAAGTTGAGCCATCAAACTTGATTATACCCTTCATGCCTGTGTGGAACGATTCCACAATGGACAGAAGAGTTGGTGGGCAGCCAATCTTCTTTAGTGCTTTGAACAGACCCTCACGACTGACCAAATCGAATGCCTTTGTGAGGTCGATGAAGGCAATAAACAGTGGCTGATTTTGTTCCCGGCATTTTTCTTGCATCTGTCGCAATGAGAATATCATATCAATGGTAGACCGGTTCTGACGGAAGCCGCACTGTGATTCGGGGTAGACTTGATCTCCCAGGACTTGAAGTCTGTGCAGGACAATTCTGGCAAATACTTTCCCAACAATACACAGAAGTGAGATACCCCTATAGTTGTTACAGTCGCTCCGATCTCCCTTGTTCTTGTACAGCGTTATGATGTTTGAATCTTTGAAATCCTGTGGGACTTGTCCTTCTCGCCAGCATAGCTCTATTAGCTGGTGGATCTGTAGAGCGAGTGTGTCTTGCCCACTCCTGATTACCTCTATTGGAATCCCATCCTTACCTGGAGCCTTGCCAGATGCAAGCTCATTTATAGCACACTTAACTTCTGTTATAGTGGGAAGTGTGTCCAGGTGGTCAAGAGTTGGCAGGGCCTCTATGGCGTTGAGGGCATCATCCGCTAGCTTGGTCTCACTTGAGTAAAGCTCTAAATAGTGCTCGACCCATCTATCCATCTGCTGTTTCTTATCAGTGATGATTTCTCCAGTCAAGGTTTTCAGCGGTGCACTTCTTTTGATCATTGGACCACAGGCTTTCTTTATCCCTTCATACATGCTTCTGATGTTTCCCTTATCACTTGCGATTTGAATGGACTCACATAATTTGATCCAATAGTCATTCGCACACTGCCTGGCAGCCTTTTGTACATCCTTCCTCGCTTGCTTCAGCTCACTCAGAGTGTTACGCGTTGGTCTTTCCTTGTTTCTTAAGAGAGCTATCTTCTTTTTATCAATCAAGGGCTGCAGTATCTGGCTGTTTGCCGCAAACCAGTCCTGCCTCTTATGATCCACAGTGCCGTAAACCCCTACCGCTGTTTTATAAATAGTTTCCTTAAGTTTACTCCATTTATCATTTACTATACAATTTTCTGATGTATCATTGAAAGCGTCTTCAAGTTGCTGTTGAAATTCAAAGCACTTTCCAGGATCGTGAGTGTTAGTAGTATTAATCCTGGGGCTAGACTTGTGTTTAGCTGTGTAGATTCTCTTTGGTCTCAGTCTAACCCTTGCAACAACCAAAGAATGATCTGTATCACAGTCAGCACTGTGGTAACTTCGAGTTAATGATGTATGGTTCAGATGTTGTCTCCGTGTGATAATGAAGTCCAGCTGATGCCAATGGCTGGATCTTGGATGTTTCCATGTGACCTTATGCATCTCTTTTGTTTTTTAAAAAAAAGGAGTTTGTAATACATAGGTCATTTCAAGTGCAATGCTCCAGCAGCCTTTGCCCATTATCATTCATGCGACCTATGTTGTATTTTCCAAGGCACACTGGCCATGAACTCGAGTCCTTGCCCACACGAGCATTGAAATCACCGAGCATATAAATGTAGTCGGATTTTGGAACTGCCTTGATCGCAGAGTCTAGCTGCTCATAGAACGTATCCTTCACATCATCAGAGGAAGCGAGTGTCGGTGCATATGCAGTGAGAATGGTGGCAAATCCACAAGAGGTTGCCAAGCGCAGTGATAATAATCTTTCATTACCTCCAGCTGGGATATCAATCATTCCCAGTAGCGAATTCTTCACTGCAAAGCCCACACCATGTTGCCTTTTTTCTGCCTGCCCTCTTCCCTTCCAAAAAAAGGTGTAATTGTTTTCCCTGAGTGACCCTTCCTCAGCGAGGCGAGTCTCCTGCAGGCCAGCAATATCAATGTTAAGACGATTGAGTTCAGCATCAATCACAGCCGTTTTTCTCACATCGTCAATATTTGTCAAGTCAGTGGAAAATCCTGGACACATGGTTCTCACGTTCCAGGTTGCAAGCCGTAGCTTGAGGTTTCTATTCTTTTTATTAGTACCTGGTGCATTGGTTTTACAGCCTGCGATTCAGATTTTGTCCTAGTCCCAAGCACCCATTGAAGCAGGCAGGCTGTGGCGGATCAGCACCCAATTGGCCGGGGGCTGCCCAGCTTGAGGCGGGCGGTAGCTGATCAGTGACACCTGTAGGTGTCTCCCACCGTCAGAGGCAACGCGTGGCGCCCCATGTCTACGCCAACTGACAAGGACTTATAACCCGTAACAGTTGCCTCTCGCTTTGATTCCGAGACCGGTTAAGACCAGGGATGGAGTTATTGCCTCTCCATAGCACAAAGCCTGGGCTAAAATAAAGAAACCATGTGTTGCCCATGCAGCATGATCCCTCTCTCGGCCTGCCTAGTTCACTCCAGAGGAAAGTTGACACCTATAATCTGGAACAAGACAAGCTGCAGAAGCTGCCGGATCAGCAAAGCAATGCTCTAACTGTCCGCCTGTCGGAGCTTCGATCCTAGACCAGCTGCCAACCAAGGCTTAGGGCCTGGTCTGCCCTGCCATGACTTATTTTGTCTTTGGGTTGCATTTCCTCGCACCAGGATAAGGCTAGTACCCTCCCAATTGCGCTCTTCCGCCCGAAGCCGTTGGCGCAATGTGGGGTGTCAGGTTTGGTAAGCGCCGCCCAACATTCGGCGCTGACAGAAAGCAGGTAGTACCGTCTACTGTCATACGGTAACTCAGTCATATCTGACTAAGACCTGACAGCATTTCGTGTACTACTTTGATGAAAATGGCGTAGCTTGTATTGCTAATATTTATTGTCCAGCTGTGTAATTTTTCCACATACCTAGTTAAAATTAATCAAACGAACGACTGTCTTGTTAAGAAGGTGTTAACAGATGTTGAGTGCTCCTCAACCCAAGCACCTCTGCTGTTCAGTCTACCGCTAATTTTGCTATGTTGTACTATTACTACTGTGTTATAGTTCATGATCATGATCATCATCATGATCATCATCATCATCATCATCATCATCATCATCATCATCATCATCATCATCATCATCATCATCATCATCATCATCATCATCATCATCATCATCATCATGTTCCATGCCAATAACTGTGGATGGTCATGTTTCGCCATTTCAGACAATCACTAGAGTCATGGATTAGCTCCGTGTTCTTGTCTCGACCATGTCATATGGCCAAGTCATCCAGATATTTACTTCTGTCTTCCCCTTGTTCTTTTCCCCTCAATCTTGCTAGTTGTCACCAATTTCTCTAATTTATTTCTTCTTATAACGTGTTCAAAAAATGTTGACTGTCTACGTCTAATTTTTCTAAATCAGTTTACGGTTTTAATTTGTCTCTTGTAGGACTTGGTTGTAGGTTTTTATGTCTGTCCATGGTATTCTTCACATTTTCCTCATAAACCGCATTTCTACTGTCATTAGATGTATGTCAGCTTTTCTGCTCATTGTCCGCACTTCACATCCATACACAAGCACAGGTTCTATGTAGACTTCAACACTCTTTTTCTCTTTACAACTGATATCATTTTATTGGTCAATATACTTTCAGTCTAGCAAAAGATTACCATCACTACAGCGATTCTTGTTCTAATCTCTTCAAGGCACCTTCCATCAGGCGTTATGACCATCCTGAGACACTTGCACCGATTCACTTATTTAAGAATATTCCTATTTACCTGTATATTACACTGTAGTATTTCTTCTTCCTAGTGATGACCAAATTCTGTGTCTTCTTACAATTTAATTCGAATCCTAGTTGTTCACTGTGTGCAGCAACCGCATCTACTAAATGTTACAGATCCTGTTCATTATCTGCAGTCAATGCTGTATCATGTTATTTCATTGTTAAGAACATGAATAACTAGTATCGTACATTTCATCATCAACATGTACCAGGTCTTTTGTAGAACTTCACTATCAGCTGAAATGTTTCTTAATCCTGTATCAGTTTTCCTGCCCAATGCATTTACATGCCCATTGTTTCCGCATTGTCCAGTGTCCATCTTTGTGCTGGTTGACCCCTGCCACATTTTGCAGTAGCCATGTCTTCCATTGCTGTTCTTCCCAAGCCGTTGTGATGTTTAGTGTGCCCATAGTATTTTGTAATCCCAGACATGAGGCTGCTTATGAGCCAATTTTCTTTGATGTCTAATCAGAATATCAGTATTTTTTTTTCTTGGAACATGATATTCTAACAACTTTTCTGTAAAACTAAAGTTCAAAAGCATTGATTGTCTTCTTTAGTGGCTGTGAAATGGTCCATGATTTACATCGATATGCTGTCATAGGAAAAATGCATGTTCTCGAATATGTCACACTAACTTGTTTGCTGGTTGTTGGGTTCTTAACACTGTTTGACCCCTGCCTTGTTATGGCCAGTCTACATTTGACTTTTTCCTGTAACAGTCTCCATTGTTGTTGATTATGGAGCTAAGCTACTGAAAGTTTGTTACAATGTTACACATATAGTCTCCATTGTTATTGATTATGGATCTAAGCTACTGAAAGTTTGTTACAATGTTACACATATAGTCTCCATTGTTGTTGATTATGGATCTAAGCTACTGAAAGTTTGTTACAATGTTACACAAATAGTCTCCATTGTTGTTGATTATGGAGCTAAGCTACTGAAAGTGTGTTACAATGTTACACATATAGTCTCCATTGTTGTTGTTTATGGAGCTAAGCTACTGAAAATGTGTTACAATGTTACACATATAGTCTCCATTGTTGTTGTTTATGGAGCTAAGCTACTGAAAATGTTACAATGTTACACATATAGTCTCCATTGTTGTTGATTATGGAGCTGCGCAACTGAAAGTTTGTTACAATGTTACACATATAGTCTCCATTATTGTTTATCAAGGAGCTAAGCTACTGAAAGTTTGTAATAATGTTACACATATAGTCTCAATTGCTTTTGATTATGGAGCTAAGATATTGAAAGTTTGTTACAATGTTACACGTATAGAGACAGTGAATACAGTGCTGAGACATATAGAAGGTCAACCTGGGAGCCTAGGTCAACTAGAAAAATATGCCCGCCTGGATAGGGACTCGAATACAGAATCATAGGCTGGCAGGCAAGCATGCTAGCTAACGTACTATTGTACACAGTGCCTTAATAGAGGACACATTACCTGAGGGAAACAACTGTATTTCGCTTGCCTCTAATCGTCCAGGTATAGTTTACATATTCAGGGTATCTGTTGGGGAATCCTGGAGTCTGAATATAGCCCTGCTCATCAGTGAAGTTTTTACCCCAGTCTGAAAATGGGAAGATTTATATATCTGAAATAATACATAGCTTTCCCTAAAGTCTTGTTCTAGTAAGGGTATTACCATAGCAATTCCTGTGATATAATAATATATGTCTTCGCATGCATTAGATCACAGCTTAATCAAATAAAATTCTCACTGTCCCTTTCTTGCACATTTTCTGAAAATTCTGATTGTTGACAAGTAGCCATTTTGTAAAGCCGGGCCAACCATAGGGCTGTTAAGTTAGGTTAGTTGCACATCCTTTACATGACGTTGCAGTAAATCCCAGCATGTTTTGGTTGTTTGTGGTTTCTTGGCAAGGTTACGTTCAGCAATTTGGCATTACTTTCTGAATGACCGAACTCATACCTATTTGAAACCAGCGCAAGACAGTCTGCTTCTAAATCGCCACCAGCTGTGCTTCGAGCACAGTATCCGGGACAGTGAATTGCTTCCGTAGTCAAAGCTGGACTTGTCGGAAAACGACTCCTACTACTGAAAACTAGATAACTGGATTAGTTAGAAATACACTATTCACTATGCATTTCATTGTGCTCTTTCTTGCAAATTTTCAGAAAATTCTGAATGTTGACAAGTAGCCATTTTGTAAAGCCGTAGTTTACGGGATTTCATTGTGCCAACGGCTTCGGGCGGAAGAGCGTAATTGGGAGGGTACAAGCCCTACCCTGGTGCGAGTTAATGCAACCTAAAGACAAAATGACATGGCAGGGAAGACCGGGCACTAAGCCTTGGTTGGCAGCTGGTCTAGGATCGAAGCTCCAACAAGTGGATAGTCAGAGCATTGCTTTGCTGATCCGGCAGCTTCTGCAGCTTGTGTTGTTCCAGATGTAGGGGTGTTACCTTTCCTCTGGAGTGAACTAGGCAGGCCGAGAGAGGGATTAATGCTGTATGGGCAACACATGATCTCTATAGTTTAGCCCAGGCTTTGTGCTATGGAGAAGCAATAATTCCATCCCTGGTCTTAACCGGTCTCGAAATCAAAGCGAGAGGCAACTGTTACGGGTTATAAGTCCCTGTCAATTGGCGTAGACATTTGGCGCCACGCGTTGCCTCTGACGGTGGGAGACACCTACAGGTGTCACTGATTAGCTACCGCCCGCCTCAAGCTGGGCAGCCCCCGGCCAATTGGGTGCTGATCCGCCACAGCCTGCCTGCTTCAAAGGGTGCTTGGGGCTAGGACAAAATCTTAATTGCAGGCTGTAAAACCAATGCACGAGGTACTAATTTAAAAAAAAAAATAGAAACCTCAAGCTACGGCTTGCAACCTGGAAGTGAGAACCATGGGTCCAGGATTTTCCACTAATTTGACCAATATTGACGATGTGAGAAACATGGCTGTGATTGATGCCGAACTCAATCGTCTTAACATTAATATTGCTGGCCTGCAGGAGACTCGCCTCGCTGAGGAAGGGTCACTCAGGAAAAACAATTACACCTTTTTTTGGAAGGGTAGAGGGCAGGCAGAAAAAAGGCAATGCCGTGTGGGCTTTGCAGTGAAGAATTCGCTACTAGGAATGATTGAAATTCCAGCGGGAGGTAATGAAAGACTATTATCTCTGCGCTTGGCAACCTCTTGTGGTTTTGCCACCATTATTACTACATATGCACCAGAACCCGATTCCTCTGATTATGTGAAGGATACGTTCTATGAGGAGTTAGACTCCGTGATCAAGGCAGTTCCAAAATCTGACTGCATTTATATGCTTGGTAATTTCAATACTCGTGTGGGCAAGGACTCGAGTTCATGGCCAGTGTGCCTTGGAAAATACGACATTGGTCGCATGAATGAAAATGGGCAAAGGCTGCTGAAGCATTGCACCAGAAATGACCTATGTATTACATATTAAAGTCCTTTTTACGTATTAAACTCCTTTTTTAAAACAAAAGAGCTGCATAAGGTTACATGGAAACATCCAAGATCCGGCCATTGACATCAGCTGGACTTCATCATACGGAGACAACATCTGAACCATATATCATTGACTCAAAGTTACCACAGTGCTGACTGTGATACGGATCATTCTTTGGTTGTTGCAAGGATTAGACTGAGACCAAAGCGAATCTACACAGCTAAACACAAATCTGGCCCCAGGATTAATATTATTAACTCTCACGATCCTGAAAGGTGTTTTCAGTTTCAACAGCAACTTGAAGACGCTTTCACTGATACACCAGAAAATTGTACAGAAAGTGAAACGTGTGGTCAACTTAAGGAAAATCTTTATAAAACCGCTGTAGGTGTTTACGGCACTGTGGATCATAAGAGGCAGGACTGGTTTGCGGCAAACAGCCAGGCTCTGCAGCCCTTGATTGATAAAAAGAAGATAGCTCTCTTAAGAAACAAGGAAAGAACGACGCGTAATACTCTGAGTGAGCTAAAGCAAACTAGGAAAGATGTGCAAAAGGCTGCTAGGCAGTGTGCAAACGATTATTGAATCAAGTTATGTCAGTCCATTCAAATCGCAAGTGATAAGGGAAACACCAGAAGCATGTATAAAGGAATAAAGAAAGCCTGTGGTCCAATGATTAAAAAAAAGTGCACTTTTGAACACCTTGATTGGAGAAATCATCACTGATAAGAAACAGCAGATGGACAGATGGGTAGAGCACTATTTGGAGCTTTACTCAAGTGAGACCAAGCTAGCGGATGATGCCCTCAACGCCATAGAAACCCTACCAACTCTTGACCATCTGGACACACTTCCCACTATAACAGAATTTAAGTGTGTATAAATGAACTTGCATCTGGAAAGGCTCCAGGTAGGGATAGGATTCCAATAGAGGTTATCAGGAGTGGGCAAGAAACACTCACACTACAGATCCACTAGCGAATAGAGCTATGCTGGCGAGACGGACAAGTCCCACAGGATTTCAAAGATTCAAGCATCATACCACTGTACAAGAACAAGGGCGATCGGAGCGACTGCAACAACTATAGGGGTAATTCACTTTTATGTATTGTTGGAAAAGTAATTGCCAGAATTGTTCTGCGCAGACTTCAATTCTTAGGAGATCAAGTCTACCCCGAATCAGTTTGGCAATCGTGAGGGTCTTTTCAAGGCACTAAAGAAGATTGGCTGCCCACCAACTCTTCTGTCAATTGGGGAATCGTTCCACACAGACATGAAGCGTATAATCAAGTTTGATGGTGCTACTTCTGAAGAGTTTGAAATCAAGAGTGGAGTTAAGCAAAGTTGTGTACTATCCACCACCCTCTTTGGAATATACTTTTCACTTGTATTGAAAAATGCCTGTCGTGATCAGTATAGGGGTATATACATTCACTCACACTCATATGGCGGCTTCTTCAATGCTCAGAGATTGAAGGCCAAGACCAAAATTTGGAGAGTACTGATCAGAGAGTTGCTTTTTTCAGATGATACTGCAGTTACGACCCACCCTGAGTAAGAATTACAATGTTTACTATCTGCAATCTCTAATGCTTGTTCCGAATTTGGTTTAACAATTAGCAAAAAGAACATTTGGCACCTTGCCGTCTTGACAGACGATAGTTTGTGCTCTAAAAAGGCATAATAACTTTATGGCGGTAGCGAGTGTGACTGATAAGGCCAATTTGCGCTGTAAATGTCCGTTCACAGTGGGTGCATGTGAACACGTGGTCATTTCCACCATCATGCACCATCTTACGTCTCAAACGCTTGGTGTGTGACTTTTCTGCAATAATTTTCTCCTTTGACTTTATTCCATTTCTGATATTTGCCCTCCATGCAACACGTTCAGCGGCGACTTGCTCCCAATGTGCATTATCAATGCCTGTATCAATCATGTCCCGCTTACACACATCTTTGTATCGTAGTAGAGGCCGACCCTGAGATCTCTTACCCATCAGTAATTCACCAAAAAAGATATCCTTTGGTATTCTACCATCATCCATCCTCCTAAGATGTCCTATCCATCTAAGTCTACGAAGACTGAGCATGGAATAAACTGTCACACAACCTGATCTTTCCAATACTTCAGTATTTGTGATTTTGTCTTGCCACTTAATACCAAGAATTCTTCGCAGACACCGCATATTAAAGCTGTTTAAATTGTTCTCTTGGTGTGAGTAAGTTGTCCAGGTTTCACTGCCATAGAGAAGAGTACTAAGGACACAGGCTTGATAGACAAGGACTTTTGTTTTGGCAGTAAGCTTCCTGTTCTCCCAGACTCTTTTTCTTAACCTGTTCATTGTTGTTGCTGCCTTACCAATCCGGATGTTGATTTCCTGATCTAGGGATAATTTGCTATTTACCACTGATCCTAGATATGTAAAATGGTCTACTATCTCGAGTTTGGCGTCGTCAATAAAGATTGATGGTACCCCATGTGCACCTTGTGACATAATCTGTGTCTTCTTTTTGCTAATTGTTAAACCAAATTCAGAACAAGCATTGGAGAATGCAGATAGTAGACATTGCAATTCTTCCTCAGAGTGGGTCGTAACTGCAGCATCATCTGCAAAAAGCAACTCTCTGATCAGTACCCTCCTAATTTTTGTCTTAGCCTTCAATCTCTGAGCATTGTAGAGGCCGCCATCTGAGCGTGAGTGAATGTATATACCACCATCCTGATCACGAAATGCATATTTCAGTAGAAGTGAAAAGTATATTCCAAAGAGGGTGGGAGCTAGTACACAACCTTGCTTAACTCCACTCTTGATTTCAAATTCTTCAGAAGTTGCACCATCAAACTTGATTATACCCTTCATGCCTGTGTGGAACGATTCCACAATGGACAGAAGAGTTGGTGGGCAGCCAATCTTCTTTAGTGCCTTGAACAGACCCTCACGACTGACCAAATCAAATGCCTTTGTGAGGTCGATGAAGGCAATAAACAGTGGTTGATTCTGTTCACGGCATTTTTCTTGCATTTGTCGCAATGAGAATATCATATCGGTGGTAGACCGGTTCTGTCGAAAGCCACACTGTGATTCGGGGTAGACTTGATCTCCTAGGACTTGAAGTCTGCGCAGAACAATTCTGGCAAATACTTTTCCAACAATACACAGAAGTGAGATACCCCTATAGTTGTTGCAGTCGCTCCGATCGCCCTTGTTCTTGTACAGTGTTATGATGCTTGAATCTTTGAAATCCTGTGGGACTTGTCCTTCAAGCCAGCATAGCTCTATTAGCTGGTGGATCTGTAGAGTGAGTGTGTCTTGCCCACTCCTGATAACCTCTATTGGAATCCCATCCTTACCTGGAGCCTTGCCAGATGCAAGTTCATTTATAGCACACTTAACTTCTGTTATGGTGGGAAGTGTGTCCAGGTGGTCAAGAGTTGGTAGAGCCTCTATGGCGTTAAGGGCATAATCCTCTAGTTTGGTCTCACTTGAGTAAAGCTCCAAATAGTGCTCTACCCATCTGTCCATCTGCTGTTTCTTATCAGTGATGACTTCTCCAGTCAAGGTTTTCAATGGTGCACTTCTTTTGATCACTGGACCACAGGCTTTCTTTATTCCTTCATACATGCTTCTTATGTCTCCCTTATCACTTGCGATTTGAATGGACTCACATAACTTGATCCAATAATCATTTGCACAATGCCTGGCAGCCTTTTGCACATCCTTCCTAGCTTGCCTTAGCTCACTCAGAGTGTTACGCGTTGGTCTTTCCTTGTTTCTTAAGAGAGCTTTCTTCTTCTTATCAATCAAGGGCTGCAGAGTCTCGCTGTTGGCCGCAAACCAGTCCTGCCTCTTATGATCCACAGTGCCGTAAACCCCTACGGCAGTTTTATAAAGAGTTTCCTTAATTTGACCCCACTTTTCATTTACTGTACAATTTTCTGGTGTATCAGTGAAAGCGTCTTCAAGTTGCTGTTGAAACTGAAAGCACTTTTCAGGATCATGAGTGTTAACAATATTAATCCTGGGGCTAGATATGTGTTTAGCTGTGTAGATTCTCTTTGGTCTCAGTCTAACCCTTGCAACAACCAAAGAATGATCTGTATCACAGTCAGCACTGTGGTAACTACGAGTCAATGATATATGGTTCAGATGTTGTCTCCGTGTGATGATGAAGTCCAGCTGGTGCAAATGGCCGGATCTTGGATGTTTCCATGTGACCTTATGCATCTCTTTTGTTTAAAAAAAAGAGTTTGTAATACATAGGTCATTACTGGTGCAATGCTCCAGCAGCCTTTGCCAATTTTCATTCATGCGACCGATGTTGTATTTTCCAAGGCACACTGGCCATGAACTCGAGTCCTTGCCCACACGAGCATTGAAATCACCGAGCATATAAATGTAGTCAGATTTTGGAACTGCCTTGATCACGGAGTCTAACTCCTCATAGAACAAATCCTTCACATCATCAGAGGAATCGAGTGTTGGTGCATATGCAGTAATAATGGTGGCAAACCCACAAGAGGTTGCCAAGCGCAGGGATAATAGTCTTTCATTTCCTCCTGCTGGAATTTCAATCATTCCCAGTAGCGAATTCTTCACTGCAAAGCCCACACCGTGTTGCCTTTTTTCTGCCTGCCCTCTACCCTTCCAGAAAAAGGTGTAGTTGTTTTCCCTGAGTGACCCTTCCTCAGCGAGGCGAGTTTCCTGCATTCCAGCAATATCAATGTTAAGACGATTGAGTTCGGCATCAATCACAGCCGTTTTTCTCACATCGTCAATATTGGTCAAGTCAGTGGAAAAATCCTGGACACATGGTTCTCACGTTCCAGGTTGCAAGCCGTAGCTTGAGGTTTCTATTTTTATTTTTGTTTGTACCTGGTGCATTGGCTTTACAGCCTGCGATTCAGATTTTGTCCTAGCCCCAAGCACCCATTGAAGCAGGCAGGCTGTGGCGGATCAGCACCCAATTGGCTGGGGGCTGCCCAGCTTGAGGCGGGCGGTAGCTGATCAGTGACACCTATAGGTGTCTCCCACCGTCAGAGGCAACGCGTGGCGCCCCATGTCTACGCCAACTGACAAGGACTTATAACCCGTAACAGTTGCCTCTCGCTTTGATTCCGAGACCAGTTAAGACCAGGGATGGAGTTATTGCCTCTCCATAGCACAAAGCCTGGGCTAAAATATAGAGATCATGTGTTGCCCATGCAACATGATCCCTCTCTCGGCCTGCCTAGTTCACTCCAGAGGAAAGGTAACACCCCTACATCTGGAACAAGACAAGCTGCAGAAGCTGCCGGATCAGCAAAGCAATGCTCTAACTGTCCGCCTGTCGGAGCTTCGATCCTAGACCAGTCGCCAACCAAGGCTTAGGGCCTGGTCTGCCCTGCCATGACAATTTTGTCTTTAGCTTGCATTTCCTCGCACCAGGGTAAGGCTTGTACCCTCCCAATTGCGCTCTTCCGCTAGCAAAAAGAAGACACATATTATGTCACAAGGTGCGCATGGGATACCATCAATCTTTAATGACGACGCCAAACTAGAGATGGTAGACCAGTTTACATATCTTTACTGGCACCTTTCCGTCTTGACAGACGATAGTTTGGTACATTTTGCTTCAAAAAGGTTTAATAACTACGACCTTTGACGGTGGCGAGTGTGGCTGATGAGACCAATTCGTGCTGAAAATGTTTGTCCACAGTGGGTGCATGTGAAAACATGGTTATTTCCACCATAATGCACCATCTTACGTCTCTCACGCTCTGTGGGTGCTTTATCTGCAATAATATTCTCCTTTGCTTTATTCCATTTCTGATAGCTGCCCTCCATGCAACACGTTCAGCGGCGACTTGCTCCCAGTATGCATTATCAATGCCTGTATCAATCATGTCCCGCTTACACACATCGTTGTATCGTAGTAGAGACCGACCCTGAGATCTCCTACCTATCTGTAATTCACCAAAAAAGATGTCCTTTGGTATTCTACCATCATCCATCCTCCTAACATGTCCTATCTATCTAAGTCTACGAAGACAGAGCATGGAATACACCGTCACACAAACTGATCTTTCCAATACTTCAGTACTTGTGATTTTGTCTTGCCACTTAACACCAAGATTTCTTCGCAGTCGCCGCATATGAAAGCTGTTTAAACGTTTCTCTTGGCGTGAGTATGTTGTCCAGGTTTCACTGCCATAAAGAAGAGTACTAAGGACACAGGCTTGGTAGACGAGGACTTTTGTTTTGGCAGTAAGCTTCCTGTTCTTCCAGACTCTTTTTGCTAACATGTTCATTGTTGTTGCTGCCTTACCAATCCGGATGTTGATTTCCTGATCTAGGGATAATTTGCTATTTAGCTCTGATCCTAGATATGTAAAATGGTCTACTATCTCCAGTTCGGTGTCATCAATAAAGATTGATAGTACCCCATGTGCACCTTGTGACATAATATGTCTTCCTTTTGTTAATTGTTAAACAAAATAAATTCAGAACAAGCATCGGAGAATGCAGATAGTAGATGTTGTAATTCTTCCTCAGAGTGGGTCGTAATTGCAGCATTATCTGCAAAAAGCAACTCTCTGATTAGTACCATCCTAATTGTGGTCTTAACCTTCAATCTCTGAGCATTATAGAGGCCGCCATCTGAGCGTGAGTGAATGTACATACCGGCATCCTGATTACGAAAGGCATATTTCATCAGAAGTGAAAAGTATATTTCCAAAGAGAATGGGAGTTAGTACACCACCTTCTTAACTCCACTCTTGATTTCAAACTCTTCTGAAGTTGCACCATCAAACTTGATTATACGCTTCATGCCTGTGTGGAACGATTCCACAATGGACAGAAGAGTTGGTGGACAGCCAATTTAGTGCTTTGAACAGGCCCTCACGACTGACCATATCGAATGCCTTTGTGAGGTCGATGACGGCAATAAACAGTGGTTGATTTTGTTCCCGGCATTTTTCTTGCATTTGTCGCAATGAGAATATATCGATGGTAGACCAGTTTTGACGGAAGCCGCACTGTTATTCGGGGTAGACTTGATCTCCCAGGACTTGAAGTCTGTGCAGAACAATTCTGGCAAATACTTTCCCAACAATACACAGAAGTGAGATACCCCTATAGTTGTGATACAGTCGCTCCGATCACCCATGTTCTTGTACAGCGTTATAATGCTTGAATCTTTGAAATCCTGTGGGACTTGTCCTTCTCGCCAGCATAGCTCTATTATATGGTGGATCTGTAGAGTGAGTGTGTCTTGCCCACTCCTGATCACCTCTATTGGAATCCCATCCTTACCTGGAGTCTTACCAGATGCAAGTTCATTTATAGCACACTTAACTTCTGTTATGTCGGGAAGTGTGTCAGGTGGTCAAGAGTTGGCAGAGCCTCTATGGCGTTGAGGGCATCATCCGCTAGTTTGGTATCACTTGAGTAAAGCTCCAAATAGTGCTCTACCCATCTGTCCATCTGCTGTTTCTTATCAATCATGATTTCTCCAGTCAAGGTTTTAAATGGTGCATTTCTTTTGATCATTTGGCCACAGGCTTTCTTTATCCCTTCTACATGTTTCTGATGTTTCCCTTATCACTTGCGATTTGAATGGACTCACACACCTTGATCCAATAGTCATTTTCACACTGCCTGGCAGCCTTTTTCACATCCTTCCTAGCTTGCTTTAGCTCACTCAGAGTATTACACGTTGTTCTTTCCTTTTTTCTTAAGAGAGCTATCTTCCTTTTATCAATCAAGGGCTGCAGTATCTGGTTGTTTGCCGCAAACCAGTTCTGCCTCTAATGATCCACAGTGCCGTAAACCCCTACCGCTGTTTTATAAATAGTTTCCTTAAGTTTACTCCACTTTTCACTTCCTGTACAATTTTCTGATGTATCAGTGAAAGCGTCTTCAAGTTGCTGTTGACACTCAAAGCACTTCCCAGGATCATGAGTGTTAATAATATTAATCCTGGGGCTAGATTTGTGTTTAGCTGTTAGATTCTCTTTGGTCTCAGTCTAACCCTTGCAACAACCAAAGAATGATTCGTATTACAGTCAGCACTGTGGTAACTTCGAGTTAATTATGCATTGTACAGATGTTGTCTCCGTGTGATAATGAAGTCCAGCTGATGCCAATGACCGGATCTTGGATGTTTCAATGTGACCTTATGCAGCTCTTTTGTTGTAAAAAAGGAGTTTGTAATGCATAGGTAATTTCTGGTGCAATGCTCCAGCAGCCTTTGCCCATTTTCATTCATGTAACCGATGTTGTATTTTCCAAGGCACACTGGCCATGAACTCCAGTCTTTGCCCACACGAGCATTGAAATAAACGTGCGTGTAAATGTAGTCAAATTTTGGAACTGCCTTGATCACAAAGTCTAGCTCCTCATAGAATGTATCCTTCAAATCATCAGAGTAAGCGAGTGTCAGTGCATATGCGGTGATAATGGTGGAAAAACCAGAAGAGGTTGCCAAGCGCAGTGATAATAATCTTTCATTACCTCCAGTTGGGATATCAATCATTCCCAGTAGCGAATTCTTCACTGCAAAGCCCACACCATGCTGCCTTTCTTCTGCCTGCCCTCTACCCTTCCAAAAAAAAGGTGTAATTGTTTTCCCTGAGTGACTCTTCCTCAGCGAGGCCAGTCTCTTGCAGGCCAGCAATATCAATTTTAAGACGATTGCGTTCAGCATAAATCGCAGTGTTTTTCTCACATCGTCAATATTTGTCAAGTCAGTGGAAAATCCTGGACACATCGTTCTTACGTTCCAGGTTGCAAGCCGTAGCTTGAGGTTTCTATTTTTCTTTTTGTTACTACCTGGTGCATTGGTTTTACAGCCTGCGATTCAGATTTTGTTCTAGCCCCAAGCACCCATTGAAGCAAGCATATCTAGGATCAGTGGTAAATAGCAAATGATCCCTAGATAAGGAAATCAACATCCGGATTGGTAAGGCAACAACAACAAAGAACAGATTAAGAAAAAGAGTGGGAGACCAGGAAGCTTACTGCCAAAACAAAAGTCCTTGTCTATCAAGCTTATGTCCTTAGTACTCTTCTTTATGGCAGCTAAACCTGGACAACTTATTCACACCAAGAGAAACGTTTAAACAGCTTTCATGTGCGGTGTCTGCGAAGAATTCTTGGTATTAAGTGGCAAGACAAAATCCCAAATACTGAAGTATTGGAAAGATCAGGTTGTGTGACGGTGTATTCCATGCTCAGTCTTCGTAGACTTAGATGGATAGGACATCTTAGGAGGATGGATGATGGTAGATTTACCAAAGGACATCTTTTTTGGTGAATTACAAATGGGTAAGGGATCTCAGGGTCGACTTCTACTACGATACAAAGATGTGATGTATGTAAGTGGGACATGATTGATACAGGTATTGATAATGCACAGTGGGAGCAAGTCGCCGCTGAACGTGTTGCATGGAGGGCAAATATCAGAAATGGAATAAAGACAAAGGAGAAAATGATTGCAGATAAGTCACACACTGAGCGTGTGAGACGTAAGATGGTACATGATGGTAGAAATGACCACGTGTTCACATGCAACCACTGCGAACGAACATTTACAGCGCAAATTGGCCTTACCTGTCACATTCGCTACAGCCATGGGTAAAAATTATTATGCCTTTTTTGAAGCACAAATTATCGTCTGTCAAGACGGCAAGGTGCCAATGTGTATGTTACTATGCATTTAGGCATCACCCAAAGCTCAAGCACTATGCAAAACACGTTGGTTTGTTGTTCAGACTATTCTGTGACCTTCCTTAAGGGCTTGTTTCAAGCTTGGGAATTATTCAGAAGAGAATGCCGCAACGTAACCTATTATATCATCTGTAAGTGACGCCAATTGGCTTACACTAGTGAAACTGGCAGTTGTGAACACCCTAGAACATCCATAAGGAGACACTCAAACCATGCCCCTCCATTTCAATAGCCCGCGATCACATTGGTGAATTGACATTTCTATCACTGCACTGAATCCCTGCTATCCCAATGCACATTTAGTTTGTTATAAACTATATAAAAATTAATTTCTTTTCTATTTTTATTTTATGTAAATGGCTGCATTGGCATAAATGTTTAGACAGACAGACAGACAGACAGACAGACAGACAGACAGACATGTTACATGATTCTCGTGTACATTCTCATACATGTTCTCATTTACCTGCCTTCCCACAGAACTGTGTAACTTACTTATTGACTCGCCCGCTATCGTTTTCTACCCAGCTATGCACCGCTTTATGGGATAAACATTTGTTAGCATAAACACTGAAAACCAACCTTGGCGGGAGACATTTCGAGAATGACGCCGAAGTTGAATGTGAAGTGAAAACGTGGTTTAGACATCAGAGTACGCAGTTCTATGCCGCCAGTTTGAGAGGATTGATAAAACGATGGGATAAGTGCATCAATGTTAATGGAAATTACGTTGAGAAATAAAGGAACAATGTATGTATAAATATAAACTTGTTTCAAGTTGTTATGATATTTAGTTATTTTTTATACAGCCATTTGTGACTTACTTATTGACTTCTCCTCGTAAATGTGCTTCACTTATAGTCACACTGAGCATTAAAAGAGCAGGAGTCTTACCATAACAGGTTCCTGTGGCATCAACTCTGGTCCCATTCCAACAGAAACAATAAAAGGACCCAGCACTGTTGTAACAGCTAGAGTGAGCAGGGCAAGGATTTTGTAAGCATTCATCGATATCCTGATTACACATAGTTCCTGTATATCCAGGTCTACATACACACGGGCCTGTTGGAGAGTTGCAGGACTGTGTTCTACTTGAGGAACATTTGCAGGCTGAAAATTAATAGTGAATCAATTCAAATGTATACATTACACTAAATAAACAAGACAGTTATTTCATTGTAACACGTTTCTTTTCTTCACCGGCCATGTTGACTTCATGTGCTGTCTAGAATATTTAGACAGTCACCAACATCAGATTATTTAAGAGTGGGAGGAGGGAAGGGGGAACCAACTATCATTATAGCACATTTCACAATTTGTGATGTCTGTCGGGAGGATATCTAAGACTAAGGATAAAAATACCACTTGTGCCATCAAGTGTACTGTGATTTACATTTTTCCTCTGATAGATAAACATCCTCCCCCTCCCCCAGGAATTAGAGCCAATCTCTTGCATTACAGGGGGGAAGAGAAAGAGAGGGGGTATAGAACACATACTTTGCCTTACAGAAGTTCAGAAAAATACTTCTAACTATATTTAAGTTTAGAACCAACCCTTGTCTTATTGTGGATTAGAACAACCCCATGTCTTAATAAAGTTTAGAACGAATCCCTTGCCTTACTGAAATTTAGAACCAATCATTTGTCTTACTGCCATTTAGAACTACCCCTTTGCCTTACTGACGCTTAGAAACAACCCCTTATTTACTGAAGTTTAGAACTGACCCAGTGCCTTTCTACAGTTTAGAATCAACCGCTTGCCTAGTGAAGTTTAGGAACACTCTACTGTCTTACTAAAGTTTAGAACCAACCCCTTGCCTTACTAAAGTTTAGAAACAACCTATTGTCCTACTAAAGTATAGAATGAACCAATTGGCATACTAAAGTTTTGAACCAGCACCTTGTCTTACTAAAGTTTAGAACCAACCAATTGCCTTTCTAAAGTTTAGAACCAACTTCTTGCCTTAGTATTAAAGTATAGAAACAACACATTGTCTTACTAAAGTTTAGAACCAACCCCTTGCCTTTCTAAAGTTTAGAACCAACTTCTTGCCTTAGTATTAAAGTATAGAAACAACCCCTTGTCTTACTACAGTTTAGAACCAACTCGGCGCCTTACTAAAGTTTAGAAACAACCAATTATCTTACTAAAGTTTAGAAACAACCAATTGTTTCGCTAAAGTTTAGAAACAACCCTTTGCCTTACTAAAGTTTAGGTACAACTCCTTTCCTTACTAAAGTTTAGAACCAACAACTTGCCCTACTAAAGTTTAGAAACAACCCATTGTCTGCAGGTCAGCCTGGTCAAATGGGTAAGAACGCGTGTTTTTAAACATCCGGTGTGCTGATGCCGAGGTTAGAGGTTCAACCCCTACACCGGACAGCTGGACTAAAATGTTGACCTGTCGTCCTTGACTTTGGGACGTAAATTACAAGTACCTGTGAAGTCGGAGTGGGTTCGCCTGTTGGCGAGGGACACTGTTAATAGGGAAACTAATCCACACCCAAAATTCAGTCCAGCACTACTATAAATAGTGTGTATGAACTACGCTTGAGTTCAAAGCTAGCGAGCGCAAAAAAAAAAGAGACCCATTGTCTTACTAAAGTTGAAAAACAACCTATATTGCCTTACTAAAGTTTAGAAGCAACCACTTTTCTTACTAAAATTTAGAACAAACCACTTTCCTTACTAAAGTTTACAACTAACCCCATGCCTCACTAAAGTTTAGAAAGATTCCATTGTCTTACTAAAGTATAAAAAGAACACATTGGCTTACTAAATTTTAAAACCAACCTCTTGTCTTATTAAAATGTAGAAACAACCCATTTTCTTACTAAACTTAACGCCGTGTGCCATATGAATTGATATCAGGTCAACTCCGTCCTGCGGAACCAGCTCGGTGGTGTGTTAACGTTGAAGTGCTGCGTCGATTGGTTACAGTCGCGTATACACCGGGTCCTTCGCTCTAACTATCAGCGCCTGACCATACTATACAATCAGAGAAAGGCTAGATAGAGAGAGCGAGCGAGTGAAAAAGGGAGACATATATAAGGACAGTTATAAACTTCCGGTACGCTGACGCCGATATGGTAGTTTCATGTCCGCTGTTGTTATAACCCATCCCACGGTGACCCTAGAAGAGAGAGAGAGAGAGAGAGAGAGAGAGAGAGAGAGAGAGAGAGAGAGAGAGAGAGAGAGAGAGAGAGAGAGAGAGAGAGAGAGAGAGAGAGAGAGAGAGAGAGCAAAAGAAGCGATCGAAAAGCTTCTACGGCCAGTTCACAAACCATGAGGCAAACAGATCAAACAAAGAGTCCTTATTAAGACTACACCCAGTCAAGCAAGACGTACCAGGGGCCGACACTGATAAAAGAAACCACCAGAGGAGACGGTTACACACAGGAGAACCCTCCGGCCAATTCCCCCAGCTGACGTCACAGGCATAAACACTTCAAGATCGAAAAGCCGGATAACACTGGCGCAGAAAACGAGACAAACTTACCCCGTACCATGAACCACTGCAAATATATCCAACGCCACAGAGGCTGGTTGAACGGGTGGAAAGTTTTATTTTTCTACTACTGAAAATCGAAAGACTGGAAATGTAAATCAGCCTCATCTTGATGAGTAAGTGTGAGTATCTTCTTGTTTATAACCAATTTTTGTCTCATAAAACCATGCTGACTTCTCTAATCTTGTTTTATGATTTTGGAGATCTGATTATATGTCTGTTATACTGCTATAAAACCAATATCATCCTCAAGTAAATATCATACTGGATTAATGTACATTTGCTGCAATTATAACATTTCACGGCTAAAAAAAGTATAATAATATTATATAGCCTTAGAATGGTCTTGAAGTATCTACAACTGCAAACTTACGATTAAGGTAATCAATTACTCTCATTATTCAAATTGATATCGTGCTACTAACCATCTATATCTATAAACTCATGCATATAGTCATCAATTACTCTCATTGCCCAAATGTATAGTTCTACTTACCATCAATAACTATAAACTTAATACAGTCAACAATTACTCTCATTACCCAAATGTATAGTTCTACTTACCATCAATAACTATAAACTTAATACAGTCAACAATTACTCTCATTACCCAAATGTATAGTTCTACTTACCATCAATAACTATAAACTTAATACAGTCAACAATTACTCTCATTACCCAAATGTATAGTTCTACTTACCATCAATAACTATAAACTTAATACAGTCAACAATTACTATCATTACCCAAATGTATAGTTCTACTTACCATCAATAACTATAAACTTAATACAGTCAACAATTACTCTCATTACCCAAATGTATAGTTCTACTTACCATCAATAACTATAAACTTAATACAGTCAACAATTACTATCATTACCCAAATGTATAGTTCTACTTACCATCAATAACTATAAACTTAATACAGTGAACAATTACTATCATTACCCAAATGTATAGTTCTACTTACCATCAATAACTATAAACGTTAATACAGTCAACAATTACTATCATTACCCAAATTTATAGTTCTACTTACCATCAATAACTATAAACTTAATACAGTCAACAATTACTCTCATTACCCAAATGTATAGTTCTACTTACCATCAATAACTATAAACTTAATACAGTCAACAATTACTATCATTACCCAAATGTATAGTTCTACTTACCATCAATAACTATAAACTTAATACAGTGAACAATTACTCTCATTACCCAAATGTATAGTTCTACTTACCATCAATAACTATAAACTTAATACAGTCAACAATTACTCTCATTACCCAAATGTATAGTTCTACTTACCATCAATAACTATAAACTTAATACAGTCAACAATTACTATCATTACCCAAATGTATAGTTCTACTTACCATCAATAACTATAAACTTAATACAGTCAACAATTACTATCATTACCCAAATGTATAGTTCTACTTACCATCAATAACTATAAACTTAATACAGTCAACAATTACTATCATTACCCAAATGTATAGTTCTACTTACCATCAATAACTATAAACTTAATACAGTCAACAATTACTATCATTACCCAAATGTATAGTTCTACTTACCATCAATAACTATAAACTTAATACAGTCAACAATTACTCTCATTACCCAAATGTATAGTTCTACTTACCATCAATAACTATAAACTTAATACAGTCAACAATTACTATCATTACCCAAATGTATAGTTCTACTTACCATCAATAACTATAAACTTAATACAGTCAACAATTACTATCATTACCCAAATGTATAGTTCTACTTACCATCAATAACTATAAACTTAATACAGTCAACAATTACTCACATTATCCAAACCAAAACATTTTTGTCACTACGTGTAACTATAAACGTATTGATACATACTTCAATTCATCATCATCATCAAGTGCCGTGCCGGCTGGCGTAGGCGTTCATGGCTCTCCATAGATCTCGGTCTTTGGTTTTCTGGATCAACTCTGGTGCTGATATTCCTCCATGCCACCGTCTCAATCCATCCAGCATCACTTCTCTTGGTCTACCTCTGCCTCTCTTCCCCTCGATCTTTCCAGTTGTTACGATGTTCTCCAATGCCTCTCTTCTCATCACGTGACCGAAGAAAGATGTTTGTCTCTGTCTTATTGTTGTATATAATGTTCTAGTTTCATTAGCCTGTTTCAGGCAGTCGTCGTTAGTTACTCTGGCAGTCCAAGGAATTCGCAACATTCGTCTCAGGAACCACATCTCTGTTGCTTCTAATTTCTTCTTAATTTGTTCATTTACGTTCCAAGATTCACTGCCATACAGCAAAACTGGTTCTACATAGCATTTCAGCACTCTCTTTCTTACATTCAGTGATAGTGACTTATTGCATAAGATACTCTTCATTTTCTGAAAAGCGGCTTTTGCCTGCCCTATTCTACTCCTAATCTCTGTTGTACATCTTCCATCTGATGTTATAAATGCCCCTAGGTATCTAAAATTATCAACTTGGTTAAGGATTTTCCCTTCTATTTCTATGTCACATTTTGGTGTCACCATTTTCTTTGATATTACCATTGTTACTGTTTTCTTGATATTCAAGGAGAGTCCTTTCCTTGCACTCTCTGTTACTACAACGTCTAATAATTGTTGTAGGTCTGTTGAATTATCCGCCACCAATACTGTGTCATCTGCATAGCGTATATTATTTATATTATAACCTCCAACTAGTATTCCTGGCATCTCTTTGATTACTTCAATTACTCTCAATATTAAAATGATTACAGTTCTACATACCATCAGTAACATAATGTGCCTTAAACCCCTTCTCGGTTGTGTTTCCTAGAGAACTGTAGACAACATGCATGGACTGATCCGTTGAAGACACCGTTCTGGGTAATGTGCTGTCACAGAATCTCTCAATTAAATTACATCCGGTATGATTACCATCATACACCTCTATGTAATCCTGTCCACATGTTCCCAGGCCATAATCTGAAAAGCTGTATATGAGTTGACAGAAACATGTTTCATTAATCTTTCAAGGAATCTATTCCAGTTTATGTCAGCTGCTTACATAACTCTGATAATTGTCCTCTCTCTCTCTCTCTCTCTCTCTCTCTCTCTCTCTCTCTCTCTCTCTCTCTCTCTCTCTCTCTCTCTCTCTCTCTCTCTCTCTCTCTCTCTCTCTTTCTCCATTATTATTTGAAATACAAAAGGGAAGGCATGGCTGATAGGTTTATGTGTCTACCTCAAGCTCAAACTGTAGCAGGTTCAAATCCCAGCACAGAACTAGACTAGACATCTTTACAAGATCTATTAGTTTCTAATATCCCACGTCCCCCTGATCTCCTAGGTAGTGAGATCAGAAACCTAGCCTTCTAGGATATGGGTGAAAAAAAAAACAAAAAAAAACAGGAGGTCCCATGCGCAAGTTGTGTATGTTAAAAATGCCACAGCAGCTAGAAATCCAATGCACTGGCAACATTGTTAGGAAATAAAACCCACTCACTATTAGATGGAGCCCATTACCATGGAAGAATCTGTGTAGACCAGTGGTTCTCAACCTTTTTTGGCCCATGTACCCTTCATAACATGTTAGAATGTCACCCCCCCCCCCTCTTTCACATTTCCTCCTTTAAATCAACCCCCCCCCCCCAACCAGGCCTTACACAGTACACGTAAAAATGGAAGCTAAATTTAATAACACATGCTAGAACCAGTCTAGACGTCTATATAAAACGTGATTTGCGGGTCTACTTACGTTATAAAACGAATTTCAGAAGGGCGAGAAGTATAGATCCGTAATGTATGGAGAGAAAAACAATATCAAGTTATCGGTTCTTGTATTAACGCGATCTTGAAATAATCTTAATTCCCCCCCCCCCCCTGGAAATTATAAAATCTTCCCCCCCCCCCCAGGGGGAAATTCCCCACCGGTTGAGAACCACTGGTCTGGAGGAAGTCTAGAGAAAGTAAACCTGACACAGATGCATGCTGAAGTCAGACACACAGATCTCTGAAGTGCACAGCTAGGTGTGAGATACTCCACTCAAAAGAGGAACAAGAAAGAAGAAATAAAATATACATGCATGAAACATTGTTTCTTACTTGTGGATTAATCTCTCGCTCTCACAAACTCAGACACCCACACGAATAAAGTAAATATCCAGAAATATATCATTTTGCATAGATATGTTCACAATTGTTGAAAGCAACTAGGAACTACATACTTGAGTGTGACTACATATCCGAATGCAACATTAATTGTCCAGGTGTAATAGACATTGTGGGAATTGACCGCTTGGTATCCTGGGCTTGTAATGTCACCAGAGGCAGATGTCAGATTGTATCTGGAAACTTGGTAATCTGTTTCATGGAAGATCAATAATACGATTGTTACATTATTGATCTTTTTTTCAGTTCCTAAGAGTAGATTACAATTCGTTAATATTGGACCTATATAGAGCTCACGGAGAGTACTAAACAGATTCTAGTGAATGAAGATGTTAGGAATGGACGCTGGCGTTGTATAGGACACACACTGAGAGAACCTGAGGACATTAAAACTAGATGCTCTCTTGCCCGGAAACCTTCTAGGCGAACTAAACAGTGGGAGACCTAAAACATATGGAAAAGAGAATTACAGCCAGTGATAAATAATGTTCAGAGGACATGGGGAGAGCTGCAGGAGAAAGCAAAAGATAGAACGACATGCGTTTGTTGAGAACCTATGTCCCAATGGGGGGAATAATGGTCAGCTAAAGAAGATGAGCAAGAACACTGGACATGTTATATTATATTTCATGTTTCAGTGTTTATATACTGAGTGGCGGGATAGGGGTATCCCCTATCAAATGAGAAGTAAGGTGTCTCCTTCCCTCCGCTAGCCTACGGGACACCCTTGGGCCCCCGATCAGGGTTACATGAAGGCATGGATGCAGTTAGTGGATGAAGAAGAAGAGCTGCCAACAGATAGTTGTAGGTTATGGTCTAGAATTTCACGACAGTAGGCAGAGGCTCTCTTTTTGGAGACTGGCTACGGTCATCGACCAGAATTTGGTCACGACTGGGTAGGAAAGCAATGGCAAACTATCTTCTTTATAAATCACAAGGCAATCGTGTTTCGTTCAATAGAGAACTTTTTTATGGATGTGAAACGTAGACAAAAGCAGACAAGTTGAAAAACAACTAATGGCTGTGGAAATGTAGTTTCGGAGGAAAGTTCAAAGGATACCATGGACAGACAGACAAACCAATGAGCAAATCCAACAAGAAGCAAATGAAAACCGTACACTGATGAGATAAATTATGCATAGACAGTCAACATTATTGGACACGTTGTAAGAAGAAATAAACTAGAGAACACTGTGACAACTGGCAACTTGGGAAGCTTCACGAGCCCGGCATTCCGCTAAGACCGATCCTGTCTATGGTTAACTGCACAACACCGAATGGCGTGATGGCTAGCCGAAATTTTAAAGCCAGTACGACAGTCCTTCGATCCAAAAATACTCAGAGATACATTCGAACTGGTGGAATTATTGGATACTATGGACATAAATGTTGTTTGTCCATCAAGAATGATGATGACCATTCATTTCATCCAGTGGGGTTGAAGGTGTGGAGCCGTGGGTTCTAAGATGGCTGATAAGGCCTATTTTGGCTCGAAATGTTCTTTGACAATGTGGGCAAAGAATGCTTGACGTCTCTGGAGGAGGATTTCCTGCAGTGGTTTTTCTGTCCTGCCTTTTCTTCACAGCTCTTGCAGTCCTGGTTGCCTGACATATGACTGCACCTTTGCGCAATGATGCACGCCACGAATTTCAGTCTCTGGCTGCAGCCTCCCAGGTGTCATGATGAATTCCAAAAGCATTCAGTGAAATTTTCAGTGTCTTTAAAACGTTTCCTCTGGCCACCTTGGGAGCGTTTACCACAACGCAGTTCGCTGTAAAAAATTCGTTTAGGGAGCCTGTGATCTGGCATGCGAGTCAAGTGACCAGCCCAGCGAATCTGATTCTTCATCAGTAGAGTGTGGATACTGGGCATGGATGCTCTTTCTAGGACTTCAGTGTCTGGAATCTTGTCTTGCCATTTAATCTTCAGTAGCTTCCTTAGGCAGACTGTGTGGAAGTGGTTTAATTTCCTAGTGTGTCGCTGATAAACAGTCCAGGTTTCACAAGCATATAGCAGGATATGGACATAAATAATAATATTATATATGGACATAAATAATAAACACATGGCATCCATGGATATAGCCTCCCTATTCACCAACGTTCCATTAGATGAGATAGTGAAAATAATAAGGGAACGCATTAAAGACAAACAACTAAAACTAGGCATACCAACATCTATTCTGGAGAGACTATTATTACTGTGTACCGCCAACATACACTTCAATTTTCTAACAAAGTCATACAGTCAAATTGACGGAGTGGCCATGGGGAGTCGCACAAGAAAAAAAGC
Organism: Cepaea nemoralis; assembly: GCA_014155875.1. Lineage (NCBI taxonomy): Eukaryota > Metazoa > Mollusca > Gastropoda > Stylommatophora > Helicidae > Cepaea > Cepaea nemoralis. The sequence continues at coordinate 971,696 of JACEFZ010005253.1, forward strand.
AAAGCACAGAAAAAGCAAAAAAAAAAAAAAAAAAGCATAAGAAAGCATTGCAAAGGCTAATGGGCGAGTCTTAAAAATGAAAAGTCTGGCATATGAGACTACGACCCCCAACATGAGAATGGAGATGGAGGCAGTAACAGCGGCATTCCGGTGGCTAGAGGAGACCACTGCAACACAGGTTGTGTTCATTACGGATTCAAAGAGTATGCTTAGTAAGGTGGAGAAAGGAATGTTTTGTGTGGAATGGCGCTTGTCGCTTCATAAGTCACAGATCGTGAGAATTGTATGGATATATTGCCCTGGCCATGCAGGTGTACGGGGGAATGAACAGGATGATAGGCTAGAACGGAATGCACCTCTTGGTGGAATTTTGCCTATGGACAAGGGGGAGGTGGTCGTGCGCTTGTGGAACCAGGCGGAGAAGGCGGAGGAACAGATCGAGAACCCATATGTGGAAAGAATGAGAATGCAGGGGATCTGCAGGGGTTCTGAAAACTGAGAGGGAAGACCAGGAGAACTTTTAATCAGATAGCGGTGGGTACGATTAGTAGTATGACTCTTCGCTGGCTGTTGAACGAGGGAACGCAGCGCGTATGGGAATGTCCAGAGTGCAGTGATGTCGGTTCTTGATTCAACTCAACTTAGAAGAAAAGTGATCCTCAGACATTAACACCTTGGTCTTCTACCGTCGTTATATGGACGATATATTAATTATCACCACAGACGAGCTACAAGCAACATCGTTCCTGGCCATAATGAGGATGAGGCATAAAAACATCTCTTTATCTATGGAACATGAACACATCGGAGTGTTGTCGTTCCTAGATATTCTAATGAGACGTAAAGGAGATGGCACAATTCAAAAATCGGCGTATCGCAAAGAAACATGGACTGACCAATACCTAAATTTTCAGAGCTTCACACCTGTCCAGTACAAACGAGACTTAGTACGGACACTGTTTGACCTTGCTAGAAAGATATGCACCCAGGACACACTGACAGAGGAATTTGAAACTCTGAAGAATGTTTTAAACCTGAATGGGTACTCCACAAGATTTATAAAGTGCCACTGCCAACAGCCCAAACCAAAACCAGACAAAACTACAGTTCCTAAACTCAAGGTATTCATCCAGCTAACCTTTCGAGGGGATGACATAATGCAACGTCTACAAGATCGGCTCACTACAGCAGTAAGCTGAACATTCTGTGCTGCAACTCCAGTCATTATGTATAGAACCACACCGATTCCACACCAGCAGTAAAAGAGCCTGTTCCTCTGTACGCCAAAAACAATTGTATTTACCAATTCACATGTAGGTGCCAGCCCGTCTACATAGGGAGAACAGAGCGGCAGCTGAACAAAAGAGTGTCAGAACACACACCTCAATGGGTCGACAAGATACAGCACACAGGCGATGAGAGCCTAGTCGGGCCGACACACCGGAAGCTTCCCGCGTCATCAATTGCTAGGCCCATTCTCGAAAGCGGCCATGTGATTGACAGAGTCATTGCTTTCTCGTGTTGTTTAACACACAAAATACTCGCTTGTTAAAGCTTGCAGAAGCAATAATGATTAATCTACACAAGCCAGATTTATGCATACAGAAAGACATGTTAGTCAGCTTGAAATTACCGTGGTAGACAATTCACATTACTGTGTGAACATGTGTATATGTCAGCTTGAAGGATTTATCTAGTTAATTTACTTTATGTTGTGTTTGTTGTGTGAATTCCGCAGTGTGTACCTGACGAGATGCAGCGAAATATGCCAGGCAATAAATCGTGCAATCTATTGTTTGTGTCTTCGTTATTCAAAGTCACTGCCGAGGAAAACATTGTTTTGTTATGACTTTTTCAAGATAGTTGTACCGGTTCACTTGTTTAAGAATATTCCCATTTACCTGTGTACATTACACAATAGTATTTCTTTCTTCGAAGTGACGACCATATCTCTGTCTTCTTACAATTTAATTCTAACCCCAGTTGTTCACTGTGTTCAGTAATAGCATCTACTAAATATTGCAGATCCTGTCCATTGTCTGCAATCAATACTGTATCATCCGCATATTTAATGCTATATATGTCCTCCCAATGGTGATTCCTCTCATATCTTTTAAATTTCTAAAAATATTTTCACTGTTTAGATATAAAGAGCCGGTCTCCCTGGCCTAGGATTTAGCGACTTTCTCCGTAATCTCTCATATACTATCGTGAGTAACGTGACGACGGAGAGAAGCGGTAACGGTTCTGGCCGCGTCTGTAACTTGCGGGGTATGTGAGCCGGTCGCTCAGAAAGCAATGGCAAACTACTGAGCATAATCTTGCCAAGACATCAACAATCAGCTGAAAGATGCTGATGTTGACAGCGATGTCCCGTAAAGGATATGCGAACACAAAAATCGTACACCACTCTTAATATGAATAAAATTAGTGGAACTGCGGTAAAGCTGTGAAAATGGAAACAATTTAAAATAACACAAAGTAATGCAGCTTTACAGAACAGAATTACGAAAAACACAGGACGTTGCGACAACTAGCTTTTATCAGCAAACAAATTCATACACAAAACACAACATATAATCATAGACAAGACCCTCCCGTGACTACATTAAGGCATAAGAACGGGATGAGAAGAATGAACAGATGAAATAATTAGAACAATGAAGAGAAAATTTGTTTACTTCTATTCAACGCGCAATTAATGTTCTCCTTAAATACACAGCATTTACTGCACCCTCACCTTCTACGAACCCACATTATTCTTCCCATACTTCGGGTTGCATTTTCTTTCTAACTCTTTGCCCGATGATTCTTAGCAAAAACTTCGAGATGTGGCTCATTATTCTAATTGTTAAAATTTGATCACATTCCAAGGCTCCTTATTTCTTCGGTAATGTAATAAATATAGAATTACATAATTCAGGAGGTATATCTCCAGTATCATATATTGTGTTCAGCAGTCTGATGAACTGGTCTATTGCATATTCTTATTTTATAAAGGTATTAATAATTTCAACGACCTCTATATAACAAACACATTCTATAAACATAATGATTCACAATCACAACAACCAGCACTTGACGGGCGAAATGGTCAATATCACAACAACCAGCACTTGACGGGTTCATATGGTCAATATCACACCGACCAGCCCTTGACGGGTTCATATGGTCAATATCACACCGACCAGCCCTTGACGGGTTCATATGGTCAATATGCACCTCTTGGTGGTATTTTGCCTATGGACAAGGGGGAGTGGTCGTGCGCTTGTGGGACCAGGTGGAGAAGGCGCAGGCACAGATTGAGAACCCATATGTGGAAAGAATGAGATTGCAGGGGATCGCCAGGGGTTCTGGAAGAATCTCAAAACTGAGAGGAGAACTTTTAATCAGATAGCGTTGGGAACGATTAGTAGTATCTCTTCGCTGGCTGTTGAACGAGGTGACTGAGCACGTATGGGAATGTCCTGAGTGCAGTGATGTCGGTTCTTTACTCAACTCAACAACAAAGATTCACAAGTATACACCTGGTATAAATTGAACGATCTAGGTACTAAGAGCCAAAATGATTTTATATTAACAAGAAATAACAGAAATAGAAATATATTAGATGTAAGGGCAGTGCCAAATTTCAGTATAAACACAGATAATAAAGCAGTCGTTGCCACAATAAGAGCCATCAAAAGAAGAATACAAAGAGCAGGAAAATACATGCCATGCGAATCAGTAAACTTAAAAACATGACGATGGAGGTGAAGGCAGTTACGCAGGCTTTCATTAGGCTGGAATCACAGCATTATACCAACGTTTGTGTACTAAGTAGCTCAATGAGCATGATTCAGAAGGTCGAAGCTGGAGCCGTACGCAGACAGTGGATTGAGTCGCTGCGGAAGTCTGTTGTCCGTAAAGTCACCTTCATCTTCGTCCCGGGACATGCGGGAGTTGAGAGAAATGAGCGAGCTGATAAACTGGCTGGCTCTGCACCCCCTGTAGATGGCCAGCCCATGGATCGTGCCGATGTTATTAACGCCCTTAAAGATATGGCGAGAACAGACGACTTTGACGTCAGTGAATCCGCATCGCTGTCCAGGATGAAAGACTTGGGAGTAAAAATCGGCACGGCCAGACGCGAGAGGTACATTGGGAAAACGAAGTGCCTCGTCAACCAACACAGAACTGGCACTAATAGCCACCGTTCGCTGATGCATATGCTGGGGTGGGGGGGGGGAAGGATCTGAGCACCCATGGACCTGTCCGGAGTGCAATGAAGATACCCCAACTGATAACTGATAACTAATAACTGAAACATAAAAAACCTTAAAGACGAGGCAGTAAGGGAAAATTATGAGAAAGAACTAACTGAACTCTTTGTAAAATTACATACAGAAAGAAAAACAGTGGAAGAAGAATGGGAGATGTTCAAATCAAGCATTTTAAATACTGCAAAAATAACACGTGGAACCACGAAAGACCGCAAAACATGGATAAAGAAAATAACAAGTTGGTGGAACGCAGAAGTAAAGAAAGTAGTAAAAGACAAAAAGGAAAAATATAAAAAGTGGTTGAAGAGCAAACAGGAATGTTATTACATAGACTATAGAATAGCGAGAAGACATGTGAGTAGAATAGTAAAGAGGGAAAAACAAAAAGACTGGGAATAGTGTGGAGAAATCCTAAATAAAAACTACAAGGAGGCAACTAGAAACTTCTACAAAAGAATAAGTGCAATGCGAACCAGAGGAGAACCCTTTGACCCAACTAAACTAATTAACAGCGAATATGGAGAACCAATACGTGAACAAAAACAAATCCTACTAAGATGGAAGCAGTATTTCGAACAACTTCTCAAAATCTCATCAGATGTCACAGGAATTCAAGAGACCTACACAGATGTCACCGAAGAACTAGAACCAGACATACTAAAAAAAGAAATCATAGAAGCCATCAGATTAGCCCCATTTAACAAATCACCGGGACAGGATGAAATAACAAATGAACTAATTAAAGCAGCATGAGAAGTAGGAACAGCTTGGCTACATAGACTATTCAACTATGTTTGGGTAGAACAACAGACACCACGAGACTGGGGAAACGCCATAATTATCTCAATTTGGAAAAACGAAGGCAGCAAAAGAGACTGCACACAATACAGAGGTATTCCACTGTTGAGTCATACTGGGAAATATTTTGCAAAATTCTTGAAAAAAGATTACGAACTACTTTAGAACCCCAGCTAAGCAAAACACAACTTGGATTTAGGAAAAACAAAGGATGCACAGATGCCATTTTTGCTCTTAGACAACTTATAGAAAAATCAATCGAATTGAATGAAACACTCTACTTAGCCTTTGTCGACCAAGAAAAGGCATTCGATAGAGTAGATAGAAACAAGCTGTGGGAAATCCTTAAACAATATGGAGTGAGTACACATCTAACAAACCTATGTAGAAGTTTATACAACAACAGTGAATGCATAGTGAGAGCAACTGGAGGACACTCAGAACCCTTCACCATAAGATCTGGAGTACGACAAGGTGTGTCCTGTCCCCTCTCTTGTTCATAACATATATAGACAACATATGTAAAGAAACCAGCCAAGCAGAGACAGCAAGAATACCGCATGACGAGAACACAGAAGAAGAACCATCTGCAAATCTAACCATTAGAGAACTCCTGTTTGCGGACGACCAAGCACTAATAGCAAAATCAGAAGCTGAATTACAAGACCACATGAATAGTCTAAACGAAATGTGTAGGGAACATAACATGAAAATTAGCACAAGCAAAACAGAGGTAATGACTATAACTAAAGAAGAACAAACAACAACAATTCACCTAAACGAATATCCCTTGAAACAAGTAAAGAGTTTCAAGTACCTAGGAAGTATAATATCATCAAATGGCAGATCAGAAGACGAGATCGAAAATAGGTGCAATAAGGCAAACCAACTCATTGGACAAATGGCACCAATACTAAAGAACAAACATGTATCAATAACTACTAAGAAAGCACTTTACAACACAATCTTCCTACCAACTCAATGCTACCAATGCCAAACCTGGACAATGACAGAAAAAGAGAAACGAGAAATCAAAGCAACAGAATTAGATTTCTGAGAAGAATACTCAACGTATCAAGAAGAGATAAAATCAGTAATGAGGAAATCAGGACTAAAGTGGGGGTTAAAGCAGCACTAGATTTTATTAGAAAGCAGCAAGTCAAATGGTTTGGCCATGCAAGTAGGTTACCAGTCAACAGTATAACACAACAAGCAATGATGTACAGGCCAGATGGAAACAGAGGAAGAGGCCAACCACGTACACGTTGGACGGAGGGAATAGCAAGAGTCCATGGGAATATCGATATATGAAGCCCATAATCGGGCACTCTCACGATGTTTATATTTAACCTCGACACCGCAAGGTACAAGAGGAACATGATGAGATGAGATGAGATCATTATAAAATGCATCGATACCGTCTGTTGTTGGTGCATAAACGTGTATGATGTTGAGATAAAAAGGACACAAACTATTCTAGCAATAAGACCGGGAGACCCAGACATGGCCATCGACCTGGCACTTGTATCGCAAGAGGCAGCACGAAGATGTAAACTGGAGTGTCCTTGGGGACCATGGAAGCGACCACCTGTCCTGTTCTGTACTGATACCAAAGTCAGTCCAGCACAGCCAAGGCTATAAGAGCACACAGGGCATTTAATTATGAATGTGACCTTTACGCTTTATCACAGGGACACAGTAGTAGTGCTTTGCACTGATCTGAACACAGATCACAGGGACGGTCTAAATCAACGAGAAGAATCTTCACCCAGCTAACATGGTGGACACCATAGGTGGAGCAATCATGGATGCAAATAATGGCCGCCATAAAGAATTGGCAGAGGATGCAGAGAGCAACCAATTCAGTTGACACGGAATTGGTGGAGGCTGAAAGGAATAAAAAAGTAAAGGTACGGAATTTTAAACTCAACAAAGCAGAGGCAAAAGCGATGAAGTGGGAACAGTTTATAAATGAAGTCTGTGGGGATATAACTTTGAGAAAATTCTGGAGGCTGTACCGACAGATGAACAGAAAGGCATGCCGGGTGTCACGAGGTGGGTTTGTTTGCTTGTGGTTTGAATGGATGTATTGCACCCAAGGCGACGAAGGACTGAATAAGTTTGGGCAGCGATCGGTGCCTCGCTTCTACCAGATAATTTCCCGATCAGCTGGTGTCCTGAGCGCTGGCTCGTGGGTATGATGTAAACCGAGCTGAATCATATAAGATCATTATTCTGAATATCCCAACAGCAAGCAGTACTCTCTCTCACTACAGAACAACTCGAAACAGCCTGATGACGGGAACGGCAATGTAATACCACCGACAGACGCCAGATAACAGACATGAACGTTTATGAAGCTCGAGTCTTCAGGCTCTCTCTCATCTCACATTCCTGCTCTGCGCCTGTAAATCACACATTCATACTTGACATAAGAGTTGGGTGATGAGGTCCGCTAACAGCTACACTGGTGATATCAGATGCGACGACTCCCGGCCGTCCCATCATGTCGACATGAAAGTAACATGGTCCAAACCTGTGCGCCTACTATCATTGAGCGATAATTGTGTGCATCTCTACTTGTGCTACTATCGTAGCGCTGGATACTGTCAAATGGCGTGTTCTGTGTGTGAGCTGGCTATGTAATCTAGAACTACCGTCCTGTATGGAAGCTGGCGATAGAATGCCCCAAAACTACAGTTGGGTTGTTATGCTACGTACTACTATGACGTGGCCCTCGTTTACTTCAAGTGCCGCAATGTGCAACTTTTCTATAATTATTCTATTTTTATATACTGATGTACTAACTCATCAGATTAACTCTACCAGCCTCTCATCTGCACTATGACACCGGGTACATATGGTACAGTTTATGATGATTTATGATTTATGATTGATAACAATGACCTATGATAACTGACAAGGACAGGAGGAGGTTTTACATGCACCATTTCTAATATAGACTGACCAGCAGGACATGACTATTAGGGATATTGTCAGAGAAACCTTGTCAAAGGTCACTAGGAAGTGGGGGGGGGGGGGGGGGGCTATGAAGACATGATACAGGTATAGGATATTAGACGTTTACTGAAGAGAGCTAAAGACACAGCACCAGGACCGGATGGGGTTAGGTACACCCATATGAAGAACATGACTGATGGGGAATTGGAGTTTGTTTCAACCTAAGCTTGAAAATGGTAGAATACCCCAGGAATGGTTGCACAGCTACCTGGTCCCACTCCCAAAGCCAGGTAAGGATAATTCAAAACTTAATGGATACAGATTCATAACCCTACACACCACCTTTGGCAAGGAACTCGAAAAGATAGTCGCATGCAGGCTACAGTTCCATTTGGAAAGTCATAACCTGCTTAGAGCTTGGGGGTTATAAAGGGTTTGGGAATTACAGGCCTGAGAAAGACACCTGGGCCAATGCGGCTAATTTTGCATTTGATGTCTATAAGCGCTACCATGAAAACGAGAAATTGGCGGTTGCTCTCGACCTGGAGGATGCTTATAACAGGGTCAGGTATGATCGGTTGATATACACACTGTTGGACATGGATGTCTGGACATGGATTGCTCAAGGGATTGCGGCAGTCCTTTATGAGCGTCAAATTGCCTTGCACATGGGTTTCTGGACTTCTGACTCCTGTACCACAACACCCTGGGCCGCCACAGCGATTTGTCATGTCCCCAGTGCTTTTTAAAGTATACACCAGCAAAGTCGCAGCTATTGATACATCAGTAATTGGTAGAATGTTGACATCATCTAATGTTCTGGTGTACAGAGGATAGAAAGAGAACATTTGGCTATAGACTTACAGACGGCAGTAAACAGGGTAGCGGAGTGGTGCAGGGACTTTGGGACTTATATAAACACAGACAAGGCATCGGTTGTGTGGTGCTCCCTGGATAATCGGATCATGAAGACAGATGCCCAATGTATTATATTTAATGGATGTCCTCTTAGTAGAGAGAGTAAATTGAAGTATCGCCTTTGACAGTTGTATATCTTTTACGGATTATGTTAAGGCTGTGGTGGTGAAGGCTGGTAAGGGACTTTATGCATTGAGGGCGATGGCAGCAACCGGGATAGAGCAGAGGATGCTTTACAGGCTCTTTCAGCAGTTGATAATTTCTGTCACTGAGTATGGTTTGGGGCTGCTGACAGTGTCAAGAATCAGCTTGAAAAGTTGGAGCGCATACAGAATGCGGCCATGCGGGTGATCCTTGGGTGCACAAAGGACACACCAATTATATGCATGAGGCATATCCTGGCACTATCAACAATGGCGGTAAGGCATTGGATCCTTCAAGCCAAATGGTCTTTGAGAGTTGCTGCAGATAGAGATCATCCCTTGCATGCAGCCATGGATTTGGTCAAGAGTCATAGACTGAGACGAGGCAGGTCCTGGATGGCACCCCAAAAAAATATCTAAAAGCCAGGTGTGTATGATCTAGAGACCATCAGTCGTAAAAAATAATGGGTTAAAGTATCGGAAGACATGACGGACTGGCACAGTGTCATATTAACTCTGGGTCGTGAGTGCAGAGAATGGACAGTAGGCCGCACAGAGATTGAACTGCAACAAATGAAAAGAGTAAAACACGGCCGGGTGATATAGTGATCTACACCGACAGGCCAGTGGTAAGAAATGGACGTAGTGGCTGGGGTTTCATTGCAAAGGCTAATGGGCAATGCTTCAAAATGGAAAGTCTGGCATATGAGTCTACGACCTCAAGCATGAGAATGGAGGTGGAGGCAGCAACAGCAGCATTCCGTTGGTTAGGGGAGACCACTGCAACACACATTGCATTCATTACGAACTTAAGGAGTATGCTAAGTAAGGTGGAGAAAGGTATGTTTAGTGTTAGTTTAGTTTAGTCGACGGATCAACATCACGGCACACGGGTATAACCCATAACTGCTCCGTTCTACTCCTAACTCCATCCGGAGTCCGGAGAATCTCAGCTCAGTGCACGAAATCAGTAGCACCGGCGAGGATCCTGAAATACTTTGGGTAGATTTTTAACTCGAAATTTGGCGCGGACAGCGCCGTTAGGCTACTCTTTTTTGATTTCCAACTGCCATCGGATTTTTTACGTACGTAACAATACACATGGGCGTCCGATCTCACTACCCAGAGACCAGTTGAAGTTTTGTTACTAGACGTCCACGAGAAAAAACTCTGGCCCACACCAGGGCTTGAACACGGGACCTCCAGCACTCGAGGCAGACACCATACCTCAAGACCACTCACCCCCCCCCCCCCCCCCCCATAGGGGCTCTCTGATTTTCTCTGATTCTTTAAAATCTCTGATTTCATTCCAGAAAGGAATGTTTCGTGTAGAATGTCTATTCTCGCTTCAGAGGTCACAGATTGTGAGAATTATATGGATTGTCGGAGTGTGGGGGAATAAACAGGCTGATAGGCTGGCAGGGAATGCACCTGTAGGTGGTAGACTACCTATAGACAAGGGAGAGATGGTCGTGCACTTGTGGGACAATGTGGGGACGACGGGGGAACAGATTGAGAACCCATATGTGGAAAGCATGATATTGTGGGGAATAGGCAGGGGTTCCGGAAGAATCTCAACACTGAGAGGGAGAACAAGGTGAACTTTCAATCAGATGGCGGTGGGAACTAGTAGTAGTATGACTCTTCGCTAGCTGTTGAATGAGGGGACGGAGCGCGTTTGAGAATGTCCTGAGTGCAGGAATGTCGGTTCTTATCTCAACTCAACTCAACTCAATAGGTCTACCACTTAACTTTACCAGTTATATTCTGTCTGACACATTGCAATATCCTTTATAGATTTTGATCTCTTCGTATACATTACAAGTGCTACGACTCACTGTTTTTTCTCTCCACCAGAATGAATTATCTTATATTTCTCGGATGTTATCATGACCATTTCTTTCCATCTGTCTTATATATACTTAAATATATTATATTCAGTCTTTTCATTTCTAGCATGATGTTATCTAACTTTCCATCCGCACTCACAGTTCTAATCTTCCACTTTCCTATATTAAATGTTATTACTCTTTTGAACTCAATCGCTTGCTAAGGGTCTGGAGACTACCCCTACTATTTATGCCCTCTCTCTGATTCTCTGTTGATGGGTACCAGAAATACCTTGGGAAGTGAAGGCCGCCAACGTGATATTGATCACATCCCTCCTGCATTGTCGATTGGTTTATAAAAAAATATGTGTCTGGCACTATATGCACCTGTGCCTAAAGCATGTAGAAGAGCTCTTTTATTTTCTCATGAATTGGTTGAGGGCCTTTGCTCCAATGGATGATGACAAGCAGAATAAGAAGACATGATACACATTATCACAAGAGCTCTACCTATCAGTGTTCCTCTCTTGTTTATGTGCTTGTGAAAGCCTGAAGATGGAGAGAGATCACCACCATCATCATCAAGTGCCATGCCGACTGGCGAAGGCGTTCATGACTCTCCACAGATCTCTGTCCTTGGTTTTTTGGATCAACTCTGTCGTTGATATTCCTCCATGCCACCATCGCAATCCATCCAGCATCATTTCTCGTGGTCTGCCTCTGCCTCTCTTCCCCTCAATCTTTCCAGTTGTCACGATGTTCTCCAGCGCCTCTCTTCTCATCACATGACCAAAAAAAGCTTTTTGTCTCTTTCTTATTGTTGTATATAATGTTCTAGTTTCGCCAGCCTCTTTAAGGCATTCGTCGTTAGTTACTTTGGCAGTCCAAGGAATTCGCAACATTCGTCTAAGGAACCACATCTCTATTGCTTCCAATCTCTTCCTAATTTGTTCATTTATATTCCAAGATTCACAGCCATACAGCAAAACAGGTTCTATATAGCACCTCAGCACTCTCTTTCTTACATTCAATGATAGCGACTTATTGCATAAGATATTCTTCATTTTTTGAAATGCAGCCTTGCCCTATTCTGCTCTTGATCTCTGCTGTGCATCTTCCCTTTAATGTTATAAATGTCCCTAGATATTTAAAACTATCCACTTGGTGAAGAATTTTCCCTTGTATCTCTATTTCATATTTGGGTGTCACCTGTTTCTTTGATACCACCATTGTTACTGTTTTCCTGATATTCAAGGAGAAATCTTTCTTTGCACTCTCTGTTACTACAATGTCCAACAATTGTTGTAGATCTGATGCATTATCCGCTATAAAAACTGTGTCATCTGCATAGAGTATATTAATTATATTAAAACTTCCAAATATTATTCCTGGCTTTTCTTTGATCTCTCTCATTATTACTTCGCTATAGAGGGAGAATAGATCTGGTGACAAAACACATCCCTATCTTACTCCCAACTTTATGTGTTCATAATTTCCTTCTTTATTTCCCATTTTAATTGCTGCTGTTTGGTTCCAGTAAATAGTTTTTATTATTCTGAGATCTTTCCCATCAATGTTAATATCTTCCAACATTTTAATCAGTTCATCATGTTTTACTTTATCAAATGCCTTAGTATAATCTATGAAGCACAAATGTATGTCTTTCTTTGTCTCTACTGATCTTTCTGAAATGTAGCTAAATTTACTTATTGTATTGGGATTGCCTAGTGTCAAAGACTCGACCGCATCCCCTCCGCCAGGAAGAGCAGTCAATCTTGAAGAGGCCAGGAGGTGATACGGTGCCCGAGGTAAGGGCAGGGGAGATGAGGTAATGGGAGATGGTTATCCATTCCCTCATGAGACACGCAGGCGTTGTTTAGAGAGTTAGCACTCTAATCACGATAGCATCACGCCTCGTGGTAGCCACGGAGAAGTTGAGTATCCACTCAACATACCACGTCTGCGATCAGCGTGCCATGTGAGGCAACACGCACCAAGGTCAAGGTCGATCCGCGTGGTGTGTGACGACGGGATGAAAGAACGTCAGACGGGAGGACAGGACTTGTAGTGTGCACCTCGTTAGAGTAGCGATAGGGGTTTTGTGTTTAACTAAATAGATAGAGAGTTAGCATAGGCATTAGCAACTAGTGATAGATAATTTCTGTGGCTTTATGTTGTGTGTTTACTAGCGACTGTTACCTGCTTGTAGCGAGCCAACGGCAATAAAATGTACCATTTATTTTCCTCGCACACGACTTGCAAGTTTTCTTGTTTGGTGTGGGAGAAGTATCCGATAGTGCCTGTCAGTTGAGTTGTTGACAGGCAAGGATAATTGTGGTGTCAGAAGTGAAGCTTGAACGAAAGTTCAAGCTAATCCACTCAGCCACGGCTCTGGACTAGGATCTAATTTGTGTCAGTGACGGTAATCTGTGCAGACGAGAACAATTTGCGGGCTAGAAAATGTGCCTATCGTGACGAAATAGATTGTTTAATTGTGCTTATGAAATGTTTATTTAGTGAAATCATGTATTCTTCAAAGCTGTAAGTAGTAATATTCTTATTTTCTCATATTTATTTATGTATTTACCAATTTATTTATGAATAAGCACCAAACATGATTCATGGCGGAGCGATACACAGCCAGCCGACAATATCGATTTTTGAAAACTAAAAATAGCGCTGCGCCTCTGACGTAGAATGATTGACAAACAGTTGTCCTAGGTCATTTGCATACAGCAATCGAGTGTTTACAAAATCGCCAAGCGGCTGCTCGCCTGAATCTGTGCTTTATATTATTTATTATTTGTTTATTTGAGTTATTAAATGAATATATTTATTTATTTAAACATTATGATGTATTTTTATTTATGTTAAAAGCAGTTATTCATATTTTTGGTCCTACTTTCTCTTTGTTTACCGTCACGATGGAACTATTTTTGGCCAAGCAGATGAGACTTGGCTGCACAACACTTACAGAAATTAACTAGGTTAGTAACGAAAGGCAAATACTGTTAGAACGAAGACAGGACATTGACATTAAAATTTAATTATTACATATTCTGGTTGTTCGTGAGTCTGTCATTGTCAAAGTCATTGTCCTTAGTTGTCGGGTAAATCATATCGTGCAGTAGTAGTAAGTACTGCTGCCCTGCATATCAGAGGGCGAACAACAGCTGAGTACGTATACCGGTGTGCCAAATAAAGTGTCCTGATTACGAAACGTGCCTCCATCCCAAAGTACCAAACAAGGTGATCTGTGTCAACGGAGTTCCGTTCCCTGATTCTCGGGAACATTAAGTTGAGTATACCTATATTTTTGGCATGCAATGTGATTAATAGTGCATCTCTTTTTCAGCTTGTGATACACTAGCATATTTTTGTGCTCTGATTTTCCAACATAGAAATTTTGTTCAGCATAGAAACTGAAAATACAATTCATAGTCCTCAACGAGGAACAAATATAGAACATCATAGATAAATATTTGAATAAACAAATCATTGTAAGTCAACGCTAGCTAATTACTTAACAGCATGGCTACTTTATCAGATTTTATAAAAGCAGGTAAAGAATTACAATATACAGGAAAGGACTAAGAAGAATATGCTGATAAGAAATTTAAAGAAGCTGAGACAAGAAAAGAAAATGCGGAGAGAGATGAACGTGCACGAGATAGACAACATCAAAAGGAGATGGCACAACTAGCTGAAATAACAAAACAGAAACAGCTAGAAGATGACAAACAAATTAAACAACAACAGTTAGAACAGGATAAAGAGGTTAAACAAAAAGAATTAGAAGTTAAACAACAACAGTTGGAACATGATAAGGAGATTAAGCTAAAGCAATTAAATCAAGATAAAGAATTAAAGCAAAAGCAATTAGATCAAGAGAAAGAATTAAAACAAAAGGAATTAGATCTAAAGCAAAAAGAAATAGATGTTAAGGAAAAACAAATCCAAGTTGAATCAGAGACACAGTTGAAGATGAAAGGTATGGATGTAGACTCACACGCAGAGATCTCTGCCACTAAACTAAAAAGTCAACAAGAGGAAAATAAGTTCAATAAATACAAAAATATTATCAAACCATATTGTAAAGAAGATTCCATATCAGCCTGGACAGAGAATGTAGAGTATCAATTTAAATATCACCAAGTTCCAATTAGAGATGTGGGCTATGATTTATATGAAGAATCTGAGTGGTGAGCCCCTTAAAGTGATAGAATCTATACCAACTGAGCTTAGATCTAACTATCAATACATCCATGATAGGATTATGCAGCATTTTTTACTTGATGCCCCTGGGTATCAGGTTCAGTTCTCAAATCTAAAACCTAAACCTAGTGAAACTTTTATTGATTATGTTTCAAATGTGCAGAGTGTACTAAACAGGTGGCTTAAAGCAGCTAACATAGGTAAAGACTTTGATAGATTAAAAAACTTAATAGCTATGGATAAGGTTATATCCACTATACCTTCTCCTTTTGCTAAATTTTTGCAGCAGTCAGACATTGAGAACATCGAGCAGTTTGAGAAAAAAGGCTCAGCATATTTTTCTTCTAACAGAGATATTTTTAAGACTTCAAATGACTCTGAAATAGTTTCCTTTGTGAAAGACCAACCAAAAAACTATCAGAGTAACAGAAAACCTTTTCAGAAATATGACAAGAAAGACAGAAAAGTGTCAAAATGTATTTATTGTCAACTTATGCACGACACTTATTCTATGTGCGACAAATCGCCGAATTATCCGGCGCATCTTGAAAATGTTATCAAGAAGCAGCAAAATAAAAGATCGGCATACAGGCGTGCAATCAAATGTTTTTTTTGTTCCAGCTATGGCCATTATTCTAATAAGTGCCTTGGCCGCCAACGTATGAAAGCTAACAATGCTAATTTGATTGACACCTCTTCAGATAGTGGTAGTGAGACTGAGTGTGAAGTTGAAAATGTATTACCTTTCAAGGAGTCTGAAGATGTCTGTTGTGTGAACGATGTGTTGAGCTTTGACAATTGTGGACATTGTCAGCAATTTCATGCAGACGGAAGACTGGAATGTGGACATACAGTACCATTCTCATCCGAGAATGGGAATGCAGCATTAGCCTCCAGAGGCAAGTTAGTGTTCCACAATGCAATGGTCAATGACAAACCATGCCAATGTTTGCTGGACAGCGGCAGTACCCTTATTGGTCTTAGAAAGGATCTAGTGAGTCCAGGTGATTATACAGGCGACTCTGTCAAATGCCGAACCTTTTCGGGTAACATTGAAATTTACCCTTTGGCCAAAGCCCGTATTAACACTCCTTTCCTTTCGGGTACCTTTACTTGTGCAATACTTGACAACCCTTGTACTGATTTAATTTTGGGTTCCTTACCCCAACTGAAACATTGTACTAGTGATGAAATAGTTGCATGGGAGAAATTAAATGCAGCTAATGCAACTACTAGAGCAGACACTGTAAAACATCAAGACACACTACAAGATGAGAGACTACTGTTGCTTTCTTCCAACTGGCACAGATGATACCAACAGACAGAAATTTATAGAACAGCAGAAAGCTGATCCTAGTGTGTCTCCATATTTAAAATTAATGAAAGAAAGATCTAAAGTGACCAAAAATGCCTCATGGTTCCTTAAACCTAATAATGGTTTTCTTACGAGATATTTTACATCTGAGAACCATGAGAATCAGCAAACGGTGCAACCTGTACAACACCGCTTAACTGTGCAAAAACCTGCACATGAGTCACCGCTTGCTGGTCACCTGGCAAAAGACAAAACCAGGCCTAGATTCCAGGCTCATGTTCATTGGCCAGAGGTTTGGAATGAGATTAAATTATTTTGTCGTAATATATTTTCTTGTAATGTCTGTAAACAATTAGTACATAAGTTTAAGGGTAGACATCCTACAGCTGAAGTACTACCTTCTACTCTGACTTCTAGACCTGTAAGAGGGAGGGTCAAATTTACCAATACACAAACAAGGGTGCTTGAACAATCGATGGTAAACCAGATCAAAACATGCGTCGGTTACTTCCAGACAAGCAAAATGGCAAGGACCATTCAAGGTGTTTCGTGACATTTCCAATGTTGACTATGGAATATCGATAAACAGACACTAAAAGATATTCCATGTCAACATGTTAAAACTTTACTTTTCACAACAAGACAGATAAGTAGGGACAGACGAACATAGTGCATCCACACCTAGTAAGCAGACGACAGACATACACAACGCAACTACACTAGTTAGCGAGACTGGCAAATCCGACAATGTACATACATTTAGTGAACGTATAGAATACGCATGAATATATCAGAAGACTGATGACTGGACAACACACTGACTGAAACTAAGACATGTCTTTCATAGGTTGCGACTCTTCGGTCTCACTGTCAAACCGAGCAAAGTCGAATTAGGCCTAAAAGAAATTCAATTTTGGGTCATGTCATTTCTCAAGATCAACTAAAGACTGACCAGAAAATTAGTACCAAAATTATGAATCTGACCATGTCTACTAGAAAGAAGCAGGTCAGAAGCCTTTTGGGATTAGTAAATTACTCAGAAATTACAATTCTATATTCCAATGTTTTAAAAGCATCTGTAAAATTGGATGTGAAAGATGCATTATTAATTTCTGCATTGTCAAAATGAAAATCCCTTTTTTGTAATATTCCAATCCTCCGCTTGCCTAATCCTAGGCTCGTTTATTATTCTAGGACAGATGCCAGCAGTACTAGGCCAATTTTTGAGGGCATCTTCCACCCGAGTTGCTACGTGAGCCGTAAGATCACACCTGCTGAGTCCAGAGATTCCATATCACAGTTGCAACCCTAAGCGTCATCTATGCGGTGAGAAAGCTCCATCTAATTCTGACGGATGTTCACTACATTGTCCAGACCGACAACTCCCCGATCACGGTCATACAGAGTGGTGTGCATCGAAATGACCGGATATACAGGTGGTCACTAATTTTACCATCTGGGGTAGAAATACCTGAAATCCCACATATAAATGTAGAGTGATAGTTAGTACATGAATATATTATATTATTCTATGTAAAATAGGTTACATATACATCGACATTATGTGCTTAATCATGTACCAAGAACAGTGAACTATCATGTGTCCGTAGACATCAAGTGAAGAACTGTGCTGCAAAACGTAGATATCACCGTGTGAAATAGGACAGCTCATTACCAACTAAGCTCCATTCCGGTGTAGCATTTGTGTGAAGCGCAGAAAACAGTGTCAGAACAATGCTTAATTACAGACACGAAAAGACTGAGCTACGACACCAACGAACTCTACACGTGCACTACCGAGAGAACACTAGTATGACTGTGCAATGTATTTCAGATACCCAGGCAAAGTGTGTATATATATTATGCCTATAAAACCAATGTACAATCATGAAGGCAACAACTAACCTGAGGTAGCTGAATACCATGTATATAAACTTATTGTGATATGTAATATAATATTTTAAGATAGTGATAAATTAGATGTAGGTTAGGAAATATAATAGTTCTCATTTATTTTAATAGTGTAGTTAGTACAGTAATTAACCCATTAGAATTCAAATTAGAATATTAATTTAGACGTAAAAATAGTTAATTACAAGCTAAATTAAAAGTTTGATAGGAATAGTACCATTTAGGTTGTTATATTTCACTTAGCTTCATTTCGGTTCAGTTCATTCCATCTTAATGAAACCATACCACCTATCAAATATTACCATTTAGTAATATAACATTTTACATCAGAATAGGAGAAAAAGATTAGATAAGTGAACATACATCATTTACACCATTTAGATTAAGAATATCACTCATATAATTTCTTTATGCATTTAAAAACATTACTTAAAATAGTGTTAGAAAAGTACATAATTGGTGTTCATTTTATCCATGTAATTAAGGTACATAACTCACGTCACATTAATTACATTTAAATAGTTAGATTACATCCCTTAGATTAGATAAACATAACGATTAATATACACATAGCATATAATTAACATGACAAAATTTAGTTAACACATTAAATACATATGTATAGAATTAATATTATTATGTTAGGATTTAGAGTTGTAGTTTAGTATAATGTAATAGATGATGAGACCAAGGGGATAAACCATCAACCCTTTCTCGTCCATGTAAATATAGTGTAAATACATGACTCGTGCAGCGACTGTCGCACAGTCAATGGGCTCAACTATCTCAAACTGAGCCAAACCTGTACAGTGTCACTCCAAGGTTTTTAAATAATCGGAAGGATTAGTGTAGAAGGATAAAAGATGTGTGACAGAATTAAGGATGAAAGAAGTGTGACAGAAGTGTGAAAGTGAGAGCGAATGGAAAATAGACGGGAGAAAGTGAGATCAGTCAGCGAATTCTTCTGCTGCCTGGCGCGACTTTTAATGTTTGTCTGTGTTAGTGTTGGTTTTCGTTATTGAGAATGTGTTAGTGTGAATGTGTGTCTGTAAGATAGTTTAGAACTTAGATTACAGTTATTTTGGGTTCATAACAAGGGAATGTAGTCACGAATTAGTGTTATACACCTGTTTGTGGCCACATTTAACCAAATTATGACACTTAAAAAACTAACATACATACACATAGGAGGTACAAACATAGGTTAGAAGTTAGATTAGTAGATTAATTACATCCAAACACACAAACAACCAGAAAAACAAACAGATAAATTACATACACTTTTTCTAGATCAAAGAGAGATAACTTCGGGTCAGGGGACATAATAGACAACGAAAAACTAACTTAACAGTGAAATAGGAACTTTACACGCGGAAGCGAAGTAGGTAAGCCTGTCGCACACACTCTTGTATAATGGTTGTTAAATATTATATGGGGGGGGGGGGGGACATGAAGCAATTCATGTGTTGACCCTAAAAAAGTCAACTTTGTATGGGTAGTAAGTTAATTTACTATGTGAGGGCAGGTCTTATAAGACAACGGTCCGGTTCAGACATACCTCTAATAAATATAATATAGCATGTGAGAAGAGGGCTCACGCCAACCAGTCAAGTTTGTGGCGATTGCCAGTAGCCAAGTAAAGTTTTGCTACATTGTGACAATAGTCAGTAGAAGTCTATTAGAGTGCCCAAAGCCAGGTTATCTAGAGTCTTTGACAAAAAAAAATTAGAGACATTAAATTTTTTTTAGAAACCTCTTGCGTCACAACCAATGAGTGAAAGTTGATGACGCAACACAGGAGGGGTGGGTGTGTGTCAAAGACTCGACCGCATCCCCTCCGCCAGGAAGAGCAGTCAATCTTGAAGAGGCCAGGAGGTGATACGGTGCCCGAGGTAAGGGCAGGGGAGATGAGGTAATGGGAGATGGTTATCCATTCCCTCATGAGACACGCAGGCGTTGTTCAGAGAGTTAGCACTCTAATCACGATAGCATCACGCCTCGTGGTAGCCACGGAGAAGTTGAGTATCCACTCAACATACCACGTCTGCGATCAGCGTGCCATGTGAGGCAACACGCACCAAGGTCAAGGTCGATCCGCGTGGTGTGTGACGACGGGATGAAAGAACGTCAGACGGGAGGACAGGACTTGTAGTGTGCACCTCGTTAGAGTAGCGATAGGGGTTTTGTGTTTAACTAAATAGATAGAGAGTTAGCATAGGCATTAGCAACTAGTGATAGATAATTTCTGTGGCTTTATGTTGTGTGTTTACTAGCGACTGTTACCTGCTTGTAGCGAGCCAACGGCAATAAAATGTACCATTTATTTTCCTCGCACACGACTTGCAAGTTTTCTTGTTTGGTGTGGGAGAAGTATCCGATAGTGCCTGTCAGTTGAGTTGTTGACACCTAGGCCAGCATAATAATAAAAACATACATATATGATGAAACAGTCTCTGAACTCTTGTAGACAGCTAAGAAAGATTCATTGTCCTACCAGTACAGCTCTTTGTTTGACCCAGTCTTATGAAATGAGGACTGGATATTTTCACAAAGTGAAAGAGAATTGGCCATCCCATTATGTCATGGCAAAGAGAATGCTTGACGGTCAAACACATTACATATTATTAGCAGCATCTGCCACAACATAAACACGCACACACACACACACACGCACACGCACACACACACACACACAGACAGAGAGAGAGAGAGAGACAGACAGACAGACAGACAGACAGACAGACATGTATAATCATATCTTCACAAGAATAGCATAATTATACAGTAATACATATCTTACTGTTTATTGAATATGCTCCTGAAAAGTACATGTCATTTGTTGAGGACCCGGTGTAGAAAGTAACATACATTGTGCTATTTGAAGACTGGATACTGGCTGGAAACTTGGAATAGTAGTAACAGAATCGACCAAGAAGCCTGGCTCTTGTGTCGCTGCCATCATAAACCTCTAAAGCACTGCCGTAGCAGTACTCACGGTAAACATTACCATATGGTGTATACACGGCCGACAATCTGAAAAACAAATGATTACAAATTAACATTCTGTCTTCTGCTTCTTATTTTTTTCTTAATGGAGAATAGGCCCTCAACCAACTTACACCAAGACCTCATATCTTGTGGCATCTCCTGCAGCTCACACAAATTTCTCTCCATATAAACAAAACAAAAAAGCAACAACAACAACAACAACAACAACAACAACAACAACAACAACAAAATAAACAAATTATCCCTGTAAATAATTCTCTTCTCGTTGTGTGGTTTTAGTTCTTCCTCTATTTAGTATGCCCTGTGGTTTCCAGGGATAGATATTTTAAATTATACTTTTAACAGATGTTAAAATTGGGGTGAAACTGTTCTTCTCTCATTCTTATTTTTGCTAGGGGGGCTGCGTGGTCTCGAGGTATGGTGTCCGCCTCGAGTGCTGGAGGTCCCGGGTTCAAGTCCCGGTGAGGACTGGGATTTTTTCACGTGGACCTCTAGTAAAAATTTCCCCTGGTCTTTGGGTAGTGAGATCGGACGCCCGTGTGTATTGTTGCGCACGTAAAAAATCCCTTGGCGGTTGGAAATCGAAAAAGAGTAGCCTAACGGCGCTGCCCGGGCAAAATTTCGTTGTTAAAAATCTACCCAAAGTATTTCAGGATCCTCGCCATGTGCTACGGAGTTCGTGCACTGACCTGAGTTTCTCCAGACTCAGGTTTGAGTTAGGAGAAGAAGAATGGAGCACTTATGGGTTGCACCCGTGTGCCGTGATGTTGATCCATCGACTAAACTAAACTAAACTATCTTATTTTTGCTACAGCTTTAAGAAATTGTTTGCTTGACTTTTCACAGTGTTTGTTGAGATTTTCTCTGTACATTATCCATGATTTTTTCCTTAGCTAGTTTGATTACTCTTGTAGATTATCGCCTTGCCAGTCTGTATTGGGTATAATCGTCGTTGGTTCGGGATCTTAGCCAGGTTTTATACTTATCATTTTTTGTTGTTTTTGTTTGTTTTTACCGCTTCTTTAACTTGTTCATTTCACCAGCTTGTTTTCATCTTCACATTTCCTCATATTAAATCTGGCAAGACACCTGGTTCAGACAGTATCACAACAGAAATGATTAATGCTTTAGTTTAGAAGAATATGGAATAGATAAAGTTACCAGACTGCTGAATACAATATATGATACTGGAGATATACCTCATGAATTATGTAACTCTGTATTTATTGCAATCCCAATGAAATCAGGAGCCATGGAATGTGATCAACATAGAACAATTAGTATAATGAGTCACATCACGAAGATTTTGCTAAGAATTATTATGCAAAGGAGTTAGGAAGAAAATACAACCTGAAATAGGGGAAGAACAATGTGGGTTTGTAGAGGATAATGCAAGAGTAAATGCTGTGTATATACTGAGAACCGTAATCGAACATTCTATAGAAGTAAACAAAGATCTACATCTTTGCTTTATTGACTACACACAGGATTGCGATAAAGTGAGACATGTCGACATGATAAGGATGCTTGAAGATCTACAAATTGATGGAAAAGACCTTGGACTTGTAAAAAATATATATTGGAAACAACAAGCTGCCATAAGAGTTGATAATGAAGTAGGTTAATATCAGCCTATCAGAGAGGTGTGAGACAGGGATGTGTAATGTCTCCAGATCTTTTTTTCCTGAACAGTGAAAATATTTTCAGAAATACAGAAGATATGGAAGGAATCTACATTGGGGGACGATGCATCAATAACATTAGATATGCAGGTGATACAGTCTTGATTGCTGACAATGAACAGGACCTGTAAAATTTAATTGATGCGGTTGTTGCACACAGTGAACAACTATGGTTAGAATTGAATTGTAAGAAGACACAGATTATGGTCGTCACTGGGAAGAAGGAAATACCACAATGTAATATAAAAGTAAATGGGCATATTCTTAAGCAAGTGAATCGGTACAGTTATCTCGGAACAATCATAACATCTGATGGGAGATGACATGAAGAAAATAGAACAATAATTGCCAATGCGAATGTAGCCTTTTGCAAGATTAAAAACATACTGACCAATAAAAAGATATCAACTGAAACGATAAAAAAAAGTGTTGAAGTGCTACATAGAGCCTATAATTGTGTGTGGATGTTAAGCGTGGACAATGAGTAGACAAGCTAAAAAAGCATCTGATGGCTGTGGAATGGTGGTTTCTGAGGAAAATGCAAAGAATACCATGGACAGACCACACACCCAAAAAAAAAAATCCATGAACTAGTCCTTAAAGAAACAAATGAAGATAGTATACTTATTAGAGACATTGGACGTAGGCCGTCAAATTATTTTGGACATGTTATGAGAAGAAATGAATTGGAGAACTTGGTGACAACTGGCAAGATCGACAGGAAGAGACCAAGGGCAAGACCGAGAAGTAAATAACTGGATGGCATGACCACGTAGCATGGTCGAGACAGAAACACGGAGCTGATCCACGACTCTGGTGATCGAGTGAGGTGGCAAAACATGACCGCCCACGCTTATAGGTATGGCATATGATTGATGGATGGATGGATAATCATTACGATGCAGAACACTGCTGGCAAGCTGCTGGAGAAAATTGTAGCACGCAGACTTGCTTGTGACCTGGAACAACTCGGCTGCTTCCCGCCCACACTTGGAGGATACAGACGTAACAACGAGTCATGGCTGAATGTGGCGGTCTTTGCTCAAGATGTTTACAAAGGATTTCAGGTCAGAGAAGAGACGTGTGACCGCCATAGACTTAGAGGACGCATACAATAGAGTAAGCTTCGAGCACTTGATGCAAACAATCCTCAGATTGAAAGTGCGCCCTCACCTTGTACGATGGATAGCTGTAGTTCTGCTCCAAAGGAAGGTGGTGCTAAGATGCGGGAGTTGGTCTTACGAGCCGATAACGATATGTCCAGGATTGCCGCAGGGTTAACCACTGTCACCAGTACTATTCAACGCGTATAGGTGCCGATCACTGAACAACAGTTGGACGGGCGTGGTAGGACTCTAGTTGCTGACGACATTCTCGTGTATTGACAGGGTCGAGATAGACAGGCGATTGCCAATGAAATGCAGGGCGTACTAGATCGAATTTCCCCATGGTGTATTGATGCCGATGCCCTTGTCAACCCTGCCAAGTCATCGGTTACATAGTTCTCCCTAAACAACCATATTGTGAACACAGACCTGATCTGTGAGCACCTATGGACCTGTTCGGAGTGCAATAAAGATACCCCAACTGATAACTGATAACTGATAACTGATGGATGGATGGATCTTTCCTTTGCAACATACGCCTGTGAGAACTGGACACTTACTAATCAAGCTAAGCATCGCATAAATGCCTTTGAATATAGTTAGTTAGTCGACAGATCATCCTCATTGCACATCGGACCATTCAGTTCATAAGTGCTCGGATCCCCTCCTCAGCAAATCCCGCAGCGTGTAGCGGCTAACGACGCCAGTTCTGTGTTTGTTTATCAATCTTCTTTGGCTTCTTTTGGCTGCCTTTGAATATAAATGTTATAGAGGGGTTCTCAGAATATCTTGGATAGAGAAAAAAAAAACAAATGCATCTATACGACAAAAGCTGAATACTGAAGAAGGATGGCTACTAAAGCCGATAAAATAAAGACATTTGAAATATTTTGGTCACTTAAATGAAACGTCATGAAAGTTTGGAGAAATCAATCATGGAGTGGTAAATGCCCAGGAAGAGAGGAGGGGGAAGGTGAAAGAGAAGATATGTGCAGGATGTGGCAGATGATATCCAGATGGGCGATTAAGACGTGGGACACCTTGCTTATGACCGATAAGTTTTCTGGAAGGTTGTTATGAGAGCGAGGTTCTGCAAAGGACATGCTACTGAATGAATGAATGAATAATCTTAGTCATTCTCGCCCACTTTGTGTAACAACCCTAGCATCTTTTACATTTGTTCTTCTCATGTGTCTGTGCTGATGTTTCAGGATCATTCCATTTGTACCATGTGTATATTAGACTGTTCTGATGTTCATGCTCTGCGCACATTTCTAATCATTGCTGTCCATTATAGTTACAATCTCTAGCTTTGTCAACAACTGAGCCAGATTTTCTTCCCATTGTACTTGTCGCTGTCCTACATGTCCGCTAAAATCTCCCATTACAAATAGTTCATCATTGGTAGTTACTTGACTGACGACATCTGAGAATACGCTAAAGAGTATATTAATTTATCTATTACTTCTGAGGTGTATCCCTCATTTGTGGGAACATATATCTGGATGAGGGTTGCGTTTCTTATTTTTCCAGGAAGTTGTAACATTATTATCCTTTCATAAATGTACTCAGTTTTCACCATATATCTAGCAATATCTGGGTTTAGTATGAAACTTACACCATGAAAAGCTCTCCACTCTATCTTAACGCTCCAAGAAATAACATAGTTGGTGTATGTTGTTTTCATATTTTTGCCTTTCTTTCTACAATCTGGTATTCCCATTATAGAAATCCCGTGTTTCATCATAAATTGAACTGTTGCAGATCTTTCTTGCTGAGGCCACAGATGTTCCATGCTGCGATTATAATCGTATGTCCAGATCGCCTTCCTTTGTTTTTTCCAGTCTGTTTATTATTTGGTCCGGTCACTTGTGGTGAGTTTCTATTGCTCTGTGAGTTGTTATCGTGCTGTTGTTTTCGATGTTTAATGGATAATTTAACATTACTAAGTTCTTGTATAATATCTAGAGCAGCAATGCATGTACATGCTGGAGATCTTCCTAGGTGAAAAGAAGTAATACAGCAATCTAGACACCTTGCAACTGTATCTTCAGAGTTGTAGGTTACAATGTTACTATTCTTTGCTTCCATACATGTATGGTAGGTTATAGTGTTATTATTCTTTGATTCCATACATGTATGATAGTTTCTAGTGTTATTATTTTTTGTTACATACATGTATGGTAGGTTATAGTGTTACTATTCTTTGTTCCATACATATATGGAAGGTTATAGTGTTATGATAGCGCACCCTTCCGAAAGGGTGAAGATCAAGTTCCCGAGTGCCAACAGGAAGGAAAAGTGGGCGTCACTAGACGCAACGCTGTCCCATGTTTTAGACGAAGAACTAAAACACATATCCCTTGAGGAGAAACTAATAAAGTTCGGTAAAATTGTCTACCTCCACTCGCTGAGTCATTTTGGTAGCGCGAGAAGAGGGAAGCAGCTCTGCCACAGACGACGCGGCGGCAGAGACCGCTTGAGGAGGTGAGAAAAGAAAAGAATTCCGCTCGGAAACGTTGGAAAGCAGCACCCGAGCATGAGAAGGAAGGCTTGCGTCAGGTGTGGCAACATCTGAAAGCCAGGCACAACGCCCTCTCCCGAGAGGAAAGAGTTTGCAGAAACAGGCGGAAAACCCGGAAGGGACGTGAGAGATTCTTCCGGGAACCATACGAGTTTGCACGAGGCTTGTTCGAGCAGCCGCGATCAGGCGTCCTCGACGTCAGCAAAGAGGAGTTGGAGAACCACCTCGTGACGACGTACTCCGATGCCCAACGGAACGTCCCACTCGGAGAAATCGAGGGGCTCACAAGCCCGGCGGAACCAACTGTGGAGTTCAATGCCAAGCCTCCGATGTGGAGCGAGGTGGTTGCAGGTAGTGAAGAAGGCAAAAAGCAAGTCAGCATCGGGGCCCAACGGTGTGCCTTATACAGTCTATAAAAGATGCCCGAACGTTCCTTATGAAGCTACACCGGATACTGAGATCCGCGTGGAAGCAAAAGCATGATCAGCACGGAGTGGAAGACGGCCAACGGAATCTACATTCCAAAGAGCAAAACTCTGCCGGCATTACCCAATTCAGGCCGATCTCTCTTCTGAACGTTGAGGGGAAGATATTCTTCTCGATCATGGCCAGTCGGATCACGAAGTACTTGACGGGGAACAAGTACATCGAGACAGCGGTTCAAAAAGGGGGGATACTCGGAGTCCCCGGTTGTCTCGAGCACAGTACCATGATCTGGGATGCTATCCAGAGAGCGAAGACGAAGAAGGAGGAACTCCACGTGATATGGTTGGACCTCGCAAACGCCTATGGGTCAATGCCACACCAGTTGTTGTGGCATGCAATCAAGGCTTATCACGTGCCCGAGAACATAATAGAAATACTGGTGCAGTACTTCTCGGGCTTCTCTCTTCGGTTCTCGACCAAAACGTTCACGACCAGATGGATCGACCTTGAAGTGGGTATTGCCATGGGATGTACGATTTCGCCGATATTGTTTGTCATGGCCATGCAGGTGATACTGGATGCGGCATCCGGCTATGCACACGGTCCGAAGCTCAGCGAAGGGGTGAACACGCCACCGCTGAAGGCCTTCATGGACGATACGACTATCCTGACACCGAAGGAGAGCGATGCTCGCAGCGCTCTCCTCAGGCTGGACGACCTGATTCGCTGGTGCAGGATGAGCTTCAAGCCAAAGAAATCGAGAAGCCTGTCGATCGTGAAGGGTAAGGCGGTGGAAAGGAGGTTCACCGTGTCTGGACAAGCGATTCCCACGGTGATGGAGGAACCTGTGAAGAGTCTCGGGCGTGTGTATGACTCAACCCTGACGGACAGGAACGCGGTGGCAGAGATAAAAGCAACTGCTGACGAACGGCCTTAATACCATCGATAAAACCAGGCTGATAGGCAAGTTCAAAATCTGGGTGCTCCAATTTATGCTTATTCCGAAACTCCTGTGGCCACTACTAATATATGATATTGGCGTGACCGCAGTGAGCGAAATGGAGGGCAAGACAAGCAGATACATGAGAAAGTGGCTTGGAGTACCCACATGCCTCACGACTGTCGCATTGTATTGTAAGCAGAGCAAGC
This sequence comes from Cepaea nemoralis, assembly GCA_014155875.1. Lineage (NCBI taxonomy): Eukaryota > Metazoa > Mollusca > Gastropoda > Stylommatophora > Helicidae > Cepaea > Cepaea nemoralis. Next base: position 999,944 of record JACEFZ010005253.1, read on the forward strand.
TCGTCCTCCCGTTCCTGTCCCTCATGGAAGAGTTTAAGGCCGGAAAAGCCAGACTCGCGATGATGCTGCGCGAGTCTCCAGACATAACGGTCAGCGCTTCGGTTCCCGCCTTGAAGACGGGAAGGAAGTGGAAAGTCGTCAGCGCAGTCGAACAAGCCCAGGCTACACTCCAGCTGAAGGAGGTAATGGGCCACACCCAGCTTGGCAAGCAAGGGTTCGGATTCCAAGTGAATGATCCGATGTGGTCCAAGGCGAATGCCAAGGAACGCAGGGACCTGGTGGTCAAGGAGATCAGAAAGGGGAAGATGACGGAAGAGTCCGCAAGGCTGCCCAACAGGCGCAGCAAGCGCAATGGATGTCATGGGAGGCGGTGGTACAGAGATCCATTACGTGGAACGAAATATGGCGCATGGCGCCACTGCGTCTAAGTTTCCTCATCCGATCCCTCTACGATGTCCTGCCATCAGGTGCCAACTTGGCGACGTGGGGGTTAACCACCGACCCGTTCTGTCCCCTCCATAAGAAAGCCCAGATAGTCCAGACAGCGGAACATGTGCTGTCTGGGTGTAAGGTCGCCCTGACCCAAGGGCGGTTCACTTGGCGGCACAACAAAGTCCTGACCGAGTTGGCCGCCATAGTGGACGTGGCAAGGATGAAGGCTAACAAAGAGGGGAACGGACCGAGGCCGATGGAAATTTCCTTCGTCCGAGCAGGGCGCAATAATGGGAAAGCTGACGACTTGCCGCTTGCTACCGTCTTCGACGGTGCGAGGGACTGGCAACTGACCGTAGACCTAAAGGACCGTTGCAATTACCCTGAGGTAATCCGAAGGTTTGGCCTGACATTGTGCTTAGCTCCTCGGCAGCCAAGCAGCTAACGCTGATTGAGCTGACTGTCCCGTACGAATCGAACATTGAGGAGCAGCACCTGTACAAGACAGAGAAGTACAATGACATGGTCGCGAGTCTCAGGCGGGAGGGTTACACCGTCAGGATGTTCGCCGTCGAGGTAGGCGCGCGAGGTCATGTCTCCTACTCCGTGTTTGATGTGCTGAAAAGGCTGGGCATTAAAGGAAGAGCAAGGGCCCGGGCCCAAAAACAACTGTCTGAGGCAGCCGAAAAGGACTCGTGCTGGCTGTGGAACTGCCGCAACCTAAATTGGAATGAGTCTCGGCACCAGTATGGTTGGAAGCGGTGACTGCAATACCAACAATTTCACAATCAAAACCACGAACTTTACAGACGTCTCGTGTCAACTCTTCAGCCCTTCCTTCGAACGTGATGGCGATTCCCAGTGCAGTCAATCACGCAAATCCAAGCTCCACAATATAGCGGTAATCGACTGTAAGTCGCACCCAGCCCGAGTGCAATTAACAAAGCTGCCATAATAACCACCACCTCACATTGCTACGAGATATGCATACTACGTGGTCTAGTCAGTTGCAGACAGACCAAGAGGTGGGTACCAGTAGTAAGGAAGAATCCGGCTTCCTAAAATGGTGTGACGCCGTGAACTGGGCGCGAGGAAGTCACACGGCAACAAAGTTAAGTGGAGACGACTGAGGACGTGGCGGGGGATGAACGACGCATCCAACGACCACACGTGTCAAGCGGTTGGCACAGAATGCACAGTCTATCCCCACCGAGGGAGGGAGGGAGGGCTTCAGAGTGGTCAAGGTAACAGCGAAGGGACAAACTTAAATCAGGGATAACGAACATGACCTAATGAACGTCTCCACGGCAAGGGACAGGCGCCCGGAGTCATGACCCGGAAGTTACGTCCCCCAGAAAGTATTAAGAAATTAAAGGGTCCGAAATGCTTGTGGAAGGGGGTTCCTTCTGAAGATCTGAAGCCCTCTGCCGTGTTTGCTCCGCGTCGAAGTTCCTATGACTAGAGTTACTATTCTTTGCTTCCATACATGTATGGTAGGTTGTGTTACTATTCTTAGCTTCCATACATGTATGGTAGGTTTTAGTGTTCTAGACATTTCTAATTCTTCCACTAGCCTTTTCCAACTAATTCTTCGTCTAGTGCTTCCACATTGACGTGGATAGGCCTTAGGTTCATGCCAGAATACGGTCTGCCTTGTCAGTAGTGGGTTGTGCTCAATATTTAAATCTCAAATCCCGAAACAACCAAATAAATCAATTTCTAATTCTGTTTAAGGTTAAACATTCAAGGTCATAACTTGCTACTGACCATTTGTATATGTGAATAGCTTCAAATGCCTAATTTTGCTATTTCTCCTCCTCCTCCTCCTCCAGGTGCCTGGTCTATCAAGAAGGCCTACATTTACGCATGTTGAATTGTTTGTCATTCTCATTCCCTAAAGACTGCAATACACTTTGCTGCTAACAGTCAGTGGCAACTTTTTATGGTACATGAGAACTGGTGCAGTGAGTACCACTCTAGTCGTCTGTACTTTTCTACTGCTTATTGCATGAGATTGGTTTACCCCCACAGCTGTACAAGCCATGGAACAATTTCTGCTACTAACTGCATGAGTGAGTTGTCTCTTCAGCTGCACAAGCCAGGAATTACATTACTATTATGCGGTTATAATATAAACATTATACGCTATGCAGAAGACACAGTATTTATGGTGGTTAATGCAAAAGATCTACAATTGTTAAACATTTTGGTAACAGAGAGTGCAAAGAAAGGACTATCCTTGAATATCAAGAAAACAGTAACAGTAGTGATATCAAAGAAAAAGGTGACACCCAAATGTGCAATAGAAATAGAATAGACACTTCTTCGCCAAGTGGATAGTTTTAAATATCTAGAGAAATGTAACATCAGATGGAAGTTTTATAACATAGGTTAAGAGCAGAACAGGGCAAGCAAATGCTGCATTTCAGAAAATGAAGAATATCTTATGCAATTAGTCAATATCATTGAATGTAAGAAAGAGAGTGATGAGGTGCTATATAGAACCTGTTTTGTTGTATGGCTGTGAATCATGGAATGTAACTGAACAAATTAGAAAGAGATTGGAAGCAACAGAGATGTATTTCCTTAGACGAATGTTGCAAATTCCTTTGATTGCCAAAACAACTAACATCGACTGCCTGAAATAGTCTAATGAAACTAGAACATTATATACAACAATAAGAAAGAGACAAACAGCTTGATTTGGTCATGTGATGAAAAGAGAGACATTGGAGAACATCGTGACAACTGGAAAGATCGAGGGGAAGAGAACGAACGAACGAATGAACGAGCGAACATTACTATCAAAGGGTAACAATTTGGGCATGCAGGCCGGTCTTACATTCGACAGAGAGGTAGAGACCGACCAAGATAAATTATGCTTGATGGATTGGGACGGTGGCATAAAGGAATAGCATCAGCAGAGTTGATGCAGAACACCAAAGACCGAGATCTGTGGAGAGCTATGAACGCCTATGCCAGCCGGCATGGAACTTCATGATGATGACTGAATGAGGGTGAATTGTTTCAACAGCTGTACACACGAGAAAATACAGTATGCTTCTTATTGCATGAGAGTGAGTTTCCCCCAAGCTATACACACAAAGAAATACATGCTGTTACTTATTGCATGAGATTGAGTTGTCCCCCACAGCTGTACAAACATGGAAATAAATTCTGCTACTTATTACATGAGGCTTAGTTGTCTTCACATCTGTACAGGCCAGGAAACATTCTACTACTAAAGGGAATTGAACACAGCCAAGTGAGATGGTAAACCATTGGACTAGCCACAGTGCTACCCGTAAAGCTGGATCATAAACAATACCTGAGTGAAACAGTTTGTCCACTCCCTGCTCTGAAAGTCCAAGAGCAATTAGCATTGATAGGAGTACGTTCCGGATAATTGGGTGACTGTATTACTCCAGATGAATTTGTAACGATAAAACTGCAGTTTGTATATGTATAACCTGAAAGGAAAATGATAATGTTTTGAAGCACCAGCCTCTACGTTGTAAAGGAAATGTCTAAAACATCAAATTGTAAATTGTAAAAGGATAGTTACTGGACAATTTTGTAGCCTATAACATTGTAGTTATTGATCAATCTCAGTCTGCATGGAAAATTCCACCAACTGTATGATACATCTGTCTTCTCATGGATAATTCCACCAACTGTATGATACACCTGTCTTCTTATGGAAAATTAAAAGTAAATGTATGTGGCGAAGCATTTCTAGAGACGAATGAGACAATACAACCTTTAATATAGGACATAAATGCATGTATAGTCTTTATTTGCCAAAACCACTACAACAATTAATGAGACCTACACACTGTGGTAATCTGAATATGTATGACTGCTTTAACGAAGGAGATGTGCTCTAGCTACAACCTGAACCTTGACGATGTTGTCTAGCTACACACTGAACCATGGAGATGTGCTCTAGCCACACACTGATCCATGGAGATGTGCTCTAGCATCACCCTGAACCATGGAGATATGCTCTAGCTAAACACTGAACCATGGAGATGTGTATTAGCTACACACTAAACCAAGGAGATGTGCTCTAGCTATACCCTGAACCAAGGAGACTTACTCTATCTACAAATATAGTCAAGGAGACGTGCTTTATCTACAAATATAACCAACGAGAAGTGCTCTATCTACAAATATAACCAAGGAGACGTGCTCTATCTACAAATATAACCAAGGAGACGTGCTCTATCTACAAATATAACCAAGGAGATGTGCTCTACCTACAAATATAATCAAGGAGATGTGCTCTACCTAAAAATATAACCAAGGAGACGTGCTCTAGCTGCAAACTATACCATAGAGTCGTGCTCTAGCTACAAAATGAACAAAGATGTGCTCTAGTTACACACTGAATCATAGAGATGTGCTCTAGCTACAAACTGAACCATAGAGATGTGCTGTAGCTACAAACTGAACCTTAGAGATATGCTCTAGCTACACCCTGAACCATGGAGATATGCTCTAGCTACACACTGAACCATGGAGATATGCTCTAGCTACACACTGAACAATGGAGATGTGCTCTAGCTACACACTGAACCATGGAGATGTGCTCTAGCTACACACTGAACCATGGAGATGTGCTCTAGCTACACACTGAACCATGGAGATGTGCTCTAGCTATACCCTGAACCAAGGAGACTTGCTCTATCTACAAATATAACCAAGGAGACGTGCTTTATCTACAAATATAACCAAGGAGATGTGCTCTAGCAACAAATATAACCAAGGAGACGTGCTCTATCTACAAATATAACCAAGGAGATGTGCTCTACCTACAAATATAACCAAGGAGACTTGCTCTAGCTACAAACAATACCATAGAGTCGTGCTCTAGCTACAAAATGAACCATGGATATGTGCTCTAGTTACAAAATGTACCATGAAGATGCACTCTTGCTACACAATGGAAGAAAATTAGTAATACTTTACAATATATCAATGTTCTGTAATATGTTTTATATTGTCTAATGTAGTTGGGCCGGTCTCCCTGGCCTAGGAGTTAGCGACTTTCTCCGTAATCCCGTATACTCTCGTGAGTAACGTGACGTATGCGAGAATCGGTAGCGGTTCTCTCCGCGTCGGTAACTTACGCTGTATGTGAGCCGGTCGTTCAGAAAGCGATGGCAAACTACTGAGCGTAATCTTGCCAAGAAATCAACAATCAGCTGAACGATGCTGATGTTGACAGCGATGTCCTGTAAAGGATATGCGAACAAAAAAATGTATGCGGGCCTAACTATACAAGATCCACCAGGTTGCTTGTCCTGGCTTACCTTGACAATGATATCCTCCAGGTCTGTTTATACACAGCTCACCAGGACCCCGACAGACACTTGTATAAAGCTCAGTGCATTCATCAATGTCCCTGGAGCAGTTTGAAGATGTCCATCCTTGAGAACATACACAACCACCGGTGGTAGTGTCACATGACTTTGTACTGTTAGCTTGACATGAACAACTCAGACGACATTCTTTGCCAAAAGTCACGTTACTGCATGCTGCAATGCAAAGGTTTCATATACCATTAGCAAGTCACGTGCTGTGTTATAAAGACAAAATAATTATGAACAATATAACTATGCTAGATGGACCTCAAGAGTTATACTGGTAATAAATCAATTCTATCATTACTGGAGACTGAACCCTGAATCATTCTATTAATAATTGAGCACTTTAACTACTTTATCAACATCATCTTAACTTCTTTATTAACAATACCTGAACTAGTTTATTAACAGCACCGTAAACTATTAAATCGCCATCACAATGTGCCTTACCATTAAGCGTGGACGAAATGGGTTCACCATCTCATATGGTCACCAAAATCTTGAATCAGATCTATGTTCTTGTCTTGATTATGCCACGTGGCCAATCCATCCAGGCATTTATCTATCTGTTGTTCTCTTCATCTTTTCCCATCAAGTTAGTTAGCTATCTCTAAGTTTTCAAGTTTATTTCTCCATATAACACGACAAATAAATATTGACTTCCCATGCCTGATTTTTCTAATAAATTTATAATTTGTGTGTGTCGTATAGAATATCACATTAGTTTTTCTGTCCATACATGATATTTTCTGAATTTACTTCAAACCATATTTTTGCTGCCTTCTGATTTTTCTGTACTTTTCTACTTATTGTTCGTATTTCCCATACATACAACAGTGTACGTTATATTTATAGCAATTGTTATCACTACAATTGACAGCTTTATATTGATATGTTTTCCATCTCTAAAAAGGAGAAGGCTATATTTTTTCTGCCATCTACAAGACATCTTCTGGTGGATATTATATCTACTCCAAGATAGTCAAAATGATTCACCTTTTTCAGATTGTTCAAATTTGTTGGATGTTACAAGGTGGTATTTCTTCTTGTTGGTGATGACCATAATTTATATATTCAATCAATATAATTATAAACATAGTTGCTCACTGTGTACAATAGCAGAATTCACCAAAATGTTTCCATTGCCTACAACCATTATTTTATCTTCTGCATATCTTATATTAGTGATATTATCTCTGATGGTGATTTCTCTCATGCCTTTTAAATTTTTCTAATTTTCACTATGGAGGGCAGAATATAACTGGGTATGTTACCTATCCCTATCGTACAAATCTCTTCATTTGTTAAAGATGCTAACATACTTCATTCACCATCTTCATCGGCAAATGTCATATCGATAAGCGTGGGTGGTCATGGTTCGCTATCCAACATGATCACCAGTCTTGATGAATCATGAAATGTTAGGCGTCTATAAAGAAGGTAGTCTGCCATTATTTTCCTTCTTGGCACTGTCCATAAAGGCCAGTGACCATATCGACTGCGTCTTTAAAGAGATCCTCTGCCTACCAACATGAACTTCAGACGATAATAAACCACTGTCTATATAAAGAGATCCTCTGCCTACCAACATGAACTTGAGACCATAATTAAGCTACTGTCTCTATAAAGAGATCATCTGGCTACCAACACGAACTAGAGACCATAATTAACCACTATCCGTCAGGCAGATGTCAATCAGAGAGATCAAAACGCTAATTCATGAAAACACTGGAGACGGCGATGCAGTGGTGTTTATGTATGGATCTGTGGTCCAGGCAAGCAGAGTGCATTGACATTTTCAGCATGCGCAAGATGTATTGGTGCTTTTACTATGACACAAGCAAATTATGATGGAAACAATGAACTGAATTGGCTCGGCATGTGTCACATAATACTGGAGAATTCAGGTCCAGAATTTATGAAAGGCCTGAAACCGCCGTCGCTAGGCGCCAAAACTATTTGATGTAGGGAAATATGTTCCCAATTTCAGACACCACCGGGATTCCTGGAGAAGTCCCGGGATGAAAAGGAAACGTCGGCATTCTGTTTACCCGATCAGGAGAATGGAGAGGGGGCGGTGCCGTCGTGATTGAAGTCCGGTCACGTGAGTGACGTCACTCGGGCAACATTTCGGCTGTGTGAAAATTAACCAAACTTGCGAGCAGTGGAATGTAATACTCTTGAAGGGAGTGTTTGGTTGTTCCTAGTTCTAACGGAGAAGAGGATTTACGGGGTCTCCTGTGTTTTGAAAACTGTGATGAATTGTGAATTCCGACTCCGAACAGGAACACTAGCATAAGGTAGTCTAGTATTAAATAGAGTTAGTACTTGAACTTAGTGATAGTGTGTTGTGTGAACGTAGTCAAGGAGCGCTGGCCGCAGCTGGCTGATGCCTAGCTTAAAATAAGTAGAGTGATATATCATTTCACTCAGCAGGGTAAGACCAGTGTCATCATCATCATCAAGTGCCGTGCCGGCTGGCGTAGGCGTTCATGGCTCTCCACAGATCTCGGTCTTTGGTGTTCTGGATCAACTCTGCTGATGATATTCCTCTATGCCACCGTCTCAGTCCGTCCAGCATCATTTCTCTTGGTCTGCCTCTGCCTCTTATGGTATTGATAGTGTCTGGCCGTCCATTGCACTTCCTTTGATCATCACAGACCAGTGTAATGGGATGATATTCGGTGAGATTTGGGATGGCTGGGGGGATAAGGGAAATGTCAATGGTGGGATATTCCGGTAGTGAGGCCCACTGGGGCTCCTGTGTTTTTCCGTTTGGTCTTTCTTTTTCCTTACCACTCAAAGGTGACGAACTATTCTGCCTTTATGTCAGAGTGTAGTTCTAGGTTAACCAGGATAAATATCTGAGTGGGGCATTGGCCTACACTCACAGATAATAGGTCTGAATAGGGTTTTTCTCTCACAGAATGTTTTATATTCACCAGGTTCCACGGGGTAAAAGCAAAGAAGTATTACTACGAGGTGTGGACAATGCTAGTCACACGGAGTGATATTGTACTGTACCAGAGAAATTAAGGACAGTGTAGAAGAAGGAAAATATTACTCTGAGGTGTGGACAATGACAGTCACACTGAGTGCAATTCCATTGTAGAGAAGAGCTGATGTACAACACAGAGGTGTGAACAATGGCTATCACACTGAGTGCATTTATACTAAATGGCCTCGGAAATGGGACATCGTTCCAAAAATTATAGACTCATAGAAATCAAGAGTGTTATCCTGAAAGGGCCAGTGTAGCGGTGATTGAGTGCCCAAGGCAGTTGTTTTTATGAAACTATTAACACCTCCATAGACAATGACAATATTAGGTAGAGAGGTGGAATAACAGTGATTTTAAAGTAATGGTGACTATGTCGAGTGACCATCACTATATGTTGTAGAGAGGTTGCAGAGTAAAGACACTCATTCAGTAACATTCTGCAACCGGACTGAAAGTTGTCTTTAAACTCGTGTGAGATATAAGGAGATCTTCGTGGGTATCGGGATCTTAATGAACATATTAAGTACATAGTGTGTTCCTGATTCATGGACATTAATAGGCCATATTCAGTAGTGGAGAACAGTCACCCAGACTATATATGATTAACTCCAAGAAGTCAACCATTATTCGGGGAGATGCTTCATTCGGTGAGACCTGCTCCGAAGTTACTGTGGTGTGATGTTGCATGGCCTAACATGATGAAGAACGATCCTGAGCTCACTAATCTATTCTCGCATACACCATAGAAAACACTACATATTTCCACACGCAAACAGTGCACACACACACGCGTGACACTTTTCTGTATTAAATGTTTAGTTTATCATTTGTTAAAATACAGTCTCTTGTGGGTATGTTATGAAACAATATGAAGGGTATTGTTTAGTGGTAAGAAGAAGAAGAGGAGAGAGAGAGAGAGAGAGGAGAGAGAGAGAGAGAGAGGAGAGAGTAGAGATAGAGAGAGAGAAGAGGAGAGAGAGGGAGAGAGAGATGAGTGTAACCTAAGAATGACAGGGGGTTTGTAGACAAAGGTCCGGCAGAAGCCCACGATAAGGAAAAGGATTTTAAACAGTGTGCCGTGTTGACTCCACTTTCCCCCCTAGGGACGACTGGCGACAGCATGCAAAAATATTCACCAGTAAGCATACTGAGCAACTCAATGAACATGCTCAATGTCTAGATTGGCCTTAAACGACACTGGTGGCTTGACAAACTGAGTGCACCACAATTAGTCCAGCTTACTGTCATCTATGTACTCAGGCATGAAAGACAAAAAGTGATTTGATCATTTGGCAGATGCTGTGATGATCAAAGGAAGTGCAATGGACGGCCAGACACTATCAATACCATAAGAGATGCAGGACTTTAATGGCACTTTGGAGTCTGCCTCCTTGTTTACAGGGAGATGGTGTGAAGTGGATAGCCACCATACATGAACATTTTGTCAAGGACACAAGATCTTTGATTAATTAACACAGAACTGGTGCGATAAGTCAATATACATTGTCAGCTATGTGAAAGAGGAAATAGGAGCAAGAACTGCTGAGGACTTGTCCTTACGCCCCTCCCTCCCCCATCGCCAAATTCAACTTCTTTGGACCAACCAGCATTGTCCCTGGGCAGCTGACAATCAATGGAGACGTGACTGGTTTAGTGATGAATCTTTCTTTTTTGTTTCAGCATCATGTTAGACGGAGAATGCCTACCGTAAGGGGAATAAACGTCTTGCCCACAGTTGTGGTGATGAGCTCCGCCGCATAGTGGTAGAGGTGCAATCGTATGGAAAATGATCAGTTACAACGGAAGGAGTCAATTGGTGCACACTGAATGAAACTTGAATGCGCAACAATTGTCAATGAAATTCTTTGACCCCCATGTCATTCCACTTGTGGCTGCGCAAAGGTCTATGTTTCAATAGGACAACGCCAACCCCATTGTGTAAGGTTGACCACGAAGTTCCCGATTGCCAACATTTTCACCCTTCTCTGGTCACCCCTGTCTCATGAGTTCGATTGAGCACATGTGGAATGAGATGCATGTGCGTGTTAGTCGTCGAGACATTGCTCCAGCCAATCGTCGTGATCTGTTCCAGGCACTCCAGTAAGAGTGGGCAGTCATTCCACAGGCCTGCGTCAGATGTCTGACCGCATCCATGCCCAGAGATTCCAGTCGCTGATCAATGCAAGAGGAGGCTACACACCATACTAAGTGGAAAACCTGTATGCAGAAAACTCTTGTGACCCAGATGCAAAACAACTGTCAATTGATTGTTTGAACCGTAAGGTATTCTTGTGTGCAATTTGAATAATCAACTCATTAAATTTAAAAAAAAAAGTTATTGAATGTCAAAATTATGGCTATGTGTGTGCCTTCAGTGAAAATTGGTCCTTTAATTGTATTACTTTTACTATTTTCAATCAATCAATCATGTGCCATGCCGGAAAGCGTGGGCGGTCATGCCTCGCCATTTCACTCGATCACCAGAGTCGTGGATCAGCTCAGTGTTCCTATCTCGTCCATGCCATGTGGCCAAGCCATCCAGGTATTTTCCTCTCGGTCTTCCTCTCGGTCTGTTCCCCTCTATCTTGCCAGTTGTCACTAAGTTCTCCAGTCCATTTCTTCTCATAACATGTCCAAAAAATTTTGACTGTCTACGTCTAATTTCTCTAATCAGTTTACGATGTTCATTTGTCTCCTGTAGTACTTGGTCATTGGTTTTTCTGTCTGTCCATGGTATTCTTTGCATTTTCCTCAGAAACCACATTTCTGCAGCCATCAGATGCTTTTCAGCTTGACTGCTCATTGTCCAAGTTTCACATCCATACAAAAGAACAGGCTCTATGTATCCCCTCAACACTCTTTTTCTCGTTTCAATTGACATCTTTTTATTGGTCAGAATGTTTTTCATCTTGCTAAAGGCTACTTTCGCCATGGCGATTCTTGTTCTAATCTCTTCAAGGCATCTCCCATCAGATGTTATAACTGTTCCAAGATAATTGTACCGATTCACTTGTTGAAGAATATTTCCATTTACTTGTATATTACATTGTGGCACTTCTTCCTTCCTACTGACGACCATAACCTGAGTCTTTTTACAATTTAATTCTAACCCCAGTTGCTCACTGTGTACAACAACCGCATCTACTAATTGTTGCAGGTCCTGCGCATTGTCTGCAATTAATACTGTATCATCTGCATATCTAATGTTATTGATGTTTCGTCCTCCAATGCTGATTCCATTTATATCCTCTACATTTCTGAAAATATTTTCACTGTACAGGGAAAAAAGATCTGGAGACATCACACATCCCTGCCTAACACCTCTCTTAATTGGCTGATACTGTCCCACTTCATTATCAATCCTTATTGCAGCTTGTTGTTTCCAATATATGTTTTTTATAAGTCTAATGTCTTTCCCATCAATTTGTAGATCTGCAAGCATATCCACCATGCTGACATGTCTAATGCTATCAAAAGCCTTTGTATAGTCAATAAAGCAAAGATGTATATCCTTGTTTACTTCTATAGCACGTTCAATAACTGTTCGCAGCATATACACAGCATTTACTGTACCCTTTCCTTCTACAAACCCACATTGTTCTTCCCCTATTTCAGGTTGTATCTTCTTCCTCATTCTTTGCATGATAATTCTTAGCAAAATCTTTGTGATGTGACTCATTATATTAATTGTTCTATGTTGATCACATTCCAAGGTTCCTGATTTCTTTAGGATTGCAATAAATATAGAGTTACATAATTCAGGAGGTATATCTCCAGTATCATATAATGTGTTCAGCAGTCTGGTGACTTGATCTAGTCCAAATTCTTCTAAAGCTTTAATCATTTCTGATGTGATGTTATCTGCACCGGGGGCCTTGCCAGCTTTCATATGCTTAAGAACATTTCGAACCTCCATCTCCAAAATTGGCGGTCCTTCATTATTAAATCTAATATCATACTGTTCGTCTCTGTTATCATCATAAAGGTGTTTCACATAATCTGTCCATACCTGTAGAATCTGGTCTTTTTCTATTATGATTTTGCCATCTTCAGTTTTTAGACACCCTGTTGATGTACTTGTTCTTTTATTAGTAAGTTCCTGAATTCTTTTGTGCACTAATTTGGTATTTTGACTGTTGTGTTGGCTTTCAATTTCTAAGCACTTTTCCTCAAGCCATGCTTCTTTTGCCTCCTTACATAATGTTCTGACTTGTCTGTGAATTTCTTCATATTTGACAGAATTATTTTTGTTGAGTCTTCTTGTTTCCATGAGGTGTAAAATTTCTTCAGTCATCCATTTCTTACGACCCACCTTCTTTAATTTTGGAATAGTTGTTTCTGCAGCCACATTGATTGAATTCTTCAACGTTTCCCATTGATCATCCACATCCTGGAATAGGATCTCTAGATCAGACAAAATTTCAAATCTGTTCTGTACTTCTATGTTGAATTTGTTTTGTATTTCCTTGTCATTACTCAATGTACACAAATCATATTTAGTGTTTCCTGTTATATACTTGACTTTCTTCAACTTTATCCTCAATGTTCCTGTGAGTAATCTGTGGTCACTATAACAATCAGCACTGGGAACTGTTTTTGCTATTGTTAATGCGTTTCTAAATCTTCTGCTAATCAGAATGTAGTCAATCTGGTTTCTAATCCTGCTATCAGGACTCCTCCATGTCCATAATCTTCTAGGGTGTTGTTTGAACCAGGTGTTTCCTACAATCATTTCCTGTTCTTTTGCCCACTCTACGAGTCTGTATCCTCTTTCATTTCTCTCTCCTAAACCATAGTTTCCTACTGTGTATCTATCTCCTTGATTTCCTACTTTTGCATTGAAGTCCCCTATTATGATGTTTATTTCTGAATTTTTACATTTCTTTAAGGCAGACTCTATGTCATTATAAAATTCTTCTACACTATCTTCACTGGATTCTCCTGTTGGGGCATATACTTGAATAATATTTATGCTAAAAGGTCTGCCACTTAATTTAACTAGTAGAACTCTGTCCGACACGGCCCAATATCCTTGAATAGATTTTGATGTTTTCCGGTCCAGAATAATTGCCACTCCCCTATGACGATCTTCACCTCCAGAATAAATAATCTTGAAATCTTCCTCTATCTTGATGCCTGCTCCTGTCCATCTCGTTTCGCACATACCTAAAATATTAATTTTTTCCCTTTCAATTTCTTGTTTATGTTCTCTAATTTTCCGTCGTTGTTTAACGTCCTAACGTTCCAAGTTGCTAATTTTAACGTCTCTGTCCTTGTCTTGCGATGATCGGTCTTTAAGCGAATCATGATATACTAGGCACTTTTAAAGAGGTAGTTTGCCGTTGCTTTCCTCTATGGCAGTGACCTTACTGGTCGGAGACCGCAGCCATTGACTCAAGACGAGTTCCTCTGCCTGCCGTCGTGTAACTCGAGGCCATGACCCACAAATATCTGTCGGCTGCCCTCAAAATTACATCCACCACCTGCCTTCCGTGGCTTCTTTTGAAAACTTCCAATAAAAGGAACACAATATAACATCACATAATCCACAGGGAAACACTATTCACAGGGAATCCAAAGGAAATCACACGAAATCCAATGAAAAACACTAAATAGCGTCCCTCCGAAAAGTAACGCTTCCTCTTGTCGCCATTGTACCGGCTGGGTCAATTCTGTCTTGATGGAAAGTTGAACACATGACCACCGAGCCTACAGGCAAGTGTGTCAATCACTGCACACCCACGCTCTCTGGACTGGCAGGGTTAAGAGTGACTGCCTTCTATGATATATTATTTTCAAGTGATTACGTTCACACAGGACATTGTGGTAAGAGTGGTAAACTGTGAGAATGCAAGGCACAATATGAAAAACTCACGGCATGGAAGGTCAGCATTACAGGAGCTCAATCATATCAAAATAGAGGCTGTTGTGGCAACAAACCTTCATCAACCAACAAAACCAATGACACTATAATAACTACATAATATTAATCATCAATGTACTTATTTTAGTGCCATTATTAATCTGTGTTGGTTTTGTTTGCTGGTGAACATTTGTCATTGCAACATTCTCTGATTTCATTGTAAATGTGCTCTTATACAGCTGACCAACTATATTTTGATTTGTTCATGTTATGACAGTTTTAAACTGACTATTTCATGGGGCAGATTCAGTTATTAGGAATGGGTGTGTGTGTGATCAGTTTCTTACGCTGGCAAGTGCTTCCCACCAACTTCATGTTGTCTGGACAGTAGCATATCTCCTGGGATGTCTGCCCCTGGAAGATGTTGACACACAAATGTGAACACATGTTTCCTGTCTGACAGCTCTCTGCAGGGTGCACTGAAACATGTAAGATCTTTAGTTACACTAGATTTTGTATATACAACCAAGGAAATTTTTGGGAGTTAATCAAACTTAACACCAGACTTAAGATATTCAATTCTAACATTAAATCAGAGAAACTGTATGGATCAGAAACCTGAAAGACAATGGAAATAGAAGGAATAAAATAGAAGGAATAAAATGGTATGACAGAATCATCAATTTCGAGCTAAAGAAGAGATATAGACAATTACCAGTGAACTAAGAGGCAGCACTCGATCTCGAGGAAGCGTATAACAGAGTCAGATATATTTTGATGTAAGCTCTCATGGAGATGAGAGTCTGTCCTTGGTTAGTGAACTGAATTGCAGCTGTTTTGTATTCTCGAAGAGTGGCTCTCCGGCTGGGTACATGGACCTTTGAGTCTCTGAGGGGCGGGGGGGGGGGGAATCAAACAGCTCAGGAACTGCACGCGATACTGGACAAAAAGATGGATTGGTGCACATAGATGAATGCTGTTATTCACTCCGAAAAGGCATCTGTCTTGTGGTGCTCTCTGGATTGTTAAAGCTGACCTCCCAAGCCTCACAATAAAGGATAGAATTGTGAATAGAGAAAGCAGACTGAAGCACCCGCGAATCACATTTAATAGAAGCCTGCCCTTTAAGGATCATGTTGAAGTGGTGTTCAGCTAGTGAAACGTGAGCATACAGAATGACGCCATGAGGGTGATTGTGGGATGTACAAGGGACACCCCAATAGTGTGTATGGAATACATCCTGGCGCTACCGACCATTGCAGACAGATTCAAAGTGTTGCAGGCAAGATCATACCTCAGGGTAGCTACAGGCAAGGACACCTCCTGCATGACTCCCTGCAGTCAAGGGCCACTTGATGTTAAGAGTAAGGTTGTGGATAACTCAGGCATAATATACCATCAGGTGTGTCCACTTGAGAAGATTGAGAGAGGCAAGGAGTGGGTCAGAATGCCAAATAGAAATTAAGCCTTGTGTGGTGGTATAATCACGAAGGGGTGGAGTGTAGGGAGTGGCCAGAAGGCACTACAGAAGTAGAAATTAATTCAGGACTACTCTTGTCCTAGCGATGTTAGTTAGTTATTTAGTTAATTAATTAGTTAGTTAGTTAGTTAGTTAGTTAGTCGACAGATCATCATCATTGCACATCGAACCATTCAGTCCATAAGAGCTCAGATCCCCTCCTAAGTAAATCCCGCAGCATGTAGCGCTAACGACACGAGTTCGGTGTTTGGTTTATTAATCTTCTTTAGCTTTCTGCATAGTGTTTGACTGCACCTCTTTTAACTTGCTGTTATCGCAGTCTAACCATTGATGTAGATTCACAGTCGTCACTTGGTTCTCACAAATGACATACTTCTCATAGAGTATTCAGTATATCAGACTGGTCCGTGGCTCATCCGCGCTCCACAATAGCCTTACCTGCAATGTCAGCCTGCTCGTTTTCTTTGACACAGGCATACCCTGCACGAAAATGAAACTAATCATTGCCCGTCGTTACCCCTCCAGAGACAGCAACCAATGTCTTCGGACCCACCCTATGGCTATTTTCATGAGCATACTCATTGAGTCACTAAGGAAACATGCCCGAGTGAAGGTCTGTTTCTCAAGCCATGTAAATGCTTCCCTTACTGCCATTACTTCCATACTCAAAGAAAGAATGTACCAGGCCCTTGTATAGAATACATAGATGGCGATGTTCACAGATTGCCGCCGCCATCACCCACATCACAGCCAAACCCCGCTTGGCCTTTATTATCACCTGGTCAATGTTCTCATTATAAGTAAGGCTTTGATCACATCGTATGCCCAGGTGAAAAGTTTCCAAATTCTCTGAGCACAGATGTACAGTACTACACAAAAATTCAGGGATATTAGATAATAACCATACAAAACACAATAGGCAAGCTGCTGGAGAAGTTAAATTGCCAGAAAAATGTCAAGCCGGTAGAGAGGCAATGTTTTTTCAACCTACCCGTGGAAGGTACCGTCCAAACAGAGAAACCTGGACCAACGCAGCGGTTTTTACCCATGATGTCTATGAAGGTTTCCACTCAGGCACTGAAACATGTGCTGCAGCGATTGATCTTGAGGATGCGTACAACAGAGTATCGCTGGATGTCTTGATGTTTCAGCTTCTTGAACTCAAGATAAGTAAATTCCTCCTTAGTTGGATCGCTTCAGCCTCCTTCCAACGGAAAGTAGATTTTAGATGTGGCAGCTGGACTTCTGAACCAACAACAATATATCCTGGCCTGCCACAGGGATCACCATTATCTCAGGTGCTTGTCAACGCTTACACTGTGACAGTCATCGGTGAGCAGATCACAAGACCGGGAGGGCATTGTAATTTGCCGATGATGTGTTAGTGTATCGTCAGTGTAAGGATAGAGATCGGGCTGCTGCGGAACTACAAGCAGATCTCAAATGCATAAGCTCGTGGTGTGTTGAAGTGGTGAGATGGTCAACCTGACGAAAGCAGCAGTGGCATGGTTCTCTTTGAATAACCATATTGTCAACGCTCCAACACTGATAGTAAATCTGTGTTCAGAGACTTGGAAAGAACGCAGGGAATGAATTACCTGGGAATACGATTTTATCCAAGCCTTGTTTATACTGAGCACATATACCAAATGGTAACAAAGGCGAAACAGAGTTTGGCTGCGATGCGGGTGATGGCGGCGGCAAACTGTGAGCAGCGCCATCTATGTCTTCTTTACGAGGGTCTGGTCCTTTCTGTTTTGGAGTATGCGATGGCGATCCTGACTCTCAGCCACAAGCAGATGGAAAGGATACAGAACGATACAGCAGTTGATCAAAAGTGGTCACATGTTGATTGGCTATAACATTGCAGACGTTAAACAGTATAACACGTCTATGGCACAAACCCAGTAAAGAAACTGAAGTAATATTTATGAAAACACCTTCTTTCCTGTGCAACACACAGATGTGCGCCATGGACCATTTTCCAGTAACTAAAGAAGGAAATCAAGGTTTTTAAGCTTAACTGTTGCAGAGAAACATACAGAGGAAGATACAAAATACTGACACTACAAGAAACACTACGTCTTTGAAACACTGCTATTTGTTCACTTCAGTCAAGATAGTAATATGAATGAATGTCAGAAGTTTGGGGGTGCTGCCGCCAAGTTATGTACTACACTGGAAAGTAGCCCCACTTGTCATAAGTGACTATTGTTGATCCCGGAGAGGCAGCCAATGTGTCAGTAGTGGGTGAATTACTTTCCTGAAAGCTGCAGAGCGGGCACCCAACGGTTCTACGACACTACGTCTTTGAAAAGTGGCTCATAAACAGCATTACACTCAGAAACAAGAAACATATTTGGCCTATAATAAATGCCACTTTTTTTTTTGGGGGGGGGGGGGAATATGGTGGTATATATTGTTCCTGGAAGAAAGTACATGTGTCGACTAACATGAAGATGGACACAGGACACTGGAGACATCTTGAGCATGAAAAAGCGTCAGGCAGGGAAACTGGAAAAGAATCGAGAATTTTTTCAAGGGCTGGGATGGGAGAGGTTTCAAGGGCTGTGATGAGAGCGATGTTCTGCAAGGTACTTCCTGCGGAATGAACCAGCATCAGTAGTTAGAACGAGTCTACCATGAGCGTCTAATCTTCAATTTGAAGCCAGTGCTTTTCACCAGCAGTGAAAGGGTGTATATTACAGCTTGATATAAATCTCGGCGTCAACACATTGGCAGGAAACCACGGATTGCCTGGGGCCTGCCTAGCGATCAAATATGTGACTGTTGGATTGAATCGAGGCGCTTGTTGTAATACACTGGGAGGTGTCGAGATAAAAAAAAAAGTCGCTTAAAAGTCGACAGGGTCGACTTCATTGCACCGGGTTTTATCCCATATGGCTCGGTCTCTTTCCGCAGCGCGGAAAGCGTCGCACAAAGCACGAACTCCGTAGCTCTGGCGACGACCCACAGGAGTCTCCGAAAAATTTAACTCGTGAACCGAAGGACGCAGTCCGGAATCGAACCCACAACCTTCGGAGCCCGAGTTAAACGGCTTGACCACTTCGCCACGAAGACTCCCGAAGAGTCCCGAAGTCAAGGTGTTGAGATCATATGCGCTACCCAGACGGGCAGACGTGAGACAGACACACCACTGTAAATTACAACCACGCATAGGTGTGAAGTGACACGATGCGTGATTCGGTGAAATACACTCTAGATCTAAGAATCAAAATTACCCCACAGATAAGATGAATTGTATAAATTCTCGGGGAGGTAAGTCTCAAATCAGATACGTCAGAAATAGGATCAGCTCTTACCAAGAGCACCAGGTTCTCGTTCAGTGACTACGAGGAGAGACCACGTGGCGTCAGGACGGAACACTGGTTTCGAATACTGACCGGCTGACCATAGCTGCCCTTAGCTGACCATAGCTTCTTTAGCTGACCATAGCTGTCCTTAGCTAACCATAGGGGTCTTAACTATCCATAGTGGACTCTGGATAAGCCTATTGGAGTCAATTGGAGCGTGATGGGAGGCGATCGAGGCATCTTCTCACCTGTATTTTTTTTTAATTTTTTTTTTATTCGTACATCCTTTTAAAAGACTTCGCTGTCAACAGCAGCATCTTTCAGATGTCTGTTGATTTCTTGGCAAGATTACGCTCAGTAGTTTTCCATTGCTTTCTGAGCGGCCGGCTCAGTTATCCCGTAAGTCACCAGCGGGGGTAGAACCGCTCCCAGTTCTCGCCCGCTACGAGACTGCGTGATAAACGGGATTACGGAGAAAGAATTGTAACCCCTCGGCCAGAGAGACCGGCCTCATCTGTATACCAGATGTAATTACATTGGTGATGTATATTTACATTATTCATTATTATCATCATCCTGCAAATAATCAGTTGTTGTTTTCATATTGGTAGTAAATAAAGTGATTGTAGTTTGGTTTAACTCATACTTCAATCGTAATATTTTTCCCGAAGGGAAGCAATTGCCTTGCTTACCTTGTTGGAGATTAAGTACACAGCATGGATGGGAGTTATGCCAGGGGGGTCTAGTAGTCCATTTGTCGACATAAACCTAGGCATCTAACCTTCCCTGCCCTATTCATTGGGGATACCAAGACCAGCTAATTATACATAGTAAAGATCCATTCTCAGCTGTACTCTTTGGTTATCCAGGGGCTTAATCTTTATTTCAGCCATATAGATTTTGTCCCGAGTCAATTTCTGACAAATTGTGGTCTCAGTCGAAATTCTGACAATTTGGGTGCCCGCTCTGCAGCTTTCAGGAAAGTAATTCACCCACTACTGACACATTGGCTGCCTGTCCGGGATCAACAATAGTCACTTATGACAAGTGGGGCTACTTTCCAGTGTAGTACATAACTTGGCGGCAGCACCCCCAAACTTCTGACATTCATTCATATTACTATCTTGACTGAAGTGAACAAATAGCAAACATCAGACTCTGCATATGATATAACTAAGACATAACAGACTCGGAAAATTAAATACTTTGACAATACTAAGAATCACTTACTGAATAACTAAAGATACGAGATTCTGATGAATGCAACTGTGAAATTGCTAAACTGAGGAATAAACGTTTGATGCAAGATTGTCCAACATCTGTTGAATGGAGAAAATTAGTTTGCCTACACCTGCTTCGTTTGAGGACAAACTTTATGGAAATGTCAACAAGCTCAATATGACTGCTGCTTTCTTCAAACATATTTAGGTTGTTATGGCAGCGAGGTTATGCAAAGGACATGCTACTGAATGAATGAATGAATGAATGAATGAATGAATGAATGAATGAATGAGACAGTTGATGTCTGAAGGTACGAATCGTGATTTAAACGATGCAGTGTAATCTGTTTTATTTTGAATAAAAGGCAACTACAATTACTAGTTAACGGAGTTTGTGTTATCGTCTTGTGGGTATCTAATGACATCATTGGAGCCTAACATGAGCATAATGCTATTCGACTACCTCTTTTTGCGTCTCCAATCTAAGGTAATTTTGCATACTATTAATGTTAAATTCCCCGATTATTTCAAAATCGTGATAAAATAGAAATCGATTACTGGCATTGTTTCCCATACATTACAACACAGCTTATACATTCCAACTTAAAATATTGTACTGCTACCCTTAGATATGGTTTGTCATTCTAAGACGTAAGTAGATCCATAAATCCCGTTTTATATAGATGTTGTGCATTGTTCTACTATGTATTATTCAATTAAGAATCCTTTTTAAGTGTATTTTGTGGTCTTCGACAATTAATATTGGAGGGTACATCCGAAACTGAAATTATGAAAATTGCATGCTGTAAGCAGTGCTGCCATCTCCCTTTGATGATAAATCACCAAAATCGACCCAAAAAGCACCATAAAGCACCATAAATATTTGGAAAAAAAAAAAAAAGCTCCAACTGTTTTTATTACAAATGTAACAAGGTAGCAAATTGTAATTTATTATTATCACTTCATATTACAATGAAGTTTATTCCAGATCCGCCATATCCCAATCAGAACTACTCTCGAGCCAAAAAAAAAAGCACTAAATTGCAATAATATTTTGGGGGAAAGCACTAAAACAAGCACTGGAGGTACTCATTCGAAATGTTATAAAGTAGCACATTATAATTTATTATTATCACTGAATATTAGAATGAAGATTACTACAGATCTGCTAAATCCCAGTCAGACAACTTATCTTCGGTTTCTGTGGCTATTTCCTGCTGTGTTTGCTCCTGCGATAATGATGATGATGATTGAAAGAAACGTGTATATGCCTCCTGTGATCCAATTTTTCGTAGAATATCATTAGGTAGTTTATAAGCATGACAGCATTTGCCATATCTTTTCATTCCATATCTAATAGTCAAAACAGCTGTCAAACTCTTTATGCTCAGTCTTTTCCACAATTTTGATTTTATAACTCCCATCTGACTGAAAATACGCTCCATGTCCGCATTAGAATGAGGTAAAATGAGCACAATTAAAGCTAAATCTGTAAGATCTTGGAAAAGATTTTCACCGGTGGCATCCCTGTATGAGGCTATTTCTGTCCACAGTCCAAGTGTGTCAGAGGTCTGTGTCCACTGCATATGATGACGTTTTCTCCACTGGAAATCGATGCGGGTGAGAGTAGCTGCATCTTCTACAAACATTTTAGCAAGATCCAATATACAGGGCTTCATTGGCTGTAGACATTCACTTCCACTAAGACATGACAATGAGTGCAACACTCGAACTTTATCAGGTGAATGTAAACGCAACTGTGTCAACAGCTCTATTAAAAACAGGATGCACCTTCCACGAATTTCTTTCTTATCAGGAAACTGGTAGTCTGCTATTTCTTTCTCAAACTCATAACCTAGATTGGGATTCTGATCTAAATCATCTTGAATAGCATCACTTTCTGTTATTTTTTCCCAGGAATAGCAATCTTTGAACTGACAGAATCAGTAAGTTGGACAAGATCGCTGAGTAGTTTTGTTGGATCATGTATTTCTACTTCGAGTTTCTTATTCACACTTCGAACTTCTCCGAGAATATACTTGAGAAATATGAAATATACATAGTTTTTCATGTAGATAAACATAGAATGTAGAAGTTCTGCTGTATAACAGCGCTCGTAGAGTCTTGTTGTATCAAAATGCATTCTGAGCTCGACCCACTGCTGTAATATTCTGACAATGGCAGATTGAATGGACATCCATCGTGTCTGGCTTAATTGAATAACATTCAGCGGATGTTGTCCATCATTTATTTAAGCAAAAAGCTCCATGTACTTTGCTTGACAAAGACTTAAGTGAGAAAACCAGTTATGTGTTTCTCTAACTATGAACTCTATGTTCCTAGTGCCTCCGGCCTTTAAGTGCACTTTCTCCTGCATTATAACACTTGGTGCAGAGAGCAGAACCCTGCCGCTGTCAATGCAGAGGTCAACACTCTCATCTATTAACACTCAGATAGCCCTGGAGTGGTCATCTATACAGATGGATCTGTTGTAAAGCAGCAGAGAAGTGCGTAGGCATGTACATTCCGTTCAGCGGGCCGAACCATTCAAGAATCCAGTGGTGCCCACTCTATGACCACGAGCAGCATGACGATGGAGGTGATGGCAGTCACACAGGCTTTCATATGGCTGGAATCACAGCATTATACCAACGTGTGTGTACTAAGTGACTCAATGAACATGATTCAGAAGGTCGAAGCTGGAGCCGTACGCAGACAGTGGATTGAGTCGCTGCGGAAGTCTGTTGTCCGTAAAGTCACCTTCATCTTCGTCCCGGGACATGCGGGAGTCGAGGGAAATGAACGAGCTGATAAACTGGCTGGCTCTGCATCCCCTGTAGATGGCCAGCCCATGGATCGTGCCGATGTTATTAACGCCCTTAAAGATATGGCGAGAACAGAAGACTTTGACGTCAGTTAATCCACATCGCTGTCCAGGATGAAAGACTTGGGAGTAAGAATCGGCTCGGCCAGACGCGAGAGGTACATTGGGAAAACGAGGTGCCTCGTCAACCAACACAGAACTGGCACTATTAGCCAACGGACGCTGATGCATATGCTGGGGGGAGGATCTGAGCACCTATGGACCTGTTCGGAGTGCAATGAAGATACCCCAACTGATAACTGATATATGTTCCTGGGCAGACAAGCAGCTGCAGCCTGTGACACTGCCAGCTGATAGGAATGACATACACACCTAACTATTACCAGATGAGGATCTTAGGATTTTAATTTTGTATATACTCCATTGTTTACACCTGTCATGACAGATGCATTT
Source organism: Cepaea nemoralis (assembly GCA_014155875.1). Lineage (NCBI taxonomy): Eukaryota > Metazoa > Mollusca > Gastropoda > Stylommatophora > Helicidae > Cepaea > Cepaea nemoralis. The sequence continues at coordinate 1,023,900 of JACEFZ010005253.1, forward strand.
TCAGTGCCGAGTGCTACTAGTCTTTGCAACTCAAGTCCATTCTTGTTTAAACAATCTTTTAACGCATTGCACATTGCCTGCGCGTTGCAGTCACTCACTTCAACTAAATCGTATGAAAGGTAGTAAAATTACTTGAACATTGCGCGGTAATGCAGTAAGACTGTTTTTCTCCCTCGCTTCAGTTCAAATTGGCCTTTTAGTGTTCCCAGAATGATTTTTAAAGTAATATTTACCCAAAAAAAAAAAAAAAAAAATAAAAGCATCCCCCCCCCAAAAAAAAAAAAATAATTTTTTTTTGAAGCGCGGCCGCGCTAAATGTAACATTTTGGTACTAAATGACTTTAGAAAGCACTAAGTTTGGTTCGAAAAGCGTCAAAATGGTAACACTGGCTGTAAGTGATATTTAAATCACGGGAAATATCCGGTTTCCTTGACATACTCCAGAGTTGACTATTTACATTGTTATTTAATATTCACAGCGACTGCAATGCCAATGAATGTATGTTTGCATTCGATAACCATTACAGTATTTATGTGTAATTTTCCATCGCTCTACATGGGCAGGTGTGTTTGTATTTGGGTAACTTTTCATCACGATTTCGCTGCTCAGAATGTGATCTATCCGCGCGCCGGTAGCCACGGCATGCAGACTAACGTTATTACAGCATGACGTGGTCTTATCTGTGTGTGTGTGTGTGTGTGTGTGTGTGTGTGTGTGTGTGTGTGTGTGTGTGTGTGTGAGTGTATGTGTGTGAGTCTTTGTGTGTGTGTGTGTGTGTGTTTTCTAAAATATGTTTGTAAGGGGTTATGTGTGTGTGTTTTATTTTTTTAAATAAACATGATATAACTTTTATTTTAGTTCTATTTATATTAATGGGTAGCCATTTTGAATATTCATCATCATCATCATCATCATCATCATCATCATCATCATCATCATCATCATCATCATCATCATCATCATCATCATCATCATCATCATCTTCCACTTATACCGTCAAGCGCCGTGGGGAGGAATAATTTGCGCTCCAGCGCCCGATGGGCGTCACTGGATAGTGTCATTCCGAGTGATTGTACAATGTCTTTAATGTCGTCAATCCATTTTCTTTTTGGTCGTCCTCTTGGTCTCGTCGCAGATGATCTTTGATGTAAGGCCAGTGATGGTAGTTGCTGATGTTGCATTCTAACGACATGGCCAAATCACTTGATCTTCTGTCTTTCAATAAATGTGGCACAAGGTGTTGATACCACTGTCTGTCTGATAATAGCAATTCTTACTCGGTATCGGATTGTTAAGTTGGAAGCTCTCCTCAGGCATCTATCTCATCTCGCAGGTGTTGATATTGCGAAAGTGTGATTTGGATAAAGTCCAGGTTTGAGATTGGTAGCATAGGGTTGGTGTGAATATGATGTTTATTACCTGTCGTTTTGCGGACATGGGTATATTTGGATGTTTCAGTAAGGGTGACTGTTGATATGTAAGTGCACTAGATTTTTGACATCTGACATTTCGATTTCTCTGTTCAATCTGCCATCTTCTGTGATCATACTTACAAGATATTTGAATTCTTTATCTGGTTTCAGAGTTGTGCTATTTATCTGTATACTTAATGGGCCTGGCGATCTGCTAACTTGCATTATTTCGGATTTGACTGTGTTTATTCTCATATTGTATCTGATGTAGGTTGAACTCAGATTAGTAATATGATTTTATAGTCTGCCTTCATCACTGTAGAACATGCACTGGTCGTCTGCAAATAGAAGTTCATTTATTTCCTGTGGATCAGTTTTTTTTTCATCTGGCGTAAAGAGTTCTAAATTTTCTGAGTCTGTTCTGACAAGACTTGCTTCTTTGGATATTCTGTCCATGTAGACATTAAATAGCAGAGGAGAGAGCACACATCCCTGTCTCACTCCTGTATTGAGTGTGAACATATTAGTAGTATATAGGTACAAAAGGATGTTGTTTTTTGAGGTGCAAAAGCGATGTTCGCCTCAAAGGGTGATAACTCCTTGATTATTGAAAAAAAAATGTAGGTGTGTTCTAGTGACTCATCAGAGTAGGTGCGGGCAAGCGGTTTAAGTACAACGTTTAACATGAAACACTCAAAATAACAAACACACGAGTCAAGTAAGGTATATAATAATTTTAATAAACCATGTATAGACAAAGTTATAAATTGTTTTTTTCTTGGCGGGGAAGTGTGGGAAAATCTGGAAGGTAGTACCGGGAAGTTATACGTCGGCGAAGTGTGGGAAAATCTCAGGCGGGTGTGACGGTGGTCGGTTCATAACAGAACGGGGTGTATGAGGGGTGGAAAAAAGTCATTAAGTAACGGGTTGTAAAAACGTTGGTGAGTGGTGTGTTAAAATATTTTGAACTGTTAGCACATTGGCTGTTGTAGTGAAACAGTGATGGTAAAATAAGTAAGGACATAGTCAAATAGTGGTCAAGTAGTGGTCAAGTGGTCGAATGACCACTTGAATTGTAGGGTATGGTACGTGATTCATTGGTAGCACGGGGGTCGGTTTATAACTATTAATACACTTACACGGTTCGTCAGCGGGTACGTATGAAATTGTCATTGCTATGTATCTATTGCATCTTTCCCCAGAAACATATTTCCATTGTTTTACAACTTGTCTGCTCATTGCCATGTTTCACACCCAGACAAAAGTACAGATTCTATGTATCATTTCAACATTCAAATAAGAAAATGTGTTAGACAAATTATTAAAATGTTGGCCAAAACAAGAAACATCTCAACCAAACTTATAAAAAGTAGGAAAGTTTGTTAACCAAATGTGAAACATATGTGCCAAGTAAAGAAATATCTCGACTAAACTTACAAAAAAAAAGTAGGACAATGTGTCGATCAAAGCAGGAAGAATGTGTTAGTCAAAGATCAATAATAGTGGTCAAGTAAAGAAATATTTCAACCAAACTTATAAATATCGCATCCAAACTTATAAAATGTAGGAGCATTTGTTAACCAAAGGTGAAAACTATTGGCCAAATACAGAAATATCTCAACAATACTTAAGACTAGTAGGAAACTTTTAAATTTTAATTAAAACTAAACATAATAAATCGCAATTTTATTGCGCACTTCACTTAATAAACAGATATGGGCTAAGTATCGGTATAGATTAGATATATGACGTATATCAAGCTTACACCTAGCACAAAAAAATTGCGATTTATTATGTTTAAGTTTTAATTAAAATTTAATCACACCTTTTTTTTGCATTTCTAACACTGGTTTGTAAGAATGTCTCTTAAGAATGAGTTTGTTGTGTTTGCTGTATAGTTAGGGTTAGGGTTAGTGTTAGAGGTTAGGTTAGGGTTAAATGATGTATAGTTAGGGTTAGGGTTAGTAAGAAAGAGTTTGTTGTGTTTGATGTATATAATGCTCTATTTTCCTTAGGGTCTTTTAGGCGATCATCCTTAGTTACTATGGTTGTCCAAGGAATGCAACTCATTCGTCTCAAGAACCCAATCTGTGTTGTTTTTTTTCAAGTTCTTTCTAGGGGTGCTGGTCAATGACCGTATTCGTTGTTTAGAATAGCGCCTAGTAGGTTGGGGGGGGGGGGGTAGATGATTTATCTCCATTAGAGTAGAAAATCTGCATAGTCAGCATAAAATGGGTTGTTCTATAATCAAAGAGAATGTGAATGTTATTGGTTATGAAACGTTGAAAGTCTGTTAGAAGATGTGGTAGAGGGTATTCCAGGGCTCAATACGGCAGGCGTGGTTTTAAGAAAGGTTGACTTCATAACAGCCACTGTTGGTTGTATGTAGACTTGCCGCTATTGCAGTTGTGAAATGACAACGTGTGAAAGAGGTGGACAAAGTAAGAAATGTTATGTTAGCTAGCCTTCGAGAACACCTTTTGTGTTGTTGAAAGCTGGAACAATAGAAGGTTAGTGCAGCAGACATTGTGATATAGAAAGTTGAAGACGTCAGCCTTGGTAAATGGTTCTTTGCAGACGAATACTCAGATGATATCGAAACTATCCCAGGTGGATCACAGATTGCATTGCCATAAATGTTGTTATGTCTGTTTCATTAGACCTCATGCACAACGAAGGTTTGGAGTTCTTAGTGGTGTGACATGGAAAAGTTTTCAAGATATCTATGAAAGACTGAGATACGTTGTGTTTGAAAGGAAAAACCAAGAGTGTGGAGAGATGAGTGATTAGTCTGTATAAGTGCTTCTTTAGCAGATACGCTGGAATGGTAGGTTGGAGCTTTCGGTAATGTAAAATCGGGGAAGTGCTGACGTTGATGGTTATGTATTGTGAAATGTATTTTCAGATAAAAGTTCAAGACACGTTTGACATAACTACAGAAGTTAGTTTGGTCGACATAGTTCTTACTTTTCCATAGCTATTTCTTAGTTTGGCTGACAGATTTTCCTAATTTGTATCACTTTGGACGACAAGTTTATAAGTTTTACTGAAATATGTCTGTACTGGGTCAATATTTTCCATTGTAGTTGTGTTGGCTAATATTTTTTCATAGATTTTTATAAGTTTGGTCGAGCTATTTCTGTATTTGGCGAAAATTTTTCCCATTTGGCTAACAAGTTTTTCTACTTTTTTTATAAGATTGGACGATGTATTTATAAATTTGGTTGAAACATTTCTTTACTTGGACAATATTTTTCACCTGTGGTTAACAAAGTTTCCTAATTTTTATAAGTTTGGACCAGATATTTATAAGTTTAGTCAACAGTTTTGTCAATTTAACTAACAAATTTTCCTACATTTTATAAGTTTGGATGCACTATTTCTTTACATGGCCACTATTTTTCATCGTTGGCTAACACATTTTCCTGCTTAGGTCGACATATGTTTCTAAGGTTTGTAAATTTGGTTGCGCTATTTCGTAACTCGGCCACTATTTTTCCTACGTTGGATAGCATATTTTCTTATATCAGTCGACATTTTTATAAGTTTGGATGAGATATTTCTTTACTTGGCAAATATGTTTCACATTTGGTTACCAAATTTTCCTACTTTTTATAAGTTTAGTTGAGATGTTTATTGTTTTGGCCAACATTTTAATAATTTGTCTATGAGTTTGGACAAGAAATGACTTTACTTGGTCAATAGTTTTCACCGTTGGCTAACACATTTTCATACATTTTATAAAATTTGGATGCGGTATTTCTTTACTGGGTCACTATTTTTCATCTTTAGATAACACATTTTCTTACTTTGGTTGACATGTTTTCCTACTCTTTGTAAGTTTGGTCGAGATATTTCATACGTTGGCCAATATATTTCCTAATATGGGTAACATTTTCTTATAGCATATTTATAAGTTTGTCCATCGTTTTGCTTATTTCATTACTTTGGTAGACATATTTCTTGATGTTACTAGCATGTTTTCTTACTTGTTATAAGTTCGGATGCGATATTTCATTACTTGGCCAATATTTTTCACCTTTGCCTAACAAATTTTAATACATGTTATAAGTTTAAACGAGACATCTATAAGTTTGACCGATACTATTTTCCTATTTGGCCAACAATTTTATTACTTTGGTTCACGTAATTTCCTACTTCGGTCGACATGTTTCTTAGTTTGAGCAATATTTTCACCATATGGCTAACAAATTTTCCTATTTTTTTATAAATTTGGACGAGACATTTATAAGTTTGACCGATATTTTTCACATATGGTTATAAAAGTTTCCTACTTTTCATAAGTATTGTTGAGATATTTCTGTATTTGGCCAATAGTTTTCACCTTTGGTTAACAAATGCTCCTACATTTTATAAGTTTGGCTGCGATATTTATAAGTTTGGTTGAAATATTTCTTTACTTGACCACTATTTTTCATCTTTGACTAACAAATTCTTCCTACTTTGGTCGGCACATTTTCCTACATTTTTTTGTAAGTTTAGTCGAGATATTTCTTTACTTGGCAAATATGTTTCACATTTGGTTAACAAACTTTCCTACTTTTTATAAGTTTGGTTGAGATGTTTCTTGTTTTGGCCAACATTTTAATAATTTGTCTAACACATTTTCTTATTTGAATGTTGAAATGATATATAGAACCTGTACTTTTGTCTGGGTGTGAAACATGGCAATGAGCAGACAAGTTGTAAAACAATGGAAATATGTTTCTGGGGAAAGATGCAACGACTCGTATATAGACACATAGCAATGACTTTTTCGTACGCACCCGCTGACGAACCGTGTGAGTGTTTTAATAGTTATGAACCGACCCCCGTGCGACCAATGAATCACATCTCCCAGCAACCATCCGGCCACTTAATGACTTTTGCATATGGCGTCGATGACGTACGACAGGGACCCGCCAACCTAGGATAATAGTATGGTTGTTGTGGTAGTAGTAGTAGTAGTAATGGTAGGAAGTTTTCTCGGACATCCGCACCCGTTTACAAAACACGGGGAAGGATGTGTTGTTCGCAGTCTCTGTACCTTTGTGTTCGAGTGTGTATTTATTCGTCTATTCTTGTGAGTGTGTATGTGTCATTGTTATTGTGATGTCTCTGTACTTGTCTGTAATGTGTCTGTGTGTATACGTTTGTCTATTCTTGTGATGCGGCCGTACTTGTGTCTTTGTTCTTGTGTGTGTGTGAGTTTTACACATGCCGATAAAGAGAGTCATATCTCTACCAATGCAAACGCTACTATTGCTGTCGCTACAACTACCTCTATTGTTACTACTATTACTACTGTTCGTTTCACTACCCTTTACCCACTACCATGTCACTAATAGTACTTTCCCCAACAATTTAAGTGGTCACTCGACCATTTGACCACTACTTGACCACCCCTTGACCACCGTTGACCACGTCATTACTTATTTTACCATCACCGTTTCACTACACGTACTTTCCTCTAGATTTTAAGTGGTCACTAGACTACTTGACCACTACTTGACCACTGCTTGACCACCTCTTGACCACGTCATCGATCACTTTATCCACTACCGTTTCACTACACATACATTCCCCGACAATTTAAGCGGTCACTCGACCAGTTGACCACTACTTGACCACTACTTGACAACTACTTCACCACCACTTGACCATCTCTTGATCATCACCATGTCACTATACCAACTTTCCCCGACAATTTAAGCGGTCACTCGACTATTTGACCACTACTTGACCGCTACTTGACCACTACTTGACCACGTCATCGATCACTTTAACCATCACCGTGTCACTACACGTACCTTAACCTACAAATTAAGTGGTCACTCGACCATTTGACCAGTACTTGACCGCTACTTGACCACTACTTGACCACTATTTGACCATGTCTTTACTTATTTTACCATCACCGTTTCACTACACGTTCTTTCCTCTACATGTAAAGTGTTCAGTCGACGGCTTGACCACTACTTGACCACTGCTTGATCACCTCTTGACCACGTCATCGAGCACTCTTGATCATCACCATGTCACTATACCAACTTTCCCCGACAATTTAAGCGGTCACTTCGACTATTTGACCACTACTTGACGGTACTTGACACTACTTGACAACGCAATCGATCACTTTAACCATCACCATGTCACTACACGTACCTTACACTACAATTTAAGTTGTCACTACGACCATTTGACCAGTACTTGACCGCTACTTGACCAACTACTTGACCACCTCATCGATCACTTTAACCAACACCGTTTCACTACACCGTACCATACTCTAAAATTTAAGTGGTCATTCGACCACTTAACCACTACTTGACCACTACTTGACAATATTTGACAATATCATTTATTTTACCACTCACAGTTTCACTACACGTACTTTCCTCTACCTTTTAAGTGTTCAGTCGACGACTTGACCAGTACTTGACCACTGCTTGATCACCTCTTGACCACGTCATCGAGCACTTTGTCCACTACCATTTCACTACACATACTTTCCCCAACAATTTAAGTGATCACTCGACCACTTGACCACTACTTGACCATTACTTGACCATCTCTTGTCCATGTCATCGATCACTTTATCCACTACCGTTTCACTACACATACTTTCCCCGATAATTTAAGTGGTCACTCAACCAATTGGCCCCTACTTGACCATTGCTTGACCACTATTTGACCACGTCATCTACCCTTTTATCCACTACCGTTTCACTACACATACTTTCCCCGACAATTTAAGTGATCACTCGACCACTTGACCACTACTTGACCACTGCTTGACCACCTCTTGACCACTATTACCTGCTACCCACCCCTTAACACTGAATGACACTACACCATATCCATTACAATCAACTACTTTACTTTTTACGGTTTCATTTGTAACACGTGTGCTGCTAGTGAATAAGCCACTACGACTCTCTACATAGAACTAATAACCACCCCTTATCAACTAATTTCATTAAGCCATACCTACTATTACCACCGCAACTATTCCTTCTATTCCTACTAATGTACACCGCCAGTGTGCTAACAGTTCAAAATATTTTAACACACCACTCACCAACGTTTTTACAACCCGTTACTTAATGACTTTTTTCCACCCCTCATACACCCCGTTCTGTTATGAACCGACCACCGTCACACCCGCCCGAGATTTTCCCACACTTCGCCGACGTATAACTTCCCGGTACTACCTTCCAGATTTTTCCAGACTTCGCCGCCAAGAAAATAACAATTTATAACGTTGTCTATACATGGTTTATTAAAATTATTATATACCTTACTTGACTCGTTTGTTTTTTATTTTGAGTGTTTCATGTTAAGCGTTGTACTTAAACCACTTGACCACACCCACTCTGATGAGTCACTAGAACACACCTACATTTTTTTTCAAAAATCAAGGAGTTATCGCCCTTTGAGGCGCACATCGCTTTTCCGCCTCAAAAAACAACATCCTTTTGTACCTATATACTACTCATATTTGATATATTGATGTGATTAAATGACAAAATATTTCGAAATTATTGTTCACATAATTAGACATCATTGTAACGAACACAATTATATTATGATTGCTAAGGTCTCAATTTGCGTATGCAAAGAAGATGGAGGTCAAGCATAACATCGGCAATAATATTACGAAGTGTAGACTGTGATACAGATAATCAGTTATTAGCAGCAGATGTGAAAGTATAACTCAAAAAGCTTACCCGAGGACCAAGGCCACTTCGTTTTGATCTCACAAAAATACCAGATGCATATAACGTAGAAGTGAAGAATCGTTTTGGGTTCTTGATGTCTATACATAAGGAATTGACATCTGATGAATTGGCAGTACAGGCAAGGGATATCTTGATAACTGCATCCAAAGATTTAATGCCGACCAAGGAAAGGAAACATAACCCATGTATTCCATCAGAAACAATAGAATTAATAAAACATCGAAGAAAACTGAAACAGTATGGGGGTGAATCCAATAACAGCAGGATGAAGTATAAATCTTTAACTCGAGAAATAAGAAGGACCACAAGAAAGGACAAAAACCAATATATACAAGCTTGCTGTACCAGAATAGATCAATATCATAAGACTGTATGTTCAAAGAAATGAACTTATTGACAAGAAATGTTCAACCTCAATTAAATGTTATATGTGACAAGTTGGGAAATACCTTAGTAGAATCTAAGCGAAAAGTCAGAACCTTATGTAAGGAGGCAAAAGAAACATGGCTTGAGAAAAATTGCAGAGAAATTAAAGAACAACACAACAGTAAAAATGCGAAACTAATGCACAAAAGAATTCAGGAGCTTACTAATCAAAGAACAAGTACATCAGCAGGCTGCCTAAAGACAAAAGATGGAAGAGTCATAATAGAAAAAGATCAGATCTTACATGTATGGTCAGATTACGTGAAAAACCTTTATGACGATAACAGAGACGAACAGTATGATGTTCAAAATAATAATGAAGGACCAGCAATTTTGAAGATGGAGGTTCAGAATGCTCTTAACCATATGAAATCTGGCAAGACCCCCGGTTCAGACAGCGTCACAACAGAAATGATTAATGCTTTAAAAGAATATGGAATAGATAAAGTTACCAGTCTGCTTAATACAATATATAATACTGGAAATATATCTCAGGAGTTATGTAATTCTGTATTTATTGCAATCCCAAAGGAATCTGGAGCCTTGGAATGTGATCAACATTGAACAATTAGTATAATGAGTCACATCACAAAGATTTTGCTAAGAATTATCATGCAAAGAGTTATAGTATGTCCACATTTGTTTGCCTTCATTCACGATCAATTATCTTGAAAACTGTCTGTTGCATCCTTATGAAATTTTTCCAGCCGTCTTATATTTACCCCCACCCAAGGAATATGTCTTTGATAGGTCCAAAAACAACTTAAATCATTGAAAGCGGCGACATTCTTTTGATGTTTTGCTTAACAACTAGTGATTTCTTGCTAAAAAAAAGTTATGTTTACGGTAATGTGGACCTGCAAATTCAGATGACAAACAAAGGCGTATCCGGATTCGTATGGGAGTGGGTGCAATGAAAGAAGTAGCTTACAATCGACAGGGTCGGCTGCATTGCACCGGGTTTTTATCCCATATGGCTCAGTTTCTTTCCGCAGCGCGGAAAGCGTCGCACAAAGCACGAACTCCGTAGCTCCAGCGACGACCCTCGGGAGTCTCCGAAAAAAATGCACTCTTGAAATGAATGACGCGGCCCGGAATCGAACATGCAACCTTCGGAGCCCGAGTCAGATGTTTTGCTTAACAACTAGTGATTTCTCGCTAAAAAAGTTATGTTTACGGTAATGTGGACCTGCAAATTCAGATGACAAACAAAGGCGTATCCGGATTCGTATGGGAGTGGGTGCTTGACCACTTCACCACGGAGAATCCCGAGAGGCGTGCAATGTGTAATATTAGTAAATACAGAGAATTTACAGAGGCACGAGGTAAATAATTTGTAAATTAACAGGAAAGTAGAAGGACTATATTTCTTACCTTATTTTTCATTTCCTTCTTGTTTCTTCAGCTGATGCTGATGCTGTAATGTTAAGGGCCTGCAATTCGTCTGAATAGTTGGAGCAAAATATCCCAGTAAGTATGTACGTAGATTAAGTTCTGCGATCTGCTCAGACCTTAATCTG